>JALIGW010000017.1:15542377-16142377 GCA_023053685.1 Diadophis punctatus similis
GAATATATGCTTTAAAAAGTGGAAAAATGAAAAGCTTTGGGCAGCTAAAGGCTCCCTCTCCTGCTGCAAAGGTTTGTAGAATAGGTGACCTTGAGTAAGCATTGCTGCAGCTCTTTAAAGGACAGATCTAAGCATCTTCTGGAGCTTTACCAAACCAAGCCTCTCACTTACCTTGGTACCCTCCTCCTCCTCCCTCCCTCCCTCCCCCCCACGCTTTCTCTGATGCTTCTCTCTCTAAAACCTTACAGGCAAATCCATGCCATTAATATTTCAGCATCCGTGTCTCGCAGGCATTGGCTGTCCTCTGATGTGTTGCCTCAATAAGAGCCAGGAAGGACGAGCCGCTCACCCAGCCCTGCATCTGGCATCTGGCAGAGAAGTAAGCGCAGGGGTTCCTCCAGCAGAAGAGAGGCTGCAGAGAGCAGGCAGAAAACCCCCCATTATCAGCAACACTATTGCCAAGGCCGGTCAGCCACTCAGGACACCATGGATGTCTTTAAAAAGGGCTTCTCCATTGCGAAGGAGGGAGTGGTGGCCGCCGCTGAGAAGACCAAGCAGGGAGTCACCGAAGCAGCGGAGAAGACCAAAGAAGGGGTGATGTACGTAGGTAGGTTGAATGATGTCCCTTCTGCACAGGCAGCCAGCTCTGCAGCCGTGAACGGAATCTGTGTTTGTGTGACCTTGCAGAGTGAGGCTCTTGAGATCAGAGCAAGGGGAAGGTGGGGGAAGATTCTCTCATGAGAAAGAAGGAAGGAAGGAAGGAAGGAAGGAAGGAAGGAAGGAAGGAAAGAAGGAAGGAAGGAAGGAAGGAAGGAAGGAAGGAAGGAAGGAAGGAAGGAAGGAAGGAAGGAAGGAAGGAAGGGTGGGACAGAGGGAGGGAGGCAGGGAAGGAAGGAAGGAAGGAAGGAAGGAAGGAAGGAAGGAAGGAAGGAAGGAAGGAAGGAAGGGAAGGTGGGACGGAGGGAGGGAGGCAGGGAAGGAAGGAAGAAATAAAGAGAAGGAAGGTGGGACAGAGGGAGGGAGGGAGGGAAGGAAGGAAGAAATAAGGGAAGGAAGGTGGGAGGGAGGGAGGCAGGGAAGGAAAGGAAGGGAAGGGAAGGGAAGATGGGACAGAGGGAGGGAGGCAGGGAAGGAAGGAAGGAAGAAATAAAGGAAAGGAAGGTGGGAGGGAGGGAGGGAGGCAGGGAAGGAAGGAGGGAAGGAAGAAATAAAGGGAAGGGAGGTGGGAGGGAGGGAGGCAGGGAAGGAAAGGAAGGGAAGGAAAGGGAAGGGAAGATGGGACAGAGGAAGGGAGGCAGGGAAGGAAGGAAGGAAGAAATAAAGGAAAGGAAGGTGGGAGGGAGGGAAGGAAGGGAGGGAGGGAAGGAAGGAAGGAAGGGAGAGGGAGGGAGGGAGGGAGGGAGGGAAGGGGGAAGGAAGGAAGGAATTGTTTTCCCTGCAGAATGCTATCCTACTAATCCCCCTTCCCCCCTGGGTTCACCAATAGGGGACTGTCAATATGGAATTTGTAGTTCTGAATAATTTGGAGGCATCCTGTTAGAAAGAGTAGTCTATGCATATCCTTTTCTCCTTCTCCTATGAAATTTACTCTGATGAAAACTCTAGTTTGACCTATTAGTTGCTCTGGGTTCCAGAGAAGTCTGAGGAAGGAAGGAAGGAAGGAAGGAAGGAAGGAAGGAAGGAAGGAAGGAAGGAAGGAAGGAAGGAAGGAAGGAAGGAAGGAAGGAAGGGTTATGTAAGACAAATCTTTTCTGCCTTGGTCGGAGAAAAGCTGGAGGCAAATAAAAGTTTGGTTGCGAATGTATTTGTTTTTTTTATTTTTAAATTCATTTGCCACCCATTTTGTCGTAGAGCTACGCCAGGCAGCTGGTGAATGGCAAGGCATATGGGCCTGGGTCACGTCTGGTATCTCTCCCCTTCCCCAAAGACTTTTTGTGAGAATAAACCACAAAAGGCATGAATTGAGGATCAAAGAATTTCTTTCAGTATGATTTGTCAGCCTTCCCTTCTTCTTGCATTCAGTCTCTTTGCAGTTCCTCTGGGGAGAAGAAGAAAAAACCGCTCTCAGAGAGGTAAAAATCTCTTTTGGCTGATTCCCAGAAACTGAATGGCAGTATCAGTTAAGAGCTGCACCAAAAATATGTACATATATCCAGGCTCTGCGAAGGCAACAGACTCACTCTTCATTCCCTGCAAAGGGCAATGAAGTGGAGAAAATGTTCAGAGCATTTGCCACAGTCTACATCTAAGAGAATTTTGACTTTTTTTTCCCCATTTACCTTGGCTTCTTTTCCCCCCTAACTACTTCAGTGTGCAATTCACCCATCCGTTATTTTGCTCTGAATTCCCTGGCATTGTTCCTCCTTTATTTTATGGTGGCCACCAAAAGAGAGCTCCTAATAGAAATAGCAAATAGCATTTATATACCGCTTCACAATGCTCTACAGCCCCTCTCTAAGTGGTTTACAGAATCAGCCTCTTCTCCCACAATAATCTGGACCCTCATTTTACCCACCTCGGAAGGATGGAAGGCTGAGTCAACCTTGAGCCGGTCAGGATCGAAGTTGTACGCCTGAGTGATCCATTAGTGCTGCAGTGTCCTCTGATTTCTGGAGATTAACAGAAACTGTTATTTTTTTAAAAAATACAGAATAAGAGAGTTGGAGGTCTTCTAGTCCAATCCCCTGCTCAAGCAGGAGACCCTATACCAGGGATGGGTTCCTCCCGGTTCGGACCGGTTTGCCTGAACTGGTAGCGACCCGCTGGTGATGTCACGATGACATCACCGAACCGGATCGGTCAGTGCTGGTCCATGGGAGCTGTCATCTTTTTTTTTTGAATTTTTTTTTCTGAATTTTTAAATTTTTTTCTTCTTCTGAGCATGTGCAGAAGCCGAGTTTCCAGCACTGTGCATGCGGTCGCCATCTTGTTTTTGGCTTTTTTTAATTATTTATTTTTTTCCGCTTTTTTGGCACTGCGCATGCGTGCACGCGCCCACGAGGCGCACCCACGCGACGTGGGAGGAAGCGAACCGGCAGCGAGACAACTTAGAACCCACCCCTGCCCTATACCATTCTGAAGAAATGGTTGCCCAGTGTCTTCTTGAAAACCTCCAATGATGGAGCATCCACCACTTCTGGAGGCAAGCTGTTCCACTGGTTAATTCGGGGATCAGCTTTTGACACGGATGTAGCCAGAACAAATCCTGCGTCCAGCAAATGTGCCTGAATCATAAACTGCAGTTCATGGAGACAGTAAACCCTTCTCGGTCTTCATTCCGATACGAAGGGTCGACCAATGTTCCGTCATCTAATAAATAACTATTTAAACCCATCACTTTAGCTTGGAAACATCACCAGACACTTAGCTGAAAATAAAATAAGGAATCGCATCACCTTTGACTCTCAAGTCCTCTGTTTTTCAATAGCACAAATTTTCATTCACGTCAAGTTCAGAAACATTGATAATCCTGTATCTGCCGATGAAAATGGCTTTTTCTTTAATTGCTATATAAACTCCCTCCTCCTTTCTCCTGCGTTCCTCTTCCTTTTTCCTTCATTTCCTGGGGTGCAGTTGTATAATATTTTGACCAACATTTTCCCGCTCATAAATACAGAAAATTGTCCCTTCTCTTTCTCGTGACCTTCCCATTTCATCTCAGCATGGATAATTCCTGCTAAGCTTTTTTTTTTCACTCCTTAAATCTTACAACTCATTAGCCTGGGAAATGAGCTTGCCGGGAAATATCAAAAGAAAGGCTTCAACGTTCCTGCAGATATTCCTCTAAATTCAATTTCTCCTGAGACTGCAGACTCAGCTTTAAAAGTTGGACCTGCAATGGACAAATTTTGGAAAAGACAAAGAAAAGAAAGCAGGAAAAAAGGATGAAATTGGGATAGTGCAGGGATGGGCGGCTGGGGGTTTGCAGGGGTTCGGGAGAACCTCTAGCTAAGATTCTGTGCAGTTCAGAGAACCTCCAAATCCCACTCCTGGCTGGTCCCGCCCACCCCTCTCCTCCCAGGAGTCCCCACACGGGCCGTTTTGGATGCAGGTAAGTGCAGGACGCGCACGGAGGCTCAGGGAGGGCGAAAAATGGGCCTACCGGAAGTCCGTTTCCGGCCTCCAGAGGGCCTACGGAGCCTGGGGAGGCTGTTTTCACCCTCCCAGAGGCTCGAGAAAAGCCTCCGGAGCCCAGGGAGGGCAATAATGCCCCCCACCACCATGGTGCAGGAGGCTGACTAGGCCACACCCCTGTGGCCACGCCCACCCAGCAACCTGGCAGAGAACTGCTTGCTAAAAATGTTGAAGCCCACCCCTGGGATAGTGTCATCTCTTTGCTGTCCTTTTAAAGCATGATTATATCCCAACCCATTGCCCTTCATCTGAAAACAAATGCCCCATCTTAATTTCAGCTCTACCCTTCTCTCTTTACTTCATGCTCCTCTCTCTCTCTCTCTCTCTCTCTCTCTCTCTCTCTCTCTCTCTCTCTCTCTCTCTCTCTCTCTCTCTCTCTCTCTCTCTCTCTCTCTCTCCCTCTTCCTCTCGCTTCCCACTTTTCCTGAAATCCTTCTCCAAATTGTAAACTGAAGCTACCCACACAACCTCTGCAGCAAATGTCAAAAGATGCTCAGCATCATGGGTCACTGATAGACAGGAGGAAGTTTTTATTTCAGTAGAACAACCGGCTCCCCTCTGCCCCACCCATGGAAAAATATCAGCAACAAAAATCTGAAGCAGAATAAAGCAGGATTAATCAACCGAGCAGGGGTTTCTATGACCCACCCACCCACTCTGGTTTTGCAGATTACATTGAACTTCTGATTTCAATGTGGAGAATCTGAATCGGTAGTCTCCTGCTTAGCTTCGATTATTACATCCCTGAGCAAAACACGGCTAGGAAGGTCTAGGGCAGGGGTGGGAAAACTACGGTTCTTTCATGACTTGTGGACTTCAACTCCCAGCATTCCTGAGCCAGCCATGCATGCTGGGAGTTGAAGTCCATAGGTCATGAAAGAACGGTAGTTTGCCCACCCTTGGTCTAGGGCAGGGGTAGGCAAAGTTGGCTCTTCTATGACTCATGGACTTCAACTCCCAGACTTTCTGAGCCAATCATGCTAGCTCAGGAATTCTGGGAGTTGAAGTCCACAAGTCATAGAAGAGCCAACTTTGCCTACCCCTGGTCTAGGGGAAGGTGTGGCAGAACCTGAGGGCGGAGTCAAAAGAGGAACAAAGCCTAGAGTCGCTACATAGCCACAAATGGACAAAGCCAACCTCTTTTCAATTCTGTTGACCCTTATCTAGTGCCAAAATAGTGCTAAATGTTAGTTGAGTAGATGTCTCTCCATAGGCCTGAGTAGTAATAAATCAGTTTAATTGGAACTTCACATGTGGACCTGATCATCTACATCCAAGACTATTTTGAGTCTTGGAGTTAGGTCCTGTCCCTACTGGGGCATCTCCAGGAAACCTGGAGGAGAGCTTACTTTGGTCCTTAAATAGATGTATTGGGTTTCTTTTGATTTCCATTCACTGGAATCACCTTTCTTTATGGCTAATTGGTCTCCCTTAATCCCATAGGTTTTCCATTTTTTAAAATTCCAGCAGAAAATAAGGGGTTTATAGCAGGTAGAACTTTTCCTGGGTTAGTTTCTAGCCAACTTTGGCTGATCTCAAAAAAACAAAAATCTAAGTAGGGCCAAACCTGGTTAATATTTGAGAGGGAGAACAGCTGGATGCCCCAGGTCCATGTGCTGGAGATGGGGAAGTTTTAAAACAAAATTGGTTTTAAACCGTCCTTGGGTATTAAACTGCTTACCGTTACTATATTCCAAAGGGCTCTGATGATGCAACAGTTTGATATTTTGCTGTCGGCCATATTGGAGGCAGAAAATTCTTTAGGCAAACAAAGGCAGACTGGGAATATTGAATTATTGGCCTGTTGTAAGGAATATCCTTCTGGGTTCAGTTCCAAGTGAGGAAAAAGACACTGGATTCATGGAAGTTGCTTGGAAAGAAGGTTTAATATGGTGGACAGGAGCACATGGCAGGAGCCCCTGTACAGAAAAGGTAGATTACATGCTTCCAGATGTGGGTGAAGAGAAAAAAGGGAAGAAGAGATGCTGAGTTCCTTGCATTATACTCTCTCTTGGGCCCCTCCCTAACTGTTTCCTGTTCCTATATAGAAATGTATTCCATTGGCTGTCAGACCCCCAGGGGCATGCTGGGGCAACTCTTGTGGGCTGTCCCAAGTCCTAGGCTTGACTGATGTAATCTTCCCAGGTCCCATGTGGTGTAATGAAAAGGCTTTGGGATTCCTATTATGGTTCTTTGTTATGTAGAAGACTGCTCCAGGCTAGGTGAGAGGAATGTGTGAGCTGGGCCCAGTCCTTAATGGCCCATTGGCAAAGGGTGGGGGCAGGGAGCTGCAGGAAGCTGCTTTGTATTTAAAACCTGTTTCTGTTTTCCTCATTCAGGGACATATATTCTTTCCTTTTTCAATATTTCCTAGGATATTTCATTTTTCTAGGAGGGGGTGGGTACTAACTTCCCACATCTATGTATATTGTATTACTGTGTATGCTGTTGTATGCATAGATATATGAGTATCTACTTATAGTAAATTCCTATCACCTATAGTAAATTTCTATTCTTTATATAACCAGATTAAATGTACATGAAGTCCCTCTTGGCGCTCCAACACAAAGTGAAGTTGCAGATGGAGCTTTTGCATGGAGTTGGTCCTATTAGGATGTCATGAAGTTCTTATATCTTTTTTTTTCTCAAATTTTATTTTGATGTTTTTGAGGAATCTGTGCCATCATAAAGGATAAAGTCAACCACTTCCATATCGTTGGACAGGAACCGGAACCAAACCCAAGAGACTCTGCTGTTATCTTACAGCTCATTTCAGTCCTATATAACAAGCGTCTTCTCTCAGATAGCTACCAGAGGTGGGTTCCTGCTGGTTTGGACCGGTTCTATAGAACCAGTAACAGGGAATTTTCCCCCGCTTGCCGAACCGGCAGCTATGGCTGGCTGGACATGCCCCTGAACCGGTTCTCTGGCTTGAAATCCGTCCACCAGAGCCAAATTTATGTAAAAATAACGCTCTGTGCATGCACAATGCCTCCTGCACATGCGCAGACCAGTTTAACCCGGGGTCGGAGGGTTTGCGCATGCGCGCAAAATGCGCACTTTTGGCGCGACTCCTAACCGGTAGGGAAGGTAAGTAGAACCCACCCCTGATAGCTACGTGATTCAGGAGGGCCAAGGGATTGTGGGTGCTTGTGAATTCAGCCATCCTAACCCCCGTGACCAACATTCTTCTCCCCAGCTCCACCACTAATTTTGAAACCACACCCAACTTCTGCATTTAAGCCGATGCATCTTCTTGGAACATCAGGCATCCTTCCAGCAATTGTGTTGGTGTTCTAGGCCTTGATGTGCTTAATCGTGGTGGGTTGAATAAACCACAATGACTGTGTCTACAGATGGTACTTAGCCTGGCCCAAAAAAAATTGCATTTGGCTTAGTGTAGGATCCAGAAACGGTGTACTATTCCGTGAATATATGTAGGTCTGGCTAGCGTGCGAATCCTGACCAGTTTCACCAAAGGAGAGCGAAGCTGTATCTATTTCTTCTTCTCTGGATCTTCTGTGTTGCTCTTGCTCTGTTGGGTGAGTACAGAGGTTGGAAGATACTTCTGGCAAGGTCAAGAGATAAAGAGGAGACACATTTGCCATCTCTCCTCATGTGGTAGGAAATGTCAACGAAGGTCCATCTTGTGAGATGTTCACCTTACAAAATCCTCCTTGAGTAAAGTGACCAGATTTTTTTTTAAGCGGGACGGGGGGGGCAAGCCCGCCTGGGCGCCGACATTTGTTTTGCCCTCTGCACATGCACAGAACGCTGCGCATGCGCAGAGGGCAAAACACAGCAAATGTCGGCGTCCAGGTGGGGGGGGAGGCGGGAGGCCTTTCCTCGTCTCCCGCCTCCCCTTCAGGAGCTGCCCTGGGGCCGGGCTGGCAAGCAACGAACGGGAGGCAGGAGACGGGGAAAGGAGGCAGCCGGCAGCTTACCTGCTCCAGGCATCCAAGCGCCGCGGTCTCCCGGTCGCCCGCCCGGCCCCAGGGCAACGGCGGCAGCGAGGCGACGGGGGGAAGGAAGGGGAGGGGGACGAGGAAGGGCTGTTTGCGCCGCCGGAGGGGCCGCTTGTGAGCTCAAAACGGCGACGGCTCCTCGTCCCTCACCCCTCCCAACAGCAGCATCCCAACAGCAGCGGCGCCTCCAAGGGTGGGGCTAGGGATGGGGCGGGGGAAGGAGAGGAGGAGCAGCCCCCCTTCCCCCTCTCCCCATCAGGCAGCCGCCTCCCTGAAATTCCGCCCGACTTGCTTCCGGTACCTCTCTTTTGCTTCCCCTTTTAAGGTGACCAGACGTCCCGCTGTTTCAGCATTCTTTTCAAAAAAGCGGGACTTTTTGAAAAGAATGCGGGACGCGGGACACACGCTTGAAAAGCGTGTCTGTCCCGCCAAAAGCGGGACGTCTGGTCACCTTGTCCTTGAGCCAAGAGGCAACCCAAGAACTGGCAGTAGAACATCTTCCCTGAGCTTTAGATCGGGGTTTCCAACCTTGGCAACTTTAAGCCTGGAGGACTTCAACTCCCAGCAAAGCTGGCTGGGAATTCTGGGAGTTGAAGTCCACCAGGCTTAAAGTTGCCAAGGTTGGAAGCCCTTGCTTTAGATGACCCCAACCTCATTGGCCGTTCAGAAGGCTTTAAAAACCTGATTCTTTCCTGAGGCTTTAGGGCAGAAGAATCCAGTTTGCGTATTTCTTTTCTCTGGATTGAAGATGGTTATTTATTTCGGCTTTTCTAAATTTTACGTGCATGTTTTTGTGCGTTTGTTGTGCTACATACCCAGAGTTGTTTGAGTAGATGGAGCAGATATGTATACTATTTGCATAATAAATACATGAGTGGATGCCTAAATGGAATTAGACAGTTCTAATCTAACCACATTACAGTACTTGCTGACAGCACAAATCCATTTCGGTTTTAAAAAAAATTCTTTATCTGGGTTGAAATCAGGACTATAATTTTTTTTTAATGAAATAAATGCTCCTTTGCCGTTACTGTGGAATAAAGTTTCAGAGCCTAATAAATTTGTACAGAAACTCTTAGCAAAGGATAAATAGAGTCTTTGCAGCCTGATTAACAGTAGTTCTGAGTCCTTTTTAGAGCCGAGGTGGCGCAGTGGTTAAATGCAGCACTGCAGGCTACTGCTAGTTCAGCAGTTCAGCTGTTCAAATCTCACCAGGCTCAAGGTTGACTCAGCCTTCCATCCTTCCGAGGTGGGTAAAATGAGGACCCAGATTGTTGGGGGCAATATGCTGAACTCTGTAAACCGCTTAGAGAGGGCTGTAAAGCACTATGAAGCGGTATATAAGTCTAAGTGCTATTGCTATTGCTATTTTCCCAGACTGAAAATCTAGCAGGCGAGTCCTAGGCCTGGCACCGCTTCTCAAATTTGGCACTGTGATTTGCAGTTCATTAGCAGGAATGATCTCCCTGCTTTTATGAGATGTTCTTCTATATGTTCTCCTGCCTCTACAGCCTCCCCCCCCCTTCTCCACCCCGTGACTCCTGTTGACTATAAACAAGCCCCAATAATGTTGAGTCATTGCAACGAGAGAGAACAGTGGCAGGATCGAAGAGATTGTGCTGGGCAAGGACTCCAGCTTTGTCTGCTTCTATTAGAACGAAAAAAATCTTTAACCAGAGACGCATTCAAAAGACAGGAATTTAGAACAAGGAACCAGGAACTTCAAGCCAGCTTCCCAGGCATGAGAATCTGCAGAATAAAAAGAGATTCCGCGCCAGCGCCATGCCAGTCAGCTCAGTAGAATTAACAGCCCGCTTTCTGCTTGTTTTTAAAGGTTATCGGGATGATGTTGTTTGAGCCAAAAACTTAGGTCAAGAATGGTTGCAGCCCTTCCTGATCTAAACTAAGCCAGATTTTTTTTTTATTTTATTTGCATGACCGGCAAGAAATTGACTGCAGTGCAGCTCAGGTTTGCAAGGTTGGCTGTTTTGACGTTCTTCTTTCTTTTCCTTCATCATCTCGGTGGCGTCTTTCCCAAAGAACCATAAAAAAAAAAAAAAGCAAAACGGAAGGTGTACCGTCTTCACAATCCTGTGAACGGATGCTAGAAGCAGAGTAACGGGCTCCACTAGAAGGTCTACAGCAGTGGTTCTCAACCGTCCTAATGCCGCGACCTTTTAATACAGTTCCTCATGTTGTGGTGACCCCCAACCATAAAATAAATAAAATCATTAGGAAACTCAGGGGTGGGTTCTAACTTACCTCGCTGCTGCTTCGCTTCCTTCTGCACTGCATGGCCACGCCTTGTGGGCGCGCATGAGCTTTGCACGCGCTCACATGCGCGGTGCCGGGAAAAAATTTTTAAAATTGCAAAAAAAAAAAAAACTGAAAACAAGATGGTGACGCATGCGCAGTGCCAGAAATTCAGCTTCTGCGCATGCTCAGAAGTTCCCATGGTACAGATTTTTTTTTTTTGCAGTAGTCTATTTGCATGTGGGTGGACCCGCCTGGGGACGGATAGAGGAGCGGTGTCTCGGTTCCTAAGACCATTGGAAATATGTGTTTTTCGATGGTCTTAGGCGACCCCTGTGAAAGGGTCATTCGACCCCCAAAGGGGTCGCGACCCACAGTTTGAGAACCGCTGGTCTACAGCTTTAGACAAGTCCGTAGGATGACCCTGAATATTTCCCACGCATGCACAAGAAGGAGAAAGAGAATAACAGGCTCACTCGGGGTGAGACGGCTGTACACAGATGAATTTGGAAAATAGAGCCAGAGTAGAGGAAGAAAGATGGCGATGTGTTTGCTTGCTCCTGTCGGCTGGCCAGAGGCTGATGTCCCAAGTTCCTTGCTCTTCCCATCTTAGAGTTATTTACTTTAAATCAAATTTGGGGGAATAACCCTTTGAGTAGAAAAACATTGTCCACCAACACAGCTTCAAGTCGAGAACTGATGTGTAACGCAGGGGTGGGTTCTACTTAGCTTCCCCACCGGTTCGCATCACAACGGAACTACACATTGCGTGCACTTCCCAGAAATGACCCTCTGTGCATGCGTAGAAGCCTTTGTGCATGGCGCAGAGGGATTTTTTTTTCAATCCGTGGCGACGGGAAGACCGGTTCAGGAGCGTGGACTGCCGGTCATTGCTGCCGGTTCGGCGAGCGGCGTCAAATTTCCGCTACCGCTTCTATAGAACCAGTCCGAACCAGCAGCAACCTGTTGTAACGTTGGCCATCTACCTACTAGCTTTTTCTCCTTCCCCAGCAAGAATTAGAAAAAGAGCTGCACCTGAAATCTGTTTTGTTTGTGGGCTTTGTATTTGAATGGATGCTCAACCAGCCACTTGTCTGAAGTGCTACGTTCATCTTGAATGAAGGAAACTCAAGATCTTTTATCCGGTGACTCACTCTCTGCTAAGCTGCCCCAGCACTGCAAATCTTAATGGATGGTTTTTGAAAGCAAAACTAATCAATTATTCCCTCTCTGTCTCTCTGTCTCTCTCTCCTCCCTCCCTCCCTTTCTCTGTCTCTCTTCTGTCCTTTGTCCTCTCCCTCTCTTCTGTCTCCTCTCTCTTTCCCTCTTCCTCCCTCTCTCCTTCCCTCCTTCCCTCCTTCCCTCGCTCCCCCTCGCTCCCCCTCGCTCCCCCTCGTTCTCCCCCCCCCTCTCTCTCTCCAGGCACAAAAACCAAAGAAGGCGTGGTGCAAAGTGTCACTTCTGGTAAGAGCTACACAAAAGTTGGCCTGGTGGGTGGAGTTGCTTCGGGATTTTCTGTTTTGAATTAATGACATCCTCCCCTGCCTTCCTGTACCCAGGCATGGCATAAATGCATGGGACTTCACTTATTTTCCAAAAATTGATCCATCTACTAATAGGATGAATGTTCGTACAGAGTGGGTTTTTCTTCAACATTGGAAAGATAGAGATAAGGCCCCAATATCACCAGGTCTACCAATGTTGATTGTATTAGCATAATTTTTGTTTGCTTTTGATGAATCGGTTATCAATATATATTATCAAAGGATGGTTGTAATGAAATATGGCCATTGTTCCATGAAATGCTTTTTATACAACTTGTCTGTTTGCAAAAAAATATCCCATATATAATTTTGTTTCTATTTTCTTTCTTTCTTTCTTTCTTTCTTTCTTTCTTTCTTTCTTTCTTTCTTTCTTTCTTTCTTTCTTTCTTTCTTTCTTCTTCTTCCTCTTCTTCTTCCTCTTCCTCTTCCTCTTCCTCTTCCTCTTCCTCTTCCTCTTCCTCTTCTTCTTCTTCTTCTTCTTCTTCTTCTTCTTCTTCTTCTTCCTCTTCCTCTTCTTCTTCTTCCTCTTCTTCTCCTCCTCCTCCTCATCTTCTTTCTTTCTTTCTTTCTTTCTTTCTTTCTTTCTTTCTTTCTTTCTTTTTTCTTTCTTTCTTTCTTTCTTTACAAGTGTTTTCTTTCTGTTTCTGTGCTGCAGTCAATCAATAAAAGCAAAAGTAAACAAAAATTATGCTACAATGTGATTTATTTTCAGTTTACAGAGAAAACAAGGTTATAGCCCCAGTGGATTTGCACATCAAGAGAAACCAGACGTAAGCCAATTATTTTGTGGCTGAATCTTGAATGTGAGCTAGTATTTACCTGCCATTTTCTGGCTAAAAACCCTCGGAAAAGAAACCATTTCAGTTATCCAAGACCCATATTTATGCTTGTGGACAAAAGCTACACTTTCACTTGTGCAAAACCACAAAACAGTTTGCCACGGGTTCGAAGAATAATTCCCAGCATGTAGTCCTAGAGCGAAATGATTGATGGATAGAACAAGGAAGCCTTGATTCATCTCTTTGGACATCAGAAAAGGGAAACATCTTGGCAACTCTCAAGAAAGTTACCTTAAGGCAAAAAGAGGAAATAATCCATAAGAGTCTCTCTAGCACAAAGGTCTTCAAACTTGGCAACTTTAAGACTTGTGGACTTCAACTCCCAGAATTCTCCAGCCAGCATAGCTGGCTGGAGAATTCTGGGAATTGAAGTCCACAAGTCTTAAAGTTGCCAAGTTTGAAGACCTCTGTTCTAGCAGGTCAACTCAATAACTTCTTCTGAGGGAAAGACCAGATGGTGTTCCCCAATCCACTTGTACATCTTCTTTTGTCCTTCATCTTCAGGGCTTTGCCATTCTATATTCTGAAAATGGGTGCTGCAGACTTGACATATTCTTGGGGTGGGCGTAAACCCCCTTCAAAATTCCAGAAAGCACACAGTGAGGGCTAAACAATCTGCCTCCATCCAATTTTGGGTTTGTGGAGATCACAAAAGGAATGCTGGTTTCAAGGCTCCCTGACCTGGGTTGTAAAAATCCAGGAAACACACTGATCCTTTCAAAAGTGACCTCCATTGAAAGATCCCAGGTTATCTTAGTAGCGTCCAACCACATCTGGAGAAGTATGACTTCCACCTTATCGTGAGTCATCCTCTCAGCTCAGGGGTAAAATCCAGCAGGTTCTGACAGGTTCTGGAGAACCGGTAGCAGAAATTTTGAGTAGTTCAGAGAACCGGCAAATACCACCTCTGGCTGGCTCCAGAGTGGGGTGGGAATGGAGATTTTGCAAAATCCTTCCCCCAGGAGTGTGGTGGGAATGGGGATTTTGCAGTATCCTTCCCCTGGAGTGTGGTAGGAATGGGCATTTTGCAGTATCCTTCCCCTGGAATGGGGTAGGAATGGGCATTTTGCAGTATCCTTCCCCCAGGAGTGGGGAGGGAATGGGGATTTTGCAAAATCCCTCCCCTAGGAGTGGGATGGGAATGGGGATTTTGCAGTATCCTTCCCCCAGGAGTGGGGAGGGAATGGGGATTTTGCAGTATCCTTCCCCCAGGAGTGGGGAGGGAATGGGGATTTTGCAAAATCCCTCCCCCAGGAGTGGGATGGGAATGGGGATTTTGCAGTATCCTTCCCCCAGGAGTGGGGAGGGAATGGAGATTTTGCAATATCCTTCCCCCAGGAGTGGGGAGGGAATGGGGATTTTGCAGTATCCTTCCCCTGGAGTGGGGAGGGAATGGAGATTTTGCAGTATCCTTCCCCCAGGAGTGGGGAGGGAATGGGGATTTTGCAGTATCCTTCCCCTGGAGTGAGGAGGGAATGGGGATTTTGCAGTATCCTTCCCCTGGAGTGGGGAGGGAATGGAGATTTTGCAGTATCCTTCCCCCAGGAGTGGGGAGGGAATGGGGATTTTGCAGTATCCTTCCCCTGGAGTGAGGAGGGAATGGGGATTTTGCAGTATCCGTCGGATCTTTGCACAGATCCGTCTTGTGCACCAATTGCGACCTTACTTGGAGAGGGAGGCCTTGCTCACAGTCACTCATGCCCTTGTCACCTCACGGCTAGACTACTGTAACGCGCTCTACATGGGGCTACCCTCGAAGAGCATCCGGAGACTCCAGTTGGTACAGAATGCAGCTGCGCGAGCTGTAGTGGGTGTACCAAGATACACCCACGTAACACCTCTCCTTCGCCAGCTGCATTGGCTACCAATTAGTCTCCGGTTGCAATTTAAGGTGTTGGTCGTTACCTTTAAAGCCCTACATGGCTCAGGGCCAGGTTACCTGCGGGACCGCATCCTACCACATACCTCCCTAAGACCGGTTAGGTCCCACAGAGAGGGCCTCCTCCGGGTCCCGTCGGCCAAACAATGCCGACTGGCGGGGCCACGGGGGAGGGCCTTCTCTGTGGGAGCCCCGTCCCTCTGGAACCAACTTCCACCAGAGATCCGGACTATCCCCACCCTTCTGGCCTTCCGTAAAGCCTTAAAAACATGGCTCTTCCGGCAGATGGGGTGAATAGGATAATCAAATTCCCCCTGAATGTTGTGTTTATAATGTTTTCTTTTTAACTATATTTTAACTTAAATTATGATTATTGTTTTTAAATGTACGCTTCTTACTCATGCTGTACGCCGCCCTGAGTCCCACGGGATTGGGCGGCATATAAGAGCGTCTAATAAATAAATAAATAAAGTATCCTTCCCCTGGAGTGGGGAGGGAATGGGGATTTTGCAGTATCCTTCCCTGCCACTCCCACCAAGCCACGCCCACCAAGCCACACCCACAGAACTGGTAGTAAAAAAATTGGATTTCACCCACTGTCTCAGCTTCTTTCTGCTTCAACTACAGTTGCTGAGAAGACCAAAGAACAGGCCAATCTCGTGGGAGACTCTGTGGTGGCCAGCGTGAACACAGTGGCAAAGCAAACCGTGGAAGGAGCAGAGACGGTTGTAACCACCAGTGGTCTGGTCAACAAGGTAAGGTGTGATTTTTTTCCCCCACCAATGAGACCTTACCCTGTTCCTAACACTTTGCCTGTGAGACAAGTCCAGTGCAGGAGGTGCTGATATTTGCTGGCGGAAAACCATCCAGAGGCTTTTAACCTTCCGCCGTAGCATCCTTCCCACCTCTTAAGCAGATTTTTCCCCCTGGCTTTTAGACCAGTGAAAAGGAAAAAATGCACAAGTAGGAAACTGTCAAGCACGGGTGGAAGCTAAACAGTCATTTCCCCACACTGACCCATTCCGCCGATGAAAAAGGTTGTACATTTTGCATGTGACTTGTTCACCCAATCCCAAGAAGGTGGAAATCTTAAGTCGGTGGATTTCAAGAAATGGAATGTCTTCCCATTTCCTGCACAGTCTTCTTAGCACAAATGCAATCTTGCTGGAAGGTGTGGCCGGGGTATCTCCCTATGCAGCTAGGAATATTTTAAAGCCGTGATGGCGAACCTATGGCACGCGTGCCAGAGGTGGCATGCAAAGCCCTCTCTGTGGGCACGCCCAAGGTCGCCAGCTGCTCTTCTGGTTTCGGGTGCGCACATGCGTGCCGGCCAGCTGGTCTTTGCGGGTGCCGGAGCACCGGAAAACGGCCTAAAAATGGCCAAAAAATGCCCCAAAAGCAGACCATTTTTCAAACCGTTTTCCAGGCTGTTTTTCGAGCTGTTTTCAGGCCATTTTGGGGGCATTTTCTGGGCTGTTTTCAGGCAATTTTCTGGGCCAAAAACGGCCTGAAAAGGCCCGAAAAATGGCCTGAAAACGGCCAAAAAAACCAGGCTTGCACATGCTGGCCAGCTGATCTTCGGGTTTCCAGTGCTTCGGCACGCACCCATGCACGCGCATTCCGGTTTGGGCACTCAGTGCCGAAAAGGTTCACCATCCCTGTTTAAAAGAAGCATTAAACCTCCATGTTGGTGTTATTATTAGGCAATATATTTGCAGCTTACTCTCTGCTGGATCATTACAGGTAGTCCTCGATTTACGACAACAATTCGGCCCCAAATTTCTGTTGCTAAGCGACAGTTGTTAAGTGAGTTTTGCCTCAGTTTATGACCTTTCTTGCCACCGTTGTTAAGAGAATCACTGAAGTTGTTAAGTTAGTAACAAGGCTGTTAAGTGGATCTGGCTTCCCCATTGACTGATTGTCAGAAGCTCGCAAAAGGGGATCCCATGATCACAGGACAGGGCAACCGTCATAAATATGAGTCAGTAGTCAAATGTCCAAATTTTGACCATGTAACCTTGAGGATGCTGCAGTGGTCATAAGTGTGAAAAACGATCATAAGTCACTTTTTAAAGTGCCGCTGTAATTTTGAACGGTCACTAAACTAGCTGCTGTAACTCAAGGACTACCTGTAGTCCAGGGGCGGGTTCCTCTTACCTGCCTACCAATGCACTGCGTGCGCATCATCTCATTTCACGCGTGCGCACGCTCACTACGCACGCACGTCCCCTCATGCGATTTTGCTTCCTGCGCATGCGCAGAAGCAAAATCTCGTGAGGGGACATACACGCATATGAGATTTTGGTGATTTTTTGCTTCCACACATGCGCGTTTGGATCTTGAGTGAAGGTTAATCCTATCACACTGGAGCTGAAGGTCTTTTGTGTTGTAGATAAGCTGGCCCAACCTTTCTGGGGCTATTAACAAAGGTGGGGGCTGCTTTCCAAGAGCATGTTTCTCCTTTTCTCATCCAGGGAGGTATAATATTCTGCCTTTTTAATATTTCCTAGAATATTTCATTCTTCTGAGTGCAGAGGTGGGTTCCTACCAGTTCTAGCCAGTTCTTTAGAACCGTTAGTAAGCCGGTGGTGACGTCATGGAGCCGGTTCTGTCGGTTCCAGTCCGTGGGCGCCGCCATCTTGTTTTTTGTTTTTTTGCTTCTGCGCATGCACAGAAGCAGAGTTTTCAGCACTGCGCATGTGCGCTCACGCGATGTGGGAGGAAGCGAACCGACGGCGAGGTAAGTTAGAACCCACCCCTGGGTGGGTGCTAACTTCCTACACTACAAAAGCCAATTATGGGGAATTGATAAGCACAACAGGAAGTCCACAAACATTTCTGTGGAACATCAAGAGAAGAGAGAATCGGCCCTTTTTACAACACAATGGGTTATAATTCTGGAGTTTTGTCATTGTTAGGGACCAAGAATAATTTTTCCTCCACAAAATAACAAACGATTTAGAGAAGGACCTCTGATCTCATAGGAATTCTTTAAAAAAATCTTCAAATTCATAGCTTGGTATAGCTTTGTTTGGAAGTAGGATTCCATGCCCAGAAATTATCTTTTGGTTGGGTAGGGAATATTCTAAAAAATGAGATGGTTCTAACAGGGGTCCCCAAACTTGACAACTTTAAGACTTGTGGACTTCAACTCCCAGAATTCTCCAGCCAGCATAGCTGGCTGGAGAATTCTGGGAGTTGAAGTCCACAAGTCTTAAAGTTGCCAAGTTTGAAGACCTCTATTCTAACACATTAGGCTGGTTGGCTTTGCGTCAGCATTCTTGATTTTGAGAGTGGCTGTGTCCACGTTTTGTGCCTCTCAATAGGTCAAAGTTGTCAAATTTATATTGGCTTGGAGAGAGAAGGAACACACACAGCCCAACACGTCTTCTTCCTGTAATTGTGTTCCAGTTCAGAAAGAAAGGGGGAGAAATAAGATCTCAAGATGTTCCTTTCCTGCCTGGTTAAAAATAGCAGATGAGTCAGAGGCATGAAGTCATGGTGAGGGATGCAGATCCAAGAGAAACAAACAGAGGATGTGATTCTTAAGCCACCATTCATAATTAGAGATGAGCTTGAAGTTTTCCTCCAAGCCAAGGAAACAGACAGACAATTGTTTGTATCTAAAACGTATGCTTGCCTCATTCATGGATAAATTGTTGGTGAGGAGGCAAGGCAGGGAGGTGAAAGGGGAAGAGCTAAATCAATTCCTTTCCTAGTTTACATCCCTAAATTTAAACAATTAACTCCATGTATCATAGCAGTCGTATGGGAAAGAAAATTAAAAAAAAAACAAACTCAGAAGGAATCAAGAGACCAGTTTGCATCCAAAGTGTTAGAACCCTGTTCAAACGATTGGGTGTGTTAATATATGATTAAGCCACAAATCATTGTTATGTGTATATTGCTTTAAATGCATTGTGGATTATTACTATATAAGCAAGCAAGAGAGCATGTTCAATGTGGTTGATGGTTTATGGTTTATGGTTGGTGGTTGTGTTTGACGGTGTGTTCCGGAAAGAAGATTATCTGTGCTGATTTACTGATAAGTAGATTACTTTATGGCTGTGTGAAATTGCTGTGAAGAGAAGAGTAACTACTGTGATAGTATAGAATTAAGTGATAGCTGTAATCTTTGTTTGTGAGTTAAAACAAAGATAGGCAAGAAGAAGAAACTTCGCATTGACTGAATAATTGTGTATGACTTGGACTTCCTATTTAACTTTGCTACTATTCAAGTAAAACTATTTTGTACATACTAAAGATATTCTGTTTATTGATTGAATAGCATTCATATCAAACTGCAACACCATTGCTACAACACATTTCGCTGTGTATGTGCTTAACAGCACAATAACTCCTTAACACAAAGGGACAGCCAAAACCGAGTATGAAGTTCAGCAAGGATGGGATGGAAGATTATATCTGCACTGATTGTATGTCTGCAGCAGAGAAAAACAAAACAGTACACTGTGTGATATATAGCAAATAGTATTGAACTTGAGTAAGTTTTTCAGTCTTTAAAGTCTATGTGCCTGGTCCTTTTGGACAGAAGAACAGTCTTCATGTGTCATCTCAGTCCAGCATTTTGTTCCAGGTATATGCAATGCACTCAACCCTTGCTGAGCAATCTGGGAACTGTAGTCCATACACATTTGGAAGGTGCTTTTTCAAAAGGCAAGTGGACTTTCTCTGTTTTTCTTTGAAGACATTTCGCTTCTCATCCAAGAAGCTTCTTCAGCCCTGACTGGATGGGTGGGGATGAGAAGCGAAATGTCTTCAAAGTAAAACCGGAAAGTCCAGTTGCCTCTTGAAAAAGCACCTTTGGGACAACCATGACTGAGAATCTCCATAGACATTTACACATCTGGAAGCTAGCCAGAATGGGAAACCCATTCTGACTTCTGGTCTTTGTCTGATGATACTTTGGTCTCTTCTTGTATGCTATGTTAGGAGGAACTTCATCCAGATCAACACGAAGACCAGCCTTTTGAGTTTGGAGAAGAAGACATCCCGGTGGAAGCCACAGAGGTAAATCTCAGCTTGGCTAGCCCCAGAGTCTTTGATTCGGTGGGGACGAAGGGACGTCAGGGAGTTGTGAATGCTCCAACACTGGAAGTTTTTAAGAAGATGTTGGATAACCATTTGTCTGAAGTGGTGTAGGGTTTTCCTGCCTAAGCAGGGGGTTGGACTAGAAGACCTCCAAGGTCCCTTCCAACTCTGTTATTCTATTCTAAGAATGTCAAAAAAAATCCAAGATCATAAATAGGTCCTCAAAACTCTACTTCCCTTCTGAGTTGATTACCCTTTCTTTTCTCCATAAAGTGGTGGCAGAACTTTGCTCTACTGATTTTTATAACAAAATACTCCCTTCTGGGTTTTTTTTCCTTCCCCCCACCCCACTTGTTCCTCACCCCAATTTCTAGACAATTTTGATATGTTGGGTGACAATTAAGAGTTGAAAATAGATTGAAAATTATTCCTCGTCTTCAGCCATTGATTATTTGCGACCCTCCAGATATAGTCCAATAACCCCCACATTATTTGTGACCCTCCAGATATAGCAATAGCAATAGCACTTAGACTTATATACCGCTTCATAGTGCTTTACAGCCCTCTCTAAGCGGTTTACAGAGTTCGGCGTATTGCCCCCAACAATCTGGGTCCTCATTTTACCGACCTCAGAAGGATGGAAGGCTGAGTCAACCTTGAGCCCGTGAGATTTGAACAGCTGAACTGCTGAACTAGCAGTCAGCTGAAATAGGTTGCAGTGCTGCTTTTAACCACTGCGCCACCTCGGTCCAATAACCCCCAATAACCCTCTAGATATAGTCCAATAACCCCCACATTATTTGTGACCCTCCAGATATAGTCCAATAACTCCCAATAACCCCCCAGATATAGTCCAATAACCCCCACAATCAACAGTTATTAACTGAATCATTAATTAATGATATTGTTTTAGCTTAACATTAATAATAAAGGCAAGTCATTTCTTGAGATGTGGTTAGTAGAATTCCTTCGCATTAAGTATGTTAATAGCTCAGAATGGCTTTTTTTTCCCCCAGACAAAAAGCTTCATTAAAGCATGGATCCATTTATTTACATGTGCATACAAATCTCAACTTATGCGGTCATTTTAATAATGTCATGCTTTTTACAATGCTCTTGTTATTGCTGTTTAAAATGCAATTAAAGGTAATTAATTCTAAGTCTTGCTTAATATGGACTTTAAAGAAATATGGAAATGCGCTAGGCACCTGCAAATAATGCAAATGGCATAATTTGCCTATTGTTCTTCTTGTTATCATTGCCATAACAGTAGTGGCCGTCTTAATTACCGGTATATTTTTATATTGCACCAAATAATTAACATTCCCTGTAGCTTGCAACAAGATTATACAATATATCCACGGTAAAGGAAAACAATTGCAGTAAACAAATCAATCCAGATCATAAACCTATTATTTATTTATTTATTTATTTATTTATTTATTTATTTATTTATTTATTTATTTATTTATTTATTTATTTATTTATTTATGAGATTTATGAGATTTATATACCGCCTCACAGTGCAAGCACTCTCTAAGCGGTTTACATCAGTAAGCAATGTATATTTATATTGCCCCCAACAATCTGGGTCCTCATTTTACCCACCTCGGAAGGATGGAAGGCTGAGTCAACCTTGAGCCGGTGAGATTTGAACTGCTGACCTGCGGATCGCATTCAGCTAAAGTGGCCTGCAGTACCTGCCTCTAACCGCTGCGCCACCTCGGCTCATAGATAATAGCAACCAAATCCCCGAAAAACTCATTGGAGTTTATACTGGAGGCTCTACTGGCCAGCCATATTTTGATATCTACACCGGAGTGGAGTGGGTGGCTTTTTGGAAAGATAAAATTAACTTATTTTCTTCCTTTCTTCTTCTTCTTCTCAGATTGAAGGAAATTAACCTTCTCCAGAACTTCTACTACATTATGAAAAGTGAGAAGACCAGGAGTAAATGCAGGCCTTTTAGAGGATGTGACCGCAGGGAAATCCTCTCCTATTCCTAAACTAACTTCCATGCAGCACGAGAAATGCTCACGTATCTAATTCTCACATATCCTAGCTGGGTGGCAAAACTCTTGATTGTACGTTTTAGGGCAATTCTATGCGTTTCCCTTTGTGTCTCCTTTGTTGGCTTCCTTCTTTGCCCATCTTCGAGCCTTCCAAAGTCTGGTTTCAGAGCCATTTCACACCCTTGTGGTTGGGATCACTGATTCCTGTCTTTCGGCTCATTAGCAGCAGCACTTGATTTCCCTTGAAAGGGTGGACGTATTTTTTTTTAAGAGACAAAATAAAATCTTGTTTCAACTAAGCCCTTGTTTTCTATTATTATTTTTAAATTCATCAAGTGGAACATTCAATTCAATTCAGTTTATTACGGTCATAGACCAGAGACTAGAGCAAATAAAAACACTCAATAAATATACAATTAAAAGTTGTAAAATAAAATAATGAATAACAGATAAAATCCATGATAAAATCCAGTCTGTCAATTACACATGGTCTTCACTACTAAAATTACAATCCTTAAGCTGTGAGGCCTATAGTCGGTTTAATACTAAAAGGGAAGGGAATAAGCAGGGTTTGCCACATTGGTTGTATAAATTAACTATGGTGGATTAGACACTTAAAGGTTAGCCACAGTTGATATACTGTATTTTTCGGAGTATAAGACGCACCGGAGTATAAGACGCACCTTAGTTTTTGGGGAGGAAAATAGGGGAGAAAAATCTGCCTACCAGGTATTCATCTGGCTAGAGTCCTTAGTCTGGTCAGTTTCAGCACATTATTTTATCCCCTGGTTAGGACTTAAAAAAACCTTCTTCGGAGAGAGTAACAATGAAAGAGCCTGCAAGCCAGTAAGAGCTGGGAAGATAGATAGCACCTGGTTAGGGTTAGAAAAAAACTTATTCAGAACAAGTAGAGCAATGAAAAAAACCCTGCAAAGACTTAGGGCTGGAAAAACCTTCTTCGGAGAGAGTAACAATGAAAAAGCCTGCAAGGTAAGAGCTGGGAAGATCTGTTAGCACCTAGTTAGGGCTGGAAAAAAAGCTACATTCGAAATATAAGACGCATCCAAATTTTCAGCCACTTTTAGGGAGGAAAAAGGTGCGTCTTATACTCCAAAAAATACGGTATATATCGCTATGGTAGGAAGACACATATTTACCACGAATCCCCACTACTGCGGCGCAGAATCTGGCCACCTGTGCTGTAGTTATGTCCTGTTCATCCTTAAGCAGCCACTGGAGATAGATAGTGCCGGAACGGCCAGGATACCTTGCAATTATTGGCAGGATATGTTTTTTCCTAATCTCCGTGTAAAAGGAGCATCTAAGGAGAATGTGTCCCACAGTCTCCACCTCTCCTGAGCCGCAGGGGCAGAGTCTTTACGTGAATTGTATTCTTTTATACTTGCCATACAAAACGGCCGACGGAAGCGCATGGCACCGTGCAGGCTGAACATAAGGATTGGCTGCTCACTGTTTGTGATCATAAGAGGGCCTATGGCAGCTTTGGCGAACCTTTTTGGCACCGAGTGCCGAAACGGGAGCACCGGAAACCAGAAGAGCAGCTTCCCAGCATGTGCGCGCCAGGAAGCAGAGCTTCCGGTTTCCAACATGTGCATGTGTGCCGGTCACCTGGTCTTCCGGTTTATGGCGCACATGCATGTGTAAAGACCACCTGGCTGGCACACATGCGCGTGCTGGAAACCAGAAGCTCAGCTTCCCGGTGCACGCATGCGGGCCAGGGAGCTGCTCTTCCGGTTTCCGGCGCTCCCGCGCACACGAAGCCCAGTTGGCCAGCACGCCGGAACCTGGAAGAGCAATGGGTGACGGCTGGCGTGTCCAGAGAGATGGCTCTGCTTGCCACTTACGGCACACGTGCCATAGCTTCGCCATCACTGTCCTAGCTAGATTCAGAATTGCAAATATTTTCAGCCTTTCTTGACCTCCCAGAAACGGGAGCGTCGGAAACTGGAAGAATAGCTCCCAGTGCGCATGCGCAGGAGCACCGGAAACCAGAAAGCAGTTCCCCGGCATGTACGCGCCAGGAAACTGAGCTTCCTGTTTCCAGCATGTGCATGAGTGCCAGTCACCTGGTCTTCTGGTTTCTGGAGCACATGCGCTTGTAAAGAACACCTGGCCGGTGTGCATGCTTGCGCCGGAAACCAGAAGCTCAGCTTCCCGGCGCGCCATGGAGGTGCTCTTCTGGTTTCCGGCGCTCCCGCGCATGCGAAAACCAGCTGACCAGCACTCCGGAACCTGGAAGATTTAATTTAATTTAATTTAATTAAAAGTTCTTATAGGCCGCCCAATCCCGTAGCACTCAGGGCGGCGTACAACATGAATAAGAACAATATACATAATACTTAAATTTAAAAAACATTTCATAATTTAAAAAAAAAACATTCATTCATGGGGGAATTCGATCTTCTTTTTTCACCCCGCCTGCCGGAAGAGCCATGTCTTTACGGCTTTGCGGAAGGCCAGTAGAGTGGGGATGGTCCGGATCTCTGGTGGGGGTTGGTTCCAGAGGGATGGGGCTCCCACAGAGAAGGCTCTCTCCCGTGGTCCCACCAATCAGAGCAACAGGTGATGGCTGGCATGCCGGAGATATGGCTCGGTGTGCCACTTACGCAACGCGTGCCGTAGGTTTGCCATCACTGGCCTATGGGGACTCGGGGGAATGAAAAAAAGTGTAAGGAGCACTATTTCTGATATTTTTTTCCAGAAATACAAAATACAGTTGCCATCTCATTTAATAAGTTTCCTTTTAGCAATGTCGTCGTCCCTTAAATGACAGGAATGACCTCCTTCCATCATTTCAAGACGCGGGCCTGCAGTTCGTGCCCTTTTTATGATGACGTGACAACACGCACGTTGTCGCTCGCTCCCTCTGGGGATGACCGTGGCCAGAAGAGTTAGCTCAACACGCTGGGAGAAAGCTGTAGGGAAACTTCCTAAACAGCTTCATGGAAACTTTTATTGCAGTCCAAATCTCCAGGCAGGAAGACGAACAGAGAACCTTCATCTAAGGGTCGATGGAAAGGGAAGGCAATAAGAAAAACCGGAAAACGTCCTGTTTTTAGAAGGATGAGGTAGTAATTGTGAAAAGGCACCTAGAACTGAAGCCTCAGAAATATTTAGAGCGTGTGAGCTCCAGGAGAGGAGAAAAAACCTCCTATAGATCCTACCAATCCAATATTGTTACTGAATGTATTTTCTTTTTTTTTTTTTTTTTCTCAAAAAAGTTTTATTAGTACAAACTTACATAAGTGGTAACAAAATATTAAATCCAAAGTACAAACATTTTTATTTCCCCCCCCCCAGACCCACCCCCTTCCCTCCCCACCTCCCCCCCCCCGGACTTCCCAGAGATAATACAGGGCATAATAATAAGTTTAAATTGTTAATAAAAAGAAAAAGGAAAAAGGAAAAAAAGAACACTATTTTTTAAAAAAAAACTTCAACTCCAAACTATACAGTACTAATATATCGCATTTGTATACAATAGTAAAGATACAAAAAAGAGAGAGAAAAAAAAAGAAAGAGAATAAAAAAAAGAAAGAAAGAAAGAGAAAACTCTTTAACACTACAAACAAACAAACCTCCTACCTCCTCCCTTCAGTCCTCTATCTTATACAAGGTAAGTATTACATAAGTAATAACTAAATATAAAATACACAAATCTTAAACTAATATTATTGACATTAGAAATAACCTCTAAGATAAAACTTAACTAAATGTTACATAAGTAATCATCAAATATTAAATTTCATCATGATATTCTAAGTTAATTCGCTAACTTCAATAAACAAAAAAAGAAAATAAAAGAAGAATAAACAATAAACAAATCTTCAACAAACTATATATATCTAATATTATCAACATTAAAAATAACCTCAAAATTATATAAAACTTAACTAAATATTGCGTAAGTAATCATTAGATAGGGAAAAGATAAAATACAATCATATTAGTCTCTATCCATCCAATATATTTCAACATCACATTGTTTTGTATCTTGATAGTTCATCTTTTAATAGTTCAATAAATTCAAATTTGTCAAGTCGTCTCCCGTCTGCTCCCAAACCTCCATCTCCTCTTCCCCAGCTATCTGATTCAGGCACTCCTTTTGGATTTTTGAGTCTATTTCTTTTTGATCCATCGAAGGTGGCTTCCCCTCCTCCTCCTCTTTTATTTTCATACACCCTTCTTCTGGAATCTTGGATATATCAGCCTTTAGAACATTGACATAAAATTCAGTAGCTTTTTTTATCGTGTTGAGCCGGTATCTTTTTCCAGAAAATTTCACTGTTACTCCAACTGGTGCTTCCCATTTATATTGTAAATTTAATCTCTTAAATTCATCAATCAAAAAAGTATAGCTTTTCCTGGCTTTAAGCATTTTAGAGGGGATTTCTTTCCAAATCTTTAGTTCCTGACCATTCACCATAAGATTATTGTTAAACGTTGCTTGTATAATTCTGTTCCGTAGAGCTCTTGTGGTAAAATATATGACAATATCCCTTGGTAGATGCTTTTGTTTGGCGTACCACGAGTTGATTCTGTATGTTTTGTCGATTTGTGTAGCCAATTCCGCTTTAGAAATTCCAGACACCTGATCCAATATATCAACCATCCTGCCTTTTAAATTTTCATATAATCCTTCTTTCAAACCTCTAATCCTTATAGCAACTTCCATAGATCTGAACTGAGTCATTAAGACCTCTTTTTCAAAATTTGCAATGTCATTTTGGATTTTATCTATGTAATTCACCGAAGTTGCCAAAGCTTGTTTATTTGTTTCAATACGTTCTGCCAAAACTTCAATATTTGTTGCTAAGCCTTTGCAAACCTCTAACACATCAAATCTTAGTTGTTGATTCATATTCTTCAAAGCAGCCTGCATCTTATGGTCTATCTCACTTATTTTCTGGTTAAATTCCAAAGTAAGTTCATATTTCATAATCTTTAAATTATTTAATAAATTTTCAGGTGTCAAAAGCTGTGGAGGTGTTAGCTCAGTGTTAAGTTGCATTTTAGAAATATATCCAGATGAATAGTCATTTCTTTTAGTCAAAACAGTCTTTCCAGATTTTGAAGCCATTATGGTGTTTCAAAAGAGTACAAAGAAAAAAGAGAAAGGAGAAAGAAAAAAAAGCCAGGTGTCTGATTAAAGTTCTTTCCAGTTTCAAAACCAGGTAGTCTTTTATTATTAAAAATCTTTCAATTATAACTTTAATCCAGGGTTAGGAGACAGAGAAAGAAAAAGCCATTTTTCCAAGTTAAAAGTTTCCATAAGAGAAAAAAAAAAAAGCCTCTGGGAAAACGAAAGTCACTTTCACTTCTCAATCGCCATATTGTTACTTTGTTTCCTTTGTTTCCTTGCCGAAGTGAAAGCTTACCCAGGAGTTGAAAAAAAAAGAAAAAAGAGGTTTCAATACTTGCCCATCTCACGCCTGTTTCTCTCTGTCTGCTTCTATAGTTCAAAAGTAATTGTAAATCCCATTCTGGAAGCAGCGGCTGGTCACGACATCTAGCTCCGCAAAAGCGGAGGTTTCCTGATCCTCGGAGCTGGAGACAGGCTGCATGGGGAGCTCTCCCTTCGCGCCCCTAGATGGCTTCTAGGGCGCTGGGGGGGCTCTACCCCACCTGTCAGGCTCTCATCTCTCCCCTTTGCCCGGGGAAGAGATTTCAAAGCCGCCAGACAGCTGTTCTGGCGGCTTTTTACGAGGATCGGAAAGGCGTCCGACAAAGGGACGTCCGCGATGGCGCTCCAAACCGGAAGTCTCTCGTTACTGAATGTATTTTCAGAGGCATCCAAGAACATATCAACACATATGCGACATAAGGCAAGTCTATCACAGACACAAATCCCTCCTTCCACTCAACTGTTCATCTTTCGCTAACTTCAACTCAACTTGTCTGCTTCCTGGTGTTTCAATGTCCATTAGATTTCTCCTTCATTCTTACTGAACTTTTACTGCTGCTGCTGCTGCTACACACATGTAAAGATGAAAATCCCCTGTCCATCCTACCTTGAGTGCTGAGGTGGGCGTGGGCTGCTCCGGGTTCAGGCGATCCTGTAGCAAAGATTCGGCACGGTTTGGTGAACCCCCAAATCCCACTCCTGAGTGGCCCCGCCCCTCCCACCCCCTCCCACTCCCTCCCATCCCCTCCCACCCCACTCCTCCCACCCACCCCACCCTGCCCTTCCCAGGAGTCTCCACGTGGCTCGTTTTGGATAGCAATAGCACTTAGACTTATATATTGCTTCATAGTGCTTTACAGCCCTCTCTAAGCGGTTTACAGAGTTCAGCATATTGCCCCCAACAATCTGGGTCCTCATTTTACCCACCTCGGAAGGATGGAAGGCTGAGTCAACCTTGAGCCGGTGAGATTTGAACAGCTGAACCACTGAACTGCAGTGCTGCATTTTAACCACTGCGCCACCTCAGATGCCTTGTAAGTGCAGGGCCCACGCGGAGGCTCAGGGAGGGTGAAAAACGGGCCTCCCGGAGGCTCTGGAAGGCCAGAAACGGGCCCATTTCTGGCTTCCGGAGGGTCTCCAGAGCCTGGGGAGGACATTTTCGCCCTCTCAGAGGCTCAAGGAAAGCCTCTGGAGCCTGGGGAGGGCGAAAAATGGGCCTCCTGCAAGTTCCAGAAGGCCGGAAACAGCCCATTTCTGGCCTCCAGAGAGTCTCCGGAGCCCAGGGAGGGCAAAACCGCCCCCCCCACCATGGTGCAGGAGGCCAACTAGGCCATGCCCATCATGGCCACGCCCACCCAGCAACCGGGTAAAGAACCCATTGCTAACATTTTTGAAGCCCACCCCTGCTGAGCGCTAATCATTTTATGGCCCTATCCATTGGGTTTTGCCGTTTGTTGTCCAGTTGCTAAGTTGTGTCCAACCACAGTATGCCACGCCCACCCTGTCCTTCATTGTCTCCCGGGCTTTGCCTAAATTCATGTTCATTGTGTCGATGACCCTTCCTAAGCATCTCATCCTCTGCCTTCGATGGTTTTGCCATTATCTATTTCTAATTTATTTTCCTGTTTTTCTTTTTTAATATCTTAGCCTAGCCTACAGCCCTGGGATTTCATGGTTTGGCATCCCCTTCAGCTGCAGAGATTTCTAGCCTGGGTTAGCTTCTTTTCTTTAAGCTTAACTGGGTTCTGAATGTCTATGGAATGTCATGCCCTTGTCACCTCCCGTCTGGACTACTGCAACGCGCTCTACATGGGGCTACCCTTGAAGAGTATCCGGAGACTTCAGCTGGTGCAAAATGCGGCTGCGCGTGCTGTGGTGGGTGTGCCAAGGTACACCCACGTGACACCTGTACTCCGCCAGCTGCATTGGTTGCCCATCGGTCTCCGGGTCCGATTCAAGGTGTTGATCACCATCTTTAAAGCCCTTCATGGCTTAGGACCAGGTTATCTCCGGGACCGCATTCTGCCTCACACTTCCCTTCGACCGGTTAGGGCCCACAGAGTTGGCCTCCTCCAGGTCCCATCGGCCAAGCAATGCCGGCTGGCGGGCCCTAGGGGGAGAGCCTTCTCTGTGGCCGGCCCCGTGCTCTGGAACCAACTTCCCCCAGAGACCCGAACTATCCCCACTCTGCTGGCCTTCCGCAAGGCTGTTAAGACATGGCTCTTCCTGCAGGCTGAGGGTAGAGCGTAATCCATTGAGCTCACCCCAAGTATGTATGATTGTTGAATGGTTATTGTATACTTTTAATATTACGGTTTTAATTTTTATATTTGTTTTTAAATGCATATTTATTATTGGTTTCTTGTATTTTTTGCTGTTGTACGCCGCCCGGAGTCCTTCGGGAGTTGGGCGGCATATAAGAATGCCAAATAAATAAATAAATAAATAAATAAATATGGAGATTCTCAGTCATCCAGGTCATGGTTGTCCCAAAGGCGCTTATTTCAAGAGGCAACTGGACTTTCTGGGGGTTTTTTTCTATGAAGATGTTTCACTTCCCACCCAAGAAGCTTCTTCAGCTCTGACTAGATGGTGGGGAATGGAAGGATTTATATTCCCTGCAGAATGGCTGCAAATGACCAGCTCTCTGCAAGGAATCATAAATTCTTCCATTTCCCACCATCCAGTCAGAGCTGAAGAAGCTTCTTGGGTGAGAAGCGAAACATCTTCAAAGAAAAAACAGAAAGTCTAGTTGCCTCTTGATCAGATCAGATTAACAGAGTTGGAAGGGACCCTGCAGGAGTATTATAAAGAATTACAAACGATTTTAAAAAGTATACAATTAATTACATACAATGAAGTACTAAAAAAAGGAGCAATTCCAGACTCATGGACAGAGGCACTAATAACAATCATCCCCAAAGACACCAATACGAAACATAAGATCCAGAGTTACAGGCCAATCTCGCTGTTGAACTCAGATTATAAAATCTTTGCCTCCATAATGGCGGAAAGACTTAAAAAAACGCTTACTAAAATTATACACTCAGATCAAAATGGTTTTTTACCAAATAGACATATCAAAAACAATATCAGAACAATTATAAACATTTTAGAATATTATGAGACTCATCCAGGGGAATCCATGGCACTCATATTCCTAGATGCCCAAAAGGCATTTGATAATTTAAACTGGGACTTCATAACAAATCAATTAGATAAAATGAATTTTGGAGAAAACTACATAAGAACAATTAAAGCAATATATTCAAAACAAACTGCAAAAATCCTCATCAATGGAGAAACTACAAAAAATTTTAATATAGAAAAGGGAGTTCGACAAGGCTGTCCTCTCTCCCCTTTATTATTTATATTATCATTGGAATCATTATTACAAAAGGTAAGGGAAAACAAAGAAATAAAAGGACTCAAGATAAAAGAACAGGAATATAAATTGCAGGCATTCGCAGACGACATGGTTTTCAATATAGAAGAACCTCTAGAGGTAGGATCAATTTTACTAAAAGAAATTAATGAATTTGGGAAAGTAGCAGGTCTAAAAATTAACAAACAAAAAACTAAAATAATAACCAAAAATCTGACAGATACACAAAATAAGGAATTAGAAAGGAAATTAGAAATACAAATTGTAAAGAAAATAAAATATTTAGGAATCAACCTGTCAGCGAAATGCACAACAATAAAAGAAGAAAACTATATGGGAATTTTAAAACAAATTGAAAAGAAACTAGATAACTGGAACAAATTACAAATATCTCTAATAGGCAGAATTGCAGCGATTAAAATGTCAATACTACCTCAAATTTTATACTTATTTCAGACTATACCAATCAAATTAGAGAAAAAATATTTTGAAAAATTAAATAAAATACTAACCAAATTTATATGGGCCGGGAAAAAACCAAGAATCAAATTAAAATATTTACAACAAAATAGAAATCAGGGAGGGTTCGGACTGCCAGACTTTGAATTATATTATCAAGCATCTGCTTTAACATGGATAAAGGACTGGATACAAATCAAAAATAGACGCTTACTGGTATTAGAAGGTTATGACTTACATGTAGGGTGGCATGGATTCCTCTGGGATGATAAACATAAAACACACTCATATTTTAAAAGACATAAAATCAGAGACTCCCTATTAGGAATCTGGCTTAGAATCAAAAAACAATATTATACTAAGATACCACCCTGGTTCTCTGGCATGGAAGCCATTACTTACCCAAACATAACAAACCTGGAAAAAATGGTTACATACGAAGAAATACTGGAAGAAGGAGGAGCCTTAAAATCTATATCAAAATTACAACAGGGAGGAATTAAGATTGACTGGTGGCCATACTTTCAAATTAAGAACAGATTAGAAAACGACAAGAGAAAATATGGAATACAAAAAACTAAATCAGAATTAGATAAAATCTTATTAGGCCAGGAACAAAAAGCAATAACTAAAATATATAAATTTCTTCTAAAAAATAAAACACAGAAAGATATAATAAAGGGAAATATGATAAGCTGGACGAAAAATTTTGGACATGAAATACCAATTAAATCAATGGGAAAAAATATGGAATCAGAACTACAAAATCACAAAATCAGTCTCATATAAAGAAAATTATTATAAACTATTCTATAGATGGCACCTCCCTCCAGCGAGATTGGCAAGAATGTATAAAAATCTACCACCAAATTGTTGGAGATGTCAGTGTAAAACTGGATCTTATTATCATATGTGGTGGACCTGTCCAAAAATCAAACTCTTCTGGAATAAAATCAAAAACTGGTTAACAGAAATCACACAACAAGACTTAGATATTAAACCGGAAATCTTCTTATTGGGAATCATCAACCAAAAAATGAAAAAAAAACACTACTATATCATTTTACATATACTAACAGCGGCAAGAATAACGATAGCACAAAATTGGAAATTAAATGATATTCCCGAGGAAAGCAGTGTAATCAGAAAAATTTTGGATTGTGCCGAAGCGGATAAGTTAACTATGGAATTGAAAGGAAAGGAAGACTCCGACTATTATGAAATTTGGAATTTATTTTACAATTGGTACGAAAAACGAAAACAAATATCATCAATGTAATAAATGTAAATATAAGTTAAATAAGACACATAGAAATTAGAATAAGGAATTAATAGAGAAAATAGTTATATTATAATAATATATATGTATACTATGATTTTACAAATTTGAAAGTGCCTTATTTCTTATGAACTATTATTATTATTATCAATACTATCATCAATATCACTATCGTTGTACTATTATTAATACTATTGTTAATATTACTATTAACACGATTGATTTATAAAATTTATCACATAAAAGACAAGATAAAAGTTGGAAAATACATAAAAATATATCGCTAACATATACTCGCCGTAGAACAAATTATAGAAATTAACAGCTCTATAGCTGTATGCGTTTTTTATGTTTTGTAAATGTTTATATTGTACTTCTTAATGTCACAATGTTCTTTTTTTTGTTTTGTATGTTTGTTTGTTTTTAAATGTAAATAACTTAATAAAAACTATTTAAAAAAAAAAAAGGAAGGGACCCTGCAGGTCATCTAGTCCAACCCCCTGCCCAAGCAGGAGACCCTTACATCTGACTCTACCTAGGATCGAACTCACAACCTCCTGATTGTGAGGCAAGAGCTCCACCTCTAGGCCATAGCAGCTGGGTTATGAAAAAAGCTCCATTGGGATAACTGGGTGCTGCTATTTAGCTGGTTCTTCAGCCAGGAGCTATTAACAGGAGTCTTTGTTTTCAGTGTTTTATTTGTATTCAGATGGAGTTAAGGATTTTTTTAAAAAACCCACAATATTATGAATGCAGAGCAGAGTGAATTGTCCACTGGCCTTGTTACTCTTATGTTCAGGAAAAAAAATAGCATGTTTTCAAATACTGTTTGAACTTAGTGCATGTATCAGGTGTATTCTGCAAAAAAAATTGTTTACCATGAATCACTGATGTAAAATTGCCAGGAGATACTACACCATATTTTGCAAACAGTCGAATCCAATTTAGATCCAAGCTTTCACTGTAGATCCCCCAATTTATGTCGCAACCATATACTTTTCTAGCTTTAAAAGCTGCAACTTTCTAGTTCAGAACTCACAACCAGCTTATTTTGCTTAGTTCTGTTTACCAGGTTTATTTCTTATCTCTTCTGAGACGTTAACCTGTCAGTCGTGTGTGTGTGTGTGTGTGTGTGTGTGTGTGTGTGCAATTCCCTTGAATCTGGCCTGTACGTAATGTTCAATTTCCAATCTCCAATGACTATTTGCTCTTTTCTCCTCACTGAAATTCTAGCTCAAAAGACTTGAGCCATTAAAGGCCAGTCTGTTGCGGCATTAAATGGTGAGAAAGCATGCCTGATTTACCAAAATAAACCACTTGGGCAATGCAATTGCCTAAGTCAATATTGGCAATGCTACCGATGAAGCATAAAGACCATTGGCCTAAACCCAGCAGAATTGGATTGGAAATTCTGCTTTGGCTTACCTGAAGTGGGAAATCTAAGGAGAAAGCAAGCATTATTGATTAATTATCAAGAATCACAGGGATATTATTTATTCCCCTCTACATTATTAGGCCATCGTTCAATAAGGTTTGGGGCTCATCCAGTTCAGCCTTTGCTCAACTCTTCAGGAGGGACTACAACCACAAAAATAATATTCTCAATGCTGATTATTGACCGATGGTGATTTTGTGAATGCCGACATGCTCACTAGTGGGTTTCAATTACCTTCGCTACCGGTTCGCTATTGGGAGCGTGTGTGCGTGTGCGTGGGGGTGCTGTTTTTACATTTGACTTGAAAAATTTTTTTTGCTTCTGGGCCCCAATTTTTCTGACCGCGGCATCACTTTTTTTTCCCCTGGGACCAAAAACCTCAATTTTTAAAACAGCCAGCAATACCATTTTTAAGTATGGAATTCCACCCTGATTCATCTCCTAGCATCCGTTTTTGTATTTGACTTGAAAAAATTTTTTCGCTTCTGAACCCCATTTTGTCTGACTGCGGCATCACATTTTTTTCCCCTGGGACCAAAAACACTCAATTTTTAAAAACAGCAAGCAATACCATTTTTAAATATGGAATTCCACCCTGATTCATGTCCTACCACCCATTTTCAATTTCACTTGAAATAAAAAAAATTTCGCTTCTGGGCCCCATTTTTTCTGACCCCGGCATTATGCGTTTTTTCCCTGGGGACCAAAATCACTCAATTTTTTAAAACAGCAAGCAATACCATTTTTAAGTATGGAATTCCACCCTGATTCATGTCCTGGCATCCATTTTTGCATTTGACTTGAAAAATTTTTTTCACTTCTGGGGCCCAGTTTTTCTGACCGCGGCATCACACGTTTTTTCCCCTGGGACCAAAATCACTCAATTTTTAAAAACAGCCAGCAATACCATTTTTAAATATGGAATTCCACCCTGATTCATGTCCTAGCATCTGTTTTGGCATTTGACTTGAAAAAAAAATTTAGCTTCTGGGCCCCATTTTTTCTGACGCCGGCATCATGCGTTTTTCCCTGGGGACCAAAAACACTGAATTTTCAAAAAAACAGCAAGCAATACCATTTTAAGTATGGAATTCCACCCTGATTCAACTCCTAGCATTCGTTTTTGCATTTGACTTGAAAAAATTTTTTCGCTTCTGGGCCCCATTTTTTCTGACCGAGGCATCACATTTTTTTCCCCTGGGACCAAAAACACTCAATTTTCAAAACAGCCAGCAATACCATTTTTAAGTATGGAATTCCACCCTGATTCATATCTTAGCATCCGTTTTTGCATTTGACTTGAAATTTTTTTTTTACTTCTGGGCCCCATTTTTTCTGACCGCGGCATCATGCATTTTTTCCCCTGGGACCAAAAACACTCAATTTTTAAAAATAGCAAGCAATACCATTTTTAAATATAGAATTCCACCCTGATTCATGTCCTAGCATCTGTTTTTGCATTTGACTTGAAAAAAAATTTTTTTTCGCTTCTGGGCACCATTTTTTCTGACCCCGGCATCACATGTTTTTTCCCCTGGGACCAAAAACACTCAATTTTTAAAAACAGCAAACAATACCATTTTTAAATATGGAATTCCACCCTGATTCATGTCCTAGCATCTGTTTTGGCATTTGAATTGAAAAAAAATTTTTTTTTGCTTCTGGGCCCCATTTTTTCTGACCCCGCATCACATGTTTTCCCCCTGGGACCAAAAACACTCAATTTTTAAAAACAGCAAGCAATACCATTTTTAAATATGGAATTCCACCCTGATTCATGTCATAGCATCTGTTTTTGCATTTGACTTGAAAAAAATTTTTTTTTTCGCTTCTGGGCACCATTTTTTCTGACCCCGGCATAACATCTTTTTTTCGCATGGACCAAAAAAACTCAATTTTTAAAAACAGCCAGCAATACCATTTTTAAGTATGGAATTCCACCCTGATTCATCTCCTAGCATCCGTTTTTGTATTTGACTTGAAAAAAATTTTTCGCTTCTGAACCCCATTTTGTCTGACTGCGGCATCACATTTTTTTCCCCTGGGACCAAAAACACTCAATTTTTAAAAACAGCAAGCAATACCATTTTTAAATATGGAATTCCACCCTGATTCATGTCCTACCACCCATTTTCAATTTCACTTGAAATAAAAAAAATTTCGCTTCTGGGCCCCATTTTTTCTGACCCCTGCGTAATGCGTTTTTTCCCTGGGGACCAAAAACACTCAATTTTTTAAAAAAGGAAACAATACCATTTTTAAATATGGAATTCCACCCTGATTCATGTCCTAGCATTCGTTTTTGCATTTGAGTTGAAACATTTTTGTTCGCTTCTGGGCCCCATTTTTTCTGACCACGGCATCACGTGTTTTTTTGCATGGACCAAAAACACTCAATTTTTAAAAACAGCAAGCAATACCATTTTTAAGTATGGAATTCCACCCTGATTCATCTCCTAGCATCCGTTTTTGTATTTGACTTGAAAAAAATTTTTCGCTTCTGAACCCCATTTTGTCTGACTGCGGCATCACATTTTTTTCCCCTGGGACCAAAAACACTCAATTTTTAAAAACAGCAAGCAATACCATTTTTAAATATGGAATTCCACCCTGATTCATGTCCTACCACCCATTTTCAATTTCACTTGAAATAAAAAAAATTTCGCTTCTGGGCCCCATTTTTTCTGACCCCTGCGTAATGCGTTTTTTCCCTGGGGACCAAAAACACTCAATTTTTTAAAAAAGGAAACAATACCATTTTTAAATATGGAATTCCACCCTGATTCATGTCCTAGCATTCGTTTTTGCATTTGAGTTGAAACATTTTTGTTCGCTTCTGGGCCCCATTTTTTCTGACCACGGCATCACGTGTTTTTTTGCATGGACCAAAAACACTCAATTTTTAAAAACAGCAAGCAATACCATTTTTAAATATGGAATTCCACCCTGATTCATGTCCTAGCATCTGTTTTTGCATTTGACTTGAAAATTTTTTTTCGATTCTGGGCCCCATTTTTTCTGACCCCGGCATCATGCATTTTTTCCCCCGGGACCAAAAACACTCAATTTTTAAAAATAGCAAGCAATACCATTTTTAAATATAGAATTCCACCCTGATTCATGTCCTAGCATCTGTTTTTGCATTTGACTTGAAAAAAAATTTTTTTTCGCTTCTGGGCACCATTTTTTCTGACCCCGGCATCACATGTTTTTTCCCCTGGGACCAAAAACACTCAATTTTTAAAAACAGCAAACAATACCATTTTTAAATATGGAATTCCACCCTGATTCATGTCCTAGCATCTGTTTTGGCATTTGAATTGAAAAAAAATTTTTTTTTGCTTCTGGGCCCCATTTTTTCTGACCCCGCATCACATGTTTTCCCCCTGGGACCAAAAACACTCAATTTTTAAAAACAGCAAGCAATACCATTTTTAAATATGGAATTCCACCCTGATTCATGTCATAGCATCTGTTTTTGCATTTGACTTGAAAAAAAATTTTTTTTTCGCTTCTGGGCACCATTTTTTCTGACCCCGGCATAACATCTTTTTTTCGCATGGACCAAAAAAACTCAATTTTTAAAAACAGCCAGCAATACCATTTTTAAGTATGGAATTCCACCCTGATTCATCTCCTAGCATCCGTTTTTGTATTTGACTTGAAAAAAATTTTTCGCTTCTGAACCCCATTTTGTCTGACTGCGGCATCACATTTTTTTCCCCTGGGACCAAAAACACTCAATTTTTAAAAACAGCAAGCAATACCATTTTTAAATATGGAATTCCACCCTGATTCATGTCCTACCACCCATTTTCAATTTCACTTGAAATAAAAAAAATTTCGCTTCTGGGCCCCATTTTTTCTGACCCCTGCGTAATGCGTTTTTTCCCTGGGGACCAAAAACACTCAATTTTTTAAAAAAGGAAACAATACCATTTTTAAATATGGAATTCCACCCTGATTCATGTCCTAGCATTCGTTTTTGCATTTGAGTTGAAACATTTTTGTTCGCTTCTGGGCCCCATTTTTTCTGACCACGGCATCACGTGTTTTTTTGCATGGACCAAAAACACTCAATTTTTAAAAACAGCCAGCAATACCATTTTTAAGTATGGAATTCCACCCTGATTCATCTCCTAGCATCCGTTTTTGTATTTGACTTGAAAAAAATTTTTCGCTTCTGAACCCCATTTTGTCTGACTGCGGCATCACATTTTTTTCCCCTGGGACCAAAAACACTCAATTTTTAAAAACAGCAAGCAATACCATTTTTAAATATGGAATTCCACCCTGATTCATGTCCTACCACCCATTTTCAATTTCACTTGAAATAAAAAAAATTTCGCTTCTGGGCCCCATTTTTTCTGACCCCTGCGTAATGCGTTTTTTCCCTGGGGACCAAAAACACTCAATTTTTTAAAAAAGGAAACAATACCATTTTTAAATATGGAATTCCACCCTGATTCATGTCCTAGCATTCGTTTTTGCATTTGAGTTGAAACATTTTTGTTCGCTTCTGGGCCCCATTTTTTCTGACCACGGCATCACGTGTTTTTTTGCATGGACCAAAAACACTCAATTTTTAAAAACAGCAAGCAATACCATTTTTAAATATGGAATTCCACCCTGATTCATGTCCTAGCATCTGTTTTTGCATTTGACTTGAAAATTTTTTTTCGATTCTGGGCCCCATTTTTTCTGACCCCGGCATCATGCATTTTTTCCCCCGGGACCAAAATCACTCAATTTTTTAAAAACAGCAAGCAATACCATTTTTAAGTATGGAATTCCACCCTGATTCATGTCCTAGCATCCGTTTTTACATTTGACTTGAAAAAATGTTTTCATTCCATACTTAAAAATGGTATTGCTTACAACTGGTGCGCCATCTCTGTGGTCAAACTTTGTACATTTGGCAACTGGCATGTGTTCATGACAGTTGCGGCATCCAAGGGTCACATGATCACCATTTGTGACCTTCCCCTTCCGCAAAGCAGAGTCAATGAGGTCAGCCAGATTTGGTTAACGACCGCACAATTCACTTAACGGCTGCAGTGATTTGCTGCATAACTGTGGCAAAAAGGGGAGAAAATTCACTTAACAACTGTCTCACTTTGCAACATAAATTTTGGGCTCAGCTGTGGTCGTAAGTCCAGGACTGCTTGCGCTGACCCAATGTATGCGTGGATCCAAGCAACATGGCCTTTTCTCATTGACAGGTGGGAATTTTGACAACGTGCATATATTATTATTCTACAGGACATGTGATGTTATTGTATCCCAGCTATTTCAACACAAGAGGGAATTCAATCCAACATGTAGAATTAAGAAAAGTAGCAATTACAGGAGAGAAAAATCATCTGTTGCAGTTTTGCCTTTCAACCACAGGAGGGAGCATGTCCACAAAGATGTGCAGCTGAATTATTTCTCTGTTTTCCATGGCATTTTTTAAAAGGAATGATGCATTCTGAGATTACACACAAAGGCTACCATTTTTTATTATTATTAATATGTGGATCAAACTGATGCAACACATATAAACAAGAAAGGTAAAGGTTCCCCTCGCACATATGTGCTAGTCGTTCCCAACTCTAGAGGGCGGTGCTCATCTCCGTTTCTAAGCCGAAGAGCCAGCGCTGTCCGAAGACATCTCCGTGGTCATGTGGCCGGCATGACTAAATGCTGAAGGCTCACGGAACGCTGTTACCTTCTCACCAAAGGTGGTCCCTATTTTTCTACTTGCATTTTTTACCTGCTGTCGACCTGCTAGGTTGGCAGAAGCTGGGACAGTAAAGGGAGCTCACCCCGTTACGCAGTGCTAGGGATTCGAACTGGCAAACTGTTGACCTTTCTGATTGATAAGCTCAGCATCTTAGCCACTGAGCCACCGTGTCCCTTCTAAACAAGAAAGAGCATGGCTCAAATCCCACCTTGGCTATGACAATCACAGGAAATTTGGAGGCTGACGCTGGTCCAGATGTTTTCCTAACCTCTGGAGCAGCTTTGCAGACAACAATGAGACCTCTGAGGAAATGATGCATGGGACATGTAGGTCCTAAATGTTGTTGCATTTAAACCATTTATATGTTTAACTCAGTAACTGAGTTCACATCTTTCCTGAGGTTGCACCATCCATGGAATCCAGAGGTGGGCTGTAAGGACTGCCTTCCCAACCACAATCAAAGTACGAACTTCTGAGTCAGTATTTTCAAAAGGATTCCTTTAATTTGCAATTGTATGACAATCCATTCATTCAAAGCAAAGTCTAAATGCCTTCAGGCAAGGCAAGCATATTTAACCTTAATGCCCCACCCCATTTGGCAGGATGCAAGCACAATCAATCCACAAGTGTGACACTCCTTCCTGAGTATCCAGATGGCCATACGTTCCCAGCCCCCCTTCCGTTCAACTGACTTGCATTACCCCTCATAAAACCCTATCTTAAGATGAGAAGGTTCCCAGGTGTCTAGGATCCGGATATGTTATAACCTTTTGATCAAGCAGAACCAAGACCCCCCTTCTCCTTTTGAATGGTAGAGTCTGGAGTCTGACATGGGCAACACATAATGAAACAACCGGTTCGCCCAGCACCAAAAATGTGAGCACGTGCGCAGTTTCAAAAACACTATGACTATATAGGACGGGATAGCGCCAGGGCGGGTGGGCGGGCCCAGCCGCTGTTCGGAACTACCGGTTCGCCTGAACCGGTCCGAACCGGCAGCAGCCGACCTCTAGTGGAATCATACACTAAGTTTACAAAGCACATCAAATCAGCTTTAAACAGGTAAGTACCGTACTAGATCACCTGATCTAACCTGCTGAACATGTGACTCATACATAACTCTCTTGTTTTTAAATTACTCATAATGATATATGTGTTGACGTTAGCCTGAATGATAGAATGTGTTCACTGGGTGAGAACCAGAACTGAGACATGTGGTTCAAAACATCAGTGCTGACATAGATGCTCTCGTCTCCAATGAATGACACCACATGGATGGAGAAGAGGATCTCCTCCACACCGAAAAGTCTGGAGTGTCTACTTGAGTTTTAGGAAGCTCAGGAAATATCCTGGAAGGTTATGAAGTTCACACATTCACATGGGTTTAAGGAGAAATTTTCTGACAGTGAGCACAATTAACCCTAGTAAGACCACACCTGGAATACTGCAACCAGTTTTGGTCACCATACTACAAAAAAGATGTTGAGACTTTGGAAAAAGTTCAAAGAAGAACAGCTAAGATGATCAAAGGCCTGGAGACTAAAACATACGAAGAACGGCTGCAGGATTTGGGTCTGGCTACTCTAGAGAAAAGAAGAATTAGGGGCAACATGATAGCAGTATTCCAGTATTTGAGGGGCTGCTGCAAAGAAGAGGGGGTCAAATTATTCTCCAAAGCACCAGAGGGCAGGACAAGAAATAATGGTTGGAAACTAAACAAAGAGAGAAGCAACCTGGAATTAAGGAGAAACTTTCTAACAGTGAGGACAATTAACCAGTGGAACAGTTTGCCTTCAGAAATTGTGGGCGCTCCATCACTGGAAGATTTTAAGAGACTGGACAGTCACTTACCTGAAATAGTATAGGTTCTCCTGCTTGAGCAGGGGGCTGGACTAGAAGACCTCCAAGGTCCCTTCCAGATTCTATTCTATTCTATTCTATTCTATTCTATTCTATTCTATTCTATTCTATTCTATTCTATTCTATTCTCCAGTGAACTACTCAAAATTTCCCCTACTGGTTCTCCAGAACCTGTCAGAACCTGCTGGATTTCACCCCTGATATTCGGAGGCAACGATTATGGAGTTTCCTGGTAGATAGAAAGCCTTTGTAAGCTTTCTGGGAGTTAAATACAATAGCAAATTGTTAACAGAGGGTTTAATTTGAAGTTTAATTTCACTGTTGGATTATCTGTTAACTACCTTTTTTAATATACAGCAGATAAATGGCAGGTCAATTCCATTGCAAATAGATTGATAGAAGTTTAAAAATTGTGGGCCTGTTTTGCAAGGGGAGGAACCTATTATTACTATTATACTATCTATTATTATTCAACAAAGGGGGATAATATTTTCATATGCGTTTTTGCCCTTTTTTTTAATGCACAATTTTTTTGCTTTGTCTAGTTTTGTTTTGTCTTTGTAATTTATTTTCTTTCTTGTTTTAAACTTTGTATTTTAAATTTCTGAATAAAATAAAAATTATGGGGAAAAAAACCCCATCAAGTACAGGTAGTCCTCAACTTACAACAATTGAGCCCAAAATTGATGTTGCTAAGTGAGAAATTTGTTAAGTGAGTTTTGCCCCATTTTACGACTTCTCTCGCCACGTTTGGTTAAGTGAAACCGCTGTAGTTCTTCAATTAATAACACGGTTGTTAAGTGAATCTGGCTTTCCCGGTTGACTTTGCTTGTCAGAAGGTCGCCAAAGGGGATCGCGTGACTCCGTGGACACTGCAACCGTCATAAATGTGAGTCAGTCGTCAAGCATCCAAATGTAAATCACCTGACCACGGGGATGCTGCAGTGGATGGTCATAAATGTGAAAAACGGTCATAAGTCACTTTTTCAGTGCCGTTGTAACTTCGAACGGTCACTAAGCGGACTGTTGTAAGTTGAGGACTTATGTATTCTGGAGAACTGACTCCGAAGTGTTGCCAACCCTCTTGTTTGCTCAGTTTAAATCTTTCTATCCTTTCTATCTTCTAGACCGGGTTCTCCAACCTTGGCAACCTTTGGACTTCAACTCCCAGAATTCCTCAGCCAGTCATGCCAGCAATTTACTCGTACTGTGCCCCACTTCTGAATCCAACCCACAGCCACGCTCCCAGCTGCAGCACTTCCAGCCCCACCGTCCATTTCTTAGCTGTTCTAAAATCTGGGCCAGGCTTTGTTCTTTTTCCTGTATGGCAGGGTAAACATTGGGCCCATTCATTGCCATGGTCACTCCCAAAAAACAGGGCTAGCCAAACATCCTGCCTCGTTTCCAACTCTGCATTGCAATTCAGCAATAGGGCCGCCGTGTCCAACGGGACGGCTCTGAATCCATCCTAGCTGAGGCTGTCCTAGATCTTTCCTCCTGTCAACCCTGGAGGACATCTTTGAGCGTCTTCAGGGTTGCCACAGCGAGGCTGGTTGGAGCTGTGGGAAAGGGAGAAGGGGGAGTAGAGATAGCTGAGGGGAATATGTAGCCAAAATAACATTCTTTCTTCTGGGAACCAAGGACGCTCTCCCCAGCACCTGGAGGAGCATGGATGGGAGGCATCCGGGATGGGGAGAGAGACCTGATTGGGGCATGTGATCGTTGTGTGTGATGGGGTGGGGGTGGGGAACTTTGGATTTTGAACTGGGTGGGGAAAACCCAGGGGTCTTCAGATTCGGGTCTTCACCAGCTGTGCCAATATGACATGCCTAATAAATCTATACTTTGAGGAACCCTGCCTTGGAGTTTTGATTTCATGTGGGCTGTTACTTGGAACCCTGACACCTCCTCTATAAGATGCAAATGTTCAATCAATACAGACACCCCAATAGCACTTAGACTTACATACCGCTTGATAGTGCTCTACAGCCCTCTCTAAGGGGTTTACACTGAGCCATGGTGGCGCGTTGGTTAGAATGCAGTACTGCAGGCTAATTTTGCTGACTGCCAGCAGTTCGGCAGTTCGATTCTCACCAGCTCAAGGTTGACTCAGCCTTCCATCCTTCCGAGGTTGGTAAAATGAGGACCCAGATTGTTGTGGGCAATAGGCTGACTCTGTAAACTTAGACAGGGCTGTAAAAGCACTGTGAAGCATTATATAAGTCTAAGTGCTATTGTTATTGCTACAGAGTCAATCTATTGCCCCCAACAATCTGGGTCCTCATTTTATCCACCTCGGAAGAACGGAAGGATGAGTCAACCTTGAGCCAGTTAGGATTGAACTCCTGGCAGTGAGTAGTGAGTTAGCCTGCAATAGTGAATACTGACCACTGCGACTATACAGCTCACACACCCACTTTCTGTTCTATTTTTTCATTTTTTTTGTTTTGAAACGCATGTTGAGAGATGCTGATTGCAGACTAGGCCAGTTTTGTTAAGTAGGAAGAGAGGCAACACGGTTATTTGAGAGGTCCTTGGTCCTCTCTGAGCTCGGTTGTTTTCTTACAGATGTTTCATTACCCAAACTAGGTAACATCATCAGTGCAAGTCCTAGTTTGGGTAATGAAACATCTGCAAGAAAACAACCAAGCTCAGAGAGGACCAAGGACTTGTCATTTCAACTCTGAGTTACAACTATTCTCAATAAAGGTGAATATTTGTAGCTCAGGGTTGAAATGAGGAGTCCTTGGTACTTTCTGAGCTTTATATGAGCGAAGGTGGTGCAGTGGTTAAAGTGCAGCACTGCAGTTCAGCAGGTCAGCTGTTCATATCTCACCGGCTCAAGGTTGACTCAGCCTTCCATCCTTCTGAGGTCGGTAAAATGAGGACCCAGATTGTTGGGGGCAATACGCTGAACTCTGTAAACTGCTTAGAGAGGGCTGTAAAGCACTATGAAGCGGTATATAAGTCTAAATGCTATTGCTATTGCTATTGCTACTGTATGTTTTCTTGCAGCAGTCCTTACTAGCACTGATGATGTTACCTAGTTAGGGTAACGAAACGTCTGCAAGGAAACAAGCAAGCTCAGAGAGCACCAAAGACCCCAAAAATTTTTCTCCTTTATGGGCACACGGTTATTTATTTTCAGATCACAGAAGCAACAAGATCCAACCTGCCAATTCCATGACATCAGCCCGGTAAACAAGAGGTAAGATAGCAATTTGCAGAGGGGAGAGCAGTTATATAAAGAGGCATATTTTGTAACCAAATGAAAACTGGAGAAAACCATCCCAAATCTTCCAGCAATCTTCTCTTCTCTCAGAGGCCAGGTCGTCCAGCTCCTACCTGGTCAACTTTCAGAGGTGTGGACTACAAATACCACAATTCTCAGCATTGGCTGGGCCGGTTATAGAATTTGGGGAGGTGGTTTGCACAATTTGCCCAGATTGGGAATGGTTTTATTTATTTTTTTCAATTATTTTATGTTTTCAATCAAAGCTTCTCATGCACCATTGGACCCATCAGACCAAGACAGCAATAGCCCTTAGACTTATATACCGCTTCACAGTGCTTTACAGCCCTCTCTAAGCGGTTTACAGAGTCAACGTATTGCCCCCAACAATCTGGGTCTTTATTTTATCGACCTCGGAAGGATGGAAGGGTGAGTCAACCTTGAGCCTGGTGAGATTCGATCTGCCAAATTGCAGTCAGCCGGCAGTCAGCAGAAGTAGCCTGCAGTACTGCATTCTAACCACTGCACCATCACAGCGCATAGATCCCATCAAGAAGACACAGAAAACAACCGCACGGAAGCCACTCCGGGTTGCCGCCTCATAGTTAAAACTCAGAAATAACATCTAAGAGTTACAGTCTTTCCTGAAGAAGATCCTTCCTTCTATATTTGCTCACTCCTTCCAATCCTTGCATCTTCTCATCAGCAACATCAGAAAAAAAGAACAGGGTCTGCAAGAGACTTAAAGGCTGTTCTGGTTTCCAGATCTGCAGTAGCAAAACTGGGGCTTCTGCAGGGGCGGGTTCCTAATTTTTTTACTACCACTCTGTGGGCGTGGCTTATTTTGTGGGTGTGGCTTGCCAGCCATGTGACCGGGTGGGCGTGGGCCTTGGGAGCTTGGCAGTGGCCAGAGAAGAGGGGGGCATTGCCCACCCGCAACGCAGCCCCCCGCAGTGGGAGCAGCAAGACCGCGGCAGAGGTTCTTCTAGGAGGCTCCGTCCGGCCTGAATGCTTCTCCCCATTCGATGATCCTAGGCTCCTGCCGCCCGTTCCCCCTCCCCTCAGCAGCTCTAGAAGCCTCAAACGTGCAAAAATGCCTGGGATCATCACCGCGTTCGTGGCTTCTCGGACTGCTGAAGGGAGGGGAATGTAGATAGCTCCTGCCGCCCGTTCTTTCAGCGTCTCATGTGCTACCTCAGCCAACCTGAGTCAAGGTTGACTCAGCCTTCCATCCTTCCGAGGTGGGTAAAATGAGGATCCAGATTGTTGGGGGCAATATGCTGAACTCTGTAAACCGCTTAGAGAGGGCTGGAAAGCACTATGAAGCGGTATATAAGTAAAGTGCTATTGCTATTGCTATCCTCCCCTGCTTGGACTCACTGTGAGGTAGGAAGGCAGTACATGCGCAGTGCCGGAAGCTCGGCTTCTGGGCATGCGCAGAAGAAATTTTTTTTAAAAAATTATTTTTTAAAAAAAAAATGGCGGCACCCAGGCACCGGCAACTGACCGCACCGGTACTGTGACGTCACCAGCGGGCCGTTACCGGTGCTATAGAGTGGACCGCACTGGTAGGAACCCACCACTGGAGCTTCTGGGATCCTATGTGAGACCTTCTGCTTCAAAACCCTGTGTTGTACCAACAAGATCCTTCTTGCCAAAGAGAATGTTGATAACCAGAATCAGAATAGAGCTGGAAGGGACCTTGGAGGTCTTCTAGTCCAGCCCCCTGCTCAAGCAGGAGATCATGTACCATTTCAGACAAGTGGCTGTCCAGTCTCTTCTTAAAAACCTCCAGTGATGAAGCGCCCACAACGTCTGAAGGCAAGCTGTTCCATTGGTTAATTGTCCTCATTTTTAGGAAGTTTCTCCTCCAATCCCAGGTTGCTTCTAACCATATCCATAGTGTTCCCTAAAACCCAAGGTTTAAGCTGTATAATTTACATCCTACCAGATTCAAAGAAGATCTATCAGATCTTTTATCAAAGGATTGACCTGTGGTCCTTCCATTTTTCCTCCCTTTTCCAGCCTCGTTAGCAAAAGAGCAAATGTTCTTATCCGCCGGGCTGCGTTTCATGGAATCACGAGACTGCAAATTTGATTTAAAGTTGAATCTTTGCCCAGCTGAGCAGATCCCAGCCCTTGGCAATTGTGAGCCTCTCTCCACACACCTTCCATCTGTTGAAAAAAAAATATTTTTATTGCGGCCGTAGAGTCCCCAAGTCGTAAACTTCCCACTGGAAATATTTTTGAAGAGCCAGGAAATACGTCTAGCTTGCCAACACTCTGGATAAGAATCATTTCCATTTTGCAGCTATGGAAAACTACATTTGAACTTACCACACCCTCTTCCTCCCCAAAAGGGAACACTGTAATTTCAAACATCCCTGCTTTGCTTTTGAAACTGGAAACCAGTTACCAAACAAGAGCTTCTCTGCGTGCCCTCTGGGAGGGGTTCTCTGTTATATAAACCTCAACAGATCTGCAAGCAGAGCAACCAGACGGGGTTCCATTTGGCAACTGAGAATCTACCGCTGAGCAGACAGCAAGACATCCCCCAACGGACAGAAAACATGTTTAAATTCAATTGTTTTGAGGAAACATCCAAGATAGGCAACACTGCCCAGGATGCAGGTAAATAGACTCGGATTTCTCCTCTTGTCATTCTGGAATCTTTTAAATGCCCTGGTTCATATTTTGCCTTTCTGGATGGAGAATTCGCTTCTAACCTCAACATGGTGTTGGTGTCCACATCTTAGCTGGCTTTGGCTGATCTGGGGAATGGGTCAACCTGGGGTAGGTACAGGATGGGAGCCCCCAAAGAGTTGAGAGTTGCAAGCCAGATTGGGAAGCTACAAAGACCTCCCAGAAAAAGACAGTGGGCAACCTTGTGTAGCACGGCCAAGAAAAATAAACCAATGTGTCAAGTCGTCAGGTTTATTTCCAGGGTGCAAAAAATGGGCTTGCTTGGAGGAAGGGCTCAGTAGGAGAACATTTGCTTGGCAGGCAAAAAGTTCCTGATATGTCCAATAAAAGGAATGTGGAAACCTTTATATATAAGGAACTGGGAAACCTTTCCTTAAAATAAAAGGAACTGGGAAACCTTTCCTTGTCTGCATCTTTGGGGAGACTCAGATAATGCCAGATAATGAGACATGCTTGCCAAACAGTTTAATTTAAATAGGTAAAGAGGTAGCTTATATATTTTTTCCCTGCTGATTTTTTCATACAGCTAGATTCAACACATGAAGTTTTCCTTCCTTCCTTCCTTCCTTCCTTCCTTCCTTCCTTCCTTCCTTCCTTCCTTCCTTCCTTCCTTCCTTCCTTTTCTTCCTTCCCTTCCCTTCCCTTCCCTTCCCTTCCTTCTTTCCTTCCTTCCTGCCTTCCTTTCCTTCCTTCCTTCCTTCCTTCCTTCCTTCCTTCCTTCCTTCCTTCCTTCCCTTCCCTTTCTTTCCTTCCTTCCTTCCTTCCTTCCTTCCTTCCTTCCTTCCGTCCGTCCTTCCTTCCTTCCTTCCTTCCTTCCTTCCTTCCTTCCTTCCTTCCCTTCCTTCCTTCCTTCCTTTCCTTCCTTCCTTCCTTCCTTCCATCCTTCCTTCCTTCTTTCCTTCCTTCCTTCCTTTTCTTCCTTGGGATCTTTTGTTTCTTCACCATTGATGGCCTCAGTTTCTTTCTCCTTGTGGCATCTTGGGATGGAGAGAAGTGAAAAGGAGTAGAAAAAAATAAGGGCTCTGCAGGGAATCATTTTATAGGCCTGATCTTTTATGTGAGAATTTAGAGGGGGGAGGAGTAAAAAATATCTCTGCCTTTTCCCCTCAAGTTTTTTTGGGGGGGAGTTGGGGTGATGTGTGTGTGGGGGTGAATTGTGACATAATATGAGTACCCATTTCAGATGCTGAGGGCGTCATGCTGCATAAATAGAGGTATACAATCAAGGACCAGAGAGGTACTAGTAACTGGTACCACTCTGTAAAGCCTTGGTCAGACCACACCTAGAGTACTGCATCCAGTTTTGGTCACCACACTACAGAAAAGACATTGAAACCCTAGAGAAAGTGCAGAAGAGAGCAACCAGAATGATAAAGGGTCTGGAAAATAAAACATACAAAGAGCGGTTGCAGGAACTGAGCTTGGCCAGTCTGGCGAAGAGAAGGACCAGGGGTGACATGATAGCAGTGTTCCAATACTTGAGGGGATGCCACAGAGAGGAGAGGGTCAGGCTGTTCTCTATGGCACCAGAGAGCCAGACAAGGAATAACGGATGGAAGCTGACCAAGGAGAGATTCAACCTGGAAGTGAGGAGAAACTTTCTGACGGTGAGAGCGATCAACCAGTGGAACAGCTTGCCAGCGGAGGTTGTGAGAGCCCCAACACTTGCGACCTTCAAGGGGAGACTGGACTGCCATCTGTCTCAAAGGGTGTAGGGACTCCTGCTTGAGCAGGGGGTTGGACTAGATGACCTACAAGGTCCCTTCCAACTCTAATAAAAAATCTAAATCTAAATCTAATGTAGATTTCATAAGTAAAAAATCAGAGCACAAACATGTGCATTGAATAGAAACCCAAGAAGTGTTTTAGAGCAAAGAATGTCTTGTTTATTAGAAACTGAGAATGTTTGGTTTTGATCTTTATTCTCCCAGAACTGTGTCACCCTGAGGCATTATCTTGCCTTTTACTCTCTCTCTTTTTTTTTCAAAGGTGTGGTTCAGAAAGTTGAAAGACACACTCACACAGGACATTCTGTAGCTTTCCACTCAAGTCCTGTCAAGTCACAAGATGTTATTTTAAACTTCTCCAAAGAGTAATAATTATATACATTTATATACATTTACCAACTGACCAGAAATCAAGGTGACTTACAGAATTCCCAAAGCGGCAAATTTTACAGTTGGGAGACAAAAATCAGAAAGAATTAAGCAGTGCCTTTTAAAACGAATAAATCTTACTATAAGGCCCAAGTTTAAAGGCTGGTCTCGGATTGCTTGTTTTTGACTTTCACTGACTAATGCAACTTTCCCAGAGTTCAGTTATGACTGAAGACAGGATTAGCCTTAAACATAGATTTTGGCACAAGGAGTCCACCAGTTATATTTTCTTAAAACACAGTTTTCTCATAGTTTTTTTTCTTCCTTCTGTTTAAGAGTTCATTCTCAGCCTCTAGCATCTGTTCACCTAACTCTTTTTTTTTTTTTTTGAGAATTTCTGCTTCTGGGAGTGGGGAATCTGCAATTTCTCAGTTGTCCTATGCTATATCTATTTTCCTGATCCATTTTTTTAAAAAAATGACATTTTTATGCCAGAAAAGCAGTGGTGGGGCAGTGGTTAGAATGAGGTACTGCGGGCTAACTCACTTCTCACTCCAGCAGTTCGATTCTGACCAGGCTCAAGGTTGACTCAGCCTTCCATCCTTCCGAGGTGGGTAAAATGAGGATCCAGATTGTTGGGGGCAATAGGCTGACTCTGTAAACCACTTAGAGAAGGCTGCAAAGCACTATGAAGCGGTATGTAAGTCTAAGTGCTATTGCTAGTGCTATCCAGTTCATGTGATTCCATGCAGAACATCAGAAGACACAAAGTCATAAAAACACCATTAACCATAAAAGCATAGAAAGAGAAGGAAGGGCCAAACAGCCATTGAACTATGACCACCATCTAGCTGTCAACATTCCTTCTGCACCATCTTCCCAAGGACCAGTGAAAAATTATTGGGCTTTATAACTTTCCAGAAGGCAATGTTTTGACAAAGCAAGAATTCCATACATCTCCAATAACATAACCTTACTTTCAGGTTCCAAAAATCAGAATTAATTTTATTACTCAGACAAGGGCTATCAAAGATGGAGAAAAGCAGTCTTGAACAATCTAATAGTTTTGGTTTGGTAGTCAGTGAGAAACACAATCGAAGAGAATATTTGTAGCTCTGGGTTGAACTGAGGAGTCCTTGGTGCTCTCTGAAACTCAGTAGTTCAAAAAAAAAATTTGTGTGTGTGCTAAATAGGCCTTTTTAAATAGCGTTATTCTTAATGTACATGCTCGTTTGGCTATTGTTATTTTAAAATGTAAAATGAACTGTTTTAGGCAACTGGTGTTTGATTGCTGTGACAGTAATTTATGCTGTTGTTTATCATTGCAGTTAATTCAGCAGGGCAGACTGTGCAGCACGTTCTGGATCAGGTGACAGAAACTGGTCAGAAAGGTAAGACAGACACTTTATATTAAGTTAGGAGCAGCACCTTCACTCTTACAATAAAATGGTACATCCCCCCCCCAATTTGGAGCAGTTTGCCTCCTGTACAGACGTCTAACTAGAGAAGTCAGGTTTGATCTTGCCTGTAATAAACTTGTCTTCAGTTAGCTTATACCAGGGGTCAGCAACCCGCGGCTCTGGAGCCGCATGTGGCTCTTTCAGCCCTCTGCTGTGGCTCCCTGTTGCTCAAAATATGCATCACAACTGCCAATGTGTGATACCCGCTGGCACGTGATTTATTGAGCTTTTCTACCCCCGGTAGGCCAACCCTGGATAAATCCAAGAAAAGAAAAGTTTCAGAAGAAAACAGAACGTTTAATTCAACTACATACAGTATGCTAGTTCTGTGGCCACTCAGGAAATAGTCAGGCACGGGAAGGGTTTTGTGGCTCCCGGTGTTTTCTTTTCTATGGGAAACGGGTCCAAATGGCTCTTTGAGTGTTTAAGGTTGCCGACCCCTGGTCTATACCAAAGAACAGAAAACTCTTCAAATCAAGAAATTCTGTCCTTGAAGGAGTCAAAAAAATTTTTTTTAAAAAAAACCAAATGCACTTTATTAGGCAGATTTTTATACCCGGCTCCTCCTGCCACTATTGATCTTGGTTGATCTCAAAGAGCTAAGCAGGTTCAGGTTTGGCTAAGACTTGGATGGGAGTGTGGTGAAATGCTGGCGGTTCGGGCGGGCCAGTCGGTCGTTGCAGAGCCGATGGAGCTGGCAGCGGTCGTGGCGCGGGGCTTCTCCCGCCCGCTTCCCCCGCCCGGCTGGACGCTGCCATTTGGGTTATTTTGCCCTATGCGCATGCGCAAAGAGTTCTGCACATGCACAGAGAGTAGAAGGACTCAAATGGCGGCATCCAGGTGGGCGGGGAAGCGGGCGGGAGAAGCCCCGCACCGCGACCACCGCCAGCTTTATCGGCTCTGCAATGACTGACCGGCCCTGCCGAACCAGCAGCATTTCACCCCTGAATTGGGAGACCCATTTCAGCATTATGGGTAAGACTGAGAATCCAGAAGAATTTTACCGACGAAGAAATAGCAAATCACTTCTGGATCGGTGCCAACTTAAGTTATAATGGCAGGATTACCAGGAGCGAACTTGATTAATGGTGAGCTCAATTTTTATTTCTTTTTGGAAAGCCAGAAGGAGCCTCAACTGTAAATTGTCCTAGAAACTATCAATACTCAGAGAAAATGGGAGATTACTTAATTATGATAAGAATGAAGTAGGGTTCAGGGATGAAATCATTGAGAAATCAAAAAAAAAATCCAACAATGACAGACGTCATCTATTTTCAAAAGATAGAGAAATTGAACCATTGACAAATTGGTTTGGTCTGGTCAATGTTTAATTATTTTGGATTTTTTAAAACTCATTTTGAACAAATCAGAGTTATACTCGGGAAATGCCAAATTCTGCCATTAGGGAGTTTTCTGTTAAGAAAGGGTTTTGATGGGATGGTTATCTCTTGATAAGTATAATTTGTTAAATGAACTGGATCACATTGATTTTGGAACCTTAAGGATTATCAGCAGCGCCCAAGATTACATGGTTTGGATCAGATTATAACAGGGGTGTCAAACTTGATTTCATTGAGGGCCGCATCAGGATTGTGTTGACCTCGGAGGAGGGCAGGGGGCGTGGCCAGCTTGATGTCACTTATGTCGGGGCACCTGTGGTGGCTCGAGCGCACTTCCAGCGAAAACGGGCTCCCGAGCTCCGTTTTCGGCTGTGACAGCCTCCTGCAACCTTCTGCCACCGAAAACGGAGCTCGGGAGGGCCGCACGCGACCTGGCAGAGGCACCGCAGGCTGGTCCTTCAGTTTCCAGGGAGGCCCCGTGGGCCAGATCTAATAACCCCATGGGCCGGATCCGGCCCACGAGTCTTGAGTCTGACACCCCTGGATTATAATATAGAAGAAAAGGCTCTGGACATCTATACTATGAAGAGATTTCAGAGATAATGAGCCGAGGTGGTGCAGCGGTTAGAGGCAATACTGCAGGCCACTTTAGCTGACTGTGATCCACAGGTCAGCGGTTCAAATCTCACCAGCTCAAGGTTGACTCAGCCTTCCATCCTTCCGAGGTAGGTAAAATGAGGACCCAGATTGTTGGGGGCAATATAAAACTACATTGCTTACTGGTATAAACCGCTTAGAGAGTGCTTGCACGGTGAGGCGGTATATAAATCTCACAAATAAATAAATAAATAAATTATGACAGACTTCAGGAAATGTCACCTTTGCTATACTCCCAGGGATGCAAAGTTGTATATTAGAGACCCTTAACCATCTCTTTTTTCCCCTCTTTTTTAAAAAGTTATTGACGGCACCTGCAAAACGGCGCAAGATACTGGTGAAAAAGCCGTGCAGAATGTCACAGGTCAGATAACGGCGTGGGGTAAAAGCTTCGGCGAGAGCGAAGAGAAAAAGGAGGAAGAAAAGAAGAAGGTTTCAACCTAAATCGGTTGATCTTCTTTTTGGCTTGCTTGGCGCATTTGAAATGATCCAACTATCTTTTTATGCATTGGAAATTATCTTCCCCTGGCTACCCTATTAGATGTACTTTACTCCTTCATTGAAGTTTAAATTATACATTGCCTAAATTTTGTCGCCGTATCAAACATTAAAAAATTCGTTTCAAAGTGAATTGGTGACAGCTTGTTTCTGATCATTGCTTTCCATGATTATAACCTGCCGACTGAAGACTAAATTCTACAATGAACAGCTAAGGCAATTATGCTTAGCCTATCAAAGGATTAGGGGTGACACAGGGGTGAAATTCAGCAGGTTCTGGAGAACCGGTAGCAGACATTTTGAGTAGTTCAGAGAACCGGCAAATACCACCTCTGGCTGGCTCCAGAATGGGGTGGGAATGGAGATTTTGCAATATCCTTCCCCAGGGGTGAAATCCTCCCGGTTTGCTCTTACCTGTCGGTCGCCGCAGAGCCGATGGAGCGGGTGGCATTCGCGGCACGGGGCTGCCCCGCCCGCTTCCCCTGCCCGCCTGGACGCCATTTGCCTTCTTTTGCCCTCTGCGCATGCAGAACGCTTTGCGCATGTGCAGAGGACAAAAGAACGCAAATGGTGGCGTCCAGGCGGGCGGGGGAAGCCCCGTGCTGCGACCGCCACCCACTCCATCGGCTCTGCGGCGACCGACAGGTAAGAGCGAACCGGGAGGATTTCACCCGTTCTTCTCCCAGGAGTGGGGTGGGAATGGGGATTTTGTAGTATCCTTCCCCTGGAGTGGGGAGGGACTGGGGATTTTGCAGTATCCTTCCCCTGCCACGCCCACAGAACGGGTAGGGAAAAATTTTGAATTTCACCCCTGGGGTGACATGATAGCTTTCTTCCAGTAGGGGGCTGTCACAGAGAAGAGGGGGGTCAACCTATTCTCCAAAGCACTTGAGGGCAGGACAAGAAATAATGGGTGGAGGAACAGCTTGCCTGCTGGACTCGTGGGTGCTCCATCAGTGGACGTTTTCAAGAAGAGGCTGGATAACCGTTTGTCCAGGGTGGAATAAGATCTCCTTCCTTGGGAAAGGGGTTGGACTAGATGATCTCCTGAGGTCCCTTCCAGCCCTATGATTATATATCAGGAAATGAAGAGGACACTGGCTTCTCAAAGCTTCCAGTACAGGAGTGTGAACAGAGAAAATCTCAGTTGCACATTTAAAGCTTGCATAGGTGTGTGCATCATAGGGTGACCTGTGCTTTATCGGCATTTATTAAACATACACATCTACCACAAGTAATTTATATTTTTAAACATATAGGGTGCTTTTTCACTGACAGTTAAATGTTCATGTGAAAGACTGAGGTGAAATTTCTTTTCAAGATTCTCTGATGGGAGTTTTTGTACGACGTTACGAAGCTCTATTACAACTTAAAAGCAACATCAACTACAGAATTCAAAAATAAAAGCTTGTTGAATCAAAAAGAATTGAATTTTGTGCAGGAAGAATCCCAAGAGATGAGAGAAATAAGGAAGGTTTTGGAAGGAGGGAGGGAGGGAGTTGTGCAACAAACTTGAATTTTTAACAAACTTGGGATTTTTTGAAAGGAAAAATCTTGAGAGATTGACACCTCCAGGGGTCTTCGCTTCAAAATGCAACATCACCTGAATGGAAGTTGTTAAGTGTTTTTAAGATCTCCAAATTGTTAGGGCTAACTGAAATGCCAACAATCACGTGTATTTTCCCACTTCTCTGAATGGCCATCATTTAAGAACTGGTAAAGATTTAGAGCAGGGGTCCTCAAACTTGGCAAATTTAAGACTTATGGACTTCAATTCCCAGAATTCTCCTGCCAGCTATGCTGGCTGGAGAATTCTGGGAGTTGAAGTCCACAAGTCTTAAAGTTGCCAAGTTTGAAGACCTCCAATTTAGAGCAGCTTTAAATATTCCCCTGGGATCCTTGGTGCTCTCTGAGCTTGGTTGTTTTCTTTCAGACATTTCATTACCCAAACCAGGTAATAGCACCATTGCTGAAAGGGTTACCTTTTACCCAGTGCTACCTTCTAGCCCTGATGATGTTACCTAGTTGGGTAATGAAACGTCTGCAAGAAAACCACCCATGCTCAGAGAGCGCCAAGGGCCTTTATTTCAACCCTGAGGCACAAATATTCTCCTTTATCAATCCCCGTGAATGCCAGGGCTGGAATGATCTCCACATCAGCGGAAGAAAGCACTTACTACCGGTTATTATTTTTCATTTTGAACCGTAAGTCACCTAAAGCAACATTGAGTTGGGTAGCCATAGAAGTTCATAAAAAAAAAATAGACATGGATAAAATGTCCACATATTTATCACTTCTTTCGGTGGAGCTCAAGTTGTTGCTGTCAAATGGTAGGGGGGGGGGGAAATGGAATTCTTCATTTTAAATATGCTTATATGTACGTAATTTCTGGGAATGACTGAAAAATCCTGGGCCTGCATCAACAGGGACGGTGTGGGAATTTGAGCCTTTTCAATCAGATCCCAGCCTGCATCCACTGATGCGAAATAGAAAACACAGAGACCAGAGTATGTTCCAAAATGTCAACTTTTAATAATTGCTTTTGTTGCCATGTTATGTCGTGAGTTATAAAGGAGCTAGGGGAGGGGGAAAGCATGAATTTCCAGGAAGGGTTGGGGTGTATTTTAAAAACATCCTAACTGATTAGTTCAGGGATCCCCAAACTTGGCAACTTTAAGACTTGTGGACTTCAACTCCCAGAATTCTCCAGCCAGCATAGCTGGCTGGAGAATTCTGGGAGTTGAAGTCCACAAGTCTTAAAGTTGCCAAGTTTGAAGACCTCTGGATTAGATAAATGCATCTGGCACTTTATAGAATTCATCTGGACATTAAGACCATGTCAAGACCCTCGAGGCAGCTACGGGAACAATCCAATCCTGATTCGAGCCCCCCACCCACCCACTCACTCTAACCAATCTTTCCAGGTTCAGTATTTTCCAGATGAATGGAGCAAAAAATATGTCAGTGTGCCTGCCAATCTTCTCGGTATCAATAATTTCTACGTTTAAATTGTTCAACGGGCCAACGCTAATGCTAAAAGCACTTCAAAAACTAAAGTACAAGAAGAATAAAAACTTACAAAAATTCTTCAGACGTCCCAAGGTTATGCTCAAGTACATGTTATCCTTTTTTTAAAAAAAACAAAACACATAAGCTAAGTGGATATGTAGTGACAAGAAGCCATTCTCCCACGGTTATTTGTGCATCAACGATGCTTGTTCGGCTTATAAAAAGAATCGATTTCTGGAACTTCTCTTTTTACGCACAACTGGACAGTGCTTAAATCAAGGGGAGGTTAAATACATGATTTAGAGGCAGGCCTGTAGCAGGAGCAAAGTTTTTTTTTTTAAAGGAAGAAACAACACAACAGTTGCTTAAAGGGAACAAGGCTTCCGGCTCTCCTGTAACTCTAAAAATGGAAAAATCTAGGTTATTTCCTGAAGGTCACCCATTCACTCTTCATAACAGATCCGAGAGCTTTTACTCAAAAGTGCCTAAACTACAAGTGTAGCATTGCCTGAAGCCAAAGTGCTTAAACAGTTAATATTTCCTTCAGCATTATACATTGTCAGGAGCGATGCTAAGTTTGCTTATTGTGGCAAGGCCACGCTTCCCTACAAGAAAAAGGGAACAAGTTTAACTTCTCAAGATGAAACCTACAAAAAAAAAAACCTCTAGGCGGTGAAGGTAAGCTGGTTATCTGTAGTCATCTCTCTCCACTCGGAACCCTAAATCCACTGGATTTCCACCCTCCCCGTCCCCCAATATTATATAAAAAAAGGACTAGCTTGAACGGGAGCTAACTGAGAATTATATCCACTAACGGCTAAGTGAGAAAGGGGGTTTCTGTGTAAACTTCTCGTAAGCTTTTTTTTTTCCCAACGGGACTCAGAACACGGTGTGTGTCAGGAGGAGACGGAGGAGACGTTTATGTGAAGGTCAGACCGGCTTCGTTGTACACTTTGAAGACTTTCTCAATCGCGTTGACGTAGGCAGCTGTTCTCAGGTCCAGACCGAGGTTGTACTTCATGGCGGTACGCATGATTTGCTACGGGACATTAAAAACGGTAGAGTTAGGACTCCCAAAGACGTTTGCTATGCTTTTTTTAAAATACGTGTGGGAAATCGATGAACAGTCATGAAGATTTTGCCTTCGTGTTTATTTTCCGAAAGGCTTGTCATATGCATACTTGTAAATCAAACCTGGGAAAACAAGGCTCGTGGGAAGATTACTGCTGGAGTCTAACTGCTATTAGCTTTAGCTTAAAACCCTGGTTCAGAGAGTAGAAGCTGAGGAATATCTAGAGCTGTGATGGCGAACCTATGGCACTCGTGCCAGAGGTGGCACGCAGAGCCCTCTCTGCTGGCATGTGTGCTGCCGCCCCAGGTCAGATATCTGTGGCGTTTCTTTCGTGAGCTTCTGTTTCCCTGCAAATGACGAAACAGAAGCTCATGAAAGAAAAAAAATCTTAACTCTTGCCGTGCTGCCGGTGTTGGGATGCCCTGCCTCCCGCCGGCCAGCTGGTCTTCGGCTCTTAGCTGCACATGCACGCGCATGTCCATGCATGTGCATGTTCTCGTGCGCATTTGCGCACGTACCTTTCAGTTTGGGCATGTGCACGCGTGCAGTTTGGGCACTTGGTGTCTAAAAGGTTCGCCATCACTGATCTAGAGGGTTACCCATTATGCTTTTGTTCAAAGATCTATCCCAGGGGTCTGCAACTCGCAGCTCTGGATCGGCATGTGGCTCTTTCATCCCTCTGCTGCGGCTCCCTGTCACTCAAAATATGTGTCACAGCCGCTAATGTGTGACACCCGCTGGCACACAATTTATTGAGCTTTTCGAACCATCTTCTTATTTTTTGCGGGGGAGTTCAAAATGTAAAACTCTGTAGCAGTTCATTAATTTTATAAATGCAACACACTATGGGTTTTTTATACATAGCATAAAAGTAAAAAAATGATATATGCAGTGTTATCTTCATTTTAGCTGTCAAAACGGTTTTGTGGCTCCCGGTGTTTTCTTTTCTGTGGGAAACGGGTCCAAATGGCTCTTTGAGTGTTTAAGGTTGCCGACCCCTGATCTATCCATTCCACTATATATATATTTTTAATGGAGGAATTCAAAACTCAATGCACAAAAATAAGGACACGGTTAAGGATAATTTCCAATGGCCAACACCAGCACTGGAGATTTTAAAGAAGCGACCTGAAATGGTACAGGTAATTCTCGATTTACGACAGTTCATTTAGTGACTGTTCAAAGTTACAACGGCAATGAAATAAGTGACTTACGACTGTTGCAGCATCCCCATGGCCACGTGATCAAAATTCACATGTTTAGCAAACTGACTCATATTTATGACGGTTGCAGTGTCCCGGGGTCACAGGGATCCCCTTTTGAAACCTTCTGACAAGCAAAGTCAATGGGGGAGCCAGACTCACATAACAACCGTGTTACTAACTTAGGAACTGAAGTGATTCACTTAACAACTATGGCAGGAAAACTCACTGAACAAATGTCTCGCTTAGCAACAGAAATGTTGGTTTCAATTGTGGTCGTAACTCAAGGAATACCAGTGTATAGGGTCTCCTGCTTGAGCAGGGGGCTGGACTAGAAGACCTCCAAGGTCCCTTCCAACTCTGTTATCCTGCTTGTCACAAGACAGCAACCAAGAGAAACCGCCACTTCCTCTGGCTAAGCCGACACTTTTAACAACGCAATGACATATATGCTTATATTGAGCTCTGTCCTTTCCAGAAACTTCTTCTTGGCCCGTTACCTCAAGCCCCTCTTCCCCAGTTGTGTTCCTTCTCATCTCTAAATACAGAAAGCCTGATTGCTAATGGCAACGTTAACAATAATGGCTACCTTCTGCTTTTCATTGCTAATCTTTCCACCGTAAGGCAAGCAAAATAAGGCAGAAAGAGCTGACAAACAGGAATAGACCAATGACTTCGACCTCTCAGATGACCATCCGTAGTAGCATTTGATGTTTCATAGTTGCGCAATACGTACCCGTGCGGATCGCTCCATGGTGTAAGCCAAGCCCGAATGCACAATATCCTTTTCAGAGGCACCCTGTGTGGAAAAGAACAGCCATCATAACCCAGTTTAAAGTCACCAACCAGAGACTGGTTTGGCTTAAGGTCAAATTCTGCTTTCTAATGTCACTTCTATGTATCGCCTTTTCATGGAAATTGGTTACCGTATTTTTCGGAGTATAAGACGCACCTTTTTCCCCCCTAAAAGAGGCTGAAAATTTGGGTGCGTCTTATACTCTGAATGTAGCTTTTTCGAAGCTTTTTTTTTTGCAGCCCTAATGAGGCGCTAAAGGTCTTCCCGGCTTGCAGGTCTTTTTCATTGCTACTCCTTCTCAAGGTTTTTTCCAGCCCTAAGTTTTTGCAGGCTTTTTTCATTGCTACTCCCTTTGAAGGTTTTTTCCAGGCCTAAGTCTTTGCAGGATGTTTTCATTGCTACTCCCTCTGAAGGTGGTTTTTTTCAGCCCTAATCAGGGGATAAAATAATGTGCTGAAGCTGACCAGACTAAGGACGCTAGCCAGATGAATACCTGGTAGGCAGATTTTTTCCCCTATTGTCCTCCCCAAAAACTAAGGTGCGTCTTATACTCTGAAAAATACGGTAATTGAAAGCGCTGTGGTGGCGCAGTGGTTAGAATGCAGTACTGCAGGCTAACTCACTGCCAGCAATTCGATCCTGACGGGCTCAAGGTTGACGGAGCCTTCCACATCCTTCGGAGGTCGGTAAAATGAGGACCCAGGTTGTTGGGGGCAAGAGGCTGACTCTGTAAAGCGCTTGGAGAGGGCTGTAAAGCACTGTGAAGTGGTATATAACTCTAAGGGCTATTTCTATTTGAACATCAGGTCAAAAACAGGGTTGGTAGAGGTATATACCCGCCAAGCTAAAAAAAATTCATATACAACGTACATATTGCGTACTAGAATTAATGCACATTATTCTAACAATATTAAGGTTAGATTTCACCTGGGACCATCGTTTCTGATTTCTAGTCAGAACTGTAATACGAGTAGTCCTTGACTTATAACCATTCATTTAGTGACTGTTCCAAAGTTACAACGGCACTGCAAAAGTGACTTATGACCGTTTTTCACACTTGCGACCATTGAGGCTTCCCCACGGTCACATGATCAAAATTCAGATGTTTGGCCACTGACTCATATTTATGACGGTTGCAGTGTCCCCGGGTCACGTGATCACCCTTTGTGATTCTTTGACAAGCAAATTCAATGGAGAAGCCAGATTCGCTTAACAACTGTTTTACTACCTTAACACCTGGGGTGATTCACTTAATAACCGGGGCAAGGTAGGTCATAAAATGGGACACAATTCACTTAACATCTGTCCTGCTTAGCCACAGAAATTTTTGACTCAATTGTGGTCATAATTCAAGGACGACCTGTACTTGAAATTCTTATTAGTCCATTTATTTATTATAAATACGAAGTGAGCCAAAACTTCAGCCTTCAACAGAGTTAGCAATAGCAATAGCACTTTATGGTTAATAAGTGTTTTTATGACTTTGTGTCTTGTGATGTTCTGCATAGAACCACATGAACTGGATAGCAATAGCAGTAGCACTTAGACTTATATACCGCTTCACAGTGCTTTACAACCCTCTCTAAGCGGTCTACAGAGTCAGCATATTGCCCCCAACAATCTGGGTTGTTTTACCCACCTCGGAAGGCTGAGTTCAAATTTATCACTTTCACTTTCTTCTCTCTTTGATCACTCCTCTCTTCCACTTTTTGGATTCTTTCTCCTGTCTTCCCCATCATATCTTTCATTTCCTAACTTCATCTTCTACTTTCTCTATTTTCTCATTCGTTGTTTTTTTTACTTCCTCCTTTACTTTATGAAAAAATGTAAGACTGTGTAAAAGAATTTAAGGTTGCTGGAATACCATCCCAGAAAAATGGAGAAAGTACAGCAAAGGAAGGAGGAAGGGAAGAGAGAAGTAAAAAGAAAGAGGAGGAGGAAAGAAGGGAAGAGAGTGAGGAGAGAGGGCAGGAGGGGAAATAGGGGAGAGGAGAAGGAGAGTGGGAGGGGAAGTAGGTTTAGAAAGAGAAAGATGAAGGGAAGAAGAAAGAAGGAAGGGCTGTATGAGATGGGAAGGGGGGATGGTAAAAAAGCAACCTTGAACTAACAAGGCAATAAGATAAATATAGAATATATGTACAAAGATTTTGTAAAAGAATGAAACGAGAAATGAGATGATAAATATGTGAGAATGTCTGTATGAGAATAAAAATAAAAGACTTTTTCAGGAAGGATGGAAGGCTGAGTCAACTTTCAGCCTGGTGAGATTCGAACTGCTAAACTGCAGGCAGCTGGCAGTCAGCAGATGTGGCCTGTAGTACTGCACTCTAACCACTGCGCCACCGTGGCTCATAAATTAAATTAGTTAAATGCAGCATTTTCGCTTCCTTCTTCAGATTTTCCTGTGGGTTTTGTTGCTGCATGATGTAAAGTTTGCTTAGACCTACACATTAAAGAAATAACATTTTGCAAGAGCTACTTACAGATATTCTATCCTGGAATTCTGCAGTAGGCACAACCGGAATACTTCCTCCGTGTTTCCCAAACTTTCTTTCCAAGCTCTCCTGAACAGACACTAAAAAGAAAGGAAACAGCCAGTTAACACTCCTAGCCAAGGGAACTAACTGGATGATCAAAAGACAGTTCTTCTCAGAGTAGAATCAACTTCCTTTTTGAATGCACTGCCAAAGTAGATCTACTTCCACGTAAAGTGAGGAATTTCCTCTTAAATCCATTAATCTGCCAAAAACATTCAGCAATGCAATGCCAAAAACCCACCAGTATCGTTTCCAACCAAAACCTGCTAAAACCATCGGGCAAGGTGTGCCCCTGAAAGCGATCAAGGAGCCCAAGCATGCCCACCGGTGGGCGAAGGCTGGTGTATGAAGGACAGAACCCATTAAACGTACTTAGTAGATGGTAGTTTGAGTCCCTTTCGTACTTGAAGGTCAAGCGGCCGTAGCTGACGTGGTTCAGGTTCTTCAACCATTCAAAATAAGATACAGTCACACCACCAGCATTTAAATAAAGGTCCTGTGGAAAGAATAAGCGAGGAAATGAAAAAGAAGCAAAGCTAAGCCACCTTCGGATAGGTTAGTAATGATCTAGATTGAACAGGCAGAACATCACTAAGGTGTACGTCTGATATGAAACGGGATGTAGGAGATGACCAGGCTTAGCCCGAAGGAGGGGTTAAATGCGTCATCAGTCTCGAGTCCCTTGGCGCCCACAAGAGATTGAAGTCCAGCCCACCTAGATTCTTAATATGTTGACTCTTATCTACCGCCAATTTGCTTCGGCCGTTAGTAGTTCAGATTCTTGTAGAGCCTCAGTGTCAGGCCGAAGCCATGTTTGAGTAGAGACTTCGGCCTGCCACACTAGATGCTTTAGAATTTCTTATGACTGTGGGAATTTGGGAGGGGCTGTTGCATGAGCAATGTAGACATGTAGCCATAACAAATTCCTTTTAGGTTTTCAAGGTCATCCTTTGTCCAGCACCTGGCCGGAAGCTTAGGGGAGGACCGGACACATTGGCAGAAGGAGACTGGTCAATGTGATGGACTTGTGGGTGTGGGAACAAGGGAATGAACTTTACACTGGGTGGAGAAACCCTCGTAGCTTACATTCGGGTTTCTCACAGATGTGCCAACATGGCTCTGCCAATAAATTGGAACTTTGAGGAATACTTTGCCCCGGACTCTGATTTGGTTTTGGATGCTATTTGGAACCCTGACACTCAGTTTGAAATAAACCTATATATTCATCTGAACTGCCTGGACTTCTGATTTTAGAGTCATCGACTTAAAAGGGAAATGACAACTACAATTAAGCACTTATTAACAGGTACATCGAATTTATGTTTGGCTCCAGGTGAGATCAAGGAGCTAAATGAAGAGCAAAGAATTCAAAAGAAAAAAAAACAACTGTTGATAGAATCTCAGGCGTGTCTACGTGACTGTGTTTGATGTTTATTTTTATACTTCTTTCGTTGTATGCCACGCAATCACTTCTCGTGGGATGGGTGGCCGCACATATTTGATACACGAGTAAGTAAATAAAATGCAAGGCACTGAAAAAGGGTGAGGAGGCATCACTCTGCAAAGGGTAGCAGAAAGGAATAAGTAACTGCCTTTGCATCCTGTTCAGCAACCCAGGAACCAGTTTCATGGTTTCAGGGAATGCATTTTTACTCCCACCCAATTGGCTGGATTAACAACTTGCCTGCATTCCTGGCTCTGAGCCAGCATTCAGGATGCAGTCCTCAACAACGAGGAAGTCTCTCAGAAACAGTTTCCTTCACTCCGTTCAATAGCTCAAAGTCTCCTCAGATTGAAGAGCCTCCCATCAACTAAGTTAGCCAACTGACCCTGAACGCTTCTTGGAAACACGGGATGGAATTGTCAGGAATCAAGATGAAGGTTAGGTCCCATCCACTACCTAAGTAGCTGAAGAATTTTGGGGGAGTCAACCAAGCAAGGAGATCATGAAGAGCCAAAGGTCCCATCTCTGCTTTATGGCTGAGGAAGACTCATTCCCGCTTCCAAACTAAGCCATGGGCAAAGAGGAAGAATGGGGTGAGTTCAACAGAACTTCCTTCCTTGTAGACCAAGATCAAAGACTTGCTAAGCCTGCAAGGGTCTGTCTCCCACCTTGGCAACTTTACGACTTGTGGACTTCAACTCCCAGAATTCATTAGCTAGGAATTCTGGGTAGCTGGAAGTCCACAAGTCGTAAAGTTGCCAAGGTGGGAGACACCTGTGCTAGGGTAGGACTGAGGATGAAACAAAAACAGGGTTCATCTACATTCATTTTTTTTTTATCCAACCCAGCCAAAGGCAGACCAGCCTTCATAATTTAATTTGCTACTAATAGAGCTATTTTCCAGTTACATTCCTGAAAACAGATTAAAATCCATTCTGTTTATTGAAGAAAAGTCTTGCCGAACAGTTATGATTTAAAATATATATATCAGAAGTTATCCCCATCAATCAACGTAACATTGTTTTTCACCCAAGACAACAACTATCAAAAAGAACCTTACTGGAATAACCATGATGTTGCGTTCCAAGAATATCTTATCAGCTTCAGGGGTCGTGGGTCCATTAGCACCTTCAGCAATGATCTGGAAAGAACATCAGAGCATCCACCGTTAAGCCCAGGAAATCTTTTAACGGAGGCAGCGATAGGAGCTGGTGGAGAACAAAGCCTCAGCTGAAGGAACTGAGAAAGCTCAGGCGACCCATCCATCTTACTTTCGCTCTGACGTTGTGGGCGTTGGCTTTTGTCAACTGCTTTTCGCTGGCTGCTGGGATGAGGATGTCACAATCGGCTTCAAGAATGTGGCAGTCAAGAGCCTGGGCTTTTGGATAGGTGAGAATGGATCCGTGTTGCTGTTGAGAGAATGATGGGAATTACGATGCTTTAGTGCAGTGATGGCGAACCCTTTTTGCCCAATTCTCCCCGCCCACGCATGCGCACAACCCTTCCATGCTGTCCCCTGTGCATCCGCACCCCCCCACCCCCGTGCAAAACAGGCTTACTGACGCCTGGGACGGTGAAAAACGGCAAAACGGGCAAACCGGAAGTTTGGAAAAACGCACTTCCGGTTTGCCTGTTGGGCTGTTTTTCGCACTCCGGGGCTTTAGGAAGCTTCCATGAACCCTCCGGAGTGCTAAAAACAGCCCAACAGCAAACCGGAAGTGCATTTTTCCGAAGTTCCGGTTTGCCCGTGGAGCTGACAGGGCAACACCTCGAGTGTCTCTGATATGGCTCCGCCTGCCACGTGTGGCCCGCGTGCCATAGGTTCGCCATCACTGCTTTAGTGTCTTAACCAGGGGTCCCCAAACTTGGCAACTTTAAGACTTGTGGACTTCAACTCCCAGAATTCTCCAGCCAGATACGCTGGCTGGAGAATTCTGGGAGTTGAAGTCCATAAGTCTTAAAGCTGCCCAGTTTTAAGACCTCTGGTCTTAACAGAACAGAATTACAGAATTGAAAGGGACCTTGGAGGTCTTCTAGTCCAACCTCCCAGTCAAGCAGGAGACCCTATACCATTTCAGACAAATGTTTGTCCAATCTCTTCTTGAAAGCCTCCAGTGATGGTGCACCCACAACATCTGAAGGCAAGCCGTTCCACTGGTTAATTCTTCTCACTAACAGGACATTTCTCTTTAAGTACTAGGTTGGTTCTCCCCTTGATTAGTTTCCATCCGTTACTTCTTTGTTCTGCCTTCGGGTGCTTTGAAGAATAGGTTGGCCCCCTCTTCTTCGTGGCGGACCCTCAAATATTGGAACATTGCTAACATATCCCCAAGTCCTTTTCTTCATTAGACTAGGCATAACTCAAACACACCACACTTTTTTTTTCAAAAGGAAGATTTTCTATTTTGCTTAGCTTCCCCATTTTTGTGTGTGCGCTCCTCCTCATTAGTCAACATCCTACTTGGGAGTTTCATCCTCTTTTGACATTTTCTAAAGACCTAAAGCTTGACTTCATCACTCAACCAAATCTGATAAGTTCTTTCCAATCTGAAGCCTTTGTTTTGTTTACCATAAAGGCTTCTAATACAGTGACAGAATGGCTGCTGAGCTTCATAGCCAGTGAAACAGGACAATAAACAATGCTAAACCATTTTGCATACCAGTTTATAATCTTCCAACTCCTTTGGGTCAAGTCCATCAGGATTCCAGATAGCACCCTCTTTTTCTCCAATAGCTACACATTTTGCTCCATAGCGATGAAGGTATCTCATAGAATGCAAACCTACGTTGCCAAATCCCTATTTTTAAAAAAGTGAAAATAAGTTTTTAATTAGCCTCCCTCGAACCTCTATTTTTCTTGGAAGCAGCTTCATGAAGCACAACTTTTTAAAGAGCCCTGGTAGCGCAGTTGTTAGAATGCAGAATTGCAGGTTGACTCTGCCCACTGCCAGGAGTTCAATCCTGACTGGCTCAAGGTTGATTCAGCCTTCCATGGTCGGTAAAATGAGGACCCAGACTGTTGGGGGCAATATGCTGATTCCATAAACCGCTTAGAGAGGGCTGTAAAAGCATTATGAAGCGGTATAGAAGTTTAAGTGCTATTGCTAAAGGCAAGAAAAGCTTTAGAACCAAAGCCACCTTATTCATGGCTATTCATAGGTGGACAGCTGGTACAATGGCCGGACTGACATGACAAAAATGCCATTTACATGTTACTTGTAATAATCATTTGGCTGAAATTCACTATGCATTTAATGTGAGAGAAATATTCTTCCAATATTTTATTTTTATTCAAAAATCAAAACTTGACTCTTAATGACTCGGATATATACAGTGATACTTTATATCCTTGCCATTTTCTAGGCTTGATATGCCAATAATTTATCATTGCCACCTCCCAAAATGTACTTTCTCTCTTGTGACTTCCTAGTTTAGGGTACAGTCCTAGATCATTTGATCATAAATTTATTACTGAATTAGGTGCATTTATTGAATTTCTGCAGAGAACCACACAGTATTCTTCCAATTTTGAAGAAGACGGGTCTAACATATACCATATTTTTCGGACTATAAGATGCACCGGTGAATAAGACGCACCAAGATTTCGAACAGGTAAGAAAAAAAAGTTTTTGTTCTCCTCGGCTCCCAGGAGCACTCTGCAGGCTTCCTAAACCCGCCCATTTTTTGCAAAAGCAGGCCTGTTTTCCACCCATTTTTGTAAAAAAACGGGGTGTGCAGAGGGTTTGGGAGGCCTGCAGAGTGCTCCTGGGGGCTGGGGCAAAGCAAAAATGCTGCTTTTGTGAAAAATGGCCCATTTTTTGCAAAAATGGGGGCGTTTTTGCCTTCCCCCACCCCCCAGGAGCACTCTGCAGACCTCCCAAACCCTCTGCGCACCCAGTTTTTTCGCAAAAACAGGATGCGGAGATGGGGCTTTGGGAAGCCAAAAATTGCTGTATTCGGTGTATAAGACGCACCAACATTTCCACCCTCTTAGGGGAGAAAAAGGTACATCTTATACTCCGAAAAATACAGTATATTTCTGATTTAAAGCTTGGGAGCCTCAAGTATATGAATAACTGAGCAGAACACCTGACACAGTGCCTTCCCTGCCTGAAGAATTAAGGATATCAATGCCTTATCTCAAGGCAATCTAAGTCTTAAGGCAGAGGTCTTCAAACTTGGCAACTTTAAGACTTGTGGACTTCAACTCCCAGAATTCTCCAGCCAGCTATGTTGAAGTTGAAGTCCACAAGTCTTAAAGTTGCCAAGTTTGGGGACCCCTCTCTTAAGGCATCATTGCTCCCTTTCCACCACATGTGACTCTTGTAAATCCTGTACCTGGATGGCAAAAGTTTTATCTCCAAATCCTGGAGTCATTCCCAAGAGGCTCATGTACGACGCCTCATTGATGAAGTTCTCAATCCCGTGAAAGACACCACGACCCGTGGCAGAGATGCGACCGTGGATGCCACCCTGGCTGATGGGTTTCCCCGTCACACAGGCATGGGCATTGATATCCTGCAAAAGAAAGACTCACGTTCAGGATTGAATGGGATGGGCAGATGTTCTCAAAACTTCTACTGTCAGGTCTGCCAGGCTCGGCTTGGTGCCTCACGGGCATCCTGCCATCAAAGGCTACAGGGGGAGGGGGAAGATAGAGGGGCAATAAAGCCATGTGTGTATGTGATGGGAAATAGGGAGGGGGGGAATGACAGGTGATAAAAACCAGAGAAGCTCAGAACCAGTTTGTACCAGCATTCAAGGCAAGGCACTCTGAGAAAGAATTACCCCCAAACAGCTGAGAGTTCTCAAAACACTTCGGGGACTTCTGATTGGCTGAAGATGGACTGGTCACGGGGCGAGGGCTGGGATAAGGGGAAACCTTTCTGTATCTTTGGAATGCGGGAAACCCAGATCTAGCCCGACTTTACTCCAGCCAACATCTTTTAGTAAAAGAACCTTTCGCTTCAACCAAGTGGAGTCAAGGGTCTTACTTTCCTAAGGGATCAGATTGGGGCAGGCCTGACATCTATCCTGGCATGTGTTAATGCCTCCTCTGCTGACTTTTATCTTAACTGGATTTCGATATCCAAGAACGGTCATATTTACATCACAGCCTATGTCAGGAATAACTCTCTACACTGCGTTATCGACTTAGGATAAAGCAAAAGATGAAAAAGTCCTCCAGGTTTTGTGAAATCATTTCTTCTCCAGGTTTTGCAGACGTGATTTTTTTCAGAACATTGATCTATTTATCAACTTCACTTTGCCCTTGTTGGAACCAACTCCAAATGTAGCTGGGTTATTTCTACTTTTGCACGTGTTGGCATTCTCCAAAGAACAGTGAATTGCAAATCATCAGAAATGCAAAGCCACTACCAGAAATGGCAAATTTTGGGTCTGTTTAACTCTATCTCATGACCCAACTTTACACACTAAGTGTCAGGCAGTGATTTTATATTGCCTGTTACATGTATATGCAGGGGAGATGCATCCCTATCAAATATAATGGTTTATTCCTGAGCACGTGATTAATATGTTCCTAGTACGCATGTGTACATTCCTTTCTTTTGATCCCCCCTTTTCTCTTCAGCTTCTTAAGAAGCAAGACCTGTTTTATAGCCAGGATGTGATTTATTATTTTTATACCAAAATAAATATTTTATACCTTAGCATTTAAACTGCGGTTTATTTTTATAATGTCAGAGTTTCAGGAAAAGATCTATTTCACCTCTGATAAGAGTAATTCTTATCTAACACTAAGTCACAATTACCAAACCATATTCCGATTTAGGAGTTGTGGGTTCACACATTGCGTCGTGCATTTTTTCATCCTGACTGCCACTAATGCAGCAAGATGGAGAGAGTCCATTTGCAATTTTACCAATGTTCTCTGAATTTCTGAGATGAACCAGATGGACCGAAATTCAGGAAATCTATCATATAAACAGCCAGCTGCAAATTTTCCTTTTCCTCTCCTTCAGTAGTGGCTCACAGCAGGGCCGTCAGAAAGAAAATGGAAACATCTCGGCTCTACAGTACAAAGGCATAAATTGCTTCTTAATGAGGAACAGTACAGTTGCTCAAATTCCTTCTCAAGGCGGCTTGCTAAAAAGAGTCCTTGAGATTGTGCTTAGAAACAACTTTTTTCATCTTTTGGCAGCTGCCAAGAAGATTGACACAGAACGTCCCAAATTTATCTCACATTGTATTTGCTTGACATTTTTTTTGCTCTTCTTTCGTTTACATTTGATGGGAATTCTTTCAAAATATAAATGTTCTTTCCTCTTTAGCTTGCCGAGTTTTAAAACATTTTTTTAATTTTTTTTTCACCATCTCCACATAAACATCCATACTTATACCATAAATCATATCAAAATATATATAATTTATACATTCCTATCCAATATACCATAAATAAACATCCTAATTTTGCACCTTTTGTACTTTTATCGCCCGTCTGTTTTCCCCCATTTTAAATTACTCCTCTCCCTCTATCTCCCTCTCTTCCCTCTACCTTCTTTCTCCTTCTCTCCCTCTTTCCTACTTCCCTCCTCTCCCCTTCCTTCTCTACTTCCTCTTCCTCCCTCTTGTCCCTTCCCTGAGTACATCTAATCATAATCCATTTTATGGTTAACAGACGGGTAACTCAAATCCCTAATTTCATTCAATCGTCGGTGCTACTTATATTTTTCCCCATATCCATATTTATACATATATTATATTTTTCTAGGTATATTTACTATTGTCCTAATGCTCCTTTGCCACCTATTTTTATCGCCTGGGTCTACCACCTTTAATTTTCCATTTTCTTCCTATTTAATCGCTATTACTTATCTTCCATACATACAGTATTCATTGTCTCTTGTACCTCATTTCATACTTATCCTTCAAATCCATCCTTTTTATATTTTTAATTTTGGGCCATACTCCTCCCTTTCCTTAATTTATATCTTTACTCATTTTATTTTTATTCAGTCATCTCTAAATGCCCTTAATTTCTAATCTCTTTTACCTTTTCAAATCCCCCCTTTCACCTTTATTATTCAGTTTTTCTTATTTTAACTCATCCTCAATATTTAAACAAAATCCAATCTTGCCGCTACACATCCATCCATTTTGGCTGATAACATTGCGAACTTCCCAATATACAGAAACCCACTAATTATCAAAAATCTCTTCAACATGAAATCAAATTTATGAATTATATAAGTCTTATATAAAAACCTTTGAAAATAATAACATTCCAACAATTTCACCTACTATAATGTAATTTATTTCCCTTCATCCTTTCTAAGTTCATCATCAAAATTTAATTTTCATTTTTTATTATATCATATACCAATCTTATGTAAAAACCTTATATCATAATTAATTCTACGCATCTAATAATATTGATGCAATTACGTCTATTAACATGTCTTTCTATCCCTATTCCTTACCATTACAAATCTTATATAAAAACCTTGTAAAATAATAATTATACAAATTTTATAACATTCCAACGATTATACCTACTATAATAGAACTTATTTTCCTTCTTTATTTCTAAATTCATTCCTTTTGAATCATCATCAAAGTTTAATTTTCATTTTTCGTAATATATATCATCATATACCAATCTAATATAAAAACCTTATACCATAATTATACACAACATTGATACAAGTAAATCTATTAACATATATTTTATTACCCCGCCTTCTTTCCATTAACCTTCCCCTCTTCATCCATTCTCTTTTGGTCTCTCAGAAATTCCACTTCTTGTGGGTTTTTCCCTTTCCTCCCCTTCTCTTAACTTCTTCTTTTTCTTTCTTTTATTTTTATACATATACATTCTTTTTTTTCTGAATTCCTTTTCTTCCTTTTAAGTATATTATTTGCTTAAATCTCCTCAGTTCCTCCTCATCTCTTCTCCCTATTACCCCCTCTGTCTTTTGATTGGTTCTTCTGAAAGTAATACTCCCCTGTCTACTCTTTTCTTGTCACTGTAAATCCCAGTAAAATTATCTGTTTTTTATTTTCAATCTTTTATATCTTCAATGTAGTTTCCTTGTTCCTCATTTTTATTCTCCAGCACTGTGCATTCTGAATGTTCTGTATATTCCAGCTTCGTTTCTGTTTTCTTATTACCTCTAATTTCCAGAAGTTTTTATATCATCGTGGATATATTTTAACATCCCAATTAATTCTTCATACATACACACCTCCATACTATCAAGTTTACAATTATTAAAACTTTTTCTTTTAATTAAATCTCTTTGTTGAAGCATAAATCCATATAGTCTCTTTATATTTCAGTATTCTAGTATCCAATTTTATCCAGTTTTAAAACATCTGACTCACTGCTTCCAGTTATTATTTTCTTTGGCTAGTGAGTCAGAATAATACAAAATGAAGCTCTCGTTTTGTTTGTAGAAAGTGTATGATGGTGTTGTCATAGTTCCCACATTATGCACCGTAAAACACTGTGAGGTATTCTGTTCGGCCGTGTTGAGCCTTGCAATTTGAGGCTTAACCAAGGAGAAAAGATTGCAGGGCCTAACCAGTGGGAAACAGATGCTGAATTTTTATCCATGTGGACTAGAAGCCTCTGTGCCTCATTCAGGCGCTGGCATGCTACATTTTGATGGTAAACATTGCATCTACAATTCATCAGTTTCTGCGCCAATCTTTATTTATTTAGCACCTTGGAATAGCAATGAAACAACAAACTGTTTATCTAATCTTAAACTAATAAGCTTTCAATCAGAACGCCAAAGGTGCTTTTTCAAAAGGCAAAGTGGACTGTCTTTGTTTTTACTTAAAGACATTTCGCTTCTCATCCAAGAAGTTTCTTCAATTCTGACTGAATCAGGAAGCTTCTTCAGCTTGACTGAATCAGAATTCAGTCAGAACTGAAGAAGCTTCTTGGATGAGAAGGGAAACGTCTTCAAGGAAAAACAAAGAAAGTCCACTTGCCTTTTGAAAAAGCCCTTTGGGACAACCATGATCTGGATGATAGAATCTCCACTGACTTTCAATCAGAACATCCTATAAAACCAGGGGTCTCCAACCTTGGCAACTTTAAGACTTGTGGACTTCAACTATTAAGAGCCGAGGTGGCGCAGCGGTTAGAGGCAGTACTGCAGACCACTTTAGCTGACTGTGATCCGCAGGTCAGCGGTTCAAATCTCACCGGCTCAAGGTTGACTCAGCCTTCCATCCTTCCGAGGTAGGTAAAATGAGGACCCAGATTGTTGGGGGCAATATATATATATACACATACATTGCTTACTGGTGTAAATCGCTTAGAGAGTGCTTGTACTGTGAGGCAGTATATCAATCTCACAAAATAAATAAACTCCCAGAATTCTGGGAATTGAAGTCCACAAGTCTTAAAGTTGCCAAGGTTGGAGACCCCGCCACGTATTTTTTTTATCAACTGTCTATTAGTAGCTTTTAAGCTTCACAAAAATCTTTGAAAAAGCAAAACTAGATGATATCTCACACTTCAAATAAACAAGCATTTTATCATACATAGGAAATCCGTACCCCCCTCCCCAAAAAATCACTGGCTTTTAAATTCACAAACTGCACGTCGTCACATGAGTAATAAATTAATTCCTTTAGGCAACAAGCTATGGATTATATTCCCAATTCTGATATAAAATAAGGAGTTTTCAGTGAATTCTCAATTGCATTACACCCAAGAACAAGAATAGGCCTATTTTTAGCAATCTGCTACACCCAGAGAAAAATGCAAGTGGGTCAAAGGCAGGAAACCCTCTCTTAATAAAACTGGCCAAAAAGGGAAAAGTTATTTAGAGCTGCAGCTTTACTGACTAGAATACTAAAGAGCAAATTATTTTCTCCTCTTCTCTTCGCAGTGTGTGTGCAGGAAAACAAACGTTTGAAGGCTTTTCACATATACCATTTGTCACTTAGTTGAAACTTTATAGTCTTGCAATCGGGAGCAATTTTTTTTGCCAAAGTTTAAAGTATCCATCTCAAGTAAAATTAAGTGAGAGAAGTCCATGGAGTGACTCAAGAGGCTGTTTAGAAAACTGTTTCCATGGTCACCCTGAATAAGCAAAATGTTAACTCAGATGAACCGAAGTGGAATAATTCAATTGCTTGCTCATGCATGAATAATTAAAAGAATTTTGAAAAGAAGGACTTTTCTCTTGGTGGCCAAAAAAAAAAAACACCCCTAGTCTCCTATTTTCCCCTGCCTTCTAGTTGAAGACGATTGGGTACAAAACTGAATTCAAAAGAAAAACTCGCTGGCACCGTATTTCCAAAAAGATTATCTTCACTAGTCGATGATAACAGTTGTCAAAATCAGAAAGCAGAGCTTTTGATTATTATTAAATAGTGTCAATTTTGAGAATCGGGCATGGTCTGATTTCAAGGCCAATACAGCCTGGATGTAATTTATGTCGACAGATTCACTGTTTTCATAATTTTATGCCACTTTGTTAACAGTTAAAAGCGCATATCAACGTTGCAAAAACAACCACCTCAATAAGTAACCATCAGTTATATTGCAATGAACTACTTGCAGATTACTAGTACAGTTTATTATGGACTGGTTTTCTCGAAGTCTAATATTATTTAATCTCAAGTGGCAACAAATGCCAAAGCTCGGGGCATCGGTCTTTGCAAACGTGCCAAGATCTCCTCCTCAATGTGCGTTTTTTTATTAATTTATGGCTCCAATACATAGAAACTAGCAGAGGCAAGGGAAGGGAATCCAGTGCGGCCTCTGAATTTGAGCAGATACATTATATTAACTCTTTGAGGAGCCCTGTGGTGTGGGGAGAAAAAGGATGCGACAAGGGCTTGCCCCACACTATGGCAGCTTATAAAACAAAATAATAGAAATTAACCGATTTGCAAGCTTCCAAGGAGCAGGTGCCGTGGTAGAGAAGCTCTCGTATCCCTGCAGTTAGGTGACCCCACTCAATCACCTAGCACAGGGGTGTCAAACTCAAGGCCCGGGGGGCCGGATCCGGCCCGTGGGGTACTTAAATCTGGCCCGTGGGGCCGCCCTGGAAACAGTGAAGGAGTGGCCCACAGTGCCTCTGCCAGTGAAAACGGAGCTCGGGAGGGTCCCAAGCTGTTTTCACTGGCAGAGGGTTGCAAGAGGCAGTCGCAGCCGAAAACGGAGCTCGGGAGCTGGCCACGCCCACCCTGCCACACACACACCCTACACACCCTGCCCCCCCTTGAGGTCAAACACAACCCTGATGCGGCCCTCAATGAAATCAAGTTTGACATGTGCTGACCTAGCACATTGCTAGGGAGGACAGCAGACACACAGATGCAGCCCCCTGTCATGTTGGAGGAGAAGCTCCACGTGGGGTTGAGAGTTTGAAACTGGCTGGACTCATCATTCTGCAGACAGAGAGTTAAAGCTGAAGGACGATTCCTACATTACAATTCTATTTGGAGAATGTACTTTACGAAAGAGTTATCCTGGTTTCTGTTGATGTTACCTAGTTGGGGTAATGAAACGTCTGCAAGAGAACAACCAAGTTCAGAGAGCACCAAGGACCCCTCATGTATAAAGCAAGTGGCGTTTCAGAGATATACATATTTCCAAGTAAAACTATTTATTTGGGGAAAGACACTCATTGAACAGTGATGCTTGCAGACATGTAGACCTTCTGTTGATCTTATGTTCAAAGAACTGCAAATCTGTTCTACGTCTATGTTAGGTTGTACGCAACTTGAAGAACAGGTCTCAAGGCCACTGTGCCATAAGTGAAGCTTCTGTTCAGAACTTACATAGTGTCCTATGGTATTAGCATAGGTGTCTGCAATCCACGACATCTCCCGTTCACCGGTGCTCATATCAGGAGCCGGCACATCCACACCGGGCCCTGTTTGGCACAGCCAGGAACAAAGAAGGGACATCATTAAACATCAACCAGTTCCATGCATGGAAACCAGAAGAATCCGCTGTGATATTGCTTACAGTTATGTTAGGGTTACGCTGCAAAGCCATTAGAAGTAATGTTGTCTTTATTCATGGATGCAATGATTCATGGTCTAAATCAGCGGTTCTCAACCTGTGGGTCGCGACCCCTTTGGGGGTCGAACGACCCTTTCACAGGGGTCGCCTAAGACCATCAGAAAACACATATTTCCGATGGTCTTAGGAACCGAGACACCGCTCCTCTATCTGTCTCCAGGCGGGTTCACCCACATGCAAATAGACTACTGCAAAAAAAAATATATAAATCTGTACCATGGGAACTTCTGAACATGCACAGAAGCCAAATTTCCGGCACTGCGCATGCGTCGCAATCTTGTTTTTGGCTTTTTTTTCAAAAATTTTTAAAATAATTTCGGCACTGCCCATGCATGCACGTGCCAAAGCGCACGCGCGGCCATGACGCGCAGGAGGAAGCGAACCGGCAGCGAGGTAAGTTAGAACCCACCCCTGAGTTTCCTAATAATTTTATTATTTTATGGTTGGGGGTCACCACAACATGAGGAACTGTATTAAAGGGTCGCGGCATTAGGAAGGTTGAGAACCACTGCTCTAAATGGAGGGAAACATCTCCATTCAATTACTTAGAAGACAATAAGAAGTAGACTATCCCTACTTCTTGAAAAAAAAAAAGAAATCTGTACCTTAAAAAGTTTTTTTTTTAAAAAAAGATAGTTGGAAGGTGGAAATAACAACATACTGACTTGTATCCCAAGCTACCAAAGGATGTTTATAAGTTGAACATTTTTCTTCTTTACCCAACTGTTTGCTCTGCTCTATCATATCTTGCTAAGGAATGGCCCCTGGCTTCCAGAAGGGGTTCAGGGTCCACAGATAGTTGCAGGCGGAAAGAAAGGAAGCGAATTTTATTCCTATGATTTGAATGCTGGAGAGATTATTAAAGAATGAACGGCATGTTTACAGCTAAAGGAGAACAGAATAAAATAGGCGTTTCTCCAATCAGCTATGAAGTGAACAAGCAAGACAAATTGGTCTTTTGATTTGACAGCTTGACAAGCCAAGTAAGAGCTGATCTCTTTAATATGATTTTCTAGGTACTCTCAATGTGGAGGGTTGAAGAAATGAGGTGTAGAAATTCATCCATCTGGAAGAATTCTGTTCCCAGATGAACTGAATTTTGCACATCCTGGGCTTTGTTGTAGCTGATTAATTAAAAACAAGGAAACAAAAGCAACGTTGTCCTTCCGAGTGTCTTCACAATGTGCACTACCACGTGCAAATTACCAGTGCTACTTTTTTTGGGGGGGGGGGCACAGTTGTACTATCTAGTACTGCTGAATGGTTCCTCTTGCCCAAATCAATAGATATTCCAGTATTACATACCAATGAAGCCTTTCTTTGCCAGTTCCATGGTAAACCGCCTTGTGATTTTTTCCAATTCATTATCCTACAACAACAAAGGAGACAGTGAATATTCAGGAGGTGAGTAAGCAACGCCCAAAGTCAACAACTCGTCATTTTAACAAAAGTTTAGCCGATAGCTCCTAGGCCATATACTAGTCTAGGCTTAGCCACCACATAATAACAGGTGAGGTACCAGCCCAACCCATTGCTTTTGGATTCTATGTAAACCTATGTGAACCTTGGAAAGTGCTATTAATCTTCCCAACCTCTGAACTAAAGAAGGCCAGGATCAATTTGTGAAGTTAATTTCTAAAGTGCTGGCAAGAAAGGAGGGAGCTATTCCACAACTGGACAGCTGTGAGATCAGGAAAAATATTCTTTTGTCTCTTGGAGGCACAAGAGATTGCAGGAAAATGTCTTTATTCTGCTGTAAAATTCCCTCCGTGTTCAAGTAAATAAATAAAATAAGTTTTTACTCGGATTTTTGTTTAATCTGGCGCCCCTGCAGAGTTTAATAGGAGCCGTGGTGTCACAGTGGTTTTAATGCAGTAGTGCAGGCTAACTCTGCCCACTGCCAGGAGTTCAATTCTTGCTGGTGTAAGGTTGACTCAAGCTTCCACCTTTTTGAGGTCGGTAAAATGAGGACCCAGATTGTTGTGGGCAATATGCTGACTCTTGTAAACCATTTAGGGAAGGCTGTAAAGCAGTGTGAAGCGGTATAGAAGTCTAAGCGCTACTGGTCACTGCGTTCAAAATTTAGCATTTTAATGCTGTTTAAGATTTGTAACCTTTCTTTACATCTTTGTGGTCTCGCTGTTAACTTTAACAATGACTTTTAATGCCATCAACTGCCACTTTAGGATGGCTAGAAACACACCATAAATAAAACTAAGGATTACAACATTCTATTGCAATGATTCTGAACCACTCTTTATCTTGAAATCTTTGCGATTGGAATAAATCATTTTTTATTTAATTCTTCTTATCCTAAGTGTTCGTCACTGCACAGCACATATCCCCCAAAACAGGGGTCTCCAACCTTGGCAACTTTAAGACTTGTGGACTTCAACTCCCAGAATTCCTCAGCCAGTGAGGAATTCTGGGAGTTGAAGTCCACAAGTCTTAAAGTTGCCAAGGTTGGAGACCCCTGCCCAGAACATATGTTGGCTTGCAAAGTAGACTCAATTCTACATTCTAACTTGTATTAGAATGAGAGCATACTAAGTAAACTGGTCTTTTATTGGCATATTGGCCAAAAACATGCAACATCTGACCAATACTGCATCCTTCCTTATATACAGGGAGTCCTCAGACTTACAACAGTTCATTTAGTGACTGTTCAAAGTTACAACGGCACTGAAAAAAGTCACTTATGACCATTTTTCACACTTATGACCACTGCGGCATCCCCATGGTCACTAGAGCAAAATTCAGATTTTTGAGCAACTGGCTCATATTTATGACGGTTGCAGTGTCCTGGGGCCATCTGATCACATTTTGCGACCTTATGAAAAGCAGAATCAATGGGGAAGCCGGATTCATTTAACAACTGGGGGACTAACTTAACAACCGCAGTGATTCACTTAACAACGGTGGCAAGAAAGGTCGTAAAGCAGGCCAAAACTCACTAATGTCTCACTTTGCAACATAAATTTTGGGCTCAATGAAGGTTGTAAGTCAAGGACTACTTGTAGTGACGTGGGTACAATTTGGCTGCTTACGAAATCATTCCTTTTATTTCAGAAAAAAAAGTTGACAGCCTCAATTGACCAAAATAATTGCATTCATAAGCTTATCTGGCAACTTTTCCTTTGATTATTGCTTATCTGAAAGGTATGATAGGTATGAATGTATGCCATTAATCTCTCCAGACCAAGAAAATATATATAATTCTACTGCATTGTCTTAACTGGTCTATGTTAGGAAAACAGCTGCTCAGATATCTAAGCCTAAACATGCCGATTAAAAGCATATTTTTCTGGAATTTGAACTTACTGTATATAGCCTAGGATTGATCTTAACACCAGCCTTTGCACCACCAAATGGCACATCTGAAAACAAATGTTCACGCTTAAGTTAAAAAAAAACAAAGGACAAGAATGTAAAGATGGTAAAAATTTATATTATCGCTAGCTCTGATGCCTTGTCTGGTCTTTTCCACTTTAGGAATTAGTCACAGAGATATCAACAGAAAATGAAAAAAAAAATACAGAGACAATGATTTATTTTAAAATAATTCACCTTGACCTTCAACATAATGAAAAGACGAGATTCAAAATTGGTTTTTTACAAGAATTATTTACATATGGAAAAAAACCCAGGATATTTCTTTTATATAGTGTAACATTTAATTAGGTGTGCAAACCTCTACAAAGGTTTATTTGTGCCACTTGATGGTCGTTGAAGAACCACTTGGATTCAGGCCTTTTAAAGACCAGTGGCACCACTCTACTCCGAGATATGCTCACCATTTCTTGTTTTGCTAATTTTGATCAGCTAAGACAGGCAGGAGCTTAAAAAGCTTGCATTACATCAGGTTTAATCAATTTTCCCTCTGTTTCATAAACTGAAAAGGAGCTGCACGCTGAGGTTGGATGAAGGCTAGAAATGTTACCTCTGAAATGCCCTAAAATTGGCAAAGCAGACATCGCTACCCTCAGGGACATCCTTCATTTTCAGGCACACCAAGAAAACAGAAAAGAAAACTTAAAATTCCCAGGAAAGCATAGGTCAGAGGTCTTCAAACTTGGCAACTTTAAGACTTGTGGACTTCAACTCCCAGAATTCTCCAGCCAGAAATCTGGGAGTTGAAGTCCACAAGTCTTAAAGTTGCCAAGTTTGGGGACCCCTGGCATAGACAATTACTTTACAACAGGGGTGGCCAAACTATGGTTCTTTGAGGACCTGTGGACTTCAACTCCCAGAATTCCTGAGCTAGCCATGCATACATGGCTAGCTCAGGAATTCTGGGAGTTGAAGTCCACAGGTCCTCAAAGAACCATAGTTTGGCCACTCCTGCTTTACAAGCTCAGCCCACCCACCCAATCTGTGGAGAGGGGTCACCTCCCTCACAGGCCATTACTCCAAATACCTTCTCCAGAAGCACACCAGAGCAAGGTAGATCTTTCTCACTCTCCAAAACTCCTAGCTCTTATATGGGAATAATCCCACAGCTCCTAAACATCTTTCTGACAAAATTAAAGGCCCTGGGGCTTTAGAGTGACATTCATTTAGAATTACTTACCAACTACCGCACATTTATATGTCATAAGAGAAGCTAAAGCTTTCACTTCATCAACACTCACTTCTGTGCTGTAACGAATACCTGTTTAAAAGAAACATGAAGGTTAGAAACTGACGCATTCATTGTGCTACCTGTCAATAAGAAATCAGCCAAGAGCACAAAAAGGAAGACAACTATTTAAAAAAAGCAATTTACTGGGGAGGCCAAATACAATGCAATCTATTTTGCCCAATCTTTTGGCGATTTTAAAAAAAAAAGCCAAATTTGTAACTGATTCTATCAGCTCTCATATTTGTTCCACCATGCAAATCCGCAATGCGAGGCTTTTTGTTCAAGGGTTGAATTATCATCTTCACTGGTTTTAAGCAGGAATCCAACCCAAGTACAGACGCAGGTCCCAACCAGAATTTAATTCTGTAAATACTTTTTTTAATTAACCTAGTATTATTCACAAAGGCTCATTTTTCAACATTGTATATGCTGTTCTTGGTCTGGAAAATCCAACTGTGAGCAAACCAGCACCATCAGGCAGCTATTATACAATATTTGAACTAAAAGCAGAATACTGACAGAATAATCTATGCAGTTGGATTTAAGGAGACTTATCACTGAATGAAGAAATCATTTCAATGAAAAAAGCTGCCAAATGATTTGAACAGAGAGTAATAAAATCAAGGAGACAACCAAACTAGAAATAAGGAGAAATTTCCTGACAATGAGAAAAATCAATTAATGGAATAGCTCAGCGATGAACCTTTTTTGGTTTGCGTGCCAAAAGGGTGTGTGTGCGCGCGTGCCCACACCCATGTCCTCCCCCTGCGCATGCGCACTCCCCCCCTGCATGCGCACAGGCCTCACAACTGACTCCTAAAGCCTGGGGACAGCGAAAAACGGCCAAATGGGCCAACCGGAAGTTCAGAAACAAATTTCCGGTTGGTCAGTTGGGCCGTTTTTCGCCATCCCTAGCCTTCAGGAGGCTTCCGTGAAGCCTGGGGAGAGCGAAAACGGCCAAAAATCAGCTGGCCAGCATGCTGGAGCTGACATAGGGCAACGCCTCGAGTGCCCTCCAATATGGCTCCACGTGCCACCTGTGGCACGCATGCCATAGGTTCGCCATCATGGGAATAGCTCCTCCAGAAGTTGTGGGTGTTCCTTCACTGGAGATTTAGAAGATGAGATCGGACAGCCATTTGTTTGGAATAGTCTCCTGCTTGAGCAGAACCAGGTGGCCCCCTCCAACATCGCTTTCAACTCGTTATTCTATATTCATAAATGATATTAGTGCTTGTTCAGCAAGACTTACAACCCCATACCATTCATAATCGTTAGTGGTTTCCACTGACTGATCTAAAACACACGTCAGGCTAAAAAGTCCACAATATCCTGGATTCAACTGCTCAAATATAAAAAGGTAAAGGGTTTCCTCTGTCCGGTCATGTCCGACTCAGGTGGATGATGCTCATCTCCGTTTCTTAGCCAAGGGAGTTCAAAGAATTGTTCAAAGAAATTTCCGTGGCCATGCGGCCAGCATGACTATAACGCTGAGCACACAGAACCTATTACCTTCCCACCCAAAGTGGTGCCTATTTATCTACTTGCATTTTGCATGCTTTTGAACCGCTGGATGGGCAGGAGCTGGAGCAAGGAATGGGAGCTCACCCCGTCGAGCGGCACTCAGGTCTTGAACCCAGGCTGTCTGCTTCAGCGTCTTTAACTGCTGAGCCACCGTGTCCCCTTTGGCTAAAATGTAAAACATACTAATAGAGGTGTAGGATTTCTCTGGCATACGCCAACTGCTGGCTCTATTCTGTGAGTATTTACTTTTATGAAAAAGAGATGAATTACTTGTTAACGGGGAGGAATCAATCCTCCGGAGGTCGATGGATCTTTGCTTCCCTTTTGAAGTCATTCTCATTTAGAAAATAAAACCGAGATTCAAATCTAATTAACAAAATATTTATTTCAGTAGAAAATAATAAAAAAATCCTTAGTAAGCTACATCTTATCGGCTAAAGAATAAATCACTTCTACCTTAGGCAGAAATGGCGGAAGAGAAAGTAAGGAGTTGACTTCAGGAATGCAGGCATGCGTAATAGAATATATCATACGTCTGCTTGACCATAAATACAAGAAACAGTAGAAAACAGAGATGCACAAACTGACAATATTCACATCGTGACATTACTTTTTAATGCCTGCAGTGAACAACTTCATTTTGCAAAGACTGCTGTACAGGAAGCGATCGCTTCCTCATTTCAGCTGTCTGGAAGCACGTTAATCCGAGGCAGTGTGTTTCCTGCTCTCTTATTTAGTGTTGCCTAACCCTCCACAACTAAGCAAGGAGCAAGTTCACAGCCTCTCTCTCAGCGCTCTTCTTTTCATAATTAAAATTTACCAAGTTGGGAGCCACAAAGCATTTAAACATAGCACTGCAAATGCTATCAACCCACGTAAAAGCAATGGCAGCTCACTGAACTCTTGCCCACATAATGGAAGTCTCCCATTAACTAGAAAGAAAGAGAAAATGAATGTACTTCGTTTGATAGGAACCACGGATTATAAATTTTATGGCTATTAAGAAATTGTTCTTGAATGTAATGGAGACTTTGATTATGCACAAGGGGGGGGGGAGAAAGACACGTTAATAGAATATATTATCAAATTGTTATCTGGGAATAAATAGGAACAACTTTGAAAACAAAACTAAGTACCTAATAACCGGGCCTGTACTTATGCACATGCATCTTTTACTCTGCCTTAAATCTGGAAAACTGTTTCACGGTCACTCACAGCTGATGTTACCTATTATAATTGCAAAAAGAAACATCTGCAAGTAAACAACCAAGCTCAGAGACTACTAAGAACTACACAGCTCAACTCTTGAGCTACATTTATTCTCTTCCATTGCCAACTATTTCATTTCAGAGGCTAAGGTATTGTTAAGATTCAGTGCAGATTCTTCCTAATCAAATTTATTGCAATTGGAGTTGTGGATGCTTCATTATTGGAGGTTTTTAAGAAGAGACTGGACAGCCACTTGTCTGAAATGGAACAGGGCAGGGGTGTCAAACTTGATTTCATTGAGGGCCGCATCAGGGTTGTGTTGGCCCTTGGGGGCCCGTGGCCGGGGTAGGCGTGGCCAGCTCAACGTCACTCGTGTCGGGGGCGCCTGTGGCGGCCCAAGTGCTCTGCCAGCGAAAACAGGCTCCCGAGCTCCGTTTTCAGCTGCAACAACCTCCTGCAACCCTCTGCCAGCGATAACAGAGCTCGGGAAGGCTGTGTGCAGTCCTCCCAAGCTCCGTTTTTGCTGGCAGAGGCACCGTGGGCCGGTCCTTTGCTGTTTCCAGGGTGGCCCCGAGGGCCAGATCTAAGCATCCCGTGGGCTGGATCCGGCCCTTGAGTTTGACACCCCTGGAATAGGGTTCCCTGCTTCAGCAGGGGGTTGGATTAGAACACCGCCAGGGTCTCTTCCAGTTCTGTTATTCTGTTCTGCTCTTTTGTGCCTTTTATTTCATTAGAAAAGCGAGAAAAAGTGCACCAAAGTTAGCAGTATTCTGCCCAACCAAGGCTAAGCTTCACTTCGTCAAACTGCTCAGACGATTCGCTTTTCTGTTATAAAAGCCTCCTACTACAAAATGACTCACAGCTGTGGTTAAACTTTCCACTGGAACTGGCACAAGATGTTGTTTGTTAAGGATTTTCTTTTCCTCTGGCACACCCGAAAAAGAAAGTTAACCAACTAAAAGACATCACAGTCTGCAAAGAACAGATTCGTCTCCTTTGTACTGAAGCAGCAATGAAAAATCACCAAAGAACCCTGAAAAATGTTTAATTTCTGAGCTTTTAACTCCCTTCTGGAAAAGACAGAGTAAAACTATACTCATACACACAATTTAGCAGCTGCTTACAAACTGCAATAATTTTGTGAATAGTGAATACAGACAGTAGAGTTTGTGAATAGTGATACAAAAACATGGTGAAGCAAGGATCTTACCTATCAGTATTAAGAATAAATCCAAAAAATTTGGTAGCTAAACCCAAGTGCCTTAAATAAAGCTTATATGATGGAATACTTTCATATTTTATAGCAAGGAACGGAGCTATCTTCAGGGGATCAGCTACCCCATAAACCACAGGCTTCAAGATATTCCAGGAAAATCCTTACTCCTCTGCCAGAAAATGCCCATAGATGTGTTTTGTTGCCAAATTACTAGATATTTTTAAATGGGGCTGTTCCTGGAAGATAAGACACCCAGATCCTTGAGTCAAGTTTGGGATGGAGAAAGGGAAGTGATAAAGCAGAACCAAAACTGAAAGCCATCACACATTGCATAGACTCCCTTTGGGTTGGGTTTAGATTTCACAAAAGAGCTTTGGATATTTTAATTTTTTAGCAACAACACAGTAACTGGGAAGCAAGCACTAGTTCGTTTGTTTATGCACTACTCAAGAGGAAAAGACAGTCACCATTAAGAAGCTAATAGGGATTTTAAAAACTTAAGGATGCTTGCAAATGACAGAGATGACCTAAAACCACCATTATAATTGGGCTTAAGGCTCTAGTGCATGGGTCCTCAAACTACAGCCCGCCAAAGCCATTAATCCAGCCCGCACAGAACCACGAGGCTGCCCTGCCCACATTGCCCCTTTGGCTGAGCGCAGGACTTACCTTCGCGAGCCCCGCGGGCTGGAACTGAAAGGTAAGGCCAACAATTTTGGCCTGCAGAGATGTTCTGGAGGCGGGGTAGGTGAAAAACGGGGTGCACAGACACCGCAGGCGGCCAAAGAAACGGGCAAAAACGGCCCATTTTTCACCTCTCCTGCCTCCAGAAGAGAAAGAAAGAAAGAAAGAAAGGAAGGAAGGAAGGAAGGAAGGAAGGAAGGAAGGAAGAGGGATGGAGGGGGAGAGAGAGAGAGAGAGAGAGAGAGAGGGAGAGGGAGAGAGAGAGAGAGATATTGGGGCTGAGAAGAATTGCTGCAAAACTGAGTTTCCTGAAGTGGACCACTAGACTCCTAAACAACTGAAAAAATGATCTAGTAAAAAGAAAAGTCAACCAAAAGAGCAACTTGCAAACAAAAGCAAATAAAACACCCCCAGGAGCAAAACAAATGAAAGTTTAATTTGTGTGCATTGTTTGATGGACTGTTAAATTGGCCATGCCCACCCAGCTACGCCCACTCAGTCACATGACCACCTAGCCAGGCCCCCCGCAGCCGGTCCGCCCCCCCCAACAGTCTGAGGGACCCTGAATTGGCCCCTTGTTTAAAAAAATTGAGGACCCCTGCTCTAGTAGTTGATCCAGTGATACAAAGACAAAGAAAAAAATGTCAACAGGACTATTTATTCAACCTGACTGTTTCTACAGGAACAATGGTCTCCTTTAAGATTGGGTATCTCTGTTAGAGTCTGGATAAAGCACAGAGATTAACATATGACGCTCCATTACTAGAAGGTCATTCCTGTTTCCTGTACCTTGTTAGGACACTTTTAGTTCTCTGGACAGCTGTCCATATGATGAATAGGAGCAGCTGTAGTTTCCTCTGAAGCACAGGATCATACAGGCAAACTAACACCAGTGTACTATTTACTGTATTATGTTTGATTGTAAATTGTTTGCATGGTTTTCCTTACAGCTGAGGGGGGGGGGGGGAGAGGGAGAGTGACAGAATAGCCTTTAAAAACCTAAATCCCAGCAAAGAAGTCCAAGACCTTACAAAATTAGGGCTGAGTATTTTTAATCTATGCATGATGCTGCTGTTTCTTTCCATTACTGAAAATGTTTTTTTTATTTTTAGTTTTTAAGAAATATTTAGGAAGTAAAACTTTCTATTAGTTAATTTAATGGCATATCTAAAGATGCTCTTAGAAGTCACAAGCAGGGTTTGGATGACCACAGCCATGAATGAAACCACATAAAAATGAAATTAAAAAAATTAGCGAAGCATAGTAAGATCAGGGGTAGGTTCCTACCGGTGCAGTCCAGTGCACAGCTCCGGTAGGGACCCGCCGATTATGCAATTTGCGCGCGACTGCTCGGGTGCCGTTTTCGCCGGACATCATTTTAAAATAATTTTTTGGCTTTTTGGCTTCTGCGCATGCACAGAAGCAAAAATCTCGCAAAATCGCGCGAGGGGGCGCGCGAAGCGAGCGTGCAAAACGTGGAGATGCGCGCACAGCGCACCGGTATCAATAAGTAAGCAACCCGTCCCTGAGTAAGATATATACCTAACTAGTCCAGTTGACTTGAAATACAGATTGAAAATATTTCTCAAGTGATAAAACAGCCCTGAGCAGTTTCTAAAACCACTGCAAAAAAAAAAAAAAAAACAATTTGAGTTTTGGGGGAAATATATCTGCTCTGAAACAGCCAGGCGTACAACTCCGGGAGTTGGGCAGCATATAAGAATACCAAAATAAATAAATAAATAAATAAATAAATAAATAAATAAATAAATAAATAAATAAATAAATAATAAATAAATAATAAATAAATAAATAAATTAAAATCATCAACTATAAATATGCCAAATAAAATCATTGATACCTATGAGAATGCACAGATTTTACAAAAGGCAAAAGAGCAGTTTACTTTTATCCTACATTTCCATTTTTAATACTTGTTCTTGCTTCTTGCTAAATGTAAAATGCCATACCAGATTTTATTTGCTGCGGTTTAAAGAACAAGTATCTGAAATTTTCAAAAAATAAAATAAAATAGGGCATAATTTATTATCAATGAATACTCAATAAAGTTGGGAAATAGATTCCTGCTTCTTGAAGTAATTTACAAGACATCCTCCCAAAACTCAGAAAGTATGGTAGGTCAAGAATTCCTGACTGGAAATCGAAACTTTGTTCAGGGCTTTTCCACACCACAACAGGTACCACAATCTAAAGACAGGGATGATGTGTGGACCAGCAATTCAAATTAGTTCAATACCCCAATGCAATTATTTATTTATTTATTTTTAAAATAAATTAAAAATAAATTTAAATTATTTTTAAATAATAATTTATTGAAAATAAATTTAAATAAAAATAAATTATTTATTATTTAAAGGACCTCCAAAGATTCAAGCTTTAAACTTTATTAACAGATGATCAAGCTTTAAAACATAGTAAATTTTTTTTTATAATTTTACCTGTCAAGGAATAATTCAGCAGTACCCCAAAATATACCAAAATCCAAAGCATGAGAGATTGTTATATTAGAGGGGTCTCGCTATTGTCAAACCCATGGACTATAGCAGAAACTGCTAGTGTTGCTTCTGTTACTTACACACTCATGTAAAAAAGGTATAATATGTAAGTTGGTGTGAAGTTTTAATGTTATAGAGAAGGAAGACTACCTTATCCCAATTTGCAATTATCAACCCTTATTAAAAAGAGAAATAACATAAAGCAATTAACAAATTTAATACAGAACAAGGGAGGGTGTGAAGTCCCAAATGTGCTGTTTCAAGAGGCAACTGGACTTTCTGTTTTTTCTTTGAAGACGTTTCACTTCTCATCCAAGATGAGAAGCAAAATGTCTTCAAAGAAAAAAACAGAAAGTCCAGTTGCCTCTTGAAAAAGCACCTTTAGGACAGCCATGACCTGGATGACTTGAGAATCTCCATATGGAGGGTGTTAAGGAAACAAAAAGAAAATTGGAGCAAACGCAAGTGGAGATGACCAGGCTGAGCCAGAGGGTGGGGGAGTCAAACAGGTCATTAGTCTCAAGTCCCTTCACGCCCACAAGAGATCTAAGTCCAGTCCACCTTGACTCTTATCTATCACATATTTGCTTTGACCATTAGTAGTTCAGATACTTATAGAGAGCTTAAGCTTGCAATAAATGTTTATACCCATTTGAACTGCCTGGATCTTTGGATTTCCCTGTCACTTGACAGTGGGTCTATTTTACTCTTGGATTGTGTATTCTAAACATCTCCACCTAGCCCAAAAGCAGCAATGTCCACAGGCATGTCACATCCATGTTATGAATCTACTATCTTTCCCAACGTTCCCCTCTTCGTAGAAAACATTCGTAAGCAAATAATTTGAACACTCTAAAGCTGCTTTGACAGCCTTGAGTGTGGTATGGGAGAGTAATGCAATTCACCACACTAAAATGCAGAATATCTGCAGGGTTCTTGGAACCCTGCTGTTATTTACCAGCACTGGGGAACTCAAAGAGGCCAATCCGATTTACTGGAGCTCCTCAAGCAAGACTTTTCTTTTTGGTTACAAGGATTTGGAGGTCGATATTAAATGGATTTTAGTTTCCCACATAGGTTGGGGAAAAAATATTGTGGTTCTTAAGAGAACGAGTCTTTGCAAGCTGCACCCAACATTAAAAACACACAGAGAGAGAGAGAATAGCTAATTTCACTAGCCAGTTTTAAAGGGGGGGGGGCACGGCCAGATTCCTAAAAGAAGGAAAATCACCTCCAGCAATGTTAAAAACCAGGACAATACTCTATATTCCACAATAACAACCCAATGCTATTGTCCTTGTTCATATGAGAAAAAATATTGAATATTATATATACATATACAATTTTCACACGCTGCAGCAAAATGACAATGGAGAACCGTTTATTATCATATCCGTATAAGTCTTTTTAAAAATGTTTGTGGGGCTATTTGCACATTAGCAAACCAATCGCTCTCCAAGAGACTTGTGCAGGATAAATAAAACCAATTTTAACTCCGAGCAAAAGCACAAGCACACAACTTGTGCATTTGTGTCAGGCTGGACCCTAAAGGGGGAGCGCCCATTCCTTTCTCCTATGCCACACAAGAAGGCCAGGCCGGAAGAGACCCAGAGATCGGGAAGGAAATCTCTCCTCGGCCACGTATGAGAGAAAAAAAAAAAAACCAAACACACCCGTGTTTATTTCAGAGACGCGGCGACGCCCCAAAGACCCGCGTCTGGGAAGCCTTGCCGCGAAAGGGACGCAGGGCAGCCCCAACAGGGCCCGGGATCCTTTGCAGGGGGTGGAGGGAGGCGGGGCGCCTGCCTGCCTGTTTCCCTCCCAGACGCGTGTCGGCGAGGGCACGTGTGAAGGGCGCCCGCTCACCTCCCTTGCAGGGCGTGCGGTGCTGGCTGTGCTGGGCGCGGTAGCCCTCCACCACCTCCCACTCGCCGTTGTCGCGCTTGATGGGGAAGGAGACGCTGAGCACGTGGTTGCAGGGCTTGATGATGCGCAGGATGCCGCGCACGCGGTGCAGCTTGTCCTCGGCGCTCTCGCGGGTGCGCAGCCCGGACACCAGCTGGTCCTCCACGATGCCGGCGCCGCGGTCGAAGAAGCCCTCCACCATGCGGAAGAAGTTCGGGTCGTCCTCGGAGGCCTCCCCGCGGCTCACCGCCTGGCTGTAGCCACGGCGGGACTCCCCGGGCACCACCAGCTGCAAGGCCGAGGCCGCGCAGGGCTCCGCGCACGGCGGGCAAGAAGAGGAGGCCGAGGCGGCGGCGCGGGCGGGCGCCAGCAACTCTCCCAAGCGGCGGTACATGATGGCGGCGCTCCTGAGGCGGCGACGGGGAAGCCCGGCCGGGCCGCCGCCGCTGCCTTTAAAGGGGCCCGCAGGGGCGGGCGGGAGCGCGCCCCCGCCCCGACGCTCTTTGCGCACGCGCGGGCCGCGCCGGCGCCACGGCAACGCGCCGGAAGGACCGCCCCGCCCCGCGGCGCGGCTCGCCGTTGGCCCGCGCTCGCCCCGCCCACCGTTTCCGCGGGGGACCCGACCGGGTAAGATGGCGGCGCCGGCGGTGGGTGTGTAGAGCGTGAGTCTTTTCATTCGCTTGAGTTGTGTGTGTGTGTGTGTGTGTTGTTTGTGTAAACACACCCATTTTTAAAAATATATAAATTTAAATATATAAATTTTATAGCTATATATAATATAATGTATATATAGTATAATACAGGGGTGGGCAAACTCTTTGAGGACCTGTGGACTTCAACTCCCAGAATTCCTGAGCCAGCCCTCAGGAATTCTGGGAGTTGAAGTCCACAGGTCCTCAAAGAGCCATAGTTTGCCCACCCCTGGTGTAATATATTCAGTGTGGATTAAATCACTGTCAGTCCGTTGCAAAGGGGTAAATTTACTTGGAATAGTTTACATTCTGCAAGGATACGTTTAATCCCATCAGAGAACAACATCTGCCTATCCCAGATCCTTGGGAAGGACTCAGTAGTGGATAAAATCCAGTCTGAACATCTGGCTGACTATTAATAATGATGATGATGATTATGATGATGATGATGCAAGCTTCCTGCAATAACACCAGTGGAACTGCAAAAAACTGCGCTAGTCGGAACATCGTACTTCTTAAGAAGGTACTTGGTTGTTACCTAGGATGCTGGCAGCGACCCGTATCAACCATTAGCACCAGTCAATGGTATTTGTGATGCATTCTTGAATGTTCAGTTGACTGAATTTCATGTTTAATGAATAAAGTAAATAATGATGATAATATCTAATTGTCATCGGGGCACTTGGCACGATGTCCAAGAATTTTACAAAATACATCAAGAAATTACAGCTTCCAGCAATAACACGAGCGGAACTGCAAAAACTGAGCTACTCGGAACATCGTACATTTTAAGAAGATATTTGGTCAATACCTAGGATGCTGGCAGCAACCCATATCAACCATCAGTGCCAGTCAATAATATTTGTGATACATTTTTAAATGTTCAGTTGACTTGAGTTTCATATAATAATAATAATAATAATAATAATAACAACAACAACAACAACAACAACAACAACAACAATAATAATAATAATAATAATAATAGGCATTAACAGAATCCCCATCAGTCAATTGCAAAAGGCAGCTTTACTTGGAACAGTTTGCATCCTTTAACACCACCAAACGTTCACATCTGCCTATCCCATAATAATACTGTCATTGAGAAATTTACCATCAATCAATTGCAAAAGGCAGCTTTACTGGAACAGCTTACATTCTGCGACACCACCTTTAATAACTTCTGCCTATCCTGGGTCCTTCAGAAAAACTTACTAGGTGGATAAAAATGCCAAATCCAGTCTAAACATCTGGCTGACTGTCCAATGAACCATAATGATATTAACTGTAAAAAAAAAGCCAATCGCAGAAGTGAATTGCAAAACTTGCAACAGTTTAGATCCTGTAACAATACCTTTAATATTATTAAGCATCAACGTCTGCCTATCCCAGGTCCTTGGGAAGGACTCAACAGGTAGATACAAATGCCAGATCCAGTCTGAACATCTGGCTGATTGGGTGGCCTGCCATAATGTTGTCATCACTGTTCCCTCTAAGGTGCGCAGCTTCCGCGTGGCATTTTCTAATGGCAGAGGCTGCACGCCTGCGTGGCCGCGCAGATGAAAATAGAACGCTGCGCGGCAGTTTCTAACTGCCGCACGCCGTTTTCTGATATTACAGGGAACATTGGTTGTCATTCCTGAAATGAAAGGCTTTCTTGGATGCAACGGTGCAAGCTAAGCCTTTTCCAAGCACAAGGGCTCCATACAAAGCTCCGTGTTTCTCAACCTCCTAAAATTCAGTTGAAGTCCACACATCTTCAGATGGCCCAGGATGAGAAACACTGTCCTAGGGCCTGGCAAGCTAAGCCACATTAAAGGAGGAGATGGTTGAAGTACCTGGAGTTCAGGCAACTCGTTTAATCTTGGTTATCCAATTAACTCATCTTTTTGGGATTGTGCAATAGAAGGAACCATGTCCTAATTAACTGCATTGTGTTGGGCTAATGAATGAAGAGAATAAATAGGGCCCACTATTATCCATTATGCCAGTGCAACTCCTTATTCTTGGAGATTCCTACACACACACACACACACTCCCAGTTCAGTGTGTCAGAATGTATGATTGACTAAATGAATAACAGCAGATGAGCATTTTACCCCAGGATGGTAACTGCTGAATTTGTTGGATTGTTTTTACTTTATGTGTTGTTAGTGTGCATTTTCCTGTGACCCCGTTCCCTTGTTTTGGGTTAGGTTGTCTTGGAGGATTTCCTGTTCTTTGATCATATAAATAAATATTGGCTTCGATCAATAGCACCCCATGTAATGCCAATGCCACTGCTAGTTGAACTGTCCTGATGAAGACTCTCATGTAATTACAACCACAACAGAATGGTTGCTTCTGTCTTCTTCTCGCTTGCGCTGCAGTGTCTTCAGAGCTCCTGAGCGAAAGCAGAGTTTATACGGTTGCGGCTGAGATATTGGCTGATAAAGTAAAAAAATATGAAATATTGCAAGGAGGGCACATCTAGCAAGGAATGAGGGCCGGCTCACCCCACCCACCGCCCACCGAATTTGACATTTCTAAATATTAAAGAGTTGAAACCAACTCTTAATGGGAACTACAGATTGGCTGCTTCAACTTTTAAATCAGATTCTGAGCTGGATGTTGGCTTGTTTCCTATCAGCTTCATTACCAGTCCTCGGAGCTTTTTAAAAATAAAAAATGGAGATTTGTAGAGCTATCTTTTAGGATTTCCTAGTCAACTTTTCAGACAGGAATACTGAAGTGAGCATTTTTCAGGAGCTACTAGAAAAAAGGGAGTCCAGAAACTCGCAGGAGATCACATGTTCCCTGTGCTGTGTACCGTTAGAAAAATAAGTCTGTGGAAACTTAAAGGAGGGTTGGTTCTGATTAAGGCAAAGCTGAATTATTGTACAATAAAATAACAAAGCCTATTAGATGTATAGTTTAGTTTAGTTTACTTTATTGTCATTGCATATGGTACAACGAAATTAAATGACGTCTTCAGTGTACATTATAACTATAAAAATAAAAACACAAACATACATCCTTTACATTCTGTATAATTTAAATTGAAAACCCGATATTGCACTATACCATAGAATTCAATATGGTTATTGCCCTGGGATAAAGCTGTGTTTTCAGCCTATTTGTCCTTGTTTTTATTGTCCTGTACCGTCTGCCAGATGGTAATAGTTAAAAAAAAGGGATGCCCAGGATGAGATGGATCTTTAAGAATGTTTTGAACTTTCTTAAGGCAGCGGGAGCTATAAAGCTCTTCCCAAGAGGGGAGAGGGCAACCAATGATCCCCTGGGCAATGATGTTAACCCTCTGGAGTGCTGTCCTATCTGCCACTGTGCAATTGGCAAACCAATTTTGACACTGTTTGCTTCAGGTTTCATTGGGCATAGGGGCAGGATATATATAACCCTGACATAAATACACTTAAATTGTTTACATTTCATGAAAGCAGTGTTTATTATATGTTGTATGGGAACATACGTTAATAGAATAGAATATTCTTTATTGGCCAAGTGTGATGGGACGCACAAGGAATTTGTCTCCGGTGCTCACTATACATATAAGCAACAAAGTCATAAATCATAAGACACAACCAACAAAGGGTTAGTCATATAAGAGACCAATAGGAGTAGGTAATAGGAAAGGTGAGAAGGATAATAGTAACACAGTCCTGCTACATGGTTAGATATCCTTAGGCATAAGACCATGTTGTGGGAATTACCGTATTTTTCGGAGTATAAGACGCACTGGAGTAAAAGACGCACCTAGGTTTTAGAGGAGGAAAACAAGGGGAAAAAGTATTCTGAACCAAATGGTGCAGTAATATATTATTTAATAAAATACCAGTGTAGCAGAATACTTTTTACAATCATGTATACTTTTTACAACCATGTATACTTTTAAAAAACTTCAAACTTGACAGCTTTAAGACTAGTGGACTTCAACTCCCAGAATTCCTCCTCCAGTCATGCTAGCTCAGGAATGGGAGTTGAAGTCCACAAGTCTTAAACTTGCCAAGTTTGAAGACCCTTGCACCCCTAACCCCTAACCCAGGGGTCTTCAAACTTGACAGCTTTAAGACTAGTGGACTTCAACTCCCAGAATTCCTCCTCCAATCATGCTAGATGGGGTAATTAGAAGGCAAAACACCCCAATTTTTGCAAAAAACGGCCCATTTTTCGCTCATTTTTTTGCAAAAACAGGGCATTCAGAGGATCTGGGAAGCCTGCAGTGGACTCCTAGGGGGTGGGGGAAGGCAAAAACGGACCAATTTTTGGAAAAAACGTCCCGTTTTTTGCTTGGTTTTTTTTTGCAAAAACAGGGTATGCAAAGGATCTGGGAAGCCTGCAGAGCACTCCTAGGAGGTAAGGGAAGGCAAACCCCCCATTTTTGCCCAAAAAAAGGGGGGGGGGCGATTTTTGCAAAAATTGGATGCGGGGGCAGGGCTTCGGGAGGCTAAAAATGCTGTATTCGGTGTATAAGACGCACCGACATTTCCACCCTCTTTTGGGTGGCAAAAAGGTGTGTCTTATACTCTGAAAAATACGGTAAGTGTTTAGCAAAATGATGGCATGGGGGAGGGGGGGAAACTGTCTTTGTGTCTAGTTGTTTTGCCATGCAGTGCCTTATACCTTATAGCGGCGTCCCGAGGCGAGTAGTTGAAACAGTTTATGTCCAGGATGTGAGGGATCTGTAGATATTTTATCAGCCCTCTGTAACTGTTGTGACCTTCAGAATGCTAGAAAGCTGCCACATAGTGAAGTAACAGCTGTACTGATGCAGGGTTTTTTTCCCCCCTCCCTTCCCAGCGTAAGAAAAAGGGCATAGCTTGCAAAAAATAATAATGTAACTGTCCTGTGAAGTGGCATTTCTGAAGCTGAGCCATTTTGAAAATCCTCCTCTTTCCATCTGTTTGCATTGAGGTTGCTGGCGCAGTGGCCAAGGCAGGAACGGCTTGCATCAGATATCCCAAGAGATAAGAAGAGTCTCCATAGTTGGCTGTGCCTGTGGACAGCCTGCATCCCCAGCCTGTAAATGGGCAGGAACTGTTTCTCCCTTCCCCCCACCCCATCCCGAAATGAACCGGGCTGTTTTCTCAAGTTTATGCATATACTTTAAAAGTGGGCTTCTAAATCAAGGTGGAGTAACACTGTTCTGAGATCTTTAAGGATGTTTGCTGACAACCTACCGTACTGCATGCTGTCTTTGTCTCGGTCTGGAACATGTGCACTTCCTTCTGTTTAGAGGGCCTTTCCCCCCCCCAAAAGAATAGCAATAGCAATAGCACTTAGACTTATATACCGCTTCATAGTGCTTTACAGCTCTCTCTAAGCAGTTTACAGAGTTCAGCATATTGCCCCCAACAATCTGGGTCCTCATTTTACCGACCTCAGAAGGATGGAAGGCTGAGTCAACCTTGAGCCGGTGAGATTTGAACTGCTGAACTGCAGTCCTGCACTTTAACCACTGCACCACCACCACCACCCCAGTCCCTGATGAACCAGTGTTAACCCTCCATGAGCTGTGATGGAAGTCACATAAGTAGGAGAATTCATTGAGGAAGCTCTTTATCCAAATCTTTGGGCTCTGAAACATTGCATTTCTTAAGCACTATAACAAAAGACCAATAACAATAAAATAAAAGTAGAAATAAAGGAAGTATGGCCTAGATTACTCGAGAATGTGTAGGTCAATCTACATTCCGTTCCTGTTAGATGGAAGAAAGAAATGGCAGAGAGGGCCTAATCCACTTAGGCTATCGTTGTACTTGGCATGTGTCATTAATCACATACGGCTGCATATAGAGACATAAGGCATTAGCACAACCACATAATACAGGTAGTCCTCGAGTTACGGATGTAATGGAGCCTTCCCAGTCCATTCGTAACCCGAGGATTCGTGAGAGTGAATCTTGTGGATTGAACGGGATCACTCCCTCCTTTTGCCCGCGCATTCGCTAATCGAATGTGAGGCTCATTTAGTGCGCATGAGTTATTTCAGACTGGGGAAGCCCATGGGGGGCCTAGTGATGGAACAGGCCACCTGCTTAAGACTAAGGCAAGAATAATGTACAAAAGTTAAAATTGTCATGGCCTAGAACCAACCTCCCTCCTCTGTCTGTCTATCTCTCCCTCTCTCTTTCTTTTTTCTTTCTTTTTTCTTTCTTTTTTCTTTTTTCTTTTTTCTTTTTTCTTCTTTTTTCTTTTTTCTTTTTTCTTTTTTCTTTTTTCTTTATTTTTTCTTTTTTCTTTTTTCTTCTTTCTTTCTTTCTTTCTCTCTCTCTCTCTCTCTCTCTCTCTCTCTCTCTCTCTCTCTCTCTCTCTCTCTCTCTTTCTTTCTTTCTTTCTTTCCATGGTGTCCTGAATGAATGAAAGAGATCAGCTGCCACAGTGTCATGGCATGGTACTCTGTACTCTGCAGCTTGTGATCACGTAGGGGCTGGGGCAGAAGCTAAGGGCATGTACCTGTTGCCCTTTGCACCTTCCATTTAGTATTTTTTAGTACCCGTTTAGTATTTCCCATTTGGTCTCGTGAACAGGGCCGGTAAGGATTCCGGAATGAAAGAAGTGAGCTAGCGACAGAGAGCAGAGATCAAAGATAGGAAGACCTTCCCCCGCCCCCTGCGCAGCTGAACTCTCAGCTCTACACCACTGCAAAATCAGTCAAGAATTTTCTTGTCTGCAAATACATTTTTTGGGACTACTTTGGAGTTCCTGTTTCTTCTCTGGCTAGCCATGTTGAGGCTGGCGTATTGTCCAGCACTTTCCTTGTGTGTGGTGACAAGGAACAGTAAGGAATTCCCAGTTTAAGAAATATATCCAGAGAGATATAGGTAGTCCTCGAGTTACCACAGTTCATTTAGTGACCGTTCGAAGTTACAATGGCACGGAAAAAAAGTGAAATGACCGTTTTTCACACTTACGACCATTGCAGCATCCCAAGGTCATGTGATCAAAATTCAGACGCTTGGCAACTGACTCACATTTATGACGGTTGCAGTGTCCCAGGGTCATGTGATCCCCTTTTGCGGCCTTCTGACAAGGGGGAAGCCAGATTCACTTAACAACTGTGTTGCTAACTTAACAATTGCAGTGATTCACTTAACAACTGTGGCAAAAAAATGTCGTAAAATGGAGCAAAACTCATGCAACTAATGTCTCACTTAGCAGCCAACATTTTGGACTCAATTTTGGTCGTAGGTCATTGATTATCTGTACTGCAGTGGGTGAATATGGAACTTTGCATCCCTATAAGAGCTAGTCTGGTAAAGTGGAAACTGCTACAGTGGAAACATGTTTGATTTTCCTTACTTGTTTTCTTACTTTCCTTACTCATTTCCCCCCAATTTCTGAATCTTGTCTGTAAGCCCCGGTGACATCCCTGATTGCATTAATACATACACTGAGAATTTGGTGGCTTCATTTTAAAGATAATAGGAATATGGAGAGATCTTTCACTTGCCTTTACATTTTTATATAAAAGTGTACAGGTAATCCTCGAGTTACGAATGTAATAGAGCCTGCCAATTACATTTGTAACTCTGAGGATTCATAGGAGTGAATCCCGTAACTTGAACGTGATCACTCCCTGCTTTCGCCCACGCATTCTCTAATCAAATGTGTGGGTTGTTAAGAGCATGAAGAAGACAAAGAGGAGAAAACAATGGAAATAATAGTGATTGATGAATTAAACCAGGGGGGGAAACATACTAAGAGTGTTGGAAGATACATTTGAAATGGAGGCAGGGGCCTCGGTAGAAATTTTAGAAACTAGGCAGTGGAAGAAGGTAGAGGTGGGAGGAATATCTAGATTGGACATCCAAGAAATAGAGATAGACGGAGACTTAAGAGAGGAATGTGGGAGGCAAGTAAAAAAAAAGCATAGCAATTGAAGTATTGAAGCGGACAAGAGACGATGGGTGGATGATCTTTATCTTTATTGTTGCTTTGATTCGCCTTTCCGTTTTCCTCTCTGTATTTTAAAGCATAGCAATCAAAGTATGAAGCGGACAAGAGATGATGGATGGAGGATTCTTCTTTTTTGTTGCTGTTCTGAGTTGCTTTTCCCTTTCTCCCTCTCTATTCTTTTTCCTTTCTTTCTCTCTTTTTCTAGGCAGGTGACATGGTCAGACGTTAGACAGGAAAGAAAGAAAAAGTTTCTTAATAAAGGGTGACATGATTAAAAACTAGAATAAGTGATAGAAATAAAGGGAACATTAATGTATACATTTTTATTTGATAAAATGAAAGTAATAATGAGAAATAGGTGGAATAATTGAATAACGATAGATTGTAATCTAATATAGATGTGTATTGTTATTAGAAATACATAAGTTGATTGAGTGTAATAATAATGCTTAATCTGATCAGTTTCATATGTATTGGAATGTATGGCGCCCAGGTGCCACACTCTTCACACATTGATTTGTCATTTTTATAAAAAATAAAAACTTTGGGGGGGGGGAGCACGAGGTATCTCAGGGTGGGGAGGGCCATGGGGGGGCTAGTGATGGAACAGGTCACCCAAGGTCTCCCCGATCCACTAAGATACCTCATGCTTCCCCGCTCCCTTCCTTCCACGCCGGACTCACCTTGCAAGGATCAGTCTTCTCTTTGCCGCGGTTTCTTTGCCTTTGCGGGAGAGGAGAACAGGGCGATTTCACTTCTACCGTCCGATTGGTTTGCAAATGCCAATTTTCACGCTGAGAGAATCAGAATAGAGCTGGAAGGGACCTTGGAGGTCTTCTCGTGCAGAGGGAAAAGTTATAGGGGCCGTGATCTCGCGCGACTTCAGGCATCCCTCCGCTTTTGCAGAGAATGGGTGCCTGAAGTCATGCGAGATCAAGGTGTCATGTCCCCTCCCCCTCGAACATTTCATTCTCGGCGGGAAAAGCATTTGCAAGCCGACCAGACACTGGAAACTAAATTGTCCAGCTCTCCTCTCCTTCAAAGGCCAAGAAACCACGGCAGAGACAGATCTTTGCAAGGTAAGTGAGTCCGGTGCGGTAGGATGAGTGGGGAAGCAGTTGTGGTGGTGCGGGGAATAGGGTGAATGTTGCAGTTCCTCTGCGGTCGTCCGTAAGGGTGAACAACTGCCGTGGTATTGCAACATTCGTAATTTTGGGACTTTGTCGTAAACACTTGGGAGGCCTTATCGCGTAACTTCGGTCACTAAGTGAACTGTCATAACTCAATTACCTGCATTTCACTGCTGGTCTATTGAATCAGCCTTTCTGTTCATTCGCCATGTATGTATTCTGGTCCACAGTCAAAGAGCGACTAGATTTTTACCAATTTCTTACCTTTGAAGCCAGAAACTAACATATATGTTTGTTTGGCAGTATTGGTGTGCTGCTCAGCTCAGCTCCTAGTGGTGTGCAAAACAAAAACCAAATAAATAACCTTAACACACATAGAGGAATAAAAGACAAAGCCACACAGACCCCCAAAACGTTAAACCGCCCCCCCCCACACACACACCCCTTGCAAAAAAAAAAATTCTGGCCTTCACTGCTAAGTGAAATCCAGCAGAGGAAATGCCAGGCAACCTTCAGCACTGCCGGGAAATGCAAAAATGACAGTCAAACGTTTATGAGCAGAAATCTGGCTGACCTCAGGGTTTCCAGAAAAGGCATTTGGGGAGAGGGGGGGCGGGGAGACTTAATTGGGCACTTTTTTTTGTCTTGTAAATAGCTAAACTCCAGAACCTTTGCGCTGCTGTTCACAGGCAGAAGAGCTGAAGTTTATGGCCTGAATCCTAGATGAGACCTTTTGTCTCTTGTGCCGGCCTTTGTATCCCGTGCTATATAACATTCTCAAAACTTTGCAATAATCCTTCAGAGCAGAAATATGGCAGAACCATTATCGGCAATTAAGAAGAAGCCAGCGAGACAAGTCGCTCCCCCCCCCCACAATCATTTGTTCAACAGCGCATAATTTTTTGGGGTTGTGTTCTGCTGGCCTCATATACTTCCACAGTTTAGCATGACGTGTTGGAAAGGGACTCCAATTGCTAACACTTTTAATCAAAACCGTTAGGAGAAAATAGACCCAGAAATATGAATCATAACAAAGGCTCACAACGCAGAGGGGTTTAAATCTGCTTCTTCTATTTATTTTGGAGGAATTTGGTTAGCAGTGCCCAGTGCTTTGACCCACACAGGTATTTTGTCTTTCCATCAGATCTGGAAAACTGACCTTTTTTTTTTTTACAGACTGCTGGAAGAACGAAGAGAACGAAAGGGAAATTCTTCAGGTGCACAGAGGTGAGAGAGAGAAAGAAATATTGCCCTTCATATGTGATTTTTCATGCCGAGCTGTCGTTTCAGCAATCTCAGTTTTGAGCTGTGAAAGACATTGTAGAATAATAGAATCTTTGTATGAGGGCTGCAAGGGACTTTGGAGGTCATCTAGTCCGCAGTCTAGTCATCTAGTCCGCAGCTCTGGAGCCGCATGTGGCTCTTTCATCCCTCTGCTGCGGCTCCCTGTCGCCGGTCGGCTCCACAATTGATAAGCCTTTTGGTTAGGACAGGTAGAGGAAAAAGGACGCCGCGCTAGGAGGGGCGCCCCTCTATGGTGGGGGAACCGGACTTCCGGTCGGCTCCAGAATTGAACGGGGGGCTTCTGGTTAGCACCTTTGTGGCTCTTTGAGTGTTTAAGATTGCCGACCGCTGATCTAGTCCAAACATTTGCCAGGGCATGAGTCCTTACTACTGTATATCCCTGACAGTCTTTTCTTGCAAACCTCCAGCGATGGAGCACTCACAACTTCTGGAGTGGATTAATTGTTCTCGCTGTCAGGAAATTCTTCCTTAATTCCAGATTGGATCTCCCTCTGGCCAGTTTTTCACCCGTTGCTTCTTCTCCTGCCCTCCGGTGCTTTGGAGAGTAATTCGAGGCCCTCTTCCCTGTGGCAGACCTTCAAGAAGTTCCAGAGAGAGGAGGGAATTCAGGGGAGTTGAGCATAGCATGCTTAGGAAAACGAGCCCATCCTGATGAGATAACATGGTTTTTTTTGTCTCACTGAACTTTTGCAGCAGAGATGTCATAAAGAGAACTGGGGGTTCCTTAAGAATACTTTTCATTCATCTTGAACCAAAACACAAAATCCCACGTAATAGCAATCCAGATTCAGGGAACTCTGGATGAAAGTAGCTTATCTGGGTGGGTGTTTACAGTCTGCGAGTCTGGGGCACAAATACTGTACTAATATTTGATCTTCGTCAGGCACCAGACAGAGGGAATACATTGCTCTGTCTAGTTGTTGAAGTTTTCGGTGGCTTTTGATGCCCCTCCTCTTCCTTCGTTAGATTCATATCGGGGAGTTCAAGGCATATTTGGTAGGTGGGCAGAGGGGGAGAATTGGTCCAATGTTACCCATGGCTGAGGGAGAATCTGAACCCGAGTCTCCCCAATCCTACTCCAGCATGTTCATCAGAATACCACTGGAGTTCTCACTGACTGAGTGTTGGCCTTACTATGTTACTCACTGTATTGTCCTTCCAAACTGTCTTTTTAGGAAGACAATGGGAAGATCTTTGTCTGTCTGTCTGTCTGTCTGTCTGTCTGTCTGTCTGTCCGCTAGATTATCTATCTATCTATCTATCTATCTATCTATCTATCTATCTATCTATCTATCTATCTATCTATCTATCTATCTATCTATCTATCCATCCATCCATCCATCCATCCATCCATCCATCCATCCATCCATCCATCCATCCATCCATCTATCGTATTTTTCGGAGTATAAAAAAGAGGGTGAAAACTTGGGTGCGTCTTATACACCGAATGTAGCCGCACCCAGCCACACCCACCCTTTGGCCTCTACCTCCCAGCAATTTACCTCCTTGCAGCAGCCTCTTAAGCCAAGCAACTGATTATCAGCTTCCTGACCCTCAGCTGATTGAAGCTGCAGGCAGGCCACGTGCTAAAACTGAAAGTGAAACTAAAGCTGCAAGGAGGCAAATTGCTGGGAGCAATTTAATTTTCTGGAAATTTATTTACTGGAATTTTATTTTCTTGTGCTAATCAGACTGCTGAAACTGGATGCAAGGAGGTAAGTCAATAACTATAAATGTCTGTAGAATGTTCAAATTATTAGACTTATTTTTTGAAGACTGCTTTATTACTGTTTTAGACAACTTAACAAAACGAAGAAGCTTTTTAAAACAAATGCTTGATCTGAAGAGGCCCAGTGCTTTTGTATCTTCTTTTAAATAGCAGAGAATAATGTATACTTCCAGAAAGCCACATCAATTTTAACAGCATCTGTATAAGTATAGTCTGAAATGTAACAGTGTCCTGTTTTACTATTAAGATAAGGCAGCTGAGTTAAACCCTGACTTAGTCATGTTTGGAATAGATCTATTTAAATAATTGGGATAAATAGTGTGACTACATTTAAGAAAACTTTCTGGCATTAATATACTGCCATAATGTACATTTCTCCAATTCTTTGCTATTTCTATGGGTCAGGCACACATGCACAGAAATACACAGCAAACAGTGTATATCATCTGTACTGTTTGCTGGGAGGCAGAATTTTCCCCCCTTGTTTTCCTCCCCCAAAATTAAGGTGCGTCTTATACTCCAAAAATACGGTATCTATCTATCCGTCCGTCAGTCCATCCCAGGCCTCTGGTGCGTCCACCCACCCATCCACCCATCCATTCCAGGCATTTGGTCCATCTGTCTGTCCATCCATCCATCCTCCATCTCAGGCCTCTGGTCCATCTGTCTGTACATCCATCCATCCATCCCAGGCCTCTGATCTGTCCATCCATCTATCCATCCATCCCAGGCCTATGGTAAGAGGACCCTAGATTGAGGAAGACACATACCACCCATAAGGGTGAGAAAGGAATTTTTATATTTTTGTTTGTGTCTAGGTGTCTTTGTATACAGTACAGTGTGCTGTGGTGTTAGTGTGTGTGTGTGTGGGGGGGGGGTATTTCCCACCATTATACTGTATATACTGAACTTTAATTCGTAATTTCACAATCACTGACATTAAAAAAAATGATGACGAAGAAGCCACTTCACTGCAGAAACTCTGCCAGAAACCTATCCTGGGTAGTAATATAAACCTAATAAATGATTTATGTTCCTCCTCAATCCCTTTAAAATCTCCTAGTCGAAATGCACCAAATCTTTCAAAGCTCCCCCTTGACCCCATGATCAATTTGATGTTGCTATTGACGAGTGCTCCATCTTTTGGTTTTTTTCCAAGCTAGCTTTCTGCTGAGCACAATAGCAATCCGTTCTCACAGCTGTCTTGTGACAGGCAAGTCCATTCCTTGCTCTCATTCATTGCATAATACGGTCTTTGATTAGTTATGCATTCATTTTTCACATTAGTTACATTTTAACAGGAAGACTCCATATTGTATAACTGTAAACTTCCTTGATTGTGCCAAAGGTATTTGTTTACGTTTCAGACCAAGTGTTCTGCTTCATAGACTTCTAGGAAATGCAGAATTCTTATTTCCTAACTTCTCTCCGAGTTCCCATTTTTATTGGAATCTGGTTAGAACCTTATAATGATGGATGGTTTTTAATTGGAAATTTTGGGTGTGGAAAGAATAATTGTGAGAAAGAATATATCTTGTTGGACTGCATGGGATTGGTGATCCTGTCATAATTGACATCTACATAAAACATTCCGAAACTAAGTACAAACACATGCCATTCAGAAATAGATCCTTTTCAAGTGAGAGGATTCAATATAAGGAAACTAAATCTTGTTGCGTTGGAAGTTTCATCTTGTAATTGTCCAAAATAGTGAAGAAAGATATAGATAGCAACAAAGAACATAGAGTGAACTTGGTGATAAAGTTGGAAAGAAAAATAGGAGCAAATAGCTAGAAGGATAAAGGAAACAATAAAGGAAACAGGGACCTTGGCGGTCTTTTAGCCTGCTCAGGTAGGAGTATCTTACACCATTCCAGATAAGTAAGTGGCTGTCCAGTCTCTTCTTAAAAACCTCCAGTATTGGAACACTCACAATTTTCAAAAATAAACCATTCCAATGATTAATTGTTCTCACTGTCAGGAAATTTCTCCTTAGTTCTAGGTTGCTTCTCTCTGTGATTGAAAATGACTGTCCTCCATTCTTTTTGAAAACATTAGCAAGAATGTACATGGTTCTCTTATCCTCACACCTATTTTTTGAAAAAAAAATCTGCAATAGCACTTAGACTTATATACCGCTGTACAGTGCTTTACAGCCCTCTCTAAGCGGTTTTACAGAGTCAGCCTCTTGCCCGCAACAATCTGGGTCCTCATTTTACCAACCTCGGAAGGATGGAAGACTGAGTTAACTTTGAGCCGGTGAGAATTGAACTACTGAACTGCTGGCAGCCGGCAGTCAGCAGAAGTAGCCTGCAGTACTGCATTCTAACCACTGCGCCACCAAGGCTCATTAAATGTTGATCCATTGAAGTTGATGCTGGGCCGTTTTTCAGGGTCAAATCTGGTTATGCTAGGTGGCATTTTATTTGCCTGTGACCCGTTGGGTTCCTGCAAGATCCCCATTGACTTTCTCCTTGCGAGCCTCCCCGGAAAGAAATTGCAAGTCCAAATCCGTGCTCCCGCCATCAGCCGGGTCATTGGGTGATCCCCATTGATTTTTTTTTTAAACTTGCAAGCTTCTTGGGCTTCCCCACTGACTCATGGGAAGATGTCAAGGAACATGAGAATTTCATTCCCATGGGAGTCACAAGTCCTGGCATTCTGTAAAATTAGCCTGTGTGAGATATGTTGGTTGAAAAGGTTTTGCTCTTTAATGTGCTGTTTCACCCAGTTAAAAGTTACAGACATGGGAGATTATGTAGAAAAGGTCAGGAACTGAACCTCAGAATTTCTTAAAAAGCAGTTCTTCCTTTGATCTAAGACTTTGTCCCGAGTTTTTCTGAAGATTCAGTTTTGTTGTCATTTAAACCAGATAAATAACTCTAAATTGCAATCAAATGAGATTGGCCCAAATATATTCCATAGGAAAGCACAGTACAGCTGAGCAAATACCCTAAGGCCGTGATGGCGAACCTATGGCATGCGTGCTACAGGTGGCACGCAGAGCCCTCTCTGCGGGCACGCAGGCCGTCGCCCCAGCTCAGCTCCATTGCATGCGCCTCCCGCCGGCCAGCTGGTTTTCGGGTCTCTGCCGCGCATGTGCAGGGCTCATGCGGGGGCGCACATGCATGCAAGTGGTAGCACATGCATGTGTGGGTGGGTGCATGCAGAGGGTCATGCGCTCATTGCACTATGGGTGTGTATATGCTTTTGCGCTTTTGGCACTCGGCGCCGAAAAGTTAGCCATCACTGCCCTAAGGATTACCAGCTTATTATGTGAATTCCCTTTTGTAGCTTTTTTATGCAACACCAAACTGAAAATTAAACTTGAATAATGATGCAGTTGCAACGCAGGCTTAATTTTAAAAATGCACTTTGTATTTTTGCCTGTTAAATGTTGGCTGTGTGAGCTGCACGTTATTGATAACCTAGAACCGTGATGGCGAACCTATGGCACGGGTGCCACAAGTGGCACGCGGAGCCATATCGGTGGGCACGCGAGCTCAGGTCCGGCATGCATGTGTGCACCAGCCGGCTGATTTTCGGGCCTTCTGGGCCCACTGGGAGTCGGGAAACAGGCTGTTTCCAGCCTCCAGAGGGGGTGGGGAAGGCCGTTTTCGCCCTCCCCAGGCTCCTAGAAAGGCTCTGGAGCCTGGGGAGAGCGAAAAATGGGCGTGCCATTGCATGCTGGGAGCAGGGGGGTCATGCGTGCATGTGTGGGGGTGCATGGAATTATGAGTGTGGGCACGCACACACGTGATCCCCCGCATTCCCCCCCCCTTTTGGCACGCGAACCAAAAAAGGTTCGCCATCACTGACCTAGAACATCTCATTAAATGGCTTGTTAGTCTATAAAATCTGCCCCTTGCTGATTTTTTCAGTCAGAAACTGGAATATCCCAGCTGTATTTTAGCTATACCTGCCCACTTGATAGCCAAGGTGACCCATGTCTTCGTTATTATTTTCATGGCACCCAGGTGTTCAGCATACATACGCTTAAGAGCAGCAAAGTTATCTAATTTGATGCCTATCCTTATCTGTTGTTCTAAGAAATAACTATTAACTTGATTTCGAGATAGCTGCAGATTTTACAGTGGCTTGTGGTAACCTGCCCATTTCAAACCTAACTCTATTCTTCCGGTATAGCAACACCAGCTGGCACTAACGCTAACATCCCTGGCGCTAAGTTACAGTGCGAATTCTGTAATTCTGAATAATTACAATGTGTGAGCCCGGCCTTATGGTTGGTAAAATATAGTTTACAGTTCAGACTCTAAGGTGTAATCCAGGCCATTGACAGAAGTGATCTGGAATCATAGTTGCAGAAAAATAAATGTAATAATAATAATAATAATAATAATAATAATAATAATAATAATAATAATAATAATAATAATAATAATAATAATAATAATAATAATAATAATAATAATAATAACAACAACAACAACAACAACAACAACAACAACAACAACTCTCTTCTCCTTCCTCTCCTCCTCCTCCTTCCTCTTCTCCTTTCTCCTCCTCCTCCTCCTCCTCCCTCTCCTCCTCCTTCCTCTCCTCCTCCTCCTCCTTCCTCTCCTCCTCCTCCTCCTCCTTCCTCTTCTCCTTCTCCTCCTCCTTCCTCTCCTCCTCCTCCTTCCTCTCCTCCTCCTCCTCCTTCCTTTCCTCCTCCTTCTTCTCCTCCTTCCTCTCCTCCTCCTCCTCCTTGCTTTCCTCCTCCTTCTTCTCCTCCTTCCTCTCCTCCTCCTCCTCCTCCTTCCTCTCCTCCTCCTCCTCCTTCCTCTCCTCCTCCTCCTTCTCCTCCTTCCTCTTCTCCTTCTCCTCCTCCTTCCTCTCCTCCTCCTCCTCCTCGTCCCTCTCCTTCTCCTCCTCCTCCTTCCTCTTCTCCTTCTCCTTCTCCTCCTTCCTCTTCTCCTTCTCCTCCTCCTTCCTCTCCTCCTCCTCCTCCTTCCTCTCCTCCTCCTCCTTCCTTTCCTCCTCCTCCTCCTCCTCCTTCCTCTCCTCCTCCTCCTCCTTCCTCTCCTCCTCCTCCTTCTCCTCCTTCCTCTTCTCCTTCTCCTCCTCCTTCCTCTCCTCCTCCTCCTCCTCGTCCCTCTCCTTCTCCTCCTCCTCCTTCCTCTCCTCCTCCTCCTTCTCCTCCTTCCTCTTCTCCTTCTCCTCCTCCTTCCTCTCCTCCTCCTCCTCCTCGTCCCTCTCCTTCTCCTCCTCCTCCTTCCTCTCCTCCTCCTCCTTCTCCTCCTTCCTCTTCTCCTTCTCCTCCTCCTTCCTCTCCTCCTCCTCCTCCTCGTCCCTCTCCTTCTCCTCCTCCTCCTTCCTCTCCTCCTCCTCCTTCTCCTCCTTCCTCTTCTCCTTCTCCTCCTCCTTCCTCTCCTCCTCCTCCTCCTCGTCCCTCTCCTTCTCCTCCTCCTCCTTCCTCTCCTCCTCCTCCTTCTCCTCCTTCCTCTTCTCCTCCTCCTCCTCCTCCTCCTCCTCCTCCTCCTCCTCCTCCTCCTCCTCGGGAGATGCAAAGTTCTGGCTCTTGTTCTTTTGCCAGCTTCATCCATTGTTAATTGATGGTGTTGTAGGGTGTCTTTGATGTGGTCTCTCCGTCTTCTTCTGAATCTGCCTCATGTTCTTTGACCTTCTCCACTTTTTGTATATGCCGTGAACTGAATTGAATGCCACAATATTAAGACTTGGCTGTATAAATCCTATAGGGCTGGGTATGTTTCAGAAAGGATTCATAAGAATGAATCTTGAAAGGGAAGAGTGCACAGACTGGTCTTTCCCTTTTCAAGAAACCTGAAAAAAAAAAGATCTGTCTGTTTTAAAGAGGTGTTCCATGGTGTGTGTCTGAATGTATTCCAAAACTTGTGTTCAAAATCATTTTCGAAACAGGTACAGCCCCAGTACAAAAACATATTGAACAGTATTGCCCAAACAATAGTAAATGATCAAGAATTGCACGTACAGATCATCTTATTAATATGCTTGTGCAAGTACTTTTTTCTCTCGGTCTCTTCCTTGCTTTCATGTGTTCAAATAGTGTGGTAAGAGCAGTTTCAACAATTGGTTGCGGTTCCTAGCAAAGTTCAAAAGCTGCTGATGCAACTAGTTGGATTTTAATAGATCATTGACCCACCTATAAGACTCTGACCATTTACAGATAAAGAGGTAATGTTCTATTGGCTGCCCATATGGGGAACATATTGAGAAATGGTGTAATAATTAACTGTGCTAATGGAAATGTGCCTTTTCACTTCCAACCAGGACATGTGAGTGGCAGATATTTTCCCCCCATTCAGTAACATTAACTTATTTTTTTTTAACTGTATTGCACGATCAAAATGTAAGTTACAATTTTAGGTGGCCATTAAGCCACCAGGGAGATGCAGAAACGTTGAACCAAGGGGACTCTCAACAGGTGGCAGTACCTAGGTGGCTGTAGTTTAGTCTAAAAACCAAAGCAGGGGCAGATTTAATTGGAATTAATGGGAGACCCCCACCACCCCAGGACATGCCAGGACTATAGGCTACACTGGCAATTAGAACCAAAAAACAGGAGGAGGAAGAGGAGGAGGAGCAGAAAGAAGGGAGGAGGGAGGAGGAGGAGGAGGAGGAGGAGGAGAAAAGGGAGGAAGGAAAGAAAGAAGAAAGAAAAGATGATGATGATGATGATGATGATAGGCAAGTCCCAAGATTCCACAGAGATAGGCACAAATGCACAAGGAACTGAACAACGCCAAAACCAACAGGGTGGTACCTCAAATGTCATTACATCCCCCAAAATCTCCCCTGGCTTGGCTATTGGTAAAACATTCTTTTAATAATAACAATAACTTTCGCCAGGCATGCCATATGGCATATTTATTGTCAAGAATACTTTTGGGGTTCACTAAACCAATCTTGCCAGGTTAGACTTGAGTAGAAAGGCAGGATATTAGTTAATTAGATAATCAATAAAATCCCCCAGAAGGCAACTGGGCTTTCGGATTAATGGTGGTAGATCATGTGAACTGGTCAGCCCTTGGTATGAAAGGTGACGACCTATGTCTACTCTCCGTTGCATATCTACTTTGACCTTCAGCCTACTCTTTATCCAAGAGTACTGTATGTATATGCGGTCTATAGAAATGACCAACAAGGATGTATGTGACGAAACCCAGGTTAGGCCTCTCATAGCTGCAATTATCCAGATTTGTTTTGGTTGATTTTATCTAAGAACTTGAGCAAATTGTTTGACCAGTGCTGCAGTGTTCTCGCTCAACCCTTGTCCTTCTTGGCTCACGGCAGCAAAGCCATCAAGCCCTCCCCTGGAGGATGGAGGCTTCCTAAGTATAGTGATCAAACCAGGTTAGAGGCCACCTTTTTTGGGGGGGGGCACACATGATTGGGAACTGGAGGCCAGGTAGGGCCAGGGCATACAATTGTTCCACGCCTTCCTTGTACTGATTTTGATCATTATATGCAATTGGAGAACTGCATAGAAGTGATTTGGGTAGTCTCCATCCTGGTGTTTCTATTGGCCCAGCCTTCTGCAAGGGGAACAAGCACCTCCTATTTTCTCCCCTTCCGTCATCTAGTCTGGCCCCAACTACGGTCTCTCCTGGCCTGGTTCACACATTGTTCTGGTTTGTCTGCTGTTTGCAAAGCAAAAGAATACTTCAGCAATCCTTCTCCTCCTCCCCCGAGTTTATTGGGAGTAGAGTTTGGGCATATATTCTGCTCCACCATCAACTTTATGAACCTAAAGAGATAACTGAGGCCTTCAGTAAAACGTGCTGTCGAAGAATGAGGTTAACTTCAGATTTTTGAGAAATTGCAGGTCAAGTTTACAGGTGGAGTGAATGTCAGCCAATTGTTGGGAGAGCTTTTTATCGAAGGACATTTGGAGGGATAAAAATAAATTATATTCTTTCAAAATTCTGATTTTTTTAAACCAGGAGAAGGGAAGTTTAAGTTCAGAATGGCTGCACCTGGTCTGGCATCTGTGTCTTCTAATGCAGGGGCCGGATCCACTGTTTCCAGGGCGGCTCCGCGGGCCAGATCTAAGCACCACCCCCGGGGGGTGGTGCTTACATCTGGCCGGAGGATCCGCCCTGGAAACAGTAAGGGACCTGCCCATGGTGCCTCTGCTAGCAAAAACGGAGCTCGGTAGGGCTGCAGGAGGCCGTTATAGCCGAAAATGGAGCTCGCGGGTGGCCCTCCCGAGCTCCGTTTTCGCTGGCAGAGGGTTGCAGGAAGCCGTCACAGCTGAAAACAGAGCTCAGGGGCCCGTTTTCACTGGCAGAGCGCTTGGCCCACCACAGGCGCCCCCAACATGAGTGACATTGAGCTGGCCATACGCACCCTGCCCCCCCCAAAGTCAAACACAGCCCTGATGCAGCCCTCAATGAAATTGAATTTGACACCCCTGTTCTAGAACAACGGCCCCCAAACCTTTTGGGCACCAGGGATCGGTTCTGTGGAGAGAGGTTTTTCCGTGGACCGGAGGGGGCGTGGTTTTGTGTGCTGCCTGCACCCCATGGATGGGGCTTCACTTCTTTGCGTGGCCCGGGTTCTGGCATGCTGCAGCCCGGTGCCAGTCCATGGACCAGGGTTTGAGGACCCCTGTTCTAGGGAAAATGCTAGTCACATTTTTTATTTCATATTATTTATAGAGTATTGATGTTACTTGTAAACCAGCTTCAAGAGGCCTGTCTTTGGAATGGGGGGGATATATATATATATAACTGGAATAGTTTGAATTTTTGAGGGAGTTCAACTATTTCCGTTTCTGAGTTTCTGGTTGCTCCATTTATGAATACAAAAATTAAATGACAACCAACTTGTCCAAGTCGTTAGGCTTTGGATGGATCTTCCTCTTGAGCGGGTCCAGGCCATAATTATAATTAAAGAAAGAAATGCTGGTGAATGATATCCCCAAACTTGACTTTTAACTCTCACGATCTTCAAAGCTCTTTTGAAGTTGCAAAGTTGGACAGTGGATCAGCTCAACTTTCTTTCTTCCCTTCTTCTCTTTCTAATAAATGTCCTAAACAGAAGGGGCAATTTAGGTAGTGGTTATTAAGAGTTATTGGTAATTCTGCAGTCATTGTTCAACCTTGTTCTTGGCTTAGTGATGATCTGTCCAGGGACAAATTTGTGCTAAATCTGAGAAATTGTATTTGATCTTTTCCCCTCAAGTCTAGGAATAGAAAATTTAAAACAATGATGTTCTTCATGTAGAAGACCAGAACTAACAACTGCCATTTAGTCATCCTGTTTTTTTCACGTGGATCAGAGTTAAATGCTATCTGGAATATAATCCGTATTCACACAAAACAGCAGTGTGATAATATCTGGCAAGGTGGGCATGGTTAGCTTTTGTTACTCAAGTAGTATTATTTGACAGGTCTCGGAAGATATGTCTTTTCTTTCACCATGCCTCTCCTACGGAACGGCCTTCTCACTTTCAGAAGGTTCTCAAAACGTGGCTTGGTTTCCCTCAGGCCCTGGGTTGGGAGAGACTTAATGACTTAATTCATCTAGTTGCCCTGTTCAGTTCATGACTTAGGATTCATCATCCATAACAGTAATCTATATATATGAAAGCCAAATACCACTCACTCATCATGAAGTCTCCAGAAACGTAAAGCCTACAAACTTGAAACTTGGCACGTATGTTCCTCTTGGCTTCTAGGTGCTCGCTAAGAAAGGATTTTTTGAAATGATCATCAGATCATTAGTATTTCTTATTATACAGTATTATATTAACATGCTCTGATGCTAAGGAGTTAGTCGTTCTACTCCTCCCCTCCACCTGAAAAGAACTCTGTTCCAACTGCCAGTTGCCTTATATTAACACTCTCTGATGCTACCCCTTCACTAAACGGCATGGGCGTGGCCAGCACGTGACTCATCCGGCCTGCAGGCTGGGAGTTTAGACATTCTACACCCCCTCCCCACCTGAAAAGAATTCTGTTCCAACTGCCAGTTGCCTTATATTAACACGCTCTGATGCTAGATGTTACACATTCTACATAAATTTTCAAGCTTTAAGTGTCAATGTATCAAGCCCGATCCTAACTACACATTAATTTTCAAGCTTTAACTATCAATTTATCAAGCCCGATCACATAGTTTCGTAGTGAAGCACGGGTATCCAGCTACCAGTAACCAATAAAGGTCAGACAATAAAAATATTTTAAAAAATACAGTTCGAAACAACAACATGTCTACAGTGAACAGTTTGGAAAACTAGGTATTGTCTAGTCTAACGAAGAGGACTAGGAATGACATGATAACTGTCATCTAGAACTTGAGGGTTTGTCACAGAGAAGTGAGATCATCCGACGACACGGGGTGAGGTACCAGCAGTATGCTGATGATACCCAGTTGTACATCTCCACCCCGTCTCAATTCAGGGAAGCTGTGGACGTAATGGGCCGCTGCCTGGACGATGTTAGGGTCTGGATGGGGATGAACCGGCTAAAACTTAACCCTGACAAGACTGAGTGGCTGTGGATACTGCCTCCCAAGGATTTGGTCAATTGTCCCTCCTTGGTTCTTGGGGGGGAGAAATTAGCTCCCTCAGAACGGGTCTGCAATTTGGGTGTCCTCCTAGATCCACAGCTAAAATTGGAGCAACATCTTTCAGCTGTGGCTAGGGGGATCTTTGCACAGGTTCGCCTGGTGCACCAATTGCGACCCTACTTGGAGAAGGAGGCACTACTCACAGTCACTCACGCCCTTATCACCTCCCGGCTGGATTACTGCAATGCGCTCTACATGGGGCTACCCTTGAAGAGTGTCCGGAGACTGCAATTGGTGCAAAATGCAGCTGCGCGAGCTGTGGTGGGTGTGCCTAGATACACCCACGTAACACCTATCCTCCGCCAGCTGCATTGGCTGCCCATTAGTCTCTGGATCCAATTTAAGGTGTTGGTTTTGACCTTTAAAGCCCTACTTGGCTCAGGGCCAGGTTACCTTCGGGACCGCATCCTGCCGCATACCTCCCTACGACCGGTCAGGGCCCACAGAGTTGGTCTCCTCCGGGTCCCATCGACCAAGCAATGCCGGTTGGCGGGGCCGAGGGGGAGAGCCTTCTCTGTGGGAGCTCCATCCCTTTGGAACCAACTCCCTCCAGAGATCAGGACTATCCCCACCCTGCTGGCCTTCCGTAAAGCAATAAAAACTTGGCTCTTCCGGCAGGCGGGGTGAAAGTGAGACCAATTAGACTATATATGGGTCTCCCCCCTGGTTATGAATGCTAGATGTTTTTTAACTTTTGTAGTTTTTAATTGTTATGATTTTATATTGATAAATGGATTTGACATGTTGTCAGCCGCCCAGAGTCCCCTGGGAGCTGGGTGGCATACAAATCTATTTAAATAAATAAATTAAATAAATAAATAAAGTGGGGGAGGAGTTTCCGACCTATTCTACAAAACATCTGAGCGCAGGACAAGAAGTAACAGATGGAAACTAATCAAGGAGTGAACCACCCTAGAACTAAGGAGAAATTTCCTGACAGTGAGAACTATTAATCAGTGGAACAGCTTCCCTCCAGAAGTTGTGGATGCTCCATCACTGGAGGTTTTTAAGAAGAGATTGGACAGCCATTTGTCCGCAATGGGATAAGGTTTGCTACTTGAGCAGGAGGTTGGACTAGAAGACCTCCAAGGTCCCTTCCAACCATGCTATTCTATGTTAAACAACTTCCATAAGTTCAGTGGGGGATTTTCACCAGCCAAGAGGGTTCCTTCCACCTTGTAGGCGCAGACCCATAGAAGGCCCAATTTTTTCCCTGTGTTTAGGGCAGCATAAATGTGCACCTAAAAGTAGCAGCAGGTGATGCCAGACCTGCTTTAAGAGCCCTGCAGAAGTGGGTCTACAGATTCCAGGACCGGTCCCAGAAAACAATTGACAGAGATCAGAAATGGCAGGCCATGATTTTCATTTTGTTGCCTTTTTGCTTAATATGTGTTCTAATAAAAGTTTTATTAGTACAAAGTACAAACATTTTTCTCTTTTCTCCCTCCCTTCCTTCCCACCCTCTTACCCTCCCCCCCCCCGGTCCCCCTCCCACCACCACCCCGACTTCCCAGAAAAAGCACAAGGTATAATTTTCAGAAAAACACAAAACTAAAATATGCTAAAAATTATTGATTCAAAATTTTTTTCTAATTCTTTAACTCCTTATTACTCAAAACCTTTGAAACACAATCTAAAAATTAAACATTTATCATTAATAAACTATTTGGGTCTTCTTAATCTGATACTTTTTTTGAATATAGTCAGTCCATCTATTCCATTCCAATATATATCTTTCATTTGAATGATCCTTAAGATATGATGAAATTTTAGCCATTTCAGCCAAATGTATAACATTTAATGTCCATTCTTCAATAGTAGGTGTATCTTCCTTCTTCCAATACTGTGCCACCAGTAACCTGGCAGCTGTTATTAAATTCAAAACCAATTTAGTCTCTATAATAGAACAATCCGTAATTATTCCCAACAGAAAGAACTGTGGTGTAAACTTTTCTTTAAAATATTTTGTATAATCCACCATATTTTTATCCAAAAAGCCTTAATTTTTTTACAAGTCCACCATATATGAAAATATGTAGCATCATCACATTCACATCTCCAACATTTAGGTTGTAAGGTACATACAAGCTAGTTTTTTGGGGGTCTAGATGCCATCTGTAAAGCATTTTATAAAAAATTCTCTCTTAAATTTTGATGCCTGGTTACAAGAAATTACTGAGAGAACAATGGAATTCACCCCAGAATTTTTCCTTCTGGGGATAATGGAAAAACAACATCCAAAAAATATACAATATTTAATACTACATATTACAACTGCGGCAAGAATAACATATGCACAATATTGGAAAGACAATCAAACCCCACCAGAAAACATACTATTGGACAAAATATATAGATGTGCTGAAATGGACATGCTGACTATTCAACTTAAAGGACAATGCAACTCAGAATACTACAAAACATGGACTAGATGGTACAACTGGACTAAAAAAAAGAGGAAAGACTGTGTGACAACGTGAGAAGAAAACAAAGACAGAAGAGACTGTAAATTTATGATTTAATGTGCATAATTGAGATATAACAATGTTGTAAAAACGGGTGTAGATCTGTATCAAAATATTCAGATGTTTAATGAAGAAAAATAATAAAAAAAATTAAAAAAATTCTCTCTTAAATTTTGAGCTTGTGTAAATTTAACATTTCTAACCCATATCTTTTCTCATGTGTTCTCCTTCAAGTAATCTTCCAAGAGTGTTTTGCTGAGCAATCTCAAGATTTCCAACAGTTTCAATAAATAAATAAATAAATAAATAAATAAATAAATAAATAAATAAATAAATAAATAAATAAATAAATAAATAAATGCTAACTGAGCATTCTGAAATTTTGAGAACATTACAAAGTTACAAATCTAAAATAAAATATCCCCTTTTTACTAGTAAATATAATTTATCTACGAACGAGGATGGAGTGGAATTTCAAAAAAAAAATTTGCCTGAAATATTTACTTTTGTTATTCCTTTTTTTTTTTTTACTTTTGAACTCTCCCAACAGATAGCAAATTCCATCTTGCTGATAGTAGGTCACTGCCTAAAATTTCATCATGTCTCTTGTTAAACATAGCATAACCTTTAATCTGTGCTTGGCTACTACTGATACATAACTCTTTGTGGAATTTTCCCAGAATTATAATACAGAATAAACATGCTTGAGTTCAATCAAACCGACTTAACTCCTACAGATTTTATTTAAATATTTAAGCATTAAAATTGTTAGCTGAAACTATTCTTCATTGAACTTAAGAGTTTCTCAATTTTTTTCCTTTAGTTGAATTCTCATCTGTTAATTCCATCCTTGGCTTATTTGGTTTGGTAATCTACAAATGTTTAGTGATTTCATATTGTACTTTACTGCAATGAAAAAGGTTGGAAGTCAAGACCTTTTTCCCCCTTCCCTGTTATCATACACCTTTCTTTTCCTTTTCTTTCCATTGCCTGCATCCCTACTACCTTTATTTTCATTTTCATTTTATAGTATGATAATCTCAATAAAATGTATAGAAAAAAAATAGGATAGGGAAGGAGGTTTTCAGAATTTTGTCTGAGATGGCTTGTAACTGACCAATATTTCCACCAGATGGTCTTTGTTGGGACCTATAGGTTTCTGCATAGGTCATCTTCTGTTCTTATCGCTTCTAGCTTATTACTGTACTTCCTGTATACTGTAGTAATAAAATATTCTAGGTATCAGTGTCTATGGAGATTCTCCATCATCCAGGTCATGGCTGAGCCAAAGGTACTTTTCCAAAAGGCAACTGGACTTTCTTGTTATTTTCCTTGAAAGAGTTTCGCTTCTCATCCAAAGAGCTTCTTCAGTTCAGAATGAAAGAAGCTTCTTGGATGAAAAGTGAAAAATTTTCAAAGAAAAAAAACCCCAAGAAAGTCCAATTGCCTTTTGGAAAAGCACTTTTGGGTCTACGTATCAATTGTCAACCGTCCCACTCTGTCATCTAGCAAAGAAAGACTCCTAACCATTTGTTTTGCCAAGAGTATACTTTACCGAAGCTTAAACGGTTACAGAAGTAGCGTAAACCGGCTCTGAGGTTTTCCCGCGCAAACAACAAAAAGGAAAGTTCCCACTATTGATCTCTTCATCTTTTTTTGCTGCATTTATTTAATGACTATAAGCCAGGGGTGTTTAACTCAAGGCCCGGGGGGCGGATCCGACCCGTGGGGTGCTTAGATCTGACCCGTGGGGCCACCCTTGGAAACAGCGAAGGACCAGCCCGCAGTGTCTCTGGCAGCGAAAACGGAGGTCGGGAGGGCAGCCCTTCCGAGCTCCGTTTTTGCTGCCAGGGGGTTGCAGGAGGTCGTCGCAGCCAAAAACGGAGCTTGGGAGCCCGTTTTTGTTGGCAGAGTGCTCGGGATAGCACAGGTGCCCCCGACACAAGTTACATTGAGCTGACCACGCCCACCCTGGCCAGCCCCCGCCCCCCGAGGTCAAACACAACCTTGACGCGGCCCTCAATGAAATCAAGTTTGACACCCCTGCTATAAGCAGTTTTAAGAAAGGCTACTAGAAATCCTTAAATGTTTTTTTTCTTTGTATGCAATTGTGTAGTGTGAACCTAAAAAATACCATTATTTCTGGAAATCTTTTTTCCCCATTTTTTTTTTACTTTTTATATTTTATAAACGCTGTTTACAAAAGCGGAATGAAAAAAATGTGTTTCCGATGTCCAAAAGTTCAGGACATTTTGCTTGAAATAATGATTATGATTCAAATTACCTTCAGAGGACTTATATCGTAGTGCATTTCATTGGAAATATAAGCTTCGTATTTAACTTTTGAAACCGGAGATAAGTGATCAAGTTCTTCATTATAGTTGAATGATGCTGTAATTTTCTGCAACGACACAACTGGATTAAGTATAAAAAAATACGCATGCGCATCTCATGGAGGTTTCTGAGGACATGGTGACCTCTAATGGTCAGATAAGCATCAACATTCAACATTTTTGCCTATATTGGGAAAGAGATTAGTGTACTGAACTCCTATTTTAGAAGACAACTGGAGATTGTTATTAAAACGCTTAATAAGCTTTTTGTATGTTTTTCAATTCTTTCCAATAGAACAAAACCTCTGAGATTTCTACCAGAGATGTTGGATTCCTGACTTCCAAGCTGTACCAAAGTATATTTTGCCATAATATTCAAAAATTGCTGATGCAAGAAATCAACTTTTTGCGCTTTGTAACGTAACACAAATCTTGAAGATTCCCGGAAGGTGAAAAATAGTCTCTCTCACTTCAACAGAGAAATCTAATTTGGAAACTTTCATCTTTATTTGACTTTTTCATTTTATGCTATTGAACAACACTGGATATTTTACCATTTTTAAAAACAACCTTGTTTCAGTATATCATCGTGTATACTTTTGAAAAATGTCACCTTTTTCTTTGTCTATACTGATAAGGGACAATGTTTTAGGAGGAGCTTTTGACAGTAAATTAAAGAATAAAAAGGTAGAATGACCATTGTACTCTCTAAGATTTTTAAAATATAAAGTATAAGATAAAATTAATTTTGAAATACAGAGAATATGAACTCCCAAGAGGACTATAAATTCAATGTTTTTAATCCATTGATGAAATCAATTTTGAGTATTTTTATGAATATTTATTATTGTGCATTTCCCCAAAGCTCCATGGATGGAATTTATTTCTTGAATATTTTATGACAGATTAGCACCACAATCCTTGAATGAATTGTTTCAAAATATATAAATGAGTAAAGATTAGGTTTTAGGCACTATTTATCCAAATGAACTGTATATCACATTATACATTTTCCCCATAATCCAAATCCTGCAAGGGAAACAAAATGTCCAGAAGACCTCAAATTCACATATTCTTTGGTGCACCCATTCTTTCAACTGCTCCAAGCAACCCCAAAGAAGAGAATGAGAAACCATGGAGAGAATTAAACCTTTCATTTACTAATGACACTTTTAACCTTTGTAGCACAAACTTCAGGCCTCTTGACAATGAGACCACAAATGATGCAGTTTTGGTTGTCAGTTCCAAAGATCACTTCCCAGTAAACTTTGAAAAAAGAGGTGGCTCGGTTGATGCCTTTATGACCGATTGTGCAACATCTGTTGGATGTGTCAAATCCTTCAGCCATAAAAAGAAGGTCCTGGGTGAGTCACCTGTCGGTGGTTCTTCTGTCTGCAGCGATATAAGCAGAGGGAACCAGAAAAAACACCATGTATGCCAACAAAGCAAAAAGGGTTATACCAAAGGAAATACTAGTTGTATCATAGATAACCATCTTGATTCTTCTCCCTTGGTTTTTGAGGCGACGGACTTAAAAAATTGTGTGGTAGTTAATCACAATCCATCTTATCTTCAGTCTGAACCTCAGGGTGAAAATCTAGTCTTGAGTCAGTATCTGAAAACATGTTCACAAAAAGCAGATGAATCAAAACCCGGAAACCTGCTAGATGCACCTTCAAATCTTGACCTATCAACAGACAATGAATTCCTTAGTATTCTGACTTTAAGCCAAGTAGCTCTCTGTTCAGGACAATATGCCGTAGGACAGAATGAAATGCAAAATAAACCTACAGCAGGGTTTATAGGAGTAGAATTGGCCCTACCTTGTAGGGAAGACACAGCAGATGGAGAACCTCTACTTAAATCAAATGAAGATGGTGATACGGCTGCTAAAAAGATTGACACAAACTGTGAAGCCAACTCTGATTGTTCCATTCAACTCTTTGATTCAGATAACTCAAGTCAAGATAACTCAGATTTCAAAAAATGTAGTCCTCTATCTTATCCTGTTAACAACGAAGGACGGGACCTTAAACCCCAGCAGAAAAGACAGCTATGTTCTCCAGAAGACCACCATGCTGAAAGATCTCAAGCAACTGATGATAACGTGACGACTTCTCGCTTTACTTTTGGAGATCAGCAGCTATCCAAAAGGATCAAATTAGCATGTTCTCCTCTTCGCCCGGTGAAAAAACCTGGAAAAATGAGGATCCCAGAAATTGAGAAAGCTCAGAAGCCGCTGTCATTGCTTAAGGATTGTGTTGAGAAAAGCCGGAAGTTCTCTGTCTTGGTTGTAGTGCTACATCCTTGTCATCTCAAAGAAATCAAGATGGGAAGTACCGCATCCTGCAAAGTCCCCTTAGCCACAGTTGTTGTTGCCGATCAATCAGCAGTGAGACAGAAGGTTGTGTTGTGGAGAGCAGCAGCATTTTTATCACTTACCGTCTTTCCTGGAGACATCGTACTCTTCACAGGTGAGTCCGTTAAACACTTACATTTCCAACTGTAAGAGGGATATTTATATATGCTTAGTCTTCACAATTATTATGCTGTTTAAACAAAGCCCAAGCCATAATCTTCCATAAACTCTATAAACATGGCCTGGAAATGTTTTGGTTGACACTGCTCCTTCATTGTGAGGTCAGGTACAACTGTATCAATATTTTTAGAAGATGAGTTTATTCAGCCTATGGAAAATGGTATCCTTCATTATTGTTGTATTGATGGATACATGATTATGTCCAGAACTGAGATCATACAAACAGACCCATTCTGTACTTTTCGGAGTATAAGACGCACTCCCCCCACACCTAAAAGAGGGTGAAAATTTGGGTGCGTCTAATACACCAAATATAGCCAAAAACGCGAGGCAGCGATGGCCTGTGGCAATCCCTGCAGCCTGGAACAGCTGATTGGGGGTATTCCGGGAGGCCGATTCACCCGCCAATCAGCTGCTCGTGCTGAATCAGGCTGCAATAATGTGCTGAAGCTGACCTGCCTGTTTGCTATTTGCTGCAAGGACTCAGAGTTTGCAGCAGCAATCACATCCAGAAAGCACACACAAGAAACTGATTCAGCAGAATTCAATAACTTCTCTTTATATATAATCAGGGGTGGGTTCCTGCCAGTATGCTCTTACCTGCTGGTCGCCGCAGAACCGAAGAAGGCGGTGGCGTTCGCGGCGCGGGGGTTCCCCCGCCTGCTTTCCCCTGGACGCCGGCATTTACGTTCTTTTGCCCTCTGCGCAAGCAGAACACTTTGCACATGCGCAGAGGGCAAAAGAACGCAAATGGCAGCATCTAGGCGGGCGGGGGAAAGCAGGCGGGGGAAGCCCCGCGCCGCGAATGCCACCGCCTTCTTCGGTTCTGCGGCGACCAACAGGTAAGAGCATGCCAGCAGGAACCCACCTCTGTATATAATATAACACATGAAGTAAATATACAATACCAAAAGCAGGTTTTCCAACATGGTAGTAATATACAAACAAAACACAAGCAGAGGAGAGGAGTTTCAGTTTCAGTTTTGAGCAGCAGGCTAGTTTACAGCTCAGCACAGACTCAGAGCTGCAGAGCTAAGCCACGCCCAGGCTCCAAACTGTCTCCTTCCTTGTTGCTCACACAGCAAATACTGTTTCAGTTTCCAAACAGCCCTCAACTCTCACACACTGACGGGACGCTAGCCAGATGAATACCATGGATGCTGGTAGGCAGAGGCAGATTTTATTTTCTTATTTTCCTCCCCAAAAACTAAGGTGCGTCTTATACTCCGAAAAATACGGTATGTTTCTATTGGCTTTCAGATGTCCGCTAGTATTTCTGTATTTTTGAGTCCTCTTCCGTAAGCGCAGATTTTTTAAGAAGTGCAAAATAAAAATATTCCCAGAACTGCACGGAAAATGGGAAACAAAACGAGATATATTCCCTTAGCTATATGGAAATCCATGAAACACCTGCGGAATTACATTGTAAAGTTCTTTCTTCCACAGAAGCTGTCTCACACTTCGTTTATTCTCTCTTTAATTTGCCTTAATTCAAGACAAGTTTAAGCAAAAGCAGGAGTTTTTTGGTCACTTCTATTTTTTCCTTCTTTCTCTCACCATGTGTCCATTCAAGGATTTTTCCAGACCAGGATCTGAGAAAGCTCTTCCGTTGGGTGTAGTTTCACTTTAAGGTTGCAGTTTAAATCTTATCTACAATTTGCCATGCTATTGAAATAGGAATCTGTTGCTTTATGGCTGACCCTCTAAGCTAAAATGAGTTCCTGGTTCTGTTTTTGAGAGTATGGGACGCGAAAGAGAAAAGGGGTCTCTAATTCTCATAAACATGGATTGCCTAAATTCAGCCTATCCAATCTTTGTTATGAAATGAGTGCCCCTAAAATGTCACCAGTAGTTAATTTTACTGGGGTCTGCAATTGATCTAGTGGAGCAGCTGCCAAAAAAGCCAACACAGTTCTAGGCTGCATTAACAGAGGGCTAGAATCGAGATCACGTGAAGGGTTAATACCACTTTATAACGCCTTGGTAAGGCCACACTTGGAATACTGCATCCAGTTTTGGTCGCCACAATGTAAAAACGATGTTGAGACTCTAGAAAGAGTGCAGAGAAGAGCAACAAAAGATAATTAGGGGACTGGAACAATTAATCAGTGGAACAACTTGCCTCCAGAAGTTGTGAATGCCCCAACACTGGACATTTTGAAGAAGAGATTGGACAACCATTTGTCTGAAATGGTATAGGGCAGTGATGGCGAATCTTTTTTTCCTTGGGTGCCGAAAGCGCATGTGTGTGTTCTATCGCATGTGTACGCATGCCCACACACATAATGCCCATCACGCACCCTGCGCATGCGCACATGTCCCCCACACATTTGGCCCGATCCCCCCCTCCTCCATTTCCTGACTTCCGGTAGGCCAGGTAGGCCCATTTTTTGCCCTCCCCAGGCTCCAGAGGCTTCCCTGGAGCCTCGGGAGGGCAAAAACGCCCCCCCTCCCCCCCGAGGCCCTCCAGAAGCCGGAAACGGCACATTTCCCAACTTCCGATGGGTCCAGTAGGCCTGTTTTTTGCCCTCCCGAGGCTCCAGAGGCTTTCTTGGAGCCTGGGGAGGGAGAAAACGCCCTCCCCCGCCTCCCTGGAGACCGAAAACGCCATTCCAGAGCCTCCATGCGAGCTGAAAATCAGCTGGCCGGTGCGTGCTGGAGCTGAGCTAGGGCAACGGCTCATGTGACGGCAGATATGGCTTCACGTGCCACAGGTTCGCCATCACGGGTATAGGGTTTCCTGCCTGAGCAGGGCGTTGGACTAGAAGACCTCCAAGGTCCCTTCCAACTCTGTTATTCTATTCTAATGGAGGGGTAAATGGTTTTGAAGGCCATTTCCCAACCCTCTTGAACATTTGACATCTTTGTCTGGTTAAAACAGACCCATTCCATGTACGTTTCTGTTGACTTTCAGATGCCTTCTAGATTCTCGATGTTTCTGAGATCTCTTCCGTAAGTGCAGATTTTTTTTAAAGTGCAAAATAAAAAATATTCCGAGAACTGCACGGACAATGGGGAGCAAAATGAGTTACACACCCCAAAACCAAATGGCACCAAGCCAAGTTCATTTTCCATTGATGGATCTCCTTTTATCTTTTTCTTGCAGATGTCGTCGTTTATGAGAACCTTTGGGTTGGAGAAATGATGCTGCAATCAACTTTTACGACCAAACTGGTCAATCTTGGATGCTGTTCAGCTATTAATCCGGAGGAAGGTGAGGATTGACAAACTCCAGGCAGAGGAATCTTGCCTCGTCACTAACTGATACTCCCTGTTCATCAAGCCATTAACTTCTTGCAGCTTTTATTAATAGAAATATATATTTTCCAAGTCAATTGAACAAATGATGGACAGAATTTAGAATAGAGCTGGAAGGGATCTTGGAGGTCTTCTAGTCCATTCCCCTGCTCAAGCAGGAGAACCGATACTATTTCAGACAAGTGACTGTCCAGTCTCTTCTTAAAAACCTCCAGTGAAGAAGCACCCACGATTTCTGGAGGCAAGCTGTTCCACTGGTTAATTGTTCTCGCTGTTAGGAAGTTTCTCCTGAATTCCAGGTTGCTTCTCTCCTTGATTAGTTTTCATCCATTGTTTCTTGTCTTGCCTTCTGGTGCTTGTCAGAATAATTTGACCCCCTCTTCTTTGTGGCAGCCCCTCAAATACTGGAATACTGCTATCATGTCACCCCTAATTCTTCTTTTCTTTAGACTAGCCAGACCCAAAACCTGTAGCCGTTCTTCATATGGTTTATTCGTTTAGTGACTCCTCGAAGTTCCAACAGCACAGAAAAAAAGTAACTTACGACCATTTTTCACACTTATGACCATGGCAGCATCCCCCTCGTCACGTGATCAAAATTCAGACCCTTGGCAGCCAGTTCATACTTACGCTGGAGCCATGTGGTCGCTTTTGTGACTTTGCGACAAGCAAAGTCCATGGGGAAGCCAGATTCACTTAACAACCGCGGTACTTCATTTTGCAACTGCAGTGATTCAGTTAACAACGATGGCAAGAAAGATCTTAAAAGGGGCAAAACTCAACAACCATCTAGTTTAGCCGCAGAAATTCTGTGCTCGATTGTGGCCGTAAGTTGAAGGCTACCTATAATGGAGGGAATATTTGAAGGTTAAAAGCAGTCTTAACCTTTGGATTTGTTAATGATGAGATGGATCTAGGGCTCAATCAAATCTGTTTTTTTATCTGCTATTCATCCCACTATCTTAGTCCAGCCTCTTAGCCTTGGCAATGGTTGGTGGTGGGCATGTATTCTTTCTGTTGAGGAAATGGATGGGGTCAGCCTTCTGCTTATTGAAAAGGGCTTGAACAGGTCCTATGTGCTCGGGTCCTTTCAAATTCTGTAATAATAGGAGCTTTCACGATCAAAATTACAAACTAAAAGATTAGAAAAGACAGAGAGAACGGATAAGACTTTGAAGTCTAGTTCTTCAAGGACTCGGTAGTAGAGGAAGCCCTAAGCTGACATTTATATCAAGTTCAGAATAGCATAATAGCATAGAGCCGAGGTGGCGCAGTGGTTAGAGTGCAGCACTCTAGGCTACTTCAGCTGACTGCTAGCTGCAGTTCAGCAGTTCAAATCTCACCGGCTCAAGGTTGACTCAGCCTTCCATCCTTCCGAGGTGGGTAAAATGAGGACCCAGATTGTTGGGGGCAATATGCTGAACTCTGTAAACCGCTTAGAGAGGGCTGTAAAGCACCATGAAGCGGTATATAAGTCTAAGTGCTATTGCTATTGCTATATACAGAATAACAGAGTTGGAAGGGACCTTGGAGGTCTTCTAGTCCAACCACCTTGCTCAAGCAGGAAACGGATGATATTCCCTAGCTGATCATATTGCTTAAAATAATATCTGTTATCCCTGTTTAATAAACTCATATCAGAGACATAAGGCTAATTCCTCTTGCTGGTAATATTTGGTGTAGAACCGCCAACAGAAGAAATATACGCAACCTCCATAGCCAAAGGTGAGATCAATTATAATCTCTCTTATTTTCCCAAGCCTCCCATATAGTAGACAGTCGTCTTCTCCAGGATTTGCTGACCTACGTTTCTGCAAAGCACGGCCCTCTTCAAGCTCTCCCTCCAAGGCAAAGGCAGAGCCTGGACAACGTTCCGCGCGTCCTCCTCAGTCGGCTCAAACCAGATACTTTGGTGCATGCGGTGTTGAGAATCACCAACATCACAGTGCTGATAGGTGAGCCGAGTATCTAATCCAAGAACTTCTTGAAGACCCCAAATTTGGTGTATGGCATGGCGGTGGAAAGGTATATTAGAGATGTAACTGCTGAAAACTATAGATTTTGTATGTCTATGGAGATTCTCCGTCATCCAAGTCACGGTTGTCCCAAAGGTGCTTTTTTTCAAGAGGCAACTGGGCTTTCTGGTTTTTCTTTGAAGACGTTTCGCTTCTCCTCCAACAAGCTTCATAGATTTTGCAATTCCCTTTTTCCTGATTGCCTTCTCTGAGAGAAACACCAAGCAAGCACTTGGGTCCAGCTCTTTGTGAGGGACATTAATTATCCTGTCTTCCTATTAAGAATAGAATAGAATAGAATAGAATAGAATAGAATAGAATAGAATAGAATAGAATAGAATAGAATAGAATAGAATAGAATAGAATAGAATAGAACAGAACAGAACAGAACAGAACAGAACAGAACAGAACAGAATATTCTTTATTGGTCAAGTGTGATTGGACACACAAGGAATTGTCTTTGGTGCATATGCTCTCAGTGTACATAAAAGATACATTTGTCAAGAATCATGAGGTACAACACTTAATGATTGTCATAGGGTACAAATAAGCAATCAGGAAACAATATTAATATAAATCGTAAGGATACAAGCAACAAGTTACAGTCATAAGTGGGAGGAGATGGGTGATAGGAACGATGAGAAGACTAATAGTAATAGCAATGCAGCTTTAGTGAATAGTTTGACAGTGGTGAGGGAATTATTTGTTTAGCAGAGTGATGGCATTCGGGGAAAAACTGTTCTTGTGTCTAGTTGTCTTGGTGTACAGTGCTCTATAGCGTCGTTTTGAGGGTGGGAGTTGAAACAATTTATGTCCAGGATGCAAGCGGTCTGTAGATATTTTCACGGCCCTCTTTTTGACTCGTGCAGTATACAGGTCCTCAATGGAAGGCAGGTTGGCAGTAATTGTTTTTTCTGCAGTTCTGATTATCCTCTGAAGTCTGTGTCTGTCTTGTTGGGTTGCAGAGCCGAACCAGACAGCTATAGAGGTGCAGATGACAGACTCAATAATTCCTCTGTAGAACTGTATCAGCAGCTCCTTGGGCAGTTTGAACAGTTAAACGTGCAAATATCCTTTCCAGGTCTACCTCGAGGAGAGAAAAAAAGAAGTAATAGCAGAGTACCGTGTATCTGAAATCTTGTTGATAAGAAGGTGGTCACGAGTTGATTCGGGACCACCTGATGTTTCCTTCTTGACAAAACAAGAAGCTTAGATTCTTGAGGGGTTGTCTGATTTCACAACATCTTTTTCTAAGGATTGGTGCGATACTAGCGATAGGAAGGAATTTGTGTCTAGCATCAGCCTTTATTAACATTAATAATTAACTTCCTAGATAACCAGAGATGTTTTGTTTTCATGAAATTAGTGTCAAGAATTATTATTTTGGGGACTTTTTCATCTCTTGCTCTCCATATTAACTTAAGTAACCTTCTTGCTTCTCAGTCCTAAATGGAGAGCCTCAAAATACTGCAGAGTTTCTGCCACTCCTAAAGAAAACATATTAGTTACCCGTTAAATAGACTGAAAGTCTAATTATAAACATTCACTGGAATCCTGATTTTGAAATTTGGTCGTTTTGAAAATGTCACATCTAGAATCTGTTAATGAATTTGAAGAAAGTATAGCTACCTCTCCCCTCTGCCTATTAAAGAAATCCAAAACAACACCGTCAAAAGCCTTGAATCTCATTCCTTCAAATACCACTTAGAAAAAAAAATTTTTTTTAACATAAAGTGAGTTATCGGAGCATTTCTTCATTTAATATGAAGTTTTGGGGTGTAAGGGAAAGGGCTGTGAGTAGCAAACCTATTAATTTAAACTAGTTTTTAATGCTGTTGTACCCTGAATAAAATTACAGTGGTTTGGTATTGAACCGCTTCAAAACTCATTGAATTTGATACTCGACACATTTTGGATGCGAAAATGTTGTCCCGGTACTCGTAGTTTCTTTGGTACCTGGCGTGCTGCAGAGGATGGCCGCAAGGGGCGGATGGGAAGTAGGAAGTAGGACATAGGAAAAAGGACAGACAGAAAGTTTTTCCCAGCCAAAACAAAGGGTCCCGTGGTAAGTCACTTGGCTTGCTTGGCACTCGTAGTTTTTAGTACCCCTCGTGCCTCCCAGAACCAATTTACGTTAAGTACTGAGATACCACTGTGTAGTCAAACCAAGTTCCCAGTGACAAGACTGGCCGGTACTTACCAATGTTCCCTGTAACATCAGAAAACGGCACGCGGCAGTTAGAAACTGCCGTGCGGCGTTCTCTTTTATGTGTGCGGCCGCGCAGGCGCGCAGCCTCTGCCATTAGAAAATGCCACATGGAAGTTAGAAACTTCCGTGCAGCGTTCTCTCATTACGTGCGCGGCCGCACAGCTTAGAGCAGCGGTTCCCAACCTGGGGGTCGGGACCCCTTTGGGGGTCGAATGGCCATTTCCCAGGGGTCGCCCCAGCATCCTCACTCCCCCCCCCACTGCCACAAGCCTGGCCATATCGATATCGCGCCCCACAACCCGCGCCCCCACTGCGACCCACCCCGCCGCCGCCATTTGGGTTCTTTTACCCTCTGTGCATGCGCAAAGTGTTCTGCGCATACGCAGAGGGTAAAAGAACCCAAATGGTGGCGTCCGGGCGAAGTCTCCAGATCCGGGTGAGGTCTCCACTTGCTTCGTGTGTTGCCTCTGGGAGCTTTTGAGCCATCCCCTTCGCAGAGTCTCTCCCGTCTATCTGTAGCATTCAGGGCGAAGCCGCAAAGGGGGTGGCTCTCTCCGGGCAGCCGCCTGTTCCGGCCCCGCCAAAGTCACGCATGCCTTTCGCGACGGGGCTCGAAAAGCTCCCAGAGACAACACGCGAAGCGAGCGGAGACCTCGCCCGGATCTGGAGACTTCGCCCGGACGCTGCCATTTGGGTTCTTTTACCCTCTGCGCATGCAGCAGAATGCTTTGCGCATGCGCAGAGGGTAAAAGAACCCAAATGGTGGTGGCAGGGTGGGTCGCGGTGGGGTCGCGGGGCGGGGCTGGGGTCGCGGCATTAGGAAGGTTGGGAACCGCTGGCTTAGAGGGAACAGTGGGGAGAGAGAGGGGCGGGTGACATCATCACAGAAGGAAGCAAACTATGTTTATTGTTCAAACCTTAGAATCCGTGTATAGCTTTAAAGAAGAAAAGCAAAGTAAAATCGTCCTAACGGTGGAACAAATCAAGGGGCAACCTTATGCCTTGGTTGTTTGGGGTGATGCAGCAGCCCAGTGTCTTCAGCTTCAAAGGAAAAAAGGTAAAACAATCATTCAATATTTTAAAATAATTTTAGGTATATGACCAGAGATGGGCTTCACATACTGTAACAACTGGTTCACCAAGCACCGGAAATGTGAGCGTCCACCATCCGCGCATGCGTGCGGCGTCACAAAACACAGCAATTTGCTCGCGTGCCTTGTCCGTGCATGCGTGCGACGTCAAACAACACATCAATTTGCGCATGCACGCCGCCCGCACATGCGTGCGGCATCAAAAACACAGCAATATGGGACAGGATTGCGGCCAGGCGGGTGGGCGCCACCCACAGGTCGCCACTACCGGTTCACTCGAACCGGCTGAATCCCACCACTGTATATGATTATATCACACTGTCTTGCAAGAAACAAGTAAGTAAAGGACGATCATCCTTTGTTTTAAAATAAATCAGCTTTTCATCAACGGACTGTTCAAAAGAAGGACAGAAGCAGGAGCCCCAGACGGTGAAAAGTTCATTCGTGTTAAAACAACTCCCAGAATTTTAAGCAATGACTCAAATGGCTGGGATTTTATTTCAGTCATTATTACTTAGTTCTGTTGTTTCATTAGCTTTATTATATAGCCACCCCACGCCAACAGATTCTGTATTCTTAGGTTCATGCCTGTAGAACAGGGGTGAAATGCTACCGGTTTGGCCCGGTTTGGCCGTACCGGTAGCAACAGCAGCCAGTGGTTCAGAGAACTGGTAGCAACAGCAACGCAAGGCTCCGCCCACCTGCTCAGATGCCACCATTTTCATTTTTTAACCCCTGCGTATGCGCAAAGCAAATCGTGTGGCTTCCAAACCGGTAGCGAAGGTAAGTAAGATTTCACCGCTGCTGTAGAACAAGATGTAGCCAAGATTGAGATACATTGGCCTAGGCCAGAGGTCTCCAAACTTGGCAACTTTAAGACTTGTGTACTTCAAGTCCCATAATTCTCCAGCCAGCATAAGGAATTCTGGGAGTTGAGGTCCACAAGTTGTCAAGTTGTGAGATTCCTGGTCTAGGCCCTTAATTAGGAGCGGGAGCCATAATACCGTGTTTCCCCGAAAATAAGACGGGCTTATATTTTTTTGACCCCCAAAAAATGCCCCTGGCCTTATTTTCGGGGGATGGCTTATTATTTTTGGGGTGCAGGCAGGCCGCGACGCACCACTTACTGAAGTTCGGCAGCTCCGTGGTCTCTCGGCTAATCTGTTTAGGGGGAAAAAAATCTTGCATAGTGCAGAAACTCTTCTCGCGAGAATTAGCAAGTCCTCGAAGCGAGAAGAGTTTCTGCAGTATGCAAGATTTTTTCCCCTAGCCGAGGGAAACCCCAGAGCTGTCAAACTCCAGTAAGTGGTGCGTTTCGCGGTTCTGCGGAGTTTGGAGCTTTGGGGCGAAGGATGGGGCGGGGCGGCGAGCGAGCGACCGAGGTGGCGGCAGAAGGGGCAGCAGAAGAGCGCGGAGCCCAAGAGCGAGATCCCAGCGGTCAGCAGGAGCCCCGAGTAGAAAGCGCCGGCCGCTGTGCCCAGGCGGAACGGCTCCCCCTTGAGTTCGGAGCCCAGCGAAAAGCACTTGAGACTCACCGGGGCGGCGCTCAGCGCGCAGGCAAGCAGGAGGTAGCTGGAGAGCGCGGCGCAGGCTCCCTGGACACTCCACTTCATCCTCCGCGTCTCCTCCGCTGCCTGCGCCTCCTCCTCCCTGCCTCGCCTCCTCCGCCTCCCTTCTGTCCTCCTCCTCCCGTGTCCTCCTCGCCGTCATCGGCCCTTGCCGGGGAGGCGGCCACCACGTGTTGCGGGAACATAATGCTGGGGATGGCAGTGGCGAGAAGGGAGAGTTCCGAATGCGCCGCCACCGGTGCCACCGTTGCTCTGGCTGCTACCGGTACAGCGGCCGCCGCTGTCACCGCTGCTTCCTCTCTGCAGGCAGCCGGCAAGCACGGCTCACGCACCAGCTTTTTCCTCCCCGCCCTGCTTCCTCCTGCTCTCTCTTATTGAAGCGGCTGCTGCGGCTGCTGCTCTCTTGCTTGCCGCCGCCGCTACTGCTGGGAGCCGATGAATTATTGATGGCAGCAAGTTCGAGGCAAAAGAGGGGCTTAGCTTAGTCGGGAGGATCTCTGTGCGCCAGCCGTGCCAAAGGGCGACTGGCAAGAGGTGGCTTTAAAACGCAGGAGTCAACACCCGTTATTACAAAGAAGCACAGAGATCCTCCCGACTAAGCTAAGCCCCTCTTTTGCCTCGAACTTGCTGCCATCAATAATTCATCGGCTCCCAGCAGTAGCGGCGGCGGCGAGCAAGAGAGCAGCAGCCGCAGCAGCCGCTTCAAAAAAAGAGAGCAGGAGGAAGCAGGGCGGGGAGGAAAAAGCTGGTGCGTGAGCCGTGCTTGTCGGCTGCCTGCAGAGAGGAAGCAGCGGTGACAGCGGCGGCCGCTGTGCCGGTAGCAGCCAGAGCAACGGCGGCACCGGTGGCGGCACATTCGGGACTCTCCCTTCTCGCCACTGCCATCCCCAGCATTATGTTCCCGCAACACGTGGCGGCCGCCTCCCCGGCAAGGGCCGATGACGGCGAGGAGGACACGGGAGGAGGAGGACAGAAGGGAGGCGGAGGAGGCGAGGCAGGGAGGAGGAGGCGCAGGCAGCGGAGGAGATGCGGAGGATGAAGTGGAGTGTCCGGGGAGCCTGCGCCGCGCTCTCCAGCTACCTCCTGCTTGCCTGCGCGCTGAGCGCCGCCCCGGTGGGTCTCAAGTGCTTTTCGCTGGGCTCCGAACTCAAGGGGGAGCCGTTCCGCCTGGGCACAGCAGCCGGCGCTTTCTACTCGGGGCTCCTGCTGACCGCTGGGATCTCGCTCTTGGGCTCCGCGCTCTTCTGCTGCCCCTTCTGCCGCCACCTCGATCGCTCGCTCGCCGCCCCGCCCCATCCTTCGCCCCAAAGCTCCAAACTCCGCAGAACCGCGAAACGCACCATTTACTGGAGTTTGACAGCTCTGGGGTTTCCCTCCACGGCAGCCCATTCTGAAAGAGAATGCCTCGCGAGGCTTTCAAAGTTCTCCAACTCGTGAGGCATTCTCTTTCAGAATGGGCTGCCGTGGAGAGAAGATCGAAGAACGCGATCGAGGTAGGAGGGTGTCCCTTCAAAATGCTTCAAAGTCCATCGAAGCATTTTAAAGGGATCCGTTTTGCCTGCCATGAAGGGAACCAATGCTTGCCTCCTTTTCGGGGAACATTGGTTCCCTTCATGGCAGGCAAAACGGATCCCTTTAAAATGCTTTGAAGGACTTTGACCACCGGGCGGGGGATGGGGCGGGGCGCGACGTGAGTGAGGAAGGCGGTGACAGGGAAGCAGCGAACTTCCAGACGCTGGTAAAGTGAGCGCCTCGCAGCCCGGCCCTCCCCTGCATTCCCCCCCAAATTGATTATCTTACCAGCGTCTGGAAGTTCGCCGCTTCTCTTTTCAGCAGGTCTTTGCAGGGAAACTCCTTCAATGTAAAGGAGAAGTTCTCGCGAGTGCAACCAATTAACAACTTTTCGCACTCGCGATAACTTCTCCTTTACATTGAAGGAGTTTCCCTGCAAAGACCTGCTGAAAAGAGAAGCCGCGAACTTCCAGACGCTGGTAAGATAATCAATTTGGGGGGGAATGCAGGGGAGGGCCGGGCTGCGAGGCGCTCACTTTACCAGCGTCTGGAAGTTCACGGCTTCTCTTTTCAGCAGGTCTTTGCAGGGAAACTTCTTGAGAGATCTCTCTCTCTCTCTTTCGGGGCCAAAAGAGTGCCGCCGCAAAAAGAGCGGCTCCCGGCATGTCCCCCCCTCTTTCCCCGGAAGTAGTGGGGGGGGGCTTATTTTCGGGGGGGGGCTTATTTCAAGGCATGTCCCGAAAAAGCCCTGTGGGGCTTAGTTTCGGGACATGTCTTATTTTCGGGGAAACACGGTATTGCTTCTTCCACTGCTTTGGTTATTCCCCACAAAAAAGAGATTGCCTCAAGCTGTGTAGAAACTGTGTATACTCAAAATATAATTTAATTACTACTTTCATAGTAAAATACGAGTTCCTACAGGTAATCCTCGACTTACAATTCATTTAGTGACCGTCCAAAGTTACGACGGCACTGAAAAAAGTGACTTATGAACATTTTTCACATTTACGACGGTTGAAGTATCCCTGCAGTCCATGCGATCAAAATTTAGATTCTTAGCAACTGTCTCATATTTATGACGGTTGCAGTGCCCCGGGGTCATGTGATCCCCTTTTGTGACCTTCTGACAAGAAAAGCCAGTGGGGGGAAGCCAGATTCACTTAAAAACCATATTATTAACTGCGACGATTCACTTAACAACCGTAGCAAGAAAGATCGTAAAATGGGGCAGAACTCACTCAACAGATGTTTCGCTTAGCAACAGAAATTTTCGAGCTCAGTTGTGGTCATAAGTCGAGGACTACCTGTATTTTATGATGGGATAAGACAGAGGTCTTCAAACTTGGCAACTTTAAGACTTGCGGACTTCAACTCCCAGAATTCTCCAGCCAGCATAGCTGGCTGGAGAATTCTGGGAGTTGAAGTCCGCAAGTCTTAAAGTTGCCAAGTTTGGGGACCCCTGGGATAAGATTTTGAGCCAATTGGTGCAGCGATTAAGGCCCCAGACTGGGAACCAGGAGATGGTGAGTTCTAATCCTGCCTTAGGCACAAAGCCACTTGGGTTTCCTTGGGCCAGATACTTTTCCTCAGCCCGACGAAGGAGGCAATGGCAAACCACTTCTGAAAAACATTGCCAAGAAAACCACAGGGGCTCGTTTAGGCACTCCCCAAGTGTCAGACCCAAACGGAAAGGAGGACAAAAAAGGATTTTTTGAAGCTGGCCTTTCCTTTATTATCAGTTACTTTATCTTTGAAAGAACTGTAGAGCATTTTGTCCAAAGCTTCACTGAATGCTTTCTCTTCTCCTCCGTAGGTCATATTTGGGAATTTAAGTATCTCTTTGCCAAACACAACCCTGTCTCTGGTGATCTGGAACTGCACACGACCCCTTGGTCGGTCCTAGAGTGCCTTTTCGATGACGATAAAAGAACTCTGGCCTTCAGAGAGAAGTTTGAAAGGAAGGCCCAAGAGTCGGCGAAGATGACCACCCTGGCTTCGCATCTAGAAGAAAAAAATTCGGGTGAGATTCCTCCTCCAGGATTAAGACATCCTGTGTCTTAATATAACTCTTGAATACTTCATTGGGCTCAGCGTCATGAGACACAGGACGAAATTTGTCTCCTTCTCACTTCCAAAGAGTTTGAGGCGCAAAGCATTCCATCTCAAAACCAGGCTCAAAACTCTTTGAGAAAGTTTATAACTGACAGGCGGAATTGGGCGTTTAGACCCATTGGATCCTTCGCCGCACCTCAGTGGGTTTCTACCGGTTCGCCCCGGTTCGGGCGAACTGGTGGCGGCAGTGGGAGACTCCACCCACCCGCCCGGACGTCATCACGGACGTTCTGTGCATGTGCAGAAGCGTCGCGCACGCGCTCCCATTCCTGAACCGGCAGCAAAGGTAAGTGAAACTCAACACTGCCGCACCGCCTTCACCCCCAGCCACCCGCCTCAGCCCATTTACAGCCAGCTTTCCTCCTCCGCTGGGCCTCCCCTGGACATTCTCCACGGCCAATGGGCCAATGGCCCTCCGCCCTCGCCCTTCATCTCTTCCCATTCGCCCAAACACCGTTTGACCCAGGCCTTTGGCTGCACGGGACAAATAGCCCCCAGCCAACTGCTGCCTCCAGCCACCCATCCACGCCAGAAGCCATGCTGGCCTTGTTCCTCCTCCCCTCTTTCATTGGATGCTACAAAGAAAAGCAATTTTTAAAAACTGATAAATTCTCCTCCCCTTCCATAAATGGTTAATACGCTTTCTCATCCTTGTTTAACAAGAAAAATGTATTATCTAAACAAATGTTTCGTTCCTGTGGTTCTCATAGGAATCATCCAAGTGAAGGCCTGCGTCTCAAAGCTGAGCTTTACAAATGCTTCCCTATCACACGGACAGCTGGTCTTTGACGCGGATACTTCCCTGGAGCACATATTCGCTTCTCTGCCCCTGATCACCTACAAGGGGTGCGCAAAATGCAGCAGTGAACGGCAGACAGATGACAACGAGATCTACAAACAGTGCCCTACCTGCTTACCTTTGAATCAAGTCAAAACCTTCTACAGGTATACAAAAAAAAAGCGGAAGATGAAAAACTAAAATCTGTAACAGTTGCTGGCAGCTTCCTGCTTATCGTTCAAACATTCTCCGTAGTTGCATCGCATATTATTTAAAGAATAGTCTAGCAAAATAGCCCTGAGTAAATTACGTTCGCTATCTGAAGGGTGTGAATGCTATTCTATTGCTGTTCCATTGCTTTGCTACTGTTATGTTTAGTCTTCTTTTCATTTCTCCGTTTTTTAACTGGTAGCCCCACGGCTAGATAGGCGGCAAATAAATTTAACAAATCAATTAATAAACCAGTAGATTTATGAGTCATTTAAATCCTAGCACACAGTTAGCACATGGATGCTCTTTTCAACTCTCTTGGAGATCTGAGAAGAAAGATTTGGGGCGAGGAGCTAAGAGCAGAGCGGTACTTTTCCAAGACCGTAATTTATTTTTTTTGCCCCCTATATTTTTCTCTTTACATCCTCTCCCCAAAAACACTGAAAAACAACTGAAGTCAACTGAAAGATAGCCTTGACCACATCTAGCTGGCTTGCAAAGATCTTATTTAGGGCCTCTCAATTATAATGTTCACTTGCACGGTTCTGGGTATTGAAATGAAAAAGCTTTAAGGCAGGGGATCCCCAAACTTGGCAACTTTACGACTTGTGGACTTCAACTCCCAGAATTCTTGCAGCTTTTGTCCCTTCACTGTGATGGTGGACTCTTGGTGTTGGGCTTTCGGAGCTGGCTGGTGCATCACTTCGGTCTTCTTGGTGTTGATGAGGAGGCCAAAGTTGTCGCATGCTGCTGCGGATTTGTCCACGCCGGCTTGCATTTCCTGCTCTGATCCAGCATTCAGGGCACAGTCATCAACAAAGAGGAGGTCTTGTAGCACAGTCTCCTTTATCTTAGTGACAGCCTAGATCAGGGGTCTGCAACCTTAAACACTCAAAGAGCCATTTGGACCCATTTCCCACAGAAAAGAAAACACCGGGAGCCACAAAACCTGGGTGGGCGTGGCCAACTTGACGTCACTCACTTCCACCAGTCACATGACCCCCCCTAGCCACACCTACCCAGCAAGTCATTAGGGCAGAGAACTGGTTGTTAAAAAACACTGGGAACCACAAAACTCTTTTTTTTAATTCAAAAAGTTTTATTAGTACAAAGTACAAACATTTTTCTCCCCCCTTTTGACATCTCTCTCTCTCCCCCCCTCTCTCTGTATCTGTCTATGTCTCTCTCTCTCCCCCTCTCTCTCTATCTCTTTCTGCCCCAGCCGCTTTTCCATCCCCTGCCGTCGCCCTTACCTTCTCAGGCAAGGAGTGACTGGGAAGGGAGGGCGAGGGGTGGGGCCAGCCAGTGGTGGGATCACCCGACAGGGAGCCACAGCAGAGGGCCCAAAGAGCCGCATGTGGCTCCAGAGCCGCAGGTTGCTGACACCAGGCCTAGAGTCTTGGTGACAGCCCGGTTGTTTTACGTAACTGTGTCAGCATCCTGAGCAGAGTTTTGGAAGACATAACTGCAGAGGTGGGCGTCACATAATGTAACAACCGGTTCGCCCAGCACCGGAAATGTGAGCGTGTGCGCCATCCGCACATGCAAATGGCCTTCCGCACATGCGCATGGCTCCAAAAACACGCTGATATATGGCCAAAATAGTGCCTGGCCGGCTGGGACTCCCAGTTCACCTGAACCGGTCCGAACCGGCCGCAGCCTACCACTGCATAACTTGACGTCTGAATAAGCAGAAACACTCAACCACATTTACAGCACCGTGTGGATTTCTGCTTCGAAAAGACTTCATTCATTTGTGGGTTTTAGATTCAGTTCTGTCGCTCAGGCAGGTGGCTTAGGGCCAATTCTCTCTGCTTTTATTTGACTTTAGAAAAACAATACCACTGCTGTTTTCAGTGTGCTAGAGAGAGAGAGAAAATGCCCAGTAGATCCTGTGACTCCATATTTCAGTCCTAGCCATTTGCTCAAGGTATTTTTTGAGCTGAGGATCTCTCTTAAAACTCCCCTACTTCTTCAGGGTTTCCAAAGTCAGAGGGGGGGTTGAACGCAGGCGGTCCTTAACTTACGACTATAATAGAGCCCAATTGTTGCTGAGCGAAACAATTTTCTTCCTCTTTACGGCCTTCCTTGCATTAAGTGAATCGCTGCGGTTGTAAAGTTAGTAACACGTCTGTTAAGTGAGTCGGAATTCCCCATGGACAGAAGGTTAGAAAAAGGGATTGCGTGACCGCACTGTGAGATAAACAATACGTATTGGAGAGGATATAGCATCCTTAAGTATCTTGTAGCAGGAAACATTGAACGTTGCATTGAAATTCCACTGAGTTTCTCTCCCCCCCCTCCCCGTTTCCTCATTTAGACCTGCTGTGATGACCGTTGAGGAGGGGGACTATGAAATCTATGTTCGGGTGGGATCCGAATTGATGGAGAAGATGTTCCTTAACATTCCCGCAGAATGGCTGAAGAAGGCTGTAGGTAATACCTTGGGAATCTGTGGTGTAACACTGGAGAGTTTTTTGGTCTGTAATCCCTTAATTGCAAGTTCATAAAGCAATGCATAATAATTCTATAAACAAAGTGCAAACTTCACTCTCTTCTAGCACTGGTGATGTTACCTAGTTGGGTAATGAAACATCTGCAAGAAAACAACCCAGCTCAGAGAGGACCAAGGACCTCACAATCCCCCCTTCCTCCTCCTCCCTCCCTCCGTCCCTCCCTTCAAACCCCCTCCCTTCTAGTACTGATGATGTTACCTATTTTGGTAATGAAATGTCTGCAAGAAAATAACCAAGCTCAGAGAGCACTAAGGAGCCCACAGTAATAAATCTTTAGCCTCTGTCATCAGATCACATTCCATCTCAATTGTCTATGTCACAGGGGTCTCCAACCTTGGCAACTTTAAGACTTGTGGACTTCAACTTCCAGAGTTCCTCAGCCAGCTTTGCTGGCTGAGGAATTCTGGAAGTTGAAGTCCACAAGTCTTAAAGTTGCCAAGGTTGGAGACCCTTGGTATGGAGATTCTCAGTCCTCCAGGTCATCGTTGTCCCAAAGGTGCTTTTTTTCCAAGAGACAACTGGATTTTCTGGTTTTTCTTCGAAGACGTTTCGCTTCTCATTCTTCACCAAGAGCTGAAAGAAAAACCAGAAGGTCCAGTTGCCTCTTGGAGAAAAAAAAACATCCTTGGAATTCCATCTCAAAGGTCAAGATATGACTCAACCTAGCCTGGTGCCCTCCAGCTGTGCCTTGCAGCTCAGGATGATGGGATCTGTTCATGCAAAAGATTTCTAGGGTTCCTGCCTAGGGAAGACTTGGTTGGTTGGACTCCGTGGTGGTCTTAAGTCGAGTATAATTCCTGTATAGGAATCGCTAAGAACCCCCCACAGGCATTTTCTCAGTAGAAACAAGGAATTCAGGGTTCATGGATCAGGATTACCCCCTGCGGAATGGATTTCCGAACTCAAAATAGGGATAGTGATCTGTTCACATTCCATCAATTCCCCCCCAAATCAGGAGAGGCTCTCCCCACACGTTTTGCACGCACATCCCATGGCTTAGCCAGGAAAAAAAGAGATTTTCTCCGGAGCCTCCGATGGTTGTGAAGCCCTCTTCCTTCTTCTGTTGCAGAACCTTCCTCAGATGCCACCTACGGGATGCTGGTGGCCGATCTCTGCCACACTCTGCTCACCGACTCCAAGGCGTCCTACCTTCTAACCATCAAAAGCCATTTCGTCCTGGATGAAAACAGTTTTCCTCTGGAGAAAGACTTCCAGCTTTTGGAGTTCCACCTTGATCTCTGAAGCAGCCACTTCTAATGAGGGTTCCTCACCCAATTTCACAATCACGTAAAAAAGACATAAAATGGGGGGACAGGTGAACGGGTTATTTTTTGCTTGTCTGTCTTGGAATGAATACGTGTTGTTTTTATTTTTATAAATACATTTTGTACGATTTAAGAGCTATTTCTTCAGGCAGTTATTAAAAGCTACTCAAAAGATGAGTGAGGCTTTCTTCGTTGGGCTTTGACTCCCCAAGACCCCAGGAATTTCCTGAAAGAGAGTTAAAGACATCTGAAAACTCTCCCTGCCAATATTTTTAAATGTGTTGCCTAAAAACATATTTTTCCTTGCCGCACCCTTTTTTGTCAGCTCCAGGGGAAAGTTACTGCAAAATCCCCATTTCCTACCGAACAGCTGGGACTCGGGAGGCAGAGAATAGATGGGGGCGGGGCCAGTCAGAGGTGGTATTTACCGGTTCTCCGAACGACTCAAAATTTCCGCTACTGGTTCTCCAGAACTGGTCAGAATCTGCTGAATACCACCTCTGATTACCACGCAATAAAATGACAAATGTACAATAACCAAGGTCATCCAGAAAATCATTCCCCAAATGCAGCCCAAGGTGACTGGGCCCACTGCCTGGGTTTTCTTAAAAAGCCATGTTTTACCAGATCTCCTGTAAGACGACATTCAACACAGGTATGACTGGGAAACGGCTATTTCAGGATTGGCCCATACATTGTGTTACAATTGCACAATGAAAACGGCAGCCACTGGATGCAATTTCTCCCATAGGTGGGCCTTCAAATAAAAATATAAATGCAGAATATTCAATGCCTAAAAATACCCCATTAATATTTAATATATGTCATAAATACAATCTATTTACCATCATTAAAGAAACAGTAGTTCAGTTCAAACCAAAATATTGTTAAAATAAAAACATCTTGGCCTCAACAGGTTTGGGGCAGGGCGTGAGATGTACCTTTGAAAGGAACCCCATTAAGATCCAACAGAGAGAAGCTCAATAGGGACACCTTCAGAATCAGAATCAGAGTAGAACTGGAAGGGATCTTGGAGGTCTTCTAGTCCAGGCCCCTGCTTAAGCAGAGAATCTATACTATTTCAGAAAAAGTGGCTGTCCAGTCTCTTCTTAAAAACCTCCAGTGATGAAGCACCCACAACTTATGGTGACAAGCCATTTCACTGGTTAATTGTCCTTAATTCCAAATTGCTTCTCTCCTTGATTAGTTTCCATCCGTTGTTTCTTGTCCTGCCTCTTGGTGCTTTGGAAAATAAGTTGACCCCCTCTTCTTTGTGGCAGCCCCTCAAGTACTGGAATACTGCTATCATGTCACCCCTAGTCAGGGGTGAAATCCTCCCGGTTCGCTCTTACCTGTTGGTCGCTGCACAGCCGAAGAACCTGGTGGCGTTCGCGGCGTGGGGCTTCCCCCGCCCACTTCCCCCGCCCGCCTGCATGCCGGCATTTGCGTTCTTTTGCCCTCTGTGCAAGCAGAACGCTTTGCGCATGCGCAGAGGGCAAAAAAACGCAAATGCCGGCGTCCAGATGGGCAGGGGAAGCGGGTGGAGATGCCCCGCGTCACGAACGCCACCAGGTTCTTCGGCTGTGCGGCAACCAACAGGTAAGAGCGAACCGGGAGGATTTCACCCCTGCCCCTAGTCCTTCTTTTCTCTAGACTGGCCATACCCAAATCCTGCAGCCGTTCTTCCTATGTTTTAGCTCCAGGCCTTTAATCATCTAAGTTGCTCTTTTTAGCACTTTTTCCAAAGTCCCAACATCCTTTTTGTAATGTGGCGACCAAAACTGGATGCAGTATTGCAGGTGTGGTCTTACTAAGCAGGCTTTATAAAGTGGTACCTCCTTCTGCTATATCCCCAAATCCCAGGAATCGGGTGCTGGGGAAACAACAGCTGCGTGCCTTGGCAGCCCACCAGGAGACACACACACACCCCAGACAAGCCGGAATCTCCTTCCCGACCCGGACCCAAAAGCCCTGCATGTGCTCCGCCCGCCTCGGCTCTAAAAGGAGCCCGAGGGGCTTTGTAGTACCGCAGAAGCCGCTCCTGATCCCGCAGAAACAACCCTGAAGTGTGGATTTAAATAAACGAACTCTTATCTCTACGTTCCCAATTTGGCCCGTCGTTTTAAGTGCAAAGAGACCCGGCCTCCCAACCTCTGGGGGCGGCACCACCATCACCGGTTCACAGCCGCTTCCTTACAGATGCATCGAGGCGAGTAAAAAGCGGGCAGTTAAGGTTATGGGCGATAAGCAAATGGGTGGGTGGGTGGAAATCCCCCGCTAACAAGGTAATGAAAATAACTGCTATCTTTGTCTCCACCGCACACTTCAGGGACTATTTCGATTACGACTGCTCAGGAGTCAGAAAATGCGGGGCTGATCTGGCTCAATTGCGGCACCGCCAGGCTTGTTGCTAGACTTGCACTCTGGCAATGTAGCGCAGAAAAAAGGACGGGGGGAAAGCAGGGCACCATGCTGCAAATAGACAGGAAGCGGGAGACAGTTAAGACGGACTGACAGGAAGTCGGCCATGGTGGAAAGGTCGTTTTCCAAAGGCCTTAGGGGACGGCTGCGGAGGTCGGACAGGAAATCTGCCATGCCTGGAAGGTCGCTGTGAAAGAACATTGGAGGGACGGCAGCGATGAACGGACAGGAAGTCGGCCATGACGAGAAGGTCGTTTTCAATAGCATGGGGGACGGGCATGGAGTTCGGACAGGAAATCCGCCATGCCTAAAAGGTCTCTGCGAAAGAAAGTTGGGGGGACGGCAGCAGTGCACGGACGGGAAGTCGGCCATGACCGAAAGGTCGCTTTAAATGGCATGGGGGACGGGCGCGGAGGTTGTACCGGAAATCTGCCACGACAGGAAGGTCGTGAAAGGAAGTTGAGGTTACGGCTAAGGACAACGGACAGGAAGTCGGCCATGACGAGGAGGTCTTTTTCCAAAGGCACTAGGGGAGCGGCAGCGGAAGTCCATCATGATGAGAGGGTCGCTGTGAAAGGAAGGTAGGGGGGAAGCGGCGGAGGGAAGACAGGAAGTCGGCCATGTTGGGAGGGTCGCTGGGAGAGGAAGAACCTGGCAGCCATGCGGAGAAGGCCAAAGTCCCCAATGTAGACACTGGTGGGTTTTTTTTGTGAATTGTCAGAAATGTTTATTTGTACATTTTGAGTTGTTTATTATTCTCACTAACATGCAAATAGACAAATGAACCCAAATTTGGGTTCAACAATTTCTCTCTACTTGCTGGATCTATTGGGGCTGATGCTGTGGGGAGAAACTGAAGGACAAAATGCAGATCAATTGACAAATAACCCTGAGAAAGAGAAAGGAGACTGCAATGACCTGATATTCAGAATAAAATCCTGGCCTGGAGAACTTTTAACGGGTGCCTGATTCAATCCTTGTCATCTTTGGAATAGTAGAGATCAAAGAAGATTTTGATCAAAATGATGTCTGCTAAAACCTTCAATCACCCTACTGCATAAGGCAGGCTACTGTTGTATCCAGTATTGGCATTCCGAAACGCAATACTTGCATGTTAAAAAGAACAAATACATGATTCGAGATAGGCCTGGAACATTTTATTCTTCGTCAACTATGCCTTCCCATCATGCACCAACAATTATTCTTATCTGTTTGTTTAGAACAATGCTTGTTTCGTATACAGAAAACACATTATGAAGCACCCTGATTATGTAAACAAATCAAAATAGTTCAGCAGAACTAAATTTGGGTCCTTAAAAATATCTGGAAATTTAGCTTTACTCCTGATTGGCTGACGTTACGCATTAAGCGAGGGGTGCAAAGTGTGGCACACAGATCCATCCTACGATGGGAGGGAAACAAGAATTGTTTTACTAGTGTCTGTGCATGATTAAAAGAAACGGCAATCCAATGCATGATAGAAAGTGTCTTGCACTGCCAAAATTGTTACCGTGTGCCACATAGGATTTACCTTATTTTATGGCGTAAGAGAGCCGTTTGCACCCAAAGAATACCCGAGAGAGCCCTGCAGGCTCAAGGCTCCCTCCTTCAGTCCTTTGGCTTGAAGAAATAACAAAGAGGGCTTCGCTTTTACCAACGATGGTAAATGATACTGCCTTTGCTTCACCAGTTCATAACATCAAGCTTTTTTTTTTCAGTGATCAAGTCACTAGGGTTTCTTCCCTTTAGTTACGGATGTCCCAGCAGCGTCCCCTCCCCAAAGTGCAAGGGGAATCCACACACACACACCCAGTGGTCCTCCTCCCTTAGTTGTTCATGAACCCTTTCAGGAGATCTTCGGAGAGCTCCACCAGTGGGAACTCCGGGGAGGGGATGTCCAAGGGGGGAAGGCTGGGGATGGGAATGTCCTTGCCCTTCCCGGCATTGACAGCCAATTTCTGCCAGGGGATGGTGGCTGCGGCGGCGGCAGATTCCGAAAGCTGCTGGAGGCCCCACAGCTCCGACTTCTCCACAAAGTCAGCATCTGCATCCAGCTCCTTCTCCAGGGGAGACTTCATCAGCCTGGCTCTCTCCGCTTTTAACTGCCGGTTCTCCCGTCTCAGTCTCTCGTTTTCAGCAAACAGCATCTCCACGTGCTGTTCCAGGACTGCGATTCTGGTGGCTTGCTCCTCCATTTTCATCTTGTCATCCTTTGGAGGCCTGCTCTTCATGCCCGCGTCCAGGGGAGGTTCCTTCCTCTTCTGAAGCAGAAAGAGCAGCGTGTCCGGATCCCTGTCCATGACCCCATGGAAGCCCTTCATCTCCTCCTCCAAGGAGGGCCTGTACTTGAGGCTGGCAGGCGTTCCATGTTGGTCCTCCGGTTCCTCAGCTGAGGGCTTAGAAGAGCTCTGCAGATGGGCCACGCTCTCTTTGTCCACAAGAGGGCGTACTTTCAACCTTTCGTCCCTTCTCGTTCTTTTCCATCGCTCTTGGATAAGGGGAATCTGTTTCAGGTGATTCTCCCTTTGCAATTCCAGGGATAATTGGGCCTGCCAAGAAACAAAAAGATAAGTCTCCCAGCTTCTCAGGGAATAAAACGAGTTTTGGCATCCGAAGAATCACAAGTTCTAGGACAGGGGTCTCCAACCTTGGCAACTTTAAGACTTGTGGACTTCAACTCCCAGAATTCCTCAGCCAGCAAAACTGGAGTTACGTTGCAACGTAACTCCAAAGCTGGCTGAGGAATTCTGGGAGTTGAAGTCCACAAGTCTTAAAGTTGCCAAGGTTGGAGACCCCTGCCTAGAGCTCCCGCCAGTTGGTGCAACGTAACTCCAGTTTTAGAAGCCCAGTTGGGGATAAAACATCAATACATCTGCTTTGTTGTCTGATTGTTAAGAACAAAGCCATTGCTTTTAATCAGAAAATAATACTTTTTTTTTTCACAATGCCAAGCTGAGTTAGACCCAAACGTTTTCTATACATGAACAATTTGCTAAAATCATAAATCTGGCTTCTGTCCCCTTTCTCTTTTATTTGAAGTTCATCTTTATGTCAAGCAAGCAATGAGAACACGTAAAGTCGGCCTCCCCACCCCAGCCTTTCCCTCCAGACTGCAGCTGAGAAAGGCTGGTCTTCCTGCCTGGAGAAGCTGGCACTGACCCAGATGGCGAATTCCAAAAGAATAAGAATGAAGAGCTCCACTGCCTGATGTTGCTGAGCAATGATTTTACCTTCTTTGCCCCTCATGGCTGCCCAGTTCCTGCACAAGACTGCAAATGGCATGGAATATTTGTGCTCAGGTAGAAAATCAACTGACCCAACTCAGCAGTGTACCAACTGCTAGTAGCTTGGTTGTCAAGCGATATTCCCAGTTGCAGCCATTCTTTACTCCTTCCAAGATAAATATATTTTGTGCAGAAAAAAACCCAAGGCAGGACAAGCAATCGTGTCCGGATGCATTGCAGCTTCTATGTGGGTGAATTTCTACTGTATTTAGTTAGTTCTTAATTTATATGCTACCTTTATTATTTACACGCAACTCAAGGTGGCGAACATCCCCAACACACCTTCCTCCTATTTTCCCCACAAAAATCATGTCACGCAGTGATTTTTATTGCCTGTTATATGTATATGCAGGGAGATGCATCCCTATTCATTATAATGGTTCATTCCTGAGCACATGATTGATGTGTTCTTGTACGCATGTGTGCATTCCTTTCTCCGATCCGTCCTTCTGTTCCTGGCTTCCATTGAAGGAAGACCTACTTTTATATCAGGCATGTAGTTAATGAGATTTATTGTTTTTGTACTGAAATAAATATTTTTACTTAGACTTTCAAACTGCGGTTTCTTTTCTAATGTCAGAATTCCGGGGTAAAGATCTATTTCGCCTCTGTGAGGATTTATTCTCACGTCGTCAAATCACCACAACTGTGTGAGTTGGAGCTGAGGGGGAGTGACTGGCCCAAGGTCACCCAAGCCAGCTTTCATGGCTAAGGCAGGATTCAAACTCACAATCTCTGGTTTTCTAGCCTGCTGCCTTAACCATTAAACCAAACTGGCTATTGATATAGCAGTAAATATGCGAGGCATACAAGCCATAATTCGCACCCCCACCCCCGATATCTGTTCTTTTCTAAGTGTTAAATTCACCCAAATTAGTCCTTGACTATCAACCATTCGTTTAGCAATTGTTCAAGGTTACAGCAATGCTGAAAATTATGACCAGTCCTCACAGTTATGACCACTGCGGTCACAATCGACACTCAGGCACTTGCCAGTGTGTATTTATAATGGTTACAGGGTCCTGGAGTCACATGATCACCACAGGTGACCTTCCCAGCTCAATTTCAACAAGCAAAAAAGTCAATGGGGGAAAGCCAGATTCGCTCAACAAGCATCGCAATTCGTTTAACAACTTCGGGGGGGAAAGGTTGTAAAATTGGCCCAATTTGCTTTAATGGCTGCATCATTTAGCAGTGGAAGTTTTGATCCCAAATGAGGACTAATCTGGTTTTTCGCTGGCCAGATTGGACAGGACTCCCTTTCTTCCCCTCAGGCGTGCCGTTTCTTTCTCATTTCCCTCTTATTGTGTCCTGTTCCACCACCACCACCACCACCAAAGGGTCAGCTGCAGCCCAGGTTCCTGGCTGGGGTCACCGTCACACCTAGGGCGGTTCACTGCTAGAGCGGCCATTGAGGAGGGAAACCTCACCTGATCTGATTGAGTCAACTTCATAGCTTCCAGAAGATACGCTGCATAAGACACAAAACAGTGACACAGTTTAGAGAGGCCGCTTTGTGCAGCTGCCGTTTCCCATCTAAAGCGAACTGGAAGATGGGTGACCTCAAGTCGGGCAGGGCTTCTGCAGCTCCTTGGCACAGACAGAACGCCCAAGGGAGGACAAAAGGTGCCCTCTTCTTTTAAAAGGAGTCTCTTCCCCCCCCCCACCTTATGGCAACTTATGATAAGTGAATGGAAAATCACTTTTATTCTCAAACATGAATCTTAAAGCTATACGTGAAGTACAACTTGGCAGCCAAACTCCTTTCTGCAACTCCATCTTCACGCTCTGAACTGGGAGTGTTTAGGACAACGGACTTGATTCCCTGTAAGAACTGTGATTCCGGTTCCAATGACACACTTTTTATTTTTATTTTTTCCATTTATATCCCACCTTTATTATTTTGATAAATAACCCAAGGCGGCAAACACAGCTAATACTCCTCCTTCCTCTTATTTTCCCCCAAAACAACCAACCCGTGAGGCGAGTTGAGCTGAAAGTCAAAGTCACCCAGCCGCCATTCAAGCCGAAGGCGGGACTAGAACTCCCAGTCTCCTGGTTTCCAGCCTGGTGTCTTCACCACCACCACCCAACTTTTCACTGTGATCCTTATCTCTGACCCAGTAAGGATCTCACCTACTTACCATACCTTTTGCACTGATTTAACTTCTGTCCTAACAGGGATGCCTGAGGGATTCAAGCACACGCCCACAATGACTCACCTGCTGCCTTTCGGTGAGAGGAAACGGCTTCTTCGTACTTCCCCGCAGCCAGCAAATGGTCAGCTTTTCTGCTCTGCTGATGAGCCTAGAAAAAACCCAAACCTTTAAAACACCAGGAGAGGATGCGGCTGCTTGAATGCCTCTTAACGAGAGAGATTTGCTGAAACCCGAGTTATTTCTATTGGGCATAATTGATAAAAAATATAAAAAGGAATTACAGTATCTGATTATCCACTTTATTACGGCGGCAAGAATAACCTATGCGCAATTCTGGAAAAATGAGGAAATACCAGAAGATGAGGACATAATTAGAAAAATATTGGATTGTGCCGAAATGGACAAATTAACAAAGAAAATAAAAGAAAAAGAAGAAAGCGAATATTACTTAGTATGGAATAAATTATATGAATGGCTGGAAGAGAGAAAGAATAGGTAAAAGAGGAATTTGAACTGTCAATATTTGAATGACCAATGTGAAATATTTAAGATAAATTAGTATAGAAGAATGTAAGACTATTGTACGCAACAGTGTAAAAGTAGTAATAAAAAATAAAGAACGAACAATTAATTTATAAAATGTAAATATATTTATATAGGGATATTATAATTGTCGATATTAACCGATGTAAGCTTATAGTATATATGGGGAAATTGTACCCCTAATTATTTTTTGTATATGTGTGTTTTTATGTGTATTTAATAAAAAATTAAAAAAAGAGAGAGATTGATTTGCAGATTAACTGACCCCGTGGGATGACATGTACATGACTTGCTTTCTACCAAAGGAGGTAAAAGGATTACCTGCCCGGATGCCCACTGTCTGGGCACAAAGCTAAGAGAACTTGCAAAATGGCTCACAAGACAGGAGAGGCAGAGTAAAACAAGAAAAGCAAAAGGACACACACACACACAGAGAGAGAGAACCCTTGTGAAACAGGAACATCTAATCTGGGCTGGGCCTCTAAACTGAAGCCATTCACGCCCCATATTCTCTATTCATGCAAGATTAATTGCTGCAAAATATTTGAATGTGTTAACTTAAACATAATTTAAGTGTTTGCTTATCAACAACCGGTTCTCTGGGTTCCTCAAGCAACAGCACCATAACCCCCCTCCAACGCCTAAAATTTATCCCCAAAATAGGTTACAGGTGGTCCCCAACTTACAACTGAATGCCCATCGTAGGTCAGGATGGTCGCTGGGGCCCCCACACGACCAACCTGCTTTTACAATCTTTGCTGCAGCGCTCATTAAGCAAACACGGTGGTCGTTAAGCAAGTCAATGCATTCCTACGGGCACCAATTGTATCACTTAGCTGCTTATCATGCGACCGAGGAACGCTGCAACTGGCTGTAAAGGCAAGTCCGTTGCCAGGCACCTGAAATGCAGCCGTGTGATCACAAATGTTGTGTATGAGCTCCGGAACTGGATCGTAAGAACCTTTTGTAACATCAAACAGTCACTAAGCAAGGACCACCTGCACTGCGACCCCAAGGGGTGTCTGACCGCTGCATTTTTGCCTCAAGATGTGGCTTTTCTGTGTCCTTTCCAAAGGTCCTCCCGGAGAAGGGATGGCAATACTCCCACCGGACGATGGGCAATCAAGGCCTGCATCGCTGCTACTGGGGGCATCTCAGGTCAACTTGGTACAAGAGACCTCTCTGCCTTCCTCAGAGACGGACAGACTGACGGGAGAGGGAGGACGCTTTGCCCTGCCCAGACACATCCACCCACCATGAAATCAGCCAGGAGGGCTACAAATCGTGTTAGAGGGAGAATAAATCTCCATAGAGATAATGTTTGATCTTTCTCTCGGAGCTCAGACATTTAGAAATGAAACCGAAGTTAAAGTTCTAATAAAATATTAATTTCGGTACAAAAACAATAAATTCTGAATAATTACATTCTTACTAATTAAATGCGACCGCTCCGGGTCAGAGCCAAACCACAAGAAGAATGGAGAATCAGGAATGCACACATGCGTACAATATCACATCACGTGTCCTGCTTGTAATGGAATGTAACATAATATTAGGATAGGGGTGCATCATACATACAACTGACAATATTCACTACGTGAGAAATCGAGTCTTCGGGCGGGCCTAAATCTAAACTCCCGAGTCCACTTCCACAAGGAAAGGGATCACAAAGCTTGGCATCCAGACGTGCCAGTCCCCAGCAGGGAAAAGAAAAAAACGGCTTTGTCGGGATATCTCCCGATTCATCACCTGGCAAGCCTAGTAGACCCCCAAAAGGGGTCAGCATTCTTCCCAGGAGGCTGCCCAGAAAGGAGCCTCTCCGAGCGGCACCACTGGCCCAGCAGCAGCCTGCGGGCACCTTTTCCCAGTCAGGTCACCCCCACCCACTCCCACTCAGAGGCACTGAGACCCCGGGTGGGGGGGAGAGTCTCGGAGAGAGCCGCCTGCCTGCCTGCCTGCCTGCTCAGCGCCTCAAGAGCGGAGGTGTCACATAGTGAATATTGTCAGTTGTGAGTCCATGCAGGGTGATGCACCCCTATCCTAAATATGATGGTACTTTCCAATACAAGCAAAACACGTGATATGATGTTTTGCGCATGTCTACATTCCTAATCCGAGGAATTACAGCCGAGGTGGCGCAGCAGTTACAATGCAGTACTGCAGGCCACTTTAGCTGACTGTGATCTGCAGGTCAGCGGTTCAAATCTCACCGGTCAAGGTTGACTCAGCCTGCCAACCTTCCGAGGTAAGTAAAAAGAGGACCCAGATTGTTGGGGGCAATATAAATATACATTGCTTACTGGTGTAAACCGCTTAGAGAGTGCTTGCACTATGAGGCGGTATATAAATCTCACAAATAAATAAATAATCCACCATTAATCCTCTTCTGCCTTGGCTCTTGACCTGAACGGTCGTGTTTCTTAGCAAAGATGTAATTATTCAGGATTTATTGTTTTTGTACTGAAATAAATATTTTCTATTAGACATTTAATCTTGGTTTTATTTCTAACTGTCTGAATTCCAAGCAAAGATCCAACATCGCCTCTATGAGATTTTATTCTCATCCTAACAGGAGGGCCGCCCGAGCAGACGCCGCCACGGAAGTTGCAACGGGAGCCTCTTCTGACCGGCAGCCCCGAGGCGAAGGCCGGCCAGGCTCCGCGCCCACCAACCCACGACCTCGCCATCTGCTCCGGAACCCCCTTTCCCGGGAGGGAGGCACTTGAAATCCCCGCCTCTCCGCCCCTCGGGAGCTCCGGCCGCCCCTTCGAGCTTGGCTGCTCGTGGGCCGAGGGGGTTTTAGAACTCCGGGCCGGCCACGGAGCCCGCGGGGAAGCACCGGGCCGGCGGGATCTCCCGCTCGCACGGCCACGGCCCCTCCAACGGCCCTCACCAGGTTGAGCGGCGCCTCCATCGCCTCCATGGGCGGCTGCGGCGTCATCGGCGGCGCCAGGCGGGCCTCCCCGCCGCCCCGCGGGCGTCTCTCCCCCTCAGCCGCGCTTCCGCCTGCCACGACGTCACCGCGCGCGCCGCCCGCCGCCATTCGCCAAGTAGCCACGACGTCACCGCGCGCGCCGCCAATCGCCAAGCAGCCCCAACGTCACCGCGCGCCCGCGGCCGTCGCCTCTGATTGGCGGGCGGGGGTCGCCTCTCCGATTGGCCCGGCTACCGCTAACGTCACCCTGACGGAGCCTCAGCAGGCGGCCTCGGGGCCTCCAGCTCTTTCGCCTCGAGCTTTGTTTAGGGAAACGTCCCGGAGGAAGCCGGGCTCCGTACTGCCTTCGTCCAGCTATTTCAGCGTCCCTCCAGGCTTCCAAAACCCGGACGCCCCCAGCTGCCCGGAACACCTGGGCCGCTGGGAGTCGTAGTTCCGCGCGGGCCGCTGGGAGTCGCCCTTCTTCCGGATCCGGAGGCTGCAGGAGGGCGGGGGAGCGAGAGGGTGCCGGAATGAGCGGCCGTGCCCTGGCGGGAGGGAGGGGGCTACTTCCGTCCCACGAGCGGGGGGAGGGGAGGGGTTTCCCCGGTGTTGCCCCCTGCCTCCTTCCGGGTGGGGGAGGGGCGGTTGGGATCCCCGAGTCACAGATGAACGTTTGGCTGGAAAACCTGACCTGCGCTCTGGAACACGTGTCCCATTTCAGAAAAAGCTTTCAATTTGTTGGTTGTCTTTGAATGTAGCCAAATAATAATAATAATAAAAGCTAGAATGAAGAAATACGTTGAGGTGGCTTGGTCTATTATGACATGCGAGTATAGCACCACATATGAAATGGGCGAAATTTTATACCCCCGTCTTGAGAAACTTATTTTATGCCTCAGAAAAATCACATCTGCCCCCTCCCCAGTTCAAACTCTTGTGAATGCTGCATTTGAGACGTTTTCCATATTGTGAAGCAAGCTCTTTCCTATGCAGAGCCTCCTGTGTTCCTCTTGCTGGAGGTTTTGCAGCCTGGCCAAAGCATTTCCTTTTGCTGTGTTCATTCTATCTTCGGAGTGTGAATTTGGCTCTGGCACGCTTGAGTTGTCTTAACCTGCTGACATTCTTCAGTTGCTCAAGTTCCACATAATGCATTAGGGAAAGATGCACTTGCAACAACAACAACAACAAAAAGCTGCATTTTTCTTCTGTTGCCTACAATTTATTTTTAACACATTGGTATGACTAGCCATCTCACATACATGACTACGGACTGCTAACATTAAAAACAATAAAAACGGTTTTTAAAAAAACACATCAAGTTTTCAATGCTGTGCAGACCCCACTAGGGCCCCAGCAAGTCTAATCTTTGGAGTGATTTAGATTTAGATTTATTATTAGAGTTGGAAGGGACCTTGTAGGTCATCTAGTCCAACACATTTAATCTAATCTTGCGTAGCTTCTTCTCTGGCAACATTACATTACTAACCAAAGCATACAAAACATTTGTTAGACCAATTCTGGAATACAGCTCATCTATCTGGAACCCGCACTGCATATCAGACATAAATACAATCGAGAGAGTCCAGAAATATTTCACAAAAAGAGTCCTTCATTCCTCCGCTCACAACATAATACCTTATTCCACCAGACTTGAAATACTGGGATTAGACAATTTACAACTACGTCGCCTCGATCTGATCTAAATGTAGTTCATAAAATCATATACCAAAATGTCCTTCCTGTTAATGACTACTTCAGCTTCAGCCGCAACAATACACGAGCACGTAATAGATTCAAACTAAATGTAAACCGCTCCAAACTCGACTGCAGAAAATACGACTTCAGCAACAGAGTGATCAATGCCTGGAATGCACTACCTGACTCTGGTTTCTTCCCCAAACCCCAAAAACTTTAACCTTAGACTGTCTACAGTCGACCTCTCCTCGTTTCTAAGAGGTCTGTAAGGGCCATGCATAAGCGCACCAGCGTGCCTACCGTCCCTGTCCTACTGTCCTATTGTCCTCTTTTATCGTTACTTTTTACTTATGTATATACAAATTACTACTATACATGTTTGACAAATAAATAAATAAATAAATAAATAAAATAAAATAAAATAAATAAATAAACCCCCTGCTCAAGCAGGAGTTCCTACACCATTTGAGACAGATGGCAGTCTCTCCTTGAAGGTTGCAAGTGTTGGGACTCTCACAACCTCCCCTGGCAAGCTGGAGTGGTGAGCACCCTGGCAGATAGGGACACCACTCTCTCCTAATGGATCTTACAGGACAGGTATGGTCCCTCCCATAGGATATTTATCTGGAAATATGACTCACTTTGCTTGTTAAAGGCACATTGTAATTATCTGGCTGCAGACTAATGCATTCCAGTTAGATTCTGTGAAAGGACTCATTGGCTACACTGGCAGTCAAATTACTACAGTCAGGCTACTTACAATGTTTTCAGTTTTATAAACTCCCATTGACTATTGCTGATTTTAGCAATAGCAATAGCACTTAGACTTATATACCGCTTCATAGTGCTTTACAGCCCTCTCTAAGCGGTTTACAGAGTTCAGCATATTGCCCCCAACAATCTGGGTCCTCATTTTACCCACCTCGGAAGGATGGAAGGCTGAGTCAACCTTGAGCCTGGTGAGATTTGAACAGCTGAACTGCTGAACTAGCAGTAGCCTGCAGTGCTGCATTTAACCACTGCGCCACCTCAGCTCTGATTTTATTTATTTATTTTATTTATTTGTGAGATTTATATACCGCCTCACAGTGCAAGCACTATCTAAGCGGTTTACACCAGTAAGCAATGTATATTTACATTGCCCCCAACAATCTGGGTCTTCATTTTACCTACCTCGGAAGGATGGATGGCTGAGTCAACCTTGAGCTGGTGAGATCTGAACCGCTGACCTGCGGATCACAGTCAGCTAAAATGGCCTGCTGTACTGCCTCTAACCCCTGCGCCACCTCGGCTCTTTTTAAGATCAAATTAGGGTTGTTGTTTTTCCTGAAACAAATAGTTCACCTTCTTGCAGCAGCAAAATACATTGATTTTAAGGCTGGATAACCTTTAGTGTAAAATAGGCAAAGGCGTTCATATGCAAACAAAGTACTTCACCCACAATTAATATAATATTAAAAAGAAACAAATATGTTCCCTACAATTCTTTGCCCCTTTTCTTTTATAGGAATAGGGAGGCAGTAAAACTAAGCCACTTCCAGACAACTTAGCTTTATTGTGTTGTTGTGGGAAAAGAAGGGTGCTGTGCATTTAAAACCTGAACAGAAACTTACTTTGAATAAAAACCTATTCAGGCAGATGTGATCTATTGAGAACTGGGAGTCGGCATAGGTTCAGCATCTAGCAAGAGAACTGAAAACACACACACACACACACACACACACACACACGATCCAGACACACGCGATCCTGCTTGGGCAGGGGGTTGGACTAGATGACCTGCAAGGTCCCTTCCAACTCTGTTAATCTGTTAACTTGCTGTTTTCACTTCTGTTGCATCAAGTCTCCCCTCTCTTGAGAAGAATCCTCAGTCCTTGGGCTGGAAATGCTTCAGTCCCAACAAAGCCACAGAGCACAAAGTTGAGGCAGTGTTAGGATAAGAAAAATAAATTGTAGAGGTGACGAATCTTTTCCTTCGGAATCCAATCTCTGATAAAATAAACTCGAGTATAAGTTCTAAGAATAATAAAATATTTATTTCGGTACAAAAGAAATATAAAAACACTAAATCTTAATAATCACATCTTGACACTTAAATATGCATCCTTCTCAAGAGCCAAGGTGGCGCAGTGGTTAAATGCAGCACTGCAGGCTACTGCTAGTTCAGCAGTTCAGCTGTTCAAATCTTACCGGCTCAAGGTTGACTCAGGCTTCCATCCTTCTGAGGTGGGTAAAATGAGGACCCAGATTGTTGGGGGCAATATGCTGAACTCTGTAAACCGCTTAGAGAGGGCTGTAAAGCACTATGAAGCGGTATATAAGTGTAAGTGCTATTGCTAATGAAGGACTAACAGAAGAAGTAATGGAGGAATAGAAAGGAATTTCACATCTGCGCAGATCACACCTCAAGTGACTGCTTTACTTTGTTAAGAACCTCTGGGTCATAAAGTCTGATATATGAATACATATGAGTACAGCTGACAATCAGAAATCACCCCGTGACAGGCAGCTTGGATGTCTGTGGAGATTCTCAATCTCCCAGGTCGTGGTTGTCCCAAAAGTGCTTTTTTCCGAAAGGTCACTGGACTTTCTTGGGTTATTTTTGTTTGAAAACATTTCACTTCTCATCCAAGAAACTTCTTCAGTTGGGCAGGTTAGCAATTTTGGACCTCCACAATCCTAAGATCTGAAAAAGAGCCTTTTTTTTACACATTAGCCATGGAAGAGAAACTCCTTTTGCTCTGAGCAAGGACTCTGATCCAAACTCGGTGGGGCCAGGAAAAAAAAGTATTCTTGATAGACTCATACAACCACTTGGAGCATAAATACTTTCTGTCTCATTGAGTATCCCCCAGCTATAAAATCTCCCCCACATTCAAGTGGGCAATTTGCCAGTAACTTTTGGGGGGAGAGATGTGGGGGGGGGGGAAAAGTCCCATGCAAACAAATTCCTCATGAGGAAGATTGTCCCAAGACTGTTGCTCTGTTAAGGGTGCTGGAAAACATTTTGCTAGCGATCTTCCATCGGGCCTCTTTCTAAGGTTCAGTATGGAAATGAAAGCAGGTGGGATACTCGAGGTGAAAAACAGACACTTCAGGTTTGAATCTAGGCATTTAAGAAGTTGCTTTAATCCATGGGGAAGTGTGGGAATTTCTTGTTTAATCGTCTCGTGTGATTAAAATTGAGCAGGCGGTTGGACTAGAACAGGGGTAGGCAAAGTTGGCTCTTCTATGACTCGTGGACTTCAACTCCCAGAATTCCTAAGCTAGCCTGATTGACTCAGAAATTCTGGGAGTTGAAGTCCACGAGTCATAGAAGAGCCAACTTTGCCTACCCCTGGACTAGAACAAGGGTCTCCAACCTTGGCAAGCTGGCTGAGGAGTTCTGGGACTTGAAGTCCACAAGTCTTAAAGTTGCCAAGGTTGGAGACCCCTGGACTAGAAGACCTCTAAGGTCCAGTCCAACTCTGTTATTCGGTTACAATTGTCTCCGCTGGTATGAAAAATAAAACAGGCCTCGAAGCCTTTATGAGTAAACCAATTTTAAAAAATGAGGGCAAATTTTAATGATTGCTGCAAATTAAGAGCAGATTTTTTTTCAGTGTTCATTTTCATAACAATATAAATAGCAAGATAAGCTCTTCAAAAAATTTAAAAAAAAACGCATTTATTTATTTTTATTCCTTCACAACCCTTTTGGATAATAGTCATATTTGTTTAGATTCCGTTGTTGAATTCAAAAGCAGGAGATTGAATGACTAAAATGTTGGTGGGTCTGCTTTGGTTGGTTCTCCTGCAGTGAAAGAAAGAAACTGTCATTCCACTTCAGAATGGCTGCTGTCCGTGCTATAAAATAGCATCGTTTTCCTCCAACTGGGTGGTTACTAGTCAGCGTTGCCATTTGTCCCCATTAACGAGGAGCTTCCTGCAGGATTCCAGATTTTAGAGAGGAATTTTGAGAGTAGGAGGAAAGCGTTTCTTTGCTCTTTCACCTGTCAAAATCCTCACTTGACCCACAGGATAGGGGAGCTTGCCGGACAGTCCTCTCCTTAAGAGATGGAATTCTTCAACCCACACTTTGCTTGGCATGGACAACTCTTTCTCTCCTCTTTGTGTCTTCGAGTTTTGACTGGGTTGGGGGTTTTTTTCTCTTCACACGTCGCTGAAGACAAGCTCCTCAGTTGCAAGGCTCTATAACCTCCCACACAGTGTCTTTCTACCCCAAAGAGAAACGGGGGCTTCCTTTCTTTCTGAAGAGCACTTTTCAGGACAAAAGAGGTGTCCTTTCTCTTGCTGGCACCAGCTATCTTCCTTGCTTTGCAGCTCCGGGGCTGGCTAGGAACATTCCCTTTTCAGAAGCCACCACCACTCTTGCTGGTGAAGAGAAACACGAAGAGGTCCAGTTTCTGAACAATATTCTGCAACAAAAAATACAGTGAAGGACCTTGGAACGATATCGCATTTTTAAAAGCATCCCATGCTCCTCAGACATGAAAGTATAACAAGCGATTCCCGAGGTTTCTTACAAAGTAAAAGAATGATTGGCAAATCAATTTAAATTTGCGGGATAAGTATCTTTTTGAAGCTCAACTTCTACCCAGGCTTCTTGCTTACACGATGCTTAATAAATCCGAGCCAAATTAAAGGCGACAGGACAGCCACCTGCCCTCTTTCATATACGCTCTGGTACGGAGTAAGGAATTATCTTCGGTCACAACTTCCTGGGCTTCGCTGCAACGCCTGATATCTGAGCTGTGTGGGAGAAAGTTATTCAGAATTATAAAACAGGATAAGCTGAGGTAATAGAGGACATTGGGCGGGGGAGGGGGGGAAGGACACCATAGCAGTAACCTCAGCTGAAATGTCTGGTTGTGCTTTGTGGCAACAGGCAGCCCAGCCCTGGTTTTTTTCATGACAATCCCCATAATAGGAAACACATCCGTTGTGCCTTGGCCCAACTGTAACTGAACTGGGCCTGGGAGGGGTTGCATTTCACCATCTGCCTCTGTGGAAGATGGAGGCAGCTCCAGGCTCCTCTTCCAGGCAGCCTTTGGGCATGAAGGACCCACGGCAGGTGTGGGTTTCACTTATCTTCGCTACCGGTTCGCAACTGCTACCGGTTCGCCCGAACCAGGGTGAACCGGTAGCAACCCACACTGACCCACTGCTGTAGCTCCTGAGACATCACGGCTGCTGCTTGGTGTGTGCCGGGCTCTCCTCAACTAAGGGGCAATATTGCCTCATCCATCATGATTTACTTAATGTTTTCTGAATGTAGCTATTGTTGATTAACATTTAATGTGAACATATCATATGCCTGATATATTATTGCAGCCATTAATCAAGTAATTTTATTAATGAAACGTAGGAAGGAGCCAAATCTTTGGCATACTTCTGTGAGTGATTATTAAAGATGGTAGAAAACTGAAGCCAATTGTTCAGAGTGTCATTAATACCCATTTATTTTCTTTAGTGTACAGTGTCGTTAGATACTTTAACCTTAGTTAAGTTTGATGCTTAATTTGCTGAAGACACTAAATATTAATAAGCCTGAAAAATACAAAGTATGCTATGAGCTCACATAATGGGCAGATGATTCATGCCACTCCTTAATGCTTTGAAACCGGTACATTGCTGCTCTGGCGGAATAGCAAATGTTTCATGCAACACTCTTGAAACCAAATCTTCAGTTAGAATAACGGAATTTATTTCCTCGTTTCCAAAAAGAGATTGCCACGCGTTTCACCTTGTAAGGAAGGCTGATCTGCAGGCCCACCAGCCACTCCTGGCCATCCGTTCAGCAGACACGTCGGCCACTCTCTTGAATCGCATGGCCACATGAAGCCTTTCAGGCAGGCTCAGCCACGATAAACATGTTTGCCTACTCCTTTCATCTATAAAATTGATGGTGTTGTTGAATCATAACTCACCACAAAGGCAGCGTTACAATGCAGTGTTGGCTAGTGTGTCGCTTGGTGTCCTATCAGGAGAACACCAAATCTACCCACACCTGACTCTGGATCGTTCAGGAGCTAAAGTCCCAAAGGTGCTTTTTGTCAAGAGGCAACTGGACTTCCTTGTTTTTCTTTGAAGACGTTTCACTCCTCATCCAAGAAGCTTCTTCAGTTCTGACTGGATGGTGGGGAATGGAAGGATGTTCAACAGTGAAGGGACACAGGGCAGAAAACATCCAGTAGAAAGTACAGCTCTAATAAAGTAACAGTCAGTATGACCTAAGTCATATGACCTAAGTGCCAAAGCCCACTGCAACAACATCGCCAAAAAGGCTTCAAGAACTGTTAACCTAATCTTACGTAGCTTCTTCTCCAGTAATATCACACTACTAACCAGAGCATACAAAACATTCGCCAGACCAATCCTCAAATATAGCTCATCTGTCTGGAACCCACACCGTATATCGGACATAAATACATTAGAAAGTGTCCAGAGATACTTTACAAGAAGAGTCCTCCACTCCTCTACTCACAACAGAATACCTTACGCAACCAGACTTGAAATCCTGGGCTTAGAAAGCTTAGAACTACGTCACCTTCGGCAAAAGCATAACTCATAAAATTAACTGCTACAACGTTCTTCCTGTCAATGACTACTTCAGCTTCAACCACAACAATACACGAGCACATAACAGATACAAACTCAAAGTGAACCGCTCCAAACTTGACTGTAGAAAATATGACTTTAGCAACAGAGTGGTAAATGCCTGGAACTCACTACCTGACTCTGTGGTTTCGTCACCAAACCCCCAAAACTTTACCCTTAGACTGTCCACTGTCGACCTCACCCGATTCGTAAGAGGTCAGTAAGGGGCGTGCATAAGTGCACCAGCATGTCTACCGTCCCTGTCCTAATGTTCCCGCTTATCAGTACCCATCTTATGTATATAAACAATGTTTTATCTATGTATATTACCAACATGTACTTGACAAATAATAAATAAATAAATAAATAAATAAAAATAAAAAGTACATTTATTGAATAGTCCGAAGGCCTTTTCAAAAAAGAAAAACAGAACCAACAGGTACAGAAACAACCGTACAAAAATATATATGGTACATGACATCAAAATTCAACGATATCAAAATTCAATAACTAAATTTCTAAAACTAGATAACCCAAATAAAATATCTCGTCTCTAACTCAGCTCATCTTTCTTACAATCAATGAGATTCTTTTCAATGTAGCTGGCTCGTATTGCTGTCATCCTATTAAGATAGCGAGTGATAGCCCTTACCAGGGGAGGAGAGTCTGCCTTCAATAGAAATGTTAATTTTTGCCTTACATTCCAGTGGGAAAATTTATTAATAATTGTTTTCTTACTTCCTCATACATCCTCTAATAAGACAACCCATTTGAACTACTCAGGTGACCCTGAGGACACAGACAAACCTCCAAGTGGCCTCAACAACTCTCTAAAACTGTGTTTCCCAACCTTGGCAACTTGAAGATGTCTGGACTTCAACTCCCAGAATTCCCCAGCCAGCATTCGCTGGCTGGGGAATTCTGGGAGTTGAAGTCCAGACATCTTCAAGTTGCCAAGGTTGGGAAACACTGCTCTAAAAGAACACAAATGACCAACTGTCTGCAAGGAGTATAAATCCTTGCCTTCCCCACTAACCAGTCAGAGCTGAAGAAGCTTCTTGGATGAAAATAGAAACATCTTCACAGGAAAAGAAGAAAGTCCAGTTGCCTCTTGAAAAAAGCACCTTTGGGACAAACATGACCTGGATGACTGAGAATCTCCATAGATATTCAGGAGCTAAAGAGTCTCCTTGTTTGACTCCCCAAGCACCAAAATCCATTGAGTAGCTCTTATCTTTCCCAAGCAGAAGCAATACAAAGGCATAATACAATCTCCAACAATGCTAACATCCGTGAGATCCCAATTATATACCCCTTTGGGCCAATTTCCTCACCTTGGTGGGGAGTGGTTGACGAGGACTTAAGACTGCCCTACGAATAAAGCTGAGGTTCTCTAGCAGTCGAGCTCGGTTCCCAGGGGCTGCGTCCTTCGGCAACCATGCAGAAGTGGGAGTAGGGTTAAGGTTGAAGTGCCGAATTCACACACACACACACACAAACACATTCCATAGCCAGACTGTGGGCAACTTTTTTTTTAATTATTAAAAAGTTTTTTATTTATAAAACAGATAAAAGAACAAAGAGACAAAACATACAATAAACGTAAATAACAAGTACATGACGAATCGTAATCTAGTATACATATTTACATTCCGCTAATTTATACATCGTTATTTATCTTAAATTGCAAAGAATGAGTTATAGTTTTTCTTTTCATCTCCACCATTTTAATTTGTAATCTTGGTTCTCCTTTCTCCCCACCAATGATATAATTTGTTCCTGGTTTCAATGTATTCAATTTCATCTTTTCCCTTCATTTCTAACGTTAACCTATCCATTTCAGCACATGCTAATATTTTGCATAAAATTTCTTCTTCTGTGGGTATGTTTTGTTTTTTCCAATTTTGAGCAAAAGTTAATCTTGCGGCAGTCAATATATGTAGCATTAAGTATATTATGTTTTTGTCATATTTATCTAATGTTATCCCTAATAAAAAGAGTTCTGGTTTGAGGTCCAATTTTATTTTTAATATTTCTTCCAGCCATTGTTTGATTGTTGTCCAGAATTCTCGTGCTTTGTGGCACTCCCACCACATATGATAATATGTGCCGGGTTGCATTTTACATTTCCAACATAATGAAGAAAGATGTGTACCCATTTTGGCTAATCTTGTTGGTGGGAAGTGCCACCTGTAAAACATCTTGTATAAGTTCTCCTTATATGAAGTAGCCAGTGTCAATTTTCGATTTCTTTGCCATAGGTCTTGCCATTTTTCTAGAACTATATTAAACTCAAAATCTCTACACCAAGTTATCATGGTTTCTTTGAACTGCTCTTCAAATAAGGCCCGTTCTAAGAAGTATTGGTAATTTTTTTTAATTGCAGACTGTGGGCAACTTTTAGCTCATGCCTGAAATGTGGCCACGAAAGTTCCCTGAGCCAACAGGTGACTTGAACCCCGTTGCAGTTTAATGGGGGTTTCATAAATACCACTATTTCAGAAATATATCATTTCTTGCCATAGACTGCAGCAAATTGCAAAGTGGGCCACCGTCTATTTTATCTCTTTTAATATCTCTGCATTAGAAATGAGTGATTACTTTTTAATATTATTGGTAATCACCTATCCCCTCCTGTAAAGATGCATTTCTTGGGTGATTTTATTATATGGTTAATAATAGTACCAAGAAGCTCGGTTTTCCTTTGAATAAAAATGATGTGAAACAATACCTACCCTAAAGCATCTTTAATGTCATTACCGAACGGTAGGAGTAAATTAAGCGGTATTTAGCCACCAAAGTCTTTAATTTCATTGCATTTGAGTGGGAATGAGACATTATGAGGTCCAATTTAAAAAGTCACTAATGTTTTTACATCAGAGTAGGAGTAAATTAAACAAAACCACTCCTGAACTGCTAATACCATTTTAATTGAATGTCATTCCGTTTCCCGCTGCTGCTCTGGTGAGGCTCCTAGAGCTGACCAGGACCCGTTGCGGCTGCTCAGGGACGGATCCAGAGTTACCAACAAAGGTGACCACTAGACAATAGATTCCACATCCTTTTAAGCTTCATTCAGCATTGCGATAAAAAAAATATTGAACAGAGATGATCCAATCTGGCAAGTCTACAAGCAAAGCCATCATTCTTACCTATAATTTAAAAAAAAAGATAATATAGAAGATGGTTGAATTTTAAAATTAATACATGGGATCCGCTTACTGTCAGCTGTATAATTCACTCTTGGCTTTCAGTTAGATCTTAATGAGAAGATAAATGGGGGAAATACCAGTGAGTGAGCTCTCTGCTCAAGGTGGCATGGAAGTGAGATTGTGGCCTTCGCGGGGCAAAGGCTGCCGAATGACCAGACCAGGGGCGGGTTGCTTACTTACCGGTGCCGGTGCGCTGTGCGCGCATCTCCATATTTCGGGGGCGTGCGCGCTTGCTATGCATGTGCGCCCCCTCGCGCGATTTTGCTTCTGCGCATGCGCGGAAGCAAAATTGCACTGAAATCTCGTGAGGGGATGCGAGCGTGCGAGAGAGATTTCGGCGCGATTTTGATTCCGCGATGTGCAGAAGCAAAATCGCCCACAAATTCACCGAAAAAGATGGCGATGACGGACCAGCGGAGAGGGTTCCGGAGCGGTCGCGCGCAAATTGCGCAATCGGCAGCTCCCTACCGGAGCTACGCACCAGACAGCTCCAGCAGGAACCCACCTCTGGACCAGACACACCAAATCGCATTCTGAGAACTGCGGATGGGCCTGGGGAAACTTTGGTGCAGAATCCCAGCGTCTTCTGGGCAGTTTGAAATTCCAATAATCTCCAGCCTCCTGGGCAGAGTGGGTGGCATCAAAATGTGGGGGGGGGAGAGCGAGCATTTAAGCAGTTATTGGATTGAAAATGTAGTCCGCAGAAGTGTTGATTATCGCCTTCAAAGCTCCACATGGCAAGAGATTTCCCCAGTGGTTTCTACCAGGGGCGGGTTGCTTACTTACCGGTGCCGGTGCGCGTGCATCTCCACGTTTCGGGGGGTGCGCGCTCGCTATGCGCATGCGCCCCCTTATGCGATTTTGCTTCCGCGCATCACGGAAGCAAAGTCGCGCCGAAATCTCACGAGGGGACGCACACACGCGTGAGATTTCTGCAAGATTTTGCTTCTGTGCATGCGCGGAAGCAAAATCTCGCCGAAATCTCGTGCGCACGCGCATCCCCTCGTGAGATTTTGGTGCGATTTTGCTTCTGCGCATGCATTTGCTTCTGCGCATGCAAAATCGCCCAAAAATTCACCAAAAAAGATGGCTACGTGCACGACGGACCAGCAGAGAGGGCTCCGGAGCGGTCGCGCGCAAATTGCGCAATCGGCCGCTCCCTACCAGAGCTACGCACTGGACAGCTCCAGCAGGAACCCACCTCTGGTTTCTATTCCTCCCACCGGATCTGGCAGATCGGAGGCCAGGAGGTGTGGCTTCTCTAGCATGGCACTGCCTTGTCCCCAAAACACAGATGGCTCCACCTCTATCGGCTCTGCCCCCAGGCAGTGGGGCTGGGAGGTTAATTCTGGGAGTTGTGATATGGGTTAGGGTTAGGCTTTTACTGAATCTCAAGTTGGTTTCTCCTGTTTTAATGGAATGCCTTGCTCTTATTTCATTTGCTACTTGGACGGATGGATGGATGGATGGATAGAAAAAAATTAATGCATTTCAACTGTACTGAAAGGAGAAGCTACTTGCTGGAAATTTCAGCTATCTGACAAGCATATCTATTTTTTTGGCAGGGTACAATTTAAATACACACACACACACACACACACACACACACACACACACCCCTATATGTGAATTATCTTCAGATCAGAGTTTAAAGAGTCAATAGGAAATGAGTGGTCCTTGGTGCTCTCTGAGCTTAGTTGTTTTCTTGCAGACGTTTCATTACCCAAACTAGGTAACATCATCAGTGCTAGTGGGGTATGGTGGGAAATGCTTTTATCTCCAATAACTTCTAGAGTTGAAGCAAGTCACCATCAACTTAGAGAAGGCCCAAGACACTGTTGCCTTGAGTATTTTGCTGTAAAGTGTCTGAGTTTTTAGCGTCTACTTAATTGTGCCTTTTGGGATGCTTTCAACCTTGGCTCAAAGCAGCCTGGTAGATCATAGCAATGGCTAGTAGCTTATTCTGTTACAGATCAAATGTCCTTGCCGTAGGTGATTGTACTGTTCCATTGGCTAATTGTCCTGGGTTAGGAATTTATTTTATTTCCTTTGTGTGGAAGATTCACGAATTTCTCACACTTCCCACCTTAGCAGCTTCTTTCTATCCAGATTGATAACATTGTAGGGAGTTGGGTGGAGCTCATAGTCCAATATGCGAAGTGCAGGTGACATTTTTAGGACTTTCAATCGCTTTAATCTTTCTCACCTCCAGGAAACCATGGGATTTGTGGTCCGGCTGCAAAAACCATGAGGCAAAAAGGTTCTGAGCATTGTGCAGAGAAGCCATCAGTTCAAGCAATGTGGGATAGGAACCAGTGGGACCAGAGGTGGGATTCAGCAGGTTCTGACCAGTTCTGGAGAACCAGTAGCGGAAATTTTGAGTAGTTTGGAGAACCGGTAAATACCACCACTAACTGGCCCTGCCCCATCTATTCTCTGCCTCCCGAATCCCAGCTGATCGGGAGGAAATGGGGATTTTGCAGTAACCTTCCCCTGGAGTGGGGAGGAAATGGGGATTTTGCAGTAACCTTCCCCTGGAGTGGGGAGGGAATGGAGATTTTATAGTATCCTTCCCCTGCCACGCACACCAAGCCACGCCCACAACCAGTAGTAAAAAAATTGAATCCCACCACTGAATGGGACTATTGTGATGCCCTCAGCAGCAAAGAAGGAGACCAAGAGAAGGCCGAGACGAGAGTTGCGATCCTGAAGGGCAATCCTCAGAACTGAACTCCACACTTGAGGTCTGGGCATCACAGACTAAGTTGGAAGTGGTGTGTGGCTTCCTGTGTTTTGTGTTTCCAAAGTGGCAACTCAAATAAATTCAGGGCAATTCTGCACTTGTCAGTGGCACTACTGTAATAGCTACTCCTTTCCTGGTGTATCGAAAATGGCAAAAATCCGACAAGTCCTGCTAGATCTTCTTGCAGCTCAGTCCAAAACCAAAATCAATAGAAAGGAATTCCTTCTCTCATTTTTAGGTGTAGCATGTAAAAACCAGCCAGTATAGATTTTCATAATCAGAACACCAAATACAAGCTGAACAGACAAGACCTTGCAGACGACCCTCACCCTGTCAAAGACCTTGCCAAAGCCCACTGCAACAACATCACCAAAAAGGCTTCAAGAACTGTTAACCTAATCTTACGTAGCTTCTTCTCCGGTAATATCACACTACTAACCAGAGCATACAAAACATTCGCCAGACCAATCCTTGCATAAAGCTCATCTGTCTGGAACCCACACCGCATATCGGACATAAATATATTAGAAAGTGTCCAGAGATACTTTACAAGAAGAGTCCTCCACTCCTCTACTCGCAACAGAATACCTTACGCAACCAGACTTGAAATCCTGGGCTTAGAAAGCTTAGAACTACGTCGCTTTCAGCACGACCTAAGCATAGCTCATAAAATTATCTGCTACAACGTCCTTCCTGTCAACGACTACTTCAGCTTCAACCACAACAATACACGAGCACACAACAGATACAAACTCAAAGTGAACCGCTCCAAACTTGACTGTAGAAAATACGACTTTAGCAACAGAGTGATAAATGCCTGGAACTCACTACCTGACATTGTGGCTTCGTCACCAAGCCTCCAAAACTTTACCCTTAGACTGTCCACTGTTGACCTCACCCAATTCCTAAGAGGTCAGTAAGGGGCATGCATAAGCGCACCAGCGTGCCTACCATCCCTGTCCTAATGTTCCCTCTTATCAGTACCCATCTTATGTATGTAAACAATGTTATATCTATGTATATTACCAACACGTACTTGACAAAAATAAATAAATAAAATAAATAAATAAAATAAATAAATAAAATAAAATAAAATAAAATAAAATAAAATAAATGAAAAATAATGCCTAAGAGTTGGTGTGTGCACGGACGTTGCACGAAAATTTCATTTTAAAATTTGGAGAAAAGTCAGATACCGGTAGTTGCTCACTCAGATCTTGCTGTTCCTCAGAGATGCGTAAGTGCTTAAGCATAAACAAACAATTCACACCACCCCTTTGTAAGCTGTTTCCTTTCTTGATAATATCCTCCTTGTGCATCTCAAAACAATGAATGTCTGTTAACAACGCAAAAGTTGATGATTAGTCAGAAACGTCTGGACTTCCATCGGCGGGACTTCTTGTAACCTCATCAAGCGGTGCTTTGTCATGGTTCGTAGGAGGTTGCCTCATTCAGCACAGAGACACCCAGGAGGAAGACAGCAGCCCGGGCAGCTAATAGGACATGGCAGCACACAAGGGAGCTACACGCAAAGCAAAAAGGCCGCTGGCATGGCAGGCCTGTCCGGCCGTCTCCCCGGTCTTCTGAGTGATCGCTGCCAGGGCTAAAGCTGGTTGAACATTAACCGCCAACTTTGCTGACCTCCAGCAATTCCCGCCACCTGCAGAGAGAGGTCTGGAGAGGTGTTGCTGTTTTGGGCTTTGTTTCTGGCCGAGATGTTGGTTGCTCAACACATTAGAACAAGACATCAATCTCTGATATGAAAAGGAAGAAGGAAGCGGGGTTTTGGAGGGGAACCCACCCACCCCCGTCTGATCTTCTTTTCACGGTCTTGCAGAAAATCTGTGTTGTTGTTTTTTTGTCATCGTCTTGACTGAAGGTTGTAAAAGGGAGGAAGCCGGCTGTCAGAATCAGCACCGCTTTTTCCTCAATAATGCTGAAACGCCTGTATTGCGTGAAAAGTAGCAAATAATTCAGATTTTTTTTAAAAAAAGAAAGGACATTATTTGTCATTCTTCTGGGTAAAAGACCCAGTTAAGATCACTTGTGGCTGACTGGTCCTTTCACAGGTGTGAAATGGGGGGGGGGCTTATCTCATTCTGTGTCGATTCCACTGATAACTCGCTTCCAAAGGACGGCAGAGTGAGTCGGCTTTGGCCAAAACCTCAAAAGGTCTTCTTTAAAAACGGAGGCGCATGATGGCAGAAGCTTCCGTGGCTGCCCAGATGTCCCTCAGAACCAAGGAGTGGCTCACCTGGAGAGATGAGGGGAGAAAGCAGGAGGCCAGGAGGAGGCAGGACAGAGAAAGACAACAAGAGGAAGGTAGAAGAGGCCCTTTCGCAGCAGATCTTTGGCCACAGACCCAGATTCTTCTCCCAAGGACTCTGAGGCTCCAGGCCGACAGTGAAAACTCTGCTGCCTGCGTTTAGCGCTCTCTCTCTCTCTCTCTCTCTCTCTCTCTCTCTCTCTCTCTCTCTCTCTCTCTCTCTCTCTCTCTCTCTCTCTCTCTCTCTCTCCCCTCCCCCCCTCCCCCCTCCCTCCCTCCCCCTTCCCCTCCCGATGTATTTGTTTAAGGTTCAATGTACAGTGTGAATCCAGATAATGAGTTACTTGGTGAGGGTTTTTAACACGATTATAATATTATTATCGCTTTTGGGGAAATACTTCCCGTGGTTGGGACTCTTTTGACAGGACAATAAAATGCGGAGTGCTGGCATTCAGCCTAGGCAGGAGGCTCACTAGAACGGGGGGGCGGGGTGGTGTGGGTGGGTGGGTAAGAAGTTGGCCTCCATTAAGCTTGACAAGCCCCAGGCAGAAAGGAAAATAAGCTGCTTCTTTAGCCTTCCAGACATTACTCCCAGAAAAAGCCAAGTCAGGCTGTAATTGGCTAACACGTGGATGGGAGGCCACCAGGAAATTCTAGGATTATGGAGTAGGCTGGGGAATCAACGGGGGAAAAAGACTCACTTAGCAACAAGCCCCTCCCACCCCATGCTGCCAAAGTGGCCAGGCACTCCATGGACATGTCCATAAAGTCATGCTCAGCTACACTCAATTATTAGGCAAGTTGTATTTTGGAGGATTAAATTCCATTATGGAACAACTACAGTGCTCTCGGTCAATCCAACATGTTAATAAACCTCAAACCTTGAACATTTAAGAAAGGAAAAGGAAGACTTTTGGCTTTCTTAGGAGAACAACTCTGTGTGCACAATTATTGGGCAACTATTAGTGTGCAGAATTATTATGCAACTAAATGAAAATTTGCCCATCTCCTTCGTTTATTTGCATCTGTTAAACCAAGAATAATAAACAAATAACTCACATTTCTGACAGTACACACACACACACACACACACACATACACACACACACACACACAAACCGTGACCAATATAGTCACCCTTCTTTTCAGTAACAGTCATGAACTTTCATTCATGGAGTCTGTTAGTTTCTTGATCCGTTGACGATCAACTTTTTATGCAGCATCAACCACAGCCTCACAGACACTGTTCGGAGCAGTGGTGGGTTCCTACCGGTGCGGTCCACTCTATAGCACCGGTAGCAGCCCGCTGGTGATGTCACAGTACCGGTTGGGTCAGTTGCCGATGCCTGGGCGCCGCCATTAAAAAATTTTTAACAATTTTTAACAATTTTTTTTTTAAATTCTTCTGCGCATGCCCAGAAGCCGAGCTTTCGGCACTGCGCATGCGCTGCCTTCCTACCCCACAATGAGTCCAAGCAGGGGAGGATGGCTGAGGGAGCGTGTGAGACACTGAAAAAACGGGCGGCAGGAGCTATCTCCATTCCTCTCCCTTCAGCAGTCCGAGAAGCCACGAACACGCAGTGATGATCCTAGGCATTTTCGAGGCTTCTCAAGCTGCTGAGGGGAGGGGGAATGGGCAGCAGGACCTATCTCAGTTCCCCTCCCTTCAGCAGTCCAAGAAGCCACGCCCACCTGGTCACATGGCCGGCAAGCCACACCTACCCGGTCACATGGCTAGCAAGCCACACCCACAAAATAAGCCACACCCGCAGAGTGGTAGTAAAAAAATTAGGAACCCGCCCCTGGTTCAGAGAGGTGAACTGTTTTCCTTCACCGTAAATCTTCTGTTTAAGGAGGGCCCACAAGTTCTCAATAGGGTGTAGGTCAGGTGAGGAAAAGGGGCACGTCATTATTCTTTCATATTTAAGGCCTTTACTGGCTAGCCACGCAGTGGAGTAATTCGATGCATGCGATGGAGTCTTGTCCTGCATAAAAATCATGGTCCTCTTGAAAGATGCAGACTTTTTCCTGTACCGCTGCTTGAAGAAAGTGTCTTCTGAAAACTGGCAGTAGATTTGGGAGTTGATTTTTAGTCCATCTTCAACCCGAAATGGTACAATAGCTCATCTTTCATGATACCAGCCCACATCAGTACCCCACCTCCATTTTGCTGGCGTCTGAGTCAAAGTGGAGCTCTGTGCTCATTACTGATCCAGCCACAGGCCCCGTCCATCTGGTCGGTCAAGGGTAAGGTGACCAGACGTCCCGCTTTTGGCGGGACACACACACTTTTCAAGCGTGTGTCCCGCGTCCCGCATTCTTTCCAAAAAGTCACGCTTTTTTGGAAAGAATGCCAAAACAGCGGGACGTCTGGTCACCTTTTGCCCGTTGTTGCCCTGACGACTCGCAACCGGAAGCGGCGGCATGCGCGAGCCGGGAGAAATCTCTCGGCTGGCCCAGCAGTTGCCCCAGAGAAGGGGGAGGCGCAGCCCCACCCTCTCGAAACGGCTGTCCCGTCCCGCGCAAGGACGCGGGGGCATGTCTCCGTGGCGTCGTCGCGGTGGGCGGGGTGGCCCGAGCGAAGGAGTCGCATCCAAGATGGCCCTCGGGCCGGCGCTGGCTCAGCCGGCCGGGGCCGCCGCCACAGCCTTCCCGCCACCGGGGTAGTCGGGACTGGAGGCCCAGCCGCAGGGGCAGCAGCAGAAGCAGCAGCAGCAGCAGGCCTCTCAGCTCGGGCCGGCCGTGGGTGGCGTTGGCGGCGGGCGGGCGTCCCGTGTTGATTCCTCCGGCGGCGGCTGGAAGCTGGTGGAAGAGCCACCGGCTCTTCCGCCAGCTTCCAGCTGCCGCCGGAGGAGTCAACGCAGGACGCCCGCCTGCCGCCAACGCCGCCCACGGCCGGCCCGAGCTGAGAGGCCTGCTGCTGCTGCTGCTGCTGCCCCTGCGGCTGGGCCAAACCTGACCGTCCTCGAGTGCCTGCAGGACGTGCACGAGGTCAGCGGGCGGCGCGGGACCCCCGGGTGGGTGGGGGGGAGGGAGGAGGAGAGCCAAGAGACGCTGGGGGCTGCTCCCCTTCCCAAGCCAGCCCAAGCCACTGCCGGCTCCTGAAGGGGAGGCGGGAGGCGAGGAAAGGCCTCCCGCCTCCCCCCCCACCTGGACACCGACATTAGCGGTCTTTTGCCCTCTGCGCATGCGCAGCGTTCTGCACATGCGCAGAGGGCAAAACTCAAATGGCGGCGTCCAGGCGGCCCCGCCCCCCGTCGGTGTCCTGCTTAAAAAAAAAATCTTGTCACTTTAGTCAAGGGTCACTCTCATCTCATCAGTCCATAAAACCTTTGAAAAATCTGTTTTCGGATATTTCTTGGCCCAGACTTGCTGTTTCCAACTTATGGTCTTATTCAGTGGTGGTCGGGTTTCAGCAGGTGTGAAATTCAGTGGTGGGTTCCTACCGGTGCGGTCCACTCTATAGCACCGGTAGCGGCCCACTGGTGACGTCACAGTACCGGTGCGGTCGGTTGCTGGTGCCTGGGCGCCATTAAAAAAAGTTGTTGTTTTTTAAAAAAAAATTCTTCTGTGCATGCTCAGAAGCCGAGCTTCCGGCACTGCGCATGTGCTGCCTTCCTACCCCACAGTGAGTCCAAGCAGGGGAGGATGGCTGAGGGAGCGTGTGAGTGCTGAAAGAACGGGCGGCAGGAGCCATCTCCATTCCCCTCCCTTCAGCAGTCTGAGAAGCCACGAACGTGCGGTGATGATCCCAGGCATTTTCGCACGTTCGAGGCTTCTCGAGCTGCTGAGGGGAGGGGAAACGGGTGGCAGCAGCCTAGGAGCATCGAATGGGGAGAAGCATTCAGGCCAGACGGAGCCTCCTAGAAGAACCGCTGCCGCGGTCTTACTGCTCCTGCTGCGGGGGGCTGCGTTGCAGGTGGGCAATGCCCCCCTGCTTCTCTGGCCGCTGCCACGCTCCTGAGGCCCACGCCAACACGGTCACATGGCTGGCAAGCCACATCCACAAAATAAGCCACACCCACAGAGTGGTAGTAAAAAAAATTAGGAACCCGCCCCTGGTGAAATTCAGCAGGTTCGGACAGGTTCTATAGAACCAGTGGCGGCGATTATGCGCAGTTTGGAGAACCGGTAAATCGCACCACTGACTGGCCCCTCCCCTCCTCTCCCACTCACTCCTCCTCTCCTCCTTCTCGTACACACAGAGCAATCATGAGGAGGCGAGAAGCAGCCAGGTTGAACGCTAGAAGACTTGGCCGAACTTTTCTGTCAGTCCTGTGGCCGTGGCTTGGTGGGGTGGTGCTGCCCCACCTTGCCATGAGTGACATCAAGTTGGCCACGCCTACTCAGTCACATGAACCCCCCCCCCCCACTAAGCCATGCTCACAGAACCGGTAATTTGAATGTCACCCCTGGGTTTCAGCCTTCCTTACCTTGGCCATGTCTCTGACCACTGGACACCTTGTACTTCTGGGCACTCCAGGTAGGTTGCAGTTCTGGAATATGACAGCACTGGAGGAAAATGGGCTCCTGGTAGCTTTACATTTGATTCTTCTCAAATCTTTGGCAGTTAACGTGCATCTTTTTTTTTCTCAACACGTTTCTTGCAACCCTGTTGACTCTTTGCAACAAAACGTTTGATGGTTCTGTGATCACGCCCCAATATCTTAGCAATTTCAAGAGTGCTGCATCCCTCTGAAAGGCTTTTTACAATTTTTGAGTACATTAAATCTCTTTTTTTTGGGCCCATTTTGCCTGAGGAAAAGAAGCTGCCTAATAATTATGCACACCTTGATATAGGGCAGTGATGGCAAATCTTTTTAGGTTCGCGTGCCAAAAAGGGGGGGTGCGCGCGCTAGCGCGCGCTCGCATGCCCACACCCATTCCCTCCCCCCATGCATGCGCACAACACCCACCCATGCTGCCCCCTGCGCATGCGCACACACTCCCACCCCCGCGCAAAGGCCTTACCGGAGCCTGGGACGGTAAAAAACGACGAAACGGGCAAACCGGAAGTTTGGAAAAATGCACTTCCGGTTTGCCCATTTCGTCGTTTTTTGCATTCCGGGGCTTCAGGGAGCTTCCCTGAACCCTCCGGAGTGCAAAAACCAGCTCACTGGCAAACCGGAAGTGCGTTTTTCCGCACTTCCGGTTTGCCGGTGGGCAACGCTCGCGTGCCCTCCGCTATAGCTCCGCGTGCCACCTGTGGCACGCGTGCCATAGGTTCGCCACCACGGATATAGGGTGTTGATCTCCTTAGGCCACACCCTCCCTCATTACACAAAAACACCTCACCTGTTCTGCTTATATCCACTAAGTATTCAAGTTTATACAGCTTGGAGGTGGAAAATATGCATAAAAATGATGATGAGCCAAGGTGGCGCAGCAGTTAGAGTGCAGTACTGCAGGCTACTTTAGCTGACTGTGATCAGCAGTTCAGCTGTTCAAAACTCACGGGCTCAAGGTTGACTCAGCCTTCCATCCTTCCGAGGTAGGTAAAATGAGGACCCAGATTGTTGGGGGCAATATAAATATACATTGCTTAATGACGTAAACCGCTTAGAGAGTGCTTGCACTGTGAGGCGGTATATAAATCTCACTAATAAAATAAATAAAATAAATGATATGGTCAAAATACTCACTTGCCTAATAATTGTACACACGGTCCTTTGAGAAACACGGTAATATGTTTTTGAACATATTGTGGCCTTTTTGTCCTCCAAGCTCAGTGTCTGCCCCCTGCTTGCCTTTTGAAATGGTTTGCACTTGTGAATGCGGACCAGTTCCAAAGACAGCACTGCCTGCCACTTCTCTGGCGCTTTCTCCCAGCATAAAGTTACCCAAATAGCTCAAATAAAATCTTGTATGAAATAACTTCAGAACTGGCTCCAGCACTTAGCAAAGCAACAATACTTCCTCGGCCGCTCTCCCCCTCCCCCCGCCTCCCCCCCACCATCATCAAATGTTTTCCAAGTTAATAAATTCCTCCAGAAGGGATCCTTAGGGCAAGACAACGCCACACACGCTGAAAAATTAGCAAAAGCTTCTTTCGCGTTGCTAATGACTTGGTCAATTGAGAATGTGTAATAAAGCTCATTTTGGTTCGTTGTTGAGCTTAGCTGGCTGAATTCCTTGGTGTAGAAAATATGAGGTTTTGATATTCCTGCTTAGAATAATTGACTCATCTGAGCCCCGTTTGAACCCCGTGATTCATGGTTTCTCAAATTAGTAGGGACATAGTTAGGCTAATCGGTGGATGTAATCAACAAAGCCTTTGCGGGCGCCTTTTGCAATAATAGATTAAGCTGTCAAACAGAGCATCTCTTGTTTCAGTTACGATCAGGCAGAGAAGTCCAATTAAAAATCCTCATTAGCACATTTTCTTCCAGATTTGATTCTCTGGCTGGGCAGGGGAGAGGGCACAACTGAAATGAGCCCATTTGAAATATGCACCAGATTTCCTTTCCTTTCTGCCCCAGGTCGCTTTTCCTGGGTCCTCCAGAAGCATCAAGGACCATTCATCTTTTTGGGCCATCTCCTCATCTATCCGGCTTGAGCCACGTGCTCCCGCTGCTTACTCCCCACTCTTTGTTCCCGGGCCTTTGTTTATTCCGTGATTAATCACTCCTTGGACAGGTCTCTTGGGCGGGGACAGAAAAGGGGCTACTCCTGCAGGTGTGGCTTTCTTGACCAGTTCATGCAATCATGGGCTTTCAGCCAGGCCTTTGTTTGCTGGCGAGATCCAGCTATTCCCAGGGCTTGATTCGGGATTTGAGATTTGACTCCTGGATGAATTGAGCTCAAATTCCTGGGATTGTGAGATTAGCAAAACATTGGGGGGGGGAGGATTTCACCTTGGCTGATCTCGGATTACTCAGCATGGAGAGATGTGGAGATAGGACACCAGGGGGAAATCCCTGGGCTGCCCCAGAGGCCAGGAGTCAAAGTTGCAATTGAAATAAATGTCAGAATAGAGTGGGAAGGGATCTTGGAGGTCTTCTAGTCCAGCCCCCTGCTCGAGCAGGAGAACTTATACAATTTCAGACAAGTGGCTGTCCAATCTCTTCTTAAAAGCCTCCAGTGATGGAGCGCCCACAATTTCTGAAGGCAAGCCTTTCCACTGGTTAATTGTCCTCACTATTAGGAAGTTACTCTTTAATTCCAGGTTGCTTCTCTCCTTGATTTAGTTTCCATCCATTGTTTTTTATCTTGCTTTCTGGTGCTTTGGAAAATAAATTGATCTCCTCTTCTTTGTGGTAGCCCCTCCAATACTGGAATACTGCTATCATGTCACCCTTAGTCCTTCTTTTCTCTAGACTGGCCATAACCAGTTCCTGCAGCCCTTCTTCTTATGGTTTAGTCTCCAGGCCTTTAATCATCTTAGTTGCTCTTCTCTGCACTTTTTCCAAAGTCTGAACATCTTTTTTGAAAAGCCATGGCAAACTCTTATCCTGGGAGTGGATCCATAAAATTAGCAGCAATGGAGCAGGAGGAGGAGGTGGAGGAGGAGGAGGTGGAGGAGGAGGAGAAGGAGGAGGAGGAGGAGGAGGAGGAGGAGGAGGAGGAGGAGGAGGAGGAGGAGGAGGAGGAGGAAGAAGAACCTTTAGAAACAGATAAAAAGATAGTGAAAGCTATTATAATGCAGGCCTGCAATCCTGGGAACGTTAAACGCTGTCTGGATCAGGCCTCTGACTTATCCTATCCAGCAACAGCTCTCAAATTTTGTTGTATCACCATCCCTAAAAAGGATAAGTTAATTTATGTGACACATAAATTATGTGACACACACACTCCATCCCCAATCAAGTCAATTATTTCTCTGGGGCTAGTTAAGAAAAATAATGTTTTCAATAATTAATTTTTTATCTGTATAAGACAGAGATTCTTGGACTCGGCCGTACAGCAGCTGTTGCCATGAGGCGACTGAGGAGTAAAACACTCAGTCAATTCCATGGAGGCTCCATTCTGCTGTGCAGGCCTCAGGCCTTAAAAAAAATATTTGTAAAACCTATGAGATGTTTCTTGCAACACTCCTTGCCCCGAGGGACTGCCCCATGTAGGTTTGCACACATTTTGCTAAAATGCTTGAATTAAGGAATGTCTAGTCAACCTGAACATATATTTTTTTCCTGCCTGGTTTGTAAAGAACGGATACTTACCACATAAGTATCCCTTATTTACAAACATTCAAGAATTTTAACAAATGCAAATCAATGCAATGTTCTAATCTGGGGTTCAGAGGAATGTCGATCTGGGGAGACCTGGTTGAAGAGGAAGAACCCCCACAAGGAGGTCTGCAGGATCAGGATCTGCGGCTGGCTAACGTGGGGTCTCCGGCACTTGTCCTGGGACCCCACCAGAGATGGGATTCACATAACTTCCCTACCGGTTCGCCCAGCACCAACAATGCGAGCACACACGCGCGCCTACTCGCTTGCTTTGGTCATGCGTGCGCCTTCCGTGCATTCTCGCAGTCTTCCACACATGCGCTTTGCTCGTGCGCACATCTTGCACGCATGCTTGCAGCTTGAAAACGTGGCTAAATAGGACGACATAGCACCGGGACAGGTGTCCAGGCCCATTCGCAGGTCGCTACTACCGGTTCACCCGAACCGGTCCGGACCAGCTGAATACCATCTCTGGACCCCACCCCCAACACCCCATCTGGAGCAGCCGAGTCCCTGATGAGCCTCATCTTGAAATGAATCTTTTAAAAGTGCTCTCAGCAAGGGAGTCAGAACATCCAAATGATTTGGCAATTAAGAAAGGAAACATTTATTTAAGGAAAAAGTAGAGGATGGAGCTCACTGATGTCCGCCATCACGTATGTGTGGGGTCCTGAGAGGGCTTTTGAGGTAGTCCTCTCTCACAAACAGCATCTCAACCTACGGTGCTTTTATGGCACACGCTATCAGCGGTGGGTTGCTCCCGGTTTTGACCGGTTCTTAGAACCGGTAGCAGCGGCGGCAGGAGGCTCCGCCCACCCACCCAGGACGCTTCTGAGCATGCGCAGAAGCGTTGTGTGTGAGAACGCATGCACGAGCCGGTAGCAAACTAATTCAGAGTCCACTACTGCATGCTATCAATATTTTGCTCACTCACGTAGGCCTGTATTTTAGCCCCTCCTGCTTGCTTGTCAGCAACGCCTTTTGTGTAAAGTGTAAAAAAGAGAATGTTTAAAGGGGATATATGAAAGTGTTCCAAAAGAGATAGTGGTATCAGATGGTTTATTCTTGGAATATTACTAGGGTGCCCAGATGTTCTGATTTTATCAGGATTGTCCCTTTTTATAGAAGCTTGTCCTGATTCTGAAAATGTCCTGATTTTGTCCTGAAATTCGAGTTCCCGTCCTGATTTGTCCTGAACTTTTGTAAAATTTTAGGATAATCAAGATGAACGTTAAATGAAAGTACGTTTGCACTACTTTTGTTTTAGTTCAATCGGTTCATTTTCAGGCAGATTCTCTTATGTATTGTTACGGAAGATTTTGTGTGCATTTTTAGTGTGTAATATTTTAATGCTTTCTTTCAGGGTTGTGATAAATTATTTAAAATACTGTAAATGTTTTCTTAGTTTAAATTCTAGTTAGCATAATTTTTTCAATTCCTACGTCAAACGTGGCTGTGGAAAGAGTATTTTCCCTGTGCAAGAAGCAGTGGACAGACGATCAAAATCGATTGGATGTTAAAACTGTGAAATTCTTGCTTCAAATTAAAATAAATAATTATTCATCATGTGGCGAAATGTATAAAAAGATTTTGGGCGCCGAAGCAGCCATTGTTGTCTCCAGAGGTGGGATTCACATAATTTCCCTACCCATTCGCCCAGTATCGAAAATGTGAGTGTGCATCTTCCACGCATGGCCTTCCGCGCATATGCTTTGCTCACATGTGTGGCTTGCACGCATGTGCATAGCTTGGAAACTTGGCTAAATAGGATGGCATAGCGCCGGGGTGGGTAGGTGCCACTCGCAGGTTGCTACTACCGGTTCGCCCGAACCGGTCCGAACCGGCTGAATACCACCTCTGGTTGTCTCTCAAGCAACAGACACACCCAAGTGCAGTATAGACCTACTAGCATTTCAAAGCAAAGACTAATTTTGCCATTTTCCAAATCCAGGTGAGTCCATCCAGACGTAAATCCGGTCAATGTTCAAAAGCACACACCAGTGGTGGGTTCCTACAGGTGCGGTCCACTCTATAGCACTGGTAGCGGCCCGCTGGTGATGTCACAGTACCGGTGCGGTCGGTTGCCAGTGCCTGCATGCCGCCATTCTTTTAAAACAAAAATTTAAATTTTTTTTTAAATTTTCTTCTGCGCATGTCCAGAAGCCGAGCTTCTGGCACTATGCATGCGCTGCCTTCCTACCCCACAGTGAGTCCAAGCAGGGGAGGATGGCTGAGGAAGTGCATGAGACGCTGAAAGAATGGGCGGCAGGAGCTATCTCCATTCCCCTCCCTTCAGTAGTCCGAGAAGCCACGAATGTGCGGTGATGATCCTAGGCATTTTCGCACGTTTGAGGCTTCTCGAGCTGCTGAGGGGAGGGGGAAATGGGCAGCAGGACCTATCTCAGTTCCCCTCCCTTCAGCAGTCCGAGAAGCCACGCCCACCCGGTCACATGGCCAGCAAGCCACACCCACAAAATAAGCCACGTCCACAGAGTGGTAGTAAAAAAATTAGGAACCCGCCCCTGACACACACACCCAGGTCTAGAGTGGATCCCCAGCAGCCCCCCCCCCCGGTCCTGATGAGGGAGGACCCCCAGCTCTTCCCTGCCTCCAGGAGGGCGTTCCCCAGAGCAACAGACCAGCATGTGGTTTCTCTCAATCTGGCTTGAAGAAAACAAAAACCAGCCATTTCTCTGGCCAAATGCACCCAGGACTTTTAAGTAGCCGCAAACTTTAAATGAAGCTGAAATTTTTTAGGTTAAAATGGATCGAGTTTTTCATTTCCGTTTCCTTATTTTCTGTCCCTTCATGCCTTTCGGGGAAAAGTAAAACCAGGAATTCACTCAAACCAGAGAGTTTTTTTTGGAAGGGGTGCATGAGAAAATAGGTGGGACTGTGGGGCTAACTGTCCCCTTCAAGTGATTATGAAAGCCGTAAATTATTTGAAGGTGCACGTGGCTTCATTAGGAACTGATTACCTGAACCATTAACATTTGGCTTTTTAGCTTGATGATTGTGAAATACTGTCCACATTAATGGGGCAAGAAAGTAGACGTGGTTAACTTGATTAACCCATCAATAATCATTTGGAATAATTTTTCTTCATATACTATTTGAAACATTTGCAGGTCCTGAAATAATGGGCACTGTGTGATTTCAATAAATTCAGTAGATTTCATTCCACTCTTATTTACTCTGGAGGAAGAATTCTGTTTTGAGCTTTACCAAAGGAGGGAGGGGGGAGGAGAGAGAAAATGAGAGAGAGAGAGAGAGAAAGAAAGGAGGGAGAGAGAGGGAGGGAGGGAGAGAGAGAGAATGAAGGAGAGAGGGAGGGAGAAAGAGAGAGAAAGAGGGAGAGAGGGAGAGAGAATGAGGGAGAGAAGGAGGGAGAAATAAAGAGAGAGAGGGAGAAAGAAAGAGAGAGTAAGGGAGAGAGAGAATGAGAGGGGGAGGGGGAGAGAAAGAGATGGGGAGGGAGAGAGGGAATGAGAGAGAGAGGGAGGGAAAGAGAGAGGGAGGGAAAGAGAGAGAGGGAGGGGCAGAGGGAGAGAAAAAGAGGGAGGGAGGGGGAGAGGAAGGGAGAATGAGAGAGAGAAGGACGGAGAGAGAAAGAGAGGGAGAGAGAAAGAGAGAGGAAAGGAGAGAGAGAATGAGAGGGGGAGGGGGAGAGAAAGAGAGATGGGGAGGGAGAGAGAGGGAATGAGAGAGAGAGGGAGGGAGGGAGGGAAAGAGAGAGAGGGAGGGAAAGAGAGAGAGGGAGGGAAAGAGGGAGAAAAAGAGGGAGGGAGGGGGAGAGGAAGGGAGAATGAGAGAGAGAAGGACGGAGAGAGAAAGAGAGGGAGAGAGAAAGAGAGGAAGGGAGAGAGAGAATGAGAGGGGGAGGGGGAGAGAAAGAGAAATGGGGAGGGAGAGAGAGGGAATGAGAGAGAGAGGGAGGGAGGGAAAGAGAGAGAGGGAGGGAAAGAGAGAGAGAGGGGCAGAGGGAGAGAAAAAGAGGGAGGGAGGGGGAGAGGAAGGGAGAATGAGAGAGAGAAGGACGGAGAGAGAAAGAGAGGAAGGGAGAGAAAGAGAGATGGGGAGGGAGAGAGAGTGAATGAGGGAGAGAGAGAGGGAGGGAGAGGGAATGAGAGAGAGGGAGAGAGGGAGGGAGGGAAAGAGAAAGAGGGAGGAAAAGAGAGAGAGGGAGGGCCAGAGGGAGGGAGAGAAAAAGAGGGAGGGGGGAGAGAGAGCTTGGTAGGAATTTAGAAAGAATGCATTGATGTCCTCCCTGCCTGCTCAGATATCTGTCACACACACACACACCGCCGGGGGGGGGGGGCTGGACCGAGCTGGAAGCTGGAACTCTTGTGTCATTCAGGCTTCAGCAAGTGAGCTTCTTCCTTCCCCATCCCAAAACATTCCCCCTTCTGGAGTGTGTTGAGGGGAAAAAAAGGCCAGGTGGGCAAAGACGGATCACAACACCTGAGGGACGGCGAGAGATGCATTCGCCCTTGGATTCTGCTGAACCTGTCCAACGTCAGCCCTAACCCTGAGACCATCTCCCAACAGATCCACCTTTCCTGGCCTAAACACCTCCCTCTTTCTCTGGAGAAGGATATTTTTCTTTCTGTCAGGTCGCTCGAAAGGCCTTCGGCCGATCTCTGCCCCTTCCCGCCGGCTGTGGCCCCAAAGGTCCAGAAGGAAGCATATAGGGTTGCCTGTTTTCCTTTGCATCTCCTGACCTTTAGAGAATAGAATTAAAATACATACGGTGGCATATATAGATGGCCTGTTAACTGAAGATGCACGGCATTTACATATTGGATGGCCTTACTTCATGCATGTGTAAGAAGAGATTAAGGCTGTTCTCTCCCATTGGCTGGGGCCCTCTCACCTTTCGGCCTCGTCCCTGCAGCAGACGGCAGCCCGGCAGCCCGGGGAGACCTCGGCGGAACAAGGGGCTGTCTCTTGGTTTAGGACTTGGTAGGTTTTCTGCAAGTTAACATTTTCCGCGATGCACCATTTACATTGATTGTATCTGGGCTTTTCCCGTGGAGTTCTCTTTTTATTTTATTTTTCAGTACCAGACAGTTCCAGAAATAATTATACTGCTAGAGTGGGTTTCCTTAAAAAAAAAAGATTGTTAATAGTTGGAGTTCATTGGCGATAAACCTACTTTTAGAAGAAATATCCATCTAGTCCAGTTCCAAGCCGGGAGAAAGCAATAGCAATAGCACTTAGACTTATATACCGCTTCATAGTGCTTTACAGCCCTCTCTAAGCGGCTTACAGAGTTCAGCATATTGCCCCCAACAATCTGGGTCCTCATTTTATCGACCTCAGAAGGATGGAAGGCTGAGTCAACCTTGAGCCGGTGAGATTTGAACAGTTGAACTGCTGAATTGCAGTGCTGCACTTTAACCACTGCACCACCTCGGCTCTGCACTGGAGACAAAATGGAGGCTGGAGGCTGATTGGAAAGAGGGTCCATTTATTGATGAAGCAGAAGCATATGGGTGGTTCTGGGCAGCTGACCACATGGAGTTGAGAGTGAGGGGTATTTATACCTTCTCTTGGGCTTTGCACTTGAACTTCCTGTTCCTGTGCAAGAACATGTATTTGATTGGCTGTTGTCAGACTCCCATGTACAAATCCTAGGAGTTTGTCTGAGCTAAGTTTGGTTGAAGTTTGGGCTGATGCAATGAAAGGGCTTGTTGGGCAATTCCTATTGTGGCTGAGGGCTAACTCTATCTTTGTTCAGACCTTGCTGCAGGGAATTTGCTTATGAATAGAGCTATCTATCTCTTTATCTCTGAAGTGCTGACATCTGCTGAGGGCTATTAAGAAAGGTGGGGGCTGCTTTCCAAGAGCATGTTTCTCCATTTCTCATCCAAGGAAATATAATATTCTGCCTTTTTAATATTTCTCAAAATATTTCATTCTTCTAGGAGAGAGGTGGGTGCTAACTTTCTACACTACCTTTATCCAATGATTTGACCGATGAGGTGTTTTCCTCAGGCGCCAGGCCAGATAGGCATCCCAAAGCATCTTTTGGAAGAAGCTGGAGGCCAAACTGATGCAAAAGCATCCTCGGGAAAACTGGACAGACACACACACAAAGGGAACTTTTCTCTGTTTTGCTTTAATATTCTTCATACAAAAAATCTTGTCCCCTCAGAGCACAGACCTTGCAGGCAAAATCCATTGGAAAAGAGTCGGGATTGAAATGCTGGGGCTGTGGTGGGGGTTAATCAGTTCTAAGAGGCAGTGATTAAACCATCTAGGCCGGGGGTGTCAAATTCAAGGCCCGTGGGCCAGTGGTAGGTTCCTACCAGTGCGGTCCACTCTATAGCACCGGTAGCGGCCTGCTGGTGACATCACAGTACCGGTGCGGTCGGTTGCCAGTGCCTAGGTGCCCCCATTTTTGAAAAAAAATTTTTAAAATATTTTGTTTTAATTTTCTTCTGCGCATGCCTAGAAACCGAGCTTCCAGCACTGCGCATGCGCTCCCTTCCTACCCCACAGTGAGTCCAAACAGGGGAGGATGGCTGAGGGAGCACATGAGACGCTGAAAGAACGGGCGGCAGGAGCTATCTCCATTCCCCTCCCTTCAGCAGTCCGAGAAGCCACGAACGTGCGGTGATGATCCCAGGCATTTTGCACGTTTGAGGCTTCTCGAGCTGCTGAGGTGGAGGGGGAACGGACGGAAGGAGCCTAGGATCATCGAATGGGGAGAAGCATTCAGGTCGGACGGAGCCTCCTAGAAGAACCGCTGCCACGGTCTTGCTGCTTCTGCTGCAGGGGGCTGAGTTGCGGGTGGGCAATGCCCCACCCCACTTCTCCGGCCGCTGCCAAGCTCCTGAGGCCCACACCCACCTGGTCACATGGCTGGCAAGCCACACCCACAAAATAAGCCACGCCCACAGAGTGGTAGTAAAAAAATTTGGAACCCGCCCCTGCCATGGGCTGTATCCAACCGGTGGGGTACTTAAATCTGGCCCACGGGGCCGGCCTGGAAATAGCCCGCAGTGCCTCTGGCAGCCAAAATGGGGCGCGGGAGGTCACGCGTGGCCCCCTCATGCCCCATTTTCGGCCTGGACAGCCTCCTGCCGCACTCTGCCAGTCAAAACAGGGCGTGGGGGGGGGCTACACGCCCCCCCATGCCCCATTTTGGCCACAGGGTGCTGCAGGAAGTATCCTGTCTCCCCCCCCCCCCGGCCTGAAGAGGAGAACTAGAATGCTAATCCAACCCTTTGAAGAAATCCAGTTTGACACCCCTGGTCTAGGCCCTTAAACCGCCATCCAGGACAAGACAAACAGTCAGATGAAAGGGACCTCATCTAAACTACTCAATAAAATAGCCTCGCCTTTGGGAGTACAGAGATCGACTGTCAAATGCACATCCGCCTGGAAGTTTTTTGTACTAACATTTAAAAGTGGCCAAACCAGGTAGGAGCAGAGCACCAGCTGGAGCAGACGCGTGCGCGCGCACACACACACACACACACACACACACACACACACACACACACACCTTCTCTAAGGTGCCCTTCCACTGAAAGTCCCACAATTATTACACTCCTCTGGAGTTCACCCTTCACAGGAGAGGGTGAACCAGCCCAGCAGAGATTTTGTTGACCAAATACATCACACTGACTATTGCAGATAAATATTGCTTTCAGGCTAGTTCAGGACGTGTGTGTGTGTGTGTGTGTGTGTGTGTGTGTGTGTGTGTGTGTGTGTGTGTGTTTTGCCTTCTCAGATGCAGCTTAACGTTTTGAAGTCCCAAAGGTGCCTTTTTTCAAGAGGCAACTGGACTTCTACAACACAGTCCTTTCAACAGTAGCAAGAAGGTTGCACACCCATTTGCACCACTCAGGTGACCCTGAGGACACAGACAAACCTCCAGGTGGCCTTAACTGAAAGGATGCAAATGACCAGCGTTCTGCAGTGCTCAGTGCTTTGGAGAATAATTTGATCCCCTGTTCTTTGGGGTAGCCCCTCAAGTACTGGAATACTGCTATCATGTCACCCCTAATTCTTCTTTTCTCTAGACTACCCAAACCCAAATCCTGCAGCCCTTCTTCATATGTTTTAGTCTCCAGGCCTTTGATCATCTTCGTTGCTCTTCTCTGAACTTCTTCCAAAGTCTCAACATCCTTTATGCTTATTCTTTCTGGAAGATGGAAGAGTTTCAGCTTTACCTGGTGGGTTTCTTGCTTTCCAGTAAAACTTTGCTGTATACATACTGCATAGTGGTACTGTACACGAAAACTCACCTATGGAGCTCTGACATGGGAATATATACCTAGTCTCATCCGATGGGCAGCAGATGAATTAAATATTACCTTCCAGAACTGTAGCTCCCATGGATTGTAACATCCAGCAGCTGAGCATTAATCAAGTGGGCTGATGGGATGACACAGGTGCCATAAAAGAGGTGCTCGGGCAGGGGTGGGTTCTGTTGTGCCCCGCCCGCAGCTTGTGCAGCCTGGGCCTTTGGAACCTTTAGTACCTCGTGGCAGTGCTGAGAAAGGAGGGGCTACTCCTTTCCTGAATGCAAGAGCACGCAGGGCTGCCAAGAGGCAGAAAGGTTTACTTTGGAGGAGGTCTACTCGGGAGTAAGACTTGGGGCTAATTGACCACTCCCCTAATCTATTTAAGGTCATCAGTTGCAGCTAACAAGCTGCAGAGAACAACAAGCTGCAGAGAGCAAAAGAGACCTGTCTGATCATAGCTTGTTCCCTGACTCTTGTTTTGGCATTCTCTGTGTTGGCTTGGATTATCAAGGACTAATTGCTAGGAACTTTGCCAACTCTTGGAAACAATAAACAGACTCAATTGCTCGTCATTGTTTTTGAACTCTTTGAACTGATACCAGCTATTAATGAAGCTTAATTGATAGCTGGTTGCTTGCTGATAACAGTTTGTTTGTAAATTGGTGTGTGCATCTTGAGTACTACTAAGACGTTTTCATTAAATCAGTGTGTACAAACTGCTTGTGTGGTTGTGTGCTTCGTGGGGACAGAACAGGTTCTTCTTACCTTCCCCACCGGTTCACAACGCGACGGAAGTGCAAGTTTTGCACGTGCGTGTCCCTTCCTGGAAATGACCCTCTGAGCATGCGCAGAAGCCTTTGCGCATGCACAGAGGGTTTTTTCAATCCGTGGCGACCAGCAGACCAGTTCGGGATCATGGACCGCCGGTCATCGCTGCCGGTTCAGCGAGCGGCACCGAATTTCTGCTACCAGTTCTAAAGAACTGGTCCGAACCGGCAGCAACCCACCACTCTGCTCGGGACTTCACACACAAACGCGCACGCACATGCACACACAGACACAAAATGTAAATTGGAGTTTTGGGTCCTGGATGCGACTTCTGAGACAAAGGCAAGTGTACTAAACTCAACAGATCTAGTCCTATGGTAAAGAAAAAAATTTTTTAAACTATTTGACAAACTTTCAAATAGGAAGTTTGAAGATGTATTTGGGAAAACGCAGCCATCAAGTAGATACTGTCAGAAGAAATTGCTCCAAGTTTAACATATTCAGCGGGGCTGATCAAGATTTGCCATAAAATTCAAACCTTTAAACAGTTGCTTTGGGACTCACAAAAGTTTTCAATTATGTATAACTTCTAACCATTAATAATAGAACTTTTAAAAAGCACGCTATGAAAATTGTCTCCGATTCCTACTTAACTCTTGTTAGTTGAAAACAAAACCCCTAATATTGCTAGTTGACGATCTAATTTACATTCCCTGCCCAGTCTTATCTTTATTCTTGTCCTTCTAAACGCTGCCTGATCTCCCACACTAAAGTGAGAAAATAAATCTGTTTCCTTTTTAAGATGGAACTGGAGAGTCTCAAGAACATTAAATGTCCATCGTTGGAAAGCAGCTAGGACATAGATTTGTGGGGCTAAGTAACTGAGACAGAACAATGTCCTTAATTTGATTCCAAGCTGAAGCAAAAAAATAAGGTCAGGCTACATCTTACAGGCCTTGAGGGTGCTGTCAAAGAAGAGAAAGCAGGAACATCTCTCTATGGCAAGAATGGCCGTTCGGCTTCTCTGCTGCGCTTTGGTAGTGCCGAGGACCCCGGCAAGAACTGCCAGTTCTTGGCCTGCCAGTTGCCAACGGGGAAGAAATCAGACAGATTCATTGTTTCTGCCCATAGCAGTGTGTTGATGCTCACTTGTAACTCTGCCGTTGCAGTTCGAATCAGTCTTAATATGTGCTCTCCAAAGCAGCGGTGAAATCTACTTACCTTCAACCAATTTGGAGGTCTTATCCAGTGGTGGGTTCCTACCAGTGCGGTCCACTCTACAGTACCGGGGGAGGCCAGCAGATGGTGCTATTTGTGCACGACCGCTCCCGTGACATCTTCGCCGGTCTGTCACGCGTTGCCATCTTTTGGGGGGGAATTTTTGGGCTGATTTTGCTTCCTGCGCATGTGCGGAAGCAAAATCTCATGAGGGGACGCACGTGCACATGAGATTTCATCGATTTTTTGCTTCCGCGTGTGTGCGTAGCGAGCGCGCAAGCACCGAAACATGGCAATGCGCATGCAGCGCACCGGTAGCACGAAGAGCAAGCAACCCGCCCCTGGTCTTATCCTTCTATTGTTAGGGTCCTTTTGTTTTTAAGAATGATCCATTTCCTCAACCAATGCAATGTTGCCTCTTGATAGTAGGTTTCCCAGTCGGGGAGCCAAATCCACCTTTCTTGATATGGGTGGGAGGGCATAAAATACATGCATATTTTCAAAGACACCAAATAAGACGGGCACTGTTAGAGATCTGGTTAAAAATTAAGAATGAACACTATAGAAAAATCCCAAAATGGATATCGACAGTAGAAGCAATAATCTATCCGAACTTATTAGATGAGAAAAAGATCGTAACGTATAAACAAATATTGGACGAACAAGAAAACCTTAAAACAAAACAAGAGTTTAAATCAATAGGAATAGAACTGGATTAGTGGCATTATTTACAAATTCAATCGAAATACAAAAAAGACATAACACAATTTGGATTTCAAAATGAACAAGGATTGGATAAAATTCTGTTGGGTCCAGAAGAAAAAATGATATCGAAAATATACAACTTTCTCCTACAATATAAAATGGAAGATGAAACGGTTAAGGGGACAATGCTTGCTTGGGCACAAAATTTTGGATACACAATCAATTTGGTAGAATGGGACCAAATTTGGGAAGTAAATTATAAATTAACTATGGCGGTAACGTATAAAGAAAATATTTACAAGATGTTTTACCGATGGCACCTACCTCCGGCATGATTGGCAAAAATGTTCCCGACTATGTCTGCAAAATGTTGGAAGTGTAACAAAGAACAAGGGACATATCATCATCTCTGGTGGCCATGTCCGAGAGTAAAAGTATTACTGGAATAAAATTAAAAATTGGTTGGAAGAAATTGTGCAACAGGAGATCGAGATGAAACCCGAATTGGTCTTACTGGGAATTATAAGAGGCAAGATTAAAAAAGAAAACAGATCTATAATACTCCACATAACAACTGTGGCCAGGATAGTTTACGCTCAAAGTTGGAAATCTGATAGTGTCCCCACAGCCACGATGGTGGTGAGAAAAATTCTAGAATGTGCCGAAATGAGCAAATTAACAATGGAATTGCATGATAAAGAAGAAATGGAGTTCTACGAAGTATGGGACAAATGGTACAAGTGGTTAGAATGAAACAAAACATTCAAAATATTGTTATAAAATAGGAATGTCAAATAGAAAATGTAAAGGGTCTTTCTTCTTCTTGCTCTGTGATGTATGTGTGTGTGTGTGTGTGTGTGTGTGTGTGTGTGTGTGTGTGTGCGCGCACACACACACACACACACACACACGTGAGTCAAAAGGTAATGCCATTTTCTTTAGGACAGGTATAATTACCAACACAGGAACATGTAGCATACATCAAAATGAAGCTGGTCCTCTGTGGATCACATCCCTACTTCTCAACATAGTCACCGTTTCTCTCAATAGCAATGTTCCACCTTCGAATGAGAGCATGTATCCCTGCCTCGTAAAATTTTGTTGACTGTTCTTTGAGCCACTTCTTCACTGCAGTTTTCACTTCCTCGTCACTGGAATAATGTTTGCCTCTCAAACTCTCTTTCATGGGGCTATAATCTAAAGTATTGTCCTCAAACACATTTTGTAATCGTCTGTGAATGTACACAGGGGTTTCCCCCTCAGCAACAAGGAATTCAATCACTGCTCTTTGTTTTTGACGCAACTCTAAGGGGGCAGCCATTTTGAATTTTCCTTGCGAGTCTAAAAACCTGAAAAGTAGGAAACAAAATATTTCAGAATGTAAATGATATAATCATTTATAACTGAGAAAAATTCAGGTATTTTTATCAAAAACTTCACCTGGAATAAAGACAATGGCATTACTTTTTGACTCACGTGTGTGTGTGTGTGTGTGTGTGTGTGTGTGTGTGTGTGTGTGTGTGTGTGTGTGTGTGTATCAGAGGTGGGATCCTACCTCTGATTGCCGGTGCGGTTAATCGCTGAGTTCGCCACAGAGCCAAAGACGCTGCTCGAGCCTGCTCCCATTCGCGGAGCGGGAGCTTTCCCCGGGCGCTTTCTTCGCCCGCATGGATGCCGCCAATTGAGTTCTTTTGCCCTCTGCGCATGGGGGCATGTGCAGAGGGCAAAAGAACTCAATTGGCGGCATCCATGCGGGCGAAGAAAGCGCCCGGGGAAAGCTCCCGCTCCGCGAACGGGAGCAGGCTCGAGCAGCGTCTTCGGCTCTGCGGCGAACTCAGCGATTAACCGCACTGGCAATCAGAGGTAGGATCCCACCTCTGGGGTGTGTGTGTGTGTGTGTGTACACTTAGGGCTGGACTTAGGGCATCGCTCGCCACACTATTTCTTAGAAGGCTGCTGACTATGGGAATCTGGGAGGGGGGATTGCATGAGGGAGTAAATGTAGACATAACACATTCTTACCAGATCTTCAAGGTCATCCTTTGTCCAGCACCTGTCCGGAAACTGGGAGGAGGAACGGCCACGCAGGCAGAAGATGAGTGGGCAACGTGACCTAGTTGGGGGTGTGAGACAAGGGTGCTAGCTTCCTACTGGGTGGGAGACTGGGTGGAAAGTCAGATTTGGGTTTCCCTTGGACGTGCCAACATGGCTTCAGCAATAAATTGGAACTTTGAGGAAAACTTTGCCTTGGACTCTGATTTTCGCTTGAATGCTATTTGGAACCCTGACATGTAACTATGAAAATATAAGAAATAGGAACTGAAAACAAAATGTGAGATTCAACAAATCAAGTATAGAAAAATATAAGGAAATAGAGATAGTCAAATGAAGGTAGAAATACGGAAAAGTGTAAATAATAGCGAAAATGTAATGAAAAAGCTGTAAAAGTGGTTAGTTTTTTCTATGTATGTTTTGTTGTATGTTTTTGTATGTTGTTTTTTTATATGTTGTTTTTAAAGAAAAAAACCAAATAAAGATTTTTTTTTTAAAAAAAGAAGAAGAAATCTACTTACCTTTCCTACTGGTTCAGAAGCACGCACTTTTTCACCCTCTGCGCATGCGCAGAAGGCTTTGCGCATGCGCAGAGGTTAAAAAGAGGAAAATAGCGACATCCGGGGGGGCAGAGCCTCGCGCTGCCGCCGCTACTGGTTCTCCGAACCACCGGCGGCCACCGCTACCGGTACGCCCAATCCGGGCCGAACCGGTAGCATTTCACCCCTGCTCCAAAGATATCTGTTACAATAAGATTGTGGGTCAGAAATGTCGTTGCTCTACTTCCGATCTCCCCCGTATTGCACCAAAGTCTACCTAACTTCTCCCACGCCTACCTTAGGAATTATTATTTTTTTAGCCCTGAAAAGAAACGGGAAAAGAGCTAGAAATGGTGAGAGGAACTTAAATGTTCTGTGCAGATAAGTCCAAGCAGGTTCCCCACGTAGGAACAAGTTGGCTAAACAGCCTTTGATTTCTGTTCAGGTTTCTCAGTGCGTTCTACTCCTGATATTATCACCAACCAGCGATGCTTTATCTAGTGAACTCCGTGTTTCCTTGCTTTTTAAATCAGAAACAGATCTCCTCCGGGTTTGCCAACAATGCTTTTGGCCATAATGCTGTTTGCAGCAAAACTATAATGATGTAAAATAGCAGATCCCGAAATCTATTCTTTAGAATAATAAATCAAGGCCTGGAATGATTCAAGAAGAGAAGCAGTGGGCTGCAATGAAAATGAAGTAAGTAGGGGTGTCAAACTCAAGGCCCAGGGGGTGCTTAGATGTGGCCCTCGGAGCCACCCTGGAAACAGCGAAGGACCGGCCTGCAGTGCCTTTGGCAGAGGGTTGCAGGAGGCCGTCGCAGCCTAAAACAGAGCTCGCAAGGGCTGCAGGCGGCCCTCCGTAGCTCTGTTTTCACTGGCAGAGGGTTGCAGGAGGCTGACGCAGCCGAAAACGGAGGTCGGGAGCCCATTTTCACTGGCAGACCGCTCAGGCCACCACAGGCGCCCTGACACGAGTGACGTCGAGCTGGTCACACCCACCCTGGCCATGCCCCCCCCGGCCCCCCGAGATCAAACACAACCCTGATGCGGCCCTCAATGAAATTGAGTTTGACACCCCTGAAGTAGAGTAATGCAGATAAGATGCACACCAGAGTCCATGGGTTGGCGGAAAGGACAAATGAATTAATTTCCACACTGTCAAGAATAAGCCTTTGGCTGCTTAGGATTTGGCTGGGCGAGAGCAGCCTCTTTTCGAGCGACCAAGGGGGAGACTAACGGTGTGATGTACACTCCGCATGGGAAAGGTGCCAAGGTGCCACGGCAGAAGCAAACCTTCCACATTGCCTTCCCGGGTGGGCTTCTGCCTTTGGAAGCCTCTTCTGCTTTAGCCACCCAATTTTTCCTCATTCCACTGGTCCCTAAATTTGCTGAAAAACTCCTTGAGACTTGGAGGGATCCTCTGAAAATATGCAAGGATTTCCACACGGATAAAGAGGATCAAAGCCACCACGGGGGGCAATCTGTTCAAAATAGTACTCCCTGCATCCTTCAATTATCTTTATGGCATCGGTTTTAAAAAAAGGACAACATAAAGCAAATTCTATTATTGCTTTTTTAGCTGTCCTGATAACAATCAACTAAATGCTAACGAAAGTTAACCCTCTCATACTTTTGCTACCACGAAGCAAGCCAAAATACTTTTTATACTGTTATTCTACAGAAGAATATAACTTTATTACGGTCATAGACCAGCAATAGACATCACTGTTTACAATATATTAAAAAAAGTACTGACATTAATAGTGGATAATAACATCCCTGTTAAGAAAATACATGTTCTCAAACAGTTACTCCCTAGTTTACGTGAGTGGAGAGTCGATACATATGTAAGTAAATATAATTTTCCAAAAATTGTTAGAGATATCTCCAAAAAATTGGCACAAGTTGACAGCTGTAATTCTGTAACCAATTTTTTCTTGTAGACATTGCAGCAACACAGAATTTTGTCACTGCACACGTGATAGCTGGGTTTGAGTCCTGGAGGAGAAAGCCTACATAAAAATTTATTTATTTATTTATTTATTTGTTTGTTTGTTTGTTTGTTTGTTTGTTTGTTTGTTTAAATAGATTTGTATGCCGCCCAACTCCCGAGGGACTCTGGGCGGCTAACAGCATGGCAAATACAAAATCTCAAAAAATTGTCAGCCCTCCCAGACAACCTCTCTAATAAGGGGATTCTACAATTATTGACCAGAACAAATCAAACCCGCTGAAGTTTCTCAGACGTGGAAGAGAAGCAGGAGTGGGTTCTAACTTACCTTACTGCCGGTTCGCTTCCTCCCACGCCACGTGGCTGCGCCTCGTGTGTGCGCGCGTGCATACGCAGTGGCAAAAAATCTGAAAAAATCCAAAAAATCCCCCCCAAAAGCTGAAAACAAGATGGTGACGCATGCACAGTGCCGGAAACTCGGCTTCTGCACATGCTCAGAAGAAAAAAAATTCAAAACAAATCAAAACAAATTCAAAACAAAAAGATGGCAACGCCCATAGACCAGCACCGACCGAACCGGTCCCGTGATGACATCGTGATGTCACCAGCGGGTCACTACCAGTTTGGGTGAACTGGTCCGAACTGGGAGGAACCCACCTCTGAAGAAAAGAAACCATTTTCCATTTTCTATATGGAAACCCTCACTCGGACACTCTTGCCGAGAGTTGAACTCTTTTTCTTTAAGAAAGAAACTGTCTATCTGTCTGTCTGTCTGTCTGTCTCTCTCTCTCTCTCTCTCTTTCTCTCTCTCTCCCCTTGCTGAGCGACTCACTTTCAAGGAAATTTATCCAAGTTTACGCTGCACATCTTGAGTAACATTAGCCAGCTTGGGGTGTTACATATTTAGGTACTATTACATCACCGGACCGCAAATTCCCAATGGGTGGCCCAAATTTAAGGACAATGCAGAAAATTCAGGCCCGTTTATTGCCGGCAGACAGGCTTTGATACGGAGGGGGGGAAAGTGGGTGTGTGTGCACAGGGGAGATAGAGGGAGAATGAATTCCCATTTGTTTCCGAGCTTTCTGGAAGGAAAAAAGAAAAAGAACGGAGGGCTTTGTGGCAGTTTTGTTCCTGGTCCACTTGAAAGGCTGGGGGTGAGAACCTCCACCTCCACACACACACACACACCCCTTGGGCAAGGAAATGTGTGGGCCGCTGGCAGCAGGCCAGCAATGCTGACATCCCAGCTACCCTCAAGGGCCTCCGGGTGCTGTGGGCGTGGGTCCAAAGAGCCCAGCAGGAGCGACCTGGAGGGAGGGCAGGAACGCCAACCCAGCAAGAGGAAGCAAACACAGAGATGAACTCACACCTGGGAGGAACAGCAAAGGCGCTGACTTCTCTCCATGTCTCCTCGCACGGGGGCCCCAAGAGCTACTGTCCTTCTTGGGAATGGAGGGAGGGAGACAGCAGTCCCTGCTGGCTTTCGCTACTTCTCCTTTCTTCTCCTTCTCCTTCTCCTTCTCCTTCTCCTTCTCCTTCTCCTTCTCCTTCTCCTTCTCCTTCTCCTTCTCCTTCTCCTTCTCCTTCTCCTTCTCCTTCTCCTTCTCCTTCTCCTTCTCCTTCTCCTTCTCCTTCTCCTTCTCCTTCTCCTTCTCCTTCTCCTTCTCCTTCTCCTTCTCCTCCTCCTCCTCCTCCTCCTCCTCCTCCTCCTCCTCCTCCTCCTCCTCCTCCTCCTCCTCCTCCTCCTCCTCCTCCTCCTTCTCCTTCTCCTTCTCCTTCTCCTTCTCCTTCTCCTTCTCCTTCTCCTTCTCCTTCTCCTTCTCCTTCTCCTTCTCCTTCTCCTCCTTCTCCTTCTCCTTCTCCTTCTCCTTCTCCTTCTCCTTCTCCTTCTCCTTCTCCTTCTCCTTCTCCTTCTCCTTCTCCTTCTCCTTCTCCTTCTCCTTCTCCTTCTCCTTCTTCTTCTTCTTCTTCTTCTTCTTCTTCTTCTTCTCAGGTTAAAAAAATAAAATAAAAAGAACACCCACAAAGACCAGGTATGCCCTTCACAAGCCTTTTAAGTACACCAGCAACCTGGGAAAGGGCTTGGATCATGGCAGCTGCAAGCCTGGAGTCAATTCTGCCTGGCCAGCCTGGATTTCCCTTCTCCTGGGTGATGAGATTGGGAAGGGGTGGGCAGGGGAAGTCACGGAGATCGCTTTCCTCACAGATCGCTTTCCTCACTGACGTCTCAGCTGCCCCAACCAAGTCCCCTGACATCCCTCAAAAGGAAGGGGACAAAGCCTTAGAGATTACACACACACACACACACACACACACACACAGCCCTCTGAGGCTGCCTTTCAACCAGGGGTGGGTTCTGGATCCTTTTGCTGCTGGTTTGCTCAGGGTCGCGCCGTGCGCGCGTCCGTGCTTTGAGCGCGTGCGCACGCCCACAGCAATTAAAAAAATAGCTTCTGCCCATGCGCGGAAGCAAAATCCAAGATGGCGGCGCCCACGGAGACACCGACAGAACCGGCTCCGTGACATCATCGCCGAACTACTAACGGTTCTAAAGAACCGGTTAGAACCGGTAGGAACCCACCTCTGCTTTCAACCCTGCTGGAACAAGCTGAAGATACCCATGGAGACCCTAGCCAGGAAGGGCACAGCTTCACCTGCCTTTCCCCTCAGGAGGGGCTTAGACGAAGGCCGCATCCTGCGAATGCCCAGGCCGAGGCTCATCAGCCCTACAGCTCCGGAGGTCTCAGGCAGAAGGGCTAGATGTGCCTCCTTGTGCACTACCTGGTCTTATTGAGGAAACTGTCTGCCTTTGGCTGCTGCAAAGCAAGATGGTCACAGCCCTAACATCATCTCCATTCTACCAAGGGGATTTTGTATAAGCCATGTTGGCCATAAACCCAGACATTGCTTTGAAACGGCATCTTATAATGAACATGCAGCAAGTATTAACTATCCTCAACATTGCCTCTATAGTAAGACAATTAAAGTTGAATTAGTGTGTAACCTACTGTGACATTTATTATTATATAAGTTGATTCCAGTAATCAGATGTTGACTTTCTAGAATATATTTTCCAAATATTATACTAAATGCGAGATCATATATAACACTTACCTTGTCAAAATGTTATTTGGTGTAAATTAGATTATTGACAGCAATATGATTTTCTACACACTTTATTATTTTGATACATTTATTGTCAGCAGACAATGGCTTATCATCAGATTTGGAATTCAGAGATGGGGGTGGGAAAATTCAGTTTAATGTTTATTCTCCGTACTTTCTTCAGTAATACTTCTGCTAAGATAAATGTGTTAAGAGTTGGGGTGGTTAATGTGTTAGAACTCCATTTGGAAGTTTATGGCCCCTAAATTAGGCTGGCCTCATAGATACAGATACAGATTAACATAATTGTAAGGGGACTTGTAGGTCATCTAGACCAACCCCCCCCACCCAAGCAGGAGACCCTACACCATTTTTGACAGATGGCAGTCCAATCTCTTCTTGGAAGCCTCCAGTGATGAAGATCCCACAACTTCCGAAGGCAACTTCTGTTCCATTGGTTGATTGCTCTCACTGTCAGAAAATTTCTCCTTATTTCCAGGTTGAATCTCTCCTTGATCAGATTCCATCCATTGTTCCTTGTCTGGCCTTCAGGTGCCTTGGAAAATAGCTTGATCCCCTCCTTTCTCTGGCAGCCCCTCAAATATTGGAAGATTGCTATCATGTCTCCCCTGATCCTTCTCTTCACTAGTCTAGCCATGCCCAGTTCCTGTAACCGTTCTTCATATGTTTTAGTCTCCAGTCCCCTAATCATCCTGGTTGCTCTTCTCTGCACTCTTTCTAGAGTCTCAACATCTTTTTTATAATGTGGTGACCAAAACTGGATACAGTGTTCTAGGTGTGGTCTTACTAAGACTTTATAGAGTGGTATTAGTCCCTCCCTTGATCTTGATTGTATCCCTCTGTTAATGCAACTTAGGACTGCATTGGCTTTTTTGGGTGCCACTGCACACTGCTGGCTTATATTTAGCTGGTTGTCCATTAAGACTCCAAGATCCCTCTCACAGTTACTGCTATTAAGCCTGGTTTCACCCAATCTATATGTGTACTTTTGGTTTTTCTTGCCTAAGTGTAAGACTTTACTTTTCTCTTCGTTGAATTTCATTTGGTTAGATAGGGCCCAGCACTCAAGTCTGTCAATTTCAGCAAATGAATCAATAAAAAGCAAAACCAAGCCCCATTGTTTCAAATGTAAAAGTCTTCCTCCTAAATGTCTATGGAGATTCTCAGTCATCCAGATCATGGTTGTCTCAAAGGTGCTTTTTCAAAAGGCAACTGGACTTTCTGAGTTGTTTGATTGTTTTTGTAGATGTTTCTGAAGAAGCTTCTTGGATGAGAAGCGAAACATCTTCAAAAACAACAACAACAACAACAACAACAACAACCACCACCACCACCACCCAGAAAGTCCAGTTCCCTCTTGAAGAAGCACTTTTGGGTCTTCCTCCCAAAGCAACAAGCAGAAATGAAACCTAGTAACAAAGAAGGCGCACTCCACTCTAGCTTCTTTTCCCCAATCCTAATTTCTTTTGGTCTACCGAAAGCTTCCAAGATGTCCTTGTGATCTCTCATCCATTATTCAATAATTCAATTAAATAACTGGATTATTTAAAACCGCTCAAAGGAATAAAACTAGACAATTGCCCCAGCAATTCACATGTTTAGGTCTGTTAGTTGTACTCATGAGATCTATTCTCTCTGCCTTTGTCTCTGCCTCTCTCACACACACACCCCTCTGAGAGAGGGGGGTTGGGGAAGAGAAGGAGGGAGGGAGGGAGGGAGGGAGGGAGGGAGGAGAGAGAGAGAGAGAGAGAGAGAGAGAGAGAGAGAGAGAGAGAGAGAGAGAGAGAGAGAGAGAGAGAGAGAGAGAGAGAGAGAGAGAACAGAGCAACACCAGAGTTCCGGATTCTGACAAGATGCTTGTTTGTCCCACAGGAGCCTTCAGGGGTCTGCTCTCAAAACTGCCCAATGGCTTTGATCTCACGGGAGGAAGGCCATTCACTCCTTGCCTTGAGGTCCTTCCCTTCAGGCCTGGGAGAGCTGCAGTGGCTTGCTTAATCTTGGCGGCGAAGATTTCAGAGTTCTTCTCCAAGCGAAAAAGTTGTGCCAGGAAGAATCGTGCAAAAAACAAAACAAAAAAGGCAGGAGCAGCTGGAGGCCGAAGAGAAGGTGAAGATGGCACCGAGGTGGGGAATGGGGTGAAGGATCCAGGAAGAAAACAGTGAAGAGAAACAGATGCCCCTTTCCCAGGAGCTGATGCGGATGCCGTAGCAAACTGATTCATGTCATCCAAAGGCAGCTCCGGAAGGCTTGTGGGTCCCACCACGAAGGCCTCATGGAAGAACAGAAGTCACCAAGGGTTTCTGGAGAGGGTCTCGGACCCTTGCACCCGGGTATGCATCTCAAGGGGCTTAAAGAGCTGCTCACCCTGATCCAAATCTTAGCTTTGATAGATTCTTCCTGGAACTTTGAAGACTTGGGCAAGGGGAAATCTGCCCAAGATGATGTCTGGAGCTCCGTTCAAACAGAATGATGGACATCCCTTGTGCCCGGCTTCACTGAAGTCCTCTTCCTTTGGTACATTTCTTCTTTGCTTATTTTGGGTCCTAAGTCCCTTTCCCTCTAGAGCAGTGTTTCTCAACCTTGGCTGTTTGAAGATGTGTGGACTTCAACTCCCAGAATTCCCCAGCCAGCGTTGCTGGCTGGGGAATTCTGGGAATTGAAGTCCACACATCTTCAAACAGCCAAGGTTGAGAAACACTGCTCTAGAGGGATTTGCTTCTCCCGAAAAAGGCTATAAGATCTTTTCCCAGACCTTCCCTCCTGAGATGCCATCATACACGGAAGAGGGGGAAAGGGTGGAATGGGAGCAGACGAGACTGAGGGGCGGGTGAAGAAAAAAGTTACCGTATTTTTCGGAGTATAAGACGCATCTTTTTCCTCCCTAAAAGAGGCTGAAAATATCAGATTAAGAAGACCCAAATAGTTTATTAATGATAAATGTTTAATTTTTAGATTATGTTTTTAAGTTTTTGAGTAATAAGGAGTTAAGAATTAGAAAAAATTTTGAATTAATAATATTCTAGCATGTTTTAGCTTTATGGTTTTTTGAAATTATACCTTGTGCTTTTTCTGGGAAGTCGGGGGGTGGGGTGAAGGGGAGGGTAAGAGGGGTGGGAAGGGTGGAGGGGGGAAGGGGGGGGAGAAAAGAGAAAAATGTTTGTACTTTGTACTATTAAAACTTTTTAATTAAAAAAAAGAGGCTGAAATTTTGGGTGCGTCTTATACTCCGAATGTAGCTTTTCCGAAGCTTTTTTTTCCCAGCCCGAAGGAGGTGCTAACGATCTTCCCGGCTTCCTACTCCGTCTTTGCAGGCTTGTTTTCGTTCCTACTCCCTCTGAAAAAGGTTTTTTTCAGCCATAACGAGGTGCTAACGATCTTCCTGGCTTGCTGCATTTATTTTTATTCCTACTCCCTCCGAAGAAGTGTTTTTCCTGCCCTAAGTCTTTGCAGGCTTGTTTTCATTCCTACTCCCTCTGAAAAAGGTTTTTTCAGCCCTAACCAGTGGATAAAATAATGCGCTGAAGCTGAACAGACTAAAGACGCTAGCCAGATGAATACCTGGTAGGTAGATTTCCCCCCCCTATTTTCCTCCCCCAAAACTAAGGTGCGTCTTATACTCCGAAAAATACGGTAAATGTAACGGGCCAAAATCTGGGTGATTGAGTTGGATGTGGCTGTGGCCAGAGCCGGAGTGGGGTGGGGGGCTGCCACTCAGCCACAGACTGCAGCATCGATCAGGGAAGCCCCTCCTCGCTCTGCACCCGGAACTCTTCAAGACTTCATGGTTGCATGTGGGGGGGGGGGGGCAAAAGATCATGTTTTCCTGCTTGCTTGCCATTCTGAGTTGATTCAGCTCGGTAAGCATGTTTCTATCATTTTAACATTATTTCCATACGAAGCAGGCAATCAAATGAGCACTGATTTAACAAGAAGGCTGCCTAGCTAGAAGAGTCACTGTTGTGTTATTTATTGAACCTTCTATTTCAAACGCATTTGAATCATTTTTTTAAAAAATGCACTGATATTTTTATATGTCAAAAAAAAGTCAATTTTAAAAGATCAAATGACAGAACTCTAATAATAAATTCGTTTATTCCTACAGCTTTAAAATCTTTTGAATTTATCTTTGAAATATAAGGCATTATCCGAATACGGAGTTTATTCTAGCTTGATCAAAACCATAGCAAAACATGAAGAGTAATAGTTGGTGTTTTTTTTAAAAGTTTGGGGAAATGTTAATAAGAATTGGGTAGTAATTGTGTGCAGTAATTCTAACTTAATAGAATGTGTTCGGTTGTGCTGTGTACTTTACAACAGTTTTTAAACCTCGTAGTATTTAATACCGGCTTGTTTTTATTTTTGAACAGTTGCGCCAATGGGCTTTAGAAATTGGGTGGAACATTTTCTGATTGCAGTTCATACTTTGACCACAGGGGGGCGAGGGGATAAAAAAAAGTTTTAAATCAAAGTAGAATTCTTCCAAGAGATGAAAAAAATACCCCTCCCCTATCTGATAGTTTGTCAATCCATGTTTAATTCCCATTATTGCCATTTAGCAGTGAACGGACAGGGAAAGCAGCACAGGGGTTATTGCAAAAATTAAAACCCAAAACCAAAACCCCACGGAGTGTAATCAAATACAGACTGAACCAGGCTAAGCATAAACGATGCCGCAAGAGCAACTGAGCGGTTATTTTGAGCGAGATGCGTCTGAATTAAGGATTCGTGTATCTAATTCTGATTTCGATTGTCTTCATTGTTAACCGAGAGGGGGAAAAATCAGAGCTGGCGATCCTTTTGCTGGCACCGTTTGAGCTTCTTCAGCCCCGCAGGCAAAGTGCCCTCCAGAATACGTTAAACTAAAGTGCCCATCATGCCCTGGCTTTTGGAGGAGACCACCCTGAGACCTCTAGATCAGGGGTCTCCAACCTTGACAAACTTTAAGACTTTTGGACTTCCAAGTCCCAGAATTCCTCAGCCAGCGAAGCTTGAAGTCCACAAGTCTTAAAGTTGCCAAGGTTGGAGACCCCTGTTCTAGATCAGGGGTTCCCCAAACTTGGCAACTTTAAGACTTGTGGACTTCCAACTCCCAGAATTCTCCAGCCAATATAGCTGGCTGGAGAATTCTGGGAGTTGAAGTCCACAAGTCTTAAAGTTGCCAAGGTTGGAGATCCCTGTTCTAGATCAGGGGTCCCCAAACTTGGCAACTTTAAGACATCAACTCCCAGAATTCTCCAGCCAATATAGCTGGTTGGAGAATTCTGGGAGTTGAAGTCCACAAGTCTTAAAGTTGCCAAGTTTGAAGACCTCTGTTCTAGATCAAAGGAAGAGAATCCTAGACTGAAAAGCCGGTCTGCCGGACTCGATGGGCAGCCGTGAGCGGGAGAAGCATGCGGGGGACAGGATCCCCTGCCTGGGGGAGGCGGGGGGGAGATGTCCCAGCTACCTGGACCTTGTAATCCTACAAAAGAAAGAACAAGAAGCCAGATCCCCGTCCAGACCCACCGGTCAAGGGAGCCGCGGGGCCTTCCATATCTGTGCCCTTGACAGGCAAAGGTTGGCGGGGTGCGACGGGGCAAGACTCCGCGGGCCGCTGCTTTCTTCGCAGGGACAGGCGGGGTTGTGGGGTTAGGGTTTCGGGCAAGGAGCAGCCGCTGACCCGAGGAGACAGAAGGGAGAGAGGCAGCTCCAAGCTGGGTCCCGGAGCGGCGGCCCCTTGCCAAGCCAGGTGGCCTCTTCCTTGCAGCACTTGGAGGTCCCTGGAAGGCCAGATAAGCGGTGTGTGTGTGTATGTCTCCGGCCACCTTTCCCAGGTGCTAGCTTGGGGAATCCGGACCCCCACCAACCTCACCCCTTTCTGCGTCTAGCGCAGTTCAGACAAGACGGGTCCAAGCCGGGTCGCGGCACCCACGCCGGGGCTTTCCCAAGAAATTGTGGGATCGGGCCCCGCCAGGTGGGCTTTGAATCCTCCCGAGGCAGAGAACACAGAGAGAGGGAGGGGGAGGGAGGGGAGAGATGGGGGGGGAGGGGAGAGATGGGGGGGGGAGAGAGAGACAACGGTGGAGCTCTTGCCTCACAATCAGGAGGTTGTGAGTTCAATCCTAGGTAGAGGCAGATGTAGGGTCTCCTGCTTGGGCAGGGGGTTGGACTAGATGACCTGTAAGGTCCCTTCCAACTCTGTTAAATATCATGTCTAACAGGCCAGGGAGTCAGCAAGAATAGCGAGCGCTCGCCCACTCCGACTCAGCAGCGTAGACCGGAGTAGCTGCATCGGAGCTGGCGGAGAAGACGCGGCGACTCCCCGGGTGACAGAGGGCGATCGATCGCCCTCCCTGGCTCTCCTCCCGGCCGCCCTTTTTCCCCTGTCATCACTTTTCCCAATTCCTCCGACCGAAGGACCGCCGCTACTCCGCGGGCCCGGTGGAGAAGGCAGGGGGCTTTCTACTCGCCCGCAGCAGAGCTAGGTGGGAAGCCCAGCTTAACTCAGCCTGCCGGGACGGGCGGAGGGAGGAGGTGCGTCGCCCATGGGTCCAAGGGAGAGAGCGCCTCTGAGCATGCGAAGACGGCCGCTCCTTTGGGAGAAGGAACAGACAACCAGGCTAGTAGTAGTAGCAGCAGTAGTAGAGGCAGTAGTAGTAGTAGTACCGGGTGGTGGTGGTGGTGGTGGTGGTAGTAGTAGTAATAGTAGTAGTAGTAGTAGTAGTAGTAGTAGGAGGAGGAGGAGGAGGAGGAGGAGGAGGAGGAGGAGGAGGAGGAGGCTGGGTCTTTTAGGAAGCCCGCGGGAGACGCGGAGATTCGCTCATCCTCGGGGTGGGGTGGACTCCCCGGAGGAAAAGCAGCGCCCACACCCCAAACTTGGCAGCGCCCGGTAGCAGCACCTGCGGAAGTCAGCCAGCCGGCTCCGCTGCAGGATGCCCACCCGGCCAACCGGAGCTGTCCAGCAGGCGGTTGGCACGGCCGGCTGGCCCTTTTCTCTAACTCCGGTGCCTCCAAGAGGTGCGCCCCTCGTCCGTTCAATGCCCCTCGCAGAGGGGCCGAGGGACTCCGGTGGGTGAGGTGGGTGGGGTGGGTGAGCGGCAGCCCACCCCGACTCGCCGGCCGGAGCCGAGGAAAGGGGGTGGGAGAGGCAGGCAGGCAGGCAGGCAGGCAGGCTTGTGGGGGGGGGGGGAGTCGCGTCTCTGCCTCGGCCGCCCCCACTTCTTTCCCCGGAAAGCTCCCCAAAAGGCAGCGCGGGTGGAGCCGGATGCTGCCCTTTTTTGGAGGGGCTCGCATGGTCGGATTCGCCCCCTCGCCGTCTCTCCGGACCGGCCGCGGCAAACCCTCCTCTCTCCTGCCGCGGGTTCTGCCCCGGAACCGCCTGGAGCTCCAGATTCTTCCCCCCACGACACACACACACACACACACACACACACACACACACACACACACACACACACACACACACACACCCGGGCGTGCCGTGCTAGGGGGCCACGTGACGGCGAGCCCCCGCCCTTCCCCTCTTCCTCAGTCCTTATATGGGCAGTGACGTCGCGGCATTCACCGCCCGCCCCATAAATACTTGGAGCCCACTTGGCAGTTGCCCGGTAGCTGCAAGGGATCCAAAGGGCGCAAAACGAGGGAACGGAGCGCTCGAGCCCCACTGGCGGCGCGTGGCCAATGTGCCCACCACCACCACCTGCTTCCAGGAAACCCCCCCCCCGCCCACCCCTTGCCCTAGATAACCATCTCAGCCCCACTCTGGAGGGGGAAAACGGCCCGGCCCGCTCCCTGGAGGAATAAGCGGCCCCTGGACCAGACCCGGGGGGAGGGGGCTTCACTCCAGGATGACCGCCAAGGCGGTGGACAAAATCCCCGTCACCCTCAGCGGGCTGGTGCACCTGCCCGAAGGCCTTTACCCCACGGAAGAGGTAGCCGGCGCCCTGCCGCCGTCGGTCATCAGCTTTCCCAGCGTGGACCTGGGCGGCCCCTTCGATCAGCTGAGCGGTAAGTGCCCCGTCCTTTCCCCCGCCGCCCCTTCGGCCTTGGCATGACCGAGGGGGGGGCAGAACCGGAGGCGGGGGCGCCCACGGGGGGGGGGAAAGAAAGCATAAGTGGATGGGGCGGCCGGACTCCCGCGCCCACCTGCGGGCACCTGCCGAGCGGCGGACTTCAAGTGTCCGCTTTCGCTGGGACCTTTCGGAGCAGCTTTCGAAACTCGTGGTCATCGCCTGGCCGGCTTGGGTCCCTCCAGGGGCGGCCCAATGCTCTGAGCGCCAGATTCTCTTCGATCCCCGAGCCTGGATTTTCATCCTGGGCTCAGCCTAGGGGGCCAAGAGAGGCTAGCCAGAACTTCAAGGGCTTCTCTGTTTGCCCCCAACAGAGCTTTGAGAGCTTGTAGGATCGGGCGCAGTGAAAGGGCCTCTGCTTGGAGGGCCAGCGCACCTAACCCGGGCGCTAGGCGGCTAAAGGGAAGAGGAGCCGGCGCAAGGCGGGAGGGCTGGAGAATTTCAACCCTCTCGCGGCCTGAGGGGGGGGGGTGTTTCTGCTCTGGTCACAATCCCCCCCCCTCCCCATCTCCCCGCGTAGCTCTCAGGAGAGACCGCAGATGCGCCCTCTGCCTGTCTTCAAGCGCACAGCGATCCTAAGTTGCCCCAGCAGCGAAGTCTGCCTGGGCGCGGGGGTCCCCAAGGAGCGCTCCAGATGCGCGGTGGTGACGGGTTTTCTCTTCCCTCCGTCCTGCAGATGGCCTGATCGGCGCGGACATGAGCGACAAACGAGCGCTGGACTTGCAATACGCCTGCAGCGGTTTCGCGCCGCCGCCTCCGCGCAGCCAATCCTTCACCTACATGGGCAAGTTCTCCATCGATCCTCAGTACCCAGGCGCAAGCTGCTATGCGGCCGACGGCATCCTCAACTTGGTCAGCGCCGGCATCCTGCAGGGAGTGGCCGCTCCGTCGACTGGATCCCCGGGCTCCGCGGCGGCGGTTCCATCATCCACAGCCTCCGCCGGATCCCCCGCGGGGCACGGATGCGCCATGGCGCTGGCCGCCGGGGACCTGGAGCATCTCTACTCGCCGCAGCCGCCGCCTCCTTACTCCGCCTGCGGGGAGCTTTATCAAGGGCAGGCGCAGCAGCCGGCGACGTCCGACGGCTCCTCGCCTTTCCTGGCCGCCTCGACGGGCCCCTACCCGCCGCCCCCATCCTACCATCCCTCCCCCAAGAGCGTGGGGTCGGTGGGAGCTGACCCCGCCGGCCTCTTCTCCATGATCCCGGAGTACGCGGGCTTCTTCCAGCCGCCGCCCCCGCCGCCTCCTCCTCCGTGCAGCCAGCGCGAGTTCCACGGCCCGCCCGAGCGCAAACCTTTTCCCTGCGCCCTGGACTCGGTGCGCGCCCAGCCGCCGCTCACGCCTCTCTCCACCATCCGCAACTTCACGCTGGGCGGCCCCCCGAGCGGCCTGAACGAAGGGCCCTCCTCGGGGACGGCGGTCAGTGCGCGCCTGGCGGCTGGCGCTTACGGGGGGCCGGGAAGCCTGCCGCTGCGCCCCATCCTGAGGCCGCGCAAGTACCCGAACCGGCCCAGCAAGACGCCGGTGCACGAGCGGCCGTACCCGTGCCCGGCCGAGGGCTGCGACCGCCGCTTCTCGCGCTCCGACGAACTGACCCGGCACATCCGCATCCACACGGGCCACAAGCCCTTCCAGTGCCGCATCTGCATGCGCAACTTCAGCCGCAGCGACCACCTCACCACCCACATCCGCACCCACACCGGCGAGAAGCCCTTCGCCTGCGACTTCTGCGGCAGGAAGTTCGCCCGCAGCGACGAGCGCAAACGCCACACCAAGATCCACCTGCGGCAGAAGGAGCGCAAAGTCGCCAGCGCCGCCGCCGCAGCCGCCCAGTCTACGCCCGGCCCCGGCGCAGCCGGTCTGCCTTCGTGCGGCGCTCGGACGCGGACGCCCTGAGCCTTTGGACGGCTGGGTCGCGCACCGGGGTGCTGCGCCTGGACCCGCGCTCCCCTCCCACTCAGCAAGTAACCGCGGAAGCTGCTTGCCGATCCTCTGCCCCGGGGATCGCGGGAACGCTTTAGGAAGCGCCGCCTGGGGAAAGGGGAGAGGGGCAGCCGGCCAAGGGCCAGCGGGACGGAGGGAGGACCGTGTGCACTTTAGAGACCCCCGGAGCCGAGCGGGCGCCGCAGGACTGGCGTGGCGCAAAGACGGGGGAGCGCTCCGCGCAACTCTTCGTCGTCGGGACGGCTGCGGAAAGCTTTTACTTGAAAATCGGCGTCGGACAAAGAGAGACAAGAGAGCGAGTGCAATGGGGGGCTGGGCGAGACAACAGGCAATATTTATTCCTCTGCGGGTTGGGGGGGAATTCCCTTTTTTTAAAAAAAAACAAAACCATTCAACCCTCCCACGACTCCGCAGCAATTGTTTCCCCTTGGTTATATTTTCCTGCGCGTTCTTGAAAAGATAATTCATAGCAAAGGGGAAAGAAAGGCGCCCAGTTTTTTCCAAGCCCGCTAAGTGGAGAGAACTCCGTTTCCCCCCTCTCTCTCTCGGGAGGGAGAATCCTGGGTTCGGGTCTGTAACTTTTCTGAGCTCTCCTTGGTGCCTTTTTAAATATGTGGGCCATGACTGCATGTTAAATTGGTTGCCTTATTAATCCTGGGGGAGGGCGGGGTGGGGGGAAGGCATGTCAGGTTTTAATCATGAACAGAGGGTGGGGGTCTGACCTGGCTGTTAAATAAGAATTGCATAGTTTTCTCTCGTAATATTCACGTTTTTATAATAATAATAATAATACTTTTTAAAAGTTCTATTTTTGTATGCACTGGAGATTGCACCCCCCCTTCCCCCCCCAAACTGACATTAAATGTTGCTTCTGTGGAATATAATAATTAAAAAGAATGTGTAAAAGTATAAATGGTTTTTCAGGCTGGAAAGAATGTCCGAGTCAATGGACAACGGTTGAAAAGGAAAAAGATTTCATCTAAGAGGATACAATGGCTAACTCTTCCTTCCCACCCTCCCACAAATAAATCGGTACTGTGAATATGGTGGAAATAAAAATGATTTCTGTAGAAAATGACCATCAGAAGGGCACCATCACATTCTGTCTGTGTTAAATATCCCACGCAAATTCTCCCGGTGGGCACAATGTAGCCGCCAACAGACGTTGTCCCAGAGCCTGATGGGGGAGGGGGCGCGTGCGAGAGAAAGATGCGCTTCCTGCAAAGCTTCCCTGCGTGAAAAAGTCACTAGGAAAGATTAGATTAGATTATTAGAGTTGGAAGGGACCTTGTAGGTCATCTAGTCCAACCCCCCCCCCGCCCGTCCGCCCAAGCAGGTGTCTCTACACCATTTCAGACAAATGGCAGTCCAATCTCCCTTTGAAAGTCTCAAGTGTTGGAGCTCTCATAACCTCTGTAGGCAAGCTGTTCCACTGGTTGATCGCTCTCACTGTCAGGAAGTTTCTCCTTATTTCCAGGTTGAATCTCTCCTTGTTCAGTTTCCATCCATTATTCCTTGCCTGGTCTCCAGGTGCTTTGGAAAATAGTTTGACCCCCTCCTCTCTGTGGCAGCCCCTCAAGTATTGGAACACTGTTACCATGTCACCCCTGGTCCTTCTCTTCACTAGACTGGCCATGCCCAGTTCCTGCAATCGTTCTTCATATGTTTTAGTCTCCAGTCCCCAAATCATCGTGATTGCTCTTCTATACACTTTTTCTAGAGTCTCAACATCTTTTTTATAGTGTGGTGACCAAAACTGGATGCAGTATTCTAGGTGTGGTCTTACTAAGGCTTTATAGAGTGGTATTAGTACCTCCCTAGTCCTAGATTGTATCCCTCTATTAATGCAATTTAGGATTGCATTGGCTTTTTTGGCTGCCGCTGCACGCTGCACACACTGCACACTGCACACTCTCTAAAGAGAGAGAGAGAGAGATTCTTGGCTTCCAATGTTTAATCCCATATTGGCTCTGGAAACTCAGAGGACACTGTTATTTATTAGTGACATTTATATACCGTCTCACAGTGCAAACACTCTCTAAGCGGATTACACCAGTAAGCAATGTATATTTATATTGCCCCCAACAATCTGGGTCCTCATTTTAGCTACCTCAGAAGGATGGAAGGCTGAGTCAACCTTGAGCCCGTGAGATTTGAACCACTGACCTGGGGATCACAGTCAGCCTAAAGTGACCTGCAGTACCTGCCTCTAACCGCTGCGCCATCTCGGCTCATGTTGTTATCCACAGCTTCTTTATTCTGAATTTATAGCCAGGTTGATACCAAAGGGGGGGGGGAGTTGTAGAGCATGTTGGGTTAAAAGTGGTTAGCCAACTGACGGCTCAGCAGGTGATGGCCACCCAGGTCAGAGGCTACTGTATAATAGACCAGGAGTTAACTTAGGTTATGTGCAGAAGATCCAACTTCACATTCCTCATCTCCATCTGAGCCATCCATTTTCCACTGTACCGTTTTCTCTCTCTCTTGAAAACGCGCCCCCTGTGCCCTCTGGGTCCTGCAGCATAGAGCCAAACCTCAGCCACTCAGAAAAAGGGAAGCAACGCAAACCCAGCCCGGCCTGGAACTGATCAGCCCAGGATAGGAGACCACCAGGAAAAGGACAAACCAGGACGAAGCACTTTGCGATGATGCCAGTGAGCCACATCCACCCAGAAGTCAGCTCAGTCGCGGGGAGCTCACCATCTTTGTGAAAGTCACACACTACAGCAGGGGTGTCAAACTCAAGGCCCGGGGGGCCGGATACGGCCTGTGGGGTACTTAGATCTAGCCCGCAGGACCACCCTGGAAACAGCGAAGAACTGGTCTGTGGTATTTCTGCCAGCGAAAATGGGCTCCTGAGCTCCGTTTTCGGCTGCCATGGCCTCCTGCAACCCTCTGCCAGTGAAAACGGAGCTCGGGAGGGCCACACGCAGGAGGTTATGGTAGCCGAAAATGGAGCTCAGGAGCAATGTTCCCTGTAAAATTAGAAAACGGCGCGTGGCAGTTAAAAACTGCCACGCGGCATTTTTTTTAATGTGCGCGGCCGCACAGGCGCACAGCCTCTGCAATCAGAAAATGCCGGGCAGAAGTTAGAAACTTCCGTGCGGCGTTCTCTCATTACGTGCGCGGCCGCGCACCTTAGAGAGAACAGTGCTCAGGAGCCTGTTTTCGTTGGCAGAGCACTCGGGCCTCCACAGCGCCGACACGAGTGACGTCGGGCTGGCCACGCCCACCCTGTCCCCACCCCCAGGTCAAACACAACCCTGATACGGCCCTCAATGAAATCGAGTTTGACACCCCTGCACTACAGAAAGTCTCCCATGAGTCCAGCCTGGCTCCCTAGTGAGAGGCAGTGATCAAGGCCCTCTCCCCTCCTCGGAGTCAAGAGATGGGAGAGCCTCCCTGCCTATGGGGCCTATGGGGGAAGGGAAGCTCTTCCTTTGAATTTGTAAGGCGCCCCCTATAGTTCCCTTTCATACCAGATGAAGCTGATGGGGGGACTCTTTGGCAAGTGTCTGGCTTCAAGGCAGAGGCACCTTTTCCCACCAAGTAACCGGGGGACGCGAAGGGACACGGTGGCTCAGTGGCTAAGATGCTGAGCTGGTTGATCAGAAGGTCGGCAGTTCGGCAGTTCGAATCCCTAGTGCCGTGTAGCTCCCGTTACTTGTCCCAGCTTCTGCCAACCTAGCAGTTCGAAAGCACGTAAAAAATGCAAGTAAAAAAAACAGGGACCACCTTTGGTGGGAAGGTAACAGAGTTCTGTGTGCCTTTGGCGTTTAATCATGCTGGCCACATGGCCATGGAGACGTCTTCGGACAGCGCTGGCTCTTCGGCTTTGAAACGGAGATGAGCACCGCCCCCTAGAGTCGGGAACGACTAGCACATATGTGCGAGGGGAACCTTTACCTTTAACCAGGGACAGTGTTCCGCATCATGTGAGGGAGCATTATGCAGGCCACAATTTGGCTTTTAAGATGGGGGGCACATTCAGCAATCGGGGAAGAGGAGCAGCGCCCCCACCCCGCATCACCCAGAAGTCCCTCTTGAGTATGCCTTCCTCCCCATTTGACTCAGATAAAGGCAGCTTTGCGCTGACTTGGCCATTACTCCACCCCCCGGGCTATCCGAAGCCCCCCCCCACTCCAGGGGTGGGTTCTAGTTTTCTTCGCTGCCGGTTCACTCCTTGCCGCGCTGCGCAGGCGCGGCCACATGCGCAGTGCTAAAAAAAACAGCTGCGCATGCGCAGAAGCAAAAAACAAGATGGCAGCGCCTAAGGCGCAGTCGAGAGAACTGGTTTGGGGGCGTGGCAGGCCTGGGTCGCTTCCAGTTCCAGCGACTCAGGCCGCCAAGTTACTACCGGTTCCATAGAACTGGTCCGAACCGGGAGAACCCACCTCTGGTCCACTCCTGCCTTCTCAACATGGTGCCGGCTGTGCAGTGCCAGTCAACTTGGGGAAGGCTGACTTAGGAAGGAAGAACTCTGTGGCCAAGCTTAACTGGCCAAGCGCCATGCAAATGCTCCTCAGGATACCGGAGGGAAAGAACTACCCCAAGGACGGATCACGTTTCTTGATCTACGGTAGTTGCGCTTGGTCTGAGCACAAAGGATTTCCCCCAGTTGCAATAAATAGACCTGGTGTTCGCACCGGCGGGGAAGGCCCTTGACTCACTGCTGTTCCATGACTGCAGGCAAGCTAATTTTAAGCACGCTCTGGAAATAAACAAAGCCACATGTGGGGATGGGCAAGTAATTTTGATGAAAATGACATTTTGATGAAAACGACTTCAAAGAGCACGATGCTGTGCTATTGATGCTAGTCTCGGTTACCTGATTCTGAGCGGCACCCAGATTCAAGGGCCTTTGAAATGGGTCTCTGAGGAAAGAGAGGAGGGAATGGTCCTGATTCAGTGAGCCTTTCAACGTGTTTCTGTAGAGCCAGGAATTTCCGAGAGCCACTGGCCTTGCGACACCAGGGATTCAGAGCCCTGATGTCATTTCCAGTGTTGTTCTTCTTTCGGTGCTTGGATGGGAGGCCACTAGGAGATGCCGGGGTGTTAGGGGAAGCCAGAATGTTGAAAACACACCCTAGAAGAGAGCAGGAGCAAACCAGCGGTGAAATCTACTTATCTTCCCTGTTTGGAAGCGCGCTTTTTCACCCTCTGCGCATGCGCAGAGGATTAAAAAAAAGAAAATGGCAACGTTCGGGCAGGTGGGCGGAGCCTCGTGCTGCCGCCACCGGTTCTCCGAACCACCGGCGGCCGCCGCTACGGGCCGAACCAGTAGCATTTCATCCCTGGGGCAAACTACTTGGGTACAGCTGTCGAGAAGAGTATGTGATTGTGTCTGCGTAGTCAGCAAGAGTCTGGATTGACCTGGAGGTTTGAAGAGGTGGGTTAAGTGCCCCTCAGCTGGTGTTGACTCTTACCAGTTGACTCAGACCACACCTAGAGTACTGCATCCAGTTTTGGTCACCACACTACAAAAAAGACATTGAAACCCTAGAGAAAGTGCAGAAGAGAGCAACCAGGATGATAAAGGGTCTGGAAAATAAAACATACGAAGAGCGGTTGCAGGAACTGAGCTTGGCCAGTCTGGCGAAGAGAAGGACCAGGGGTGACATGATAGCAGTGTTCCAATACTTGAGGGGCTGCCACAGAGAGGAGGGGGTCAGGCTGTTCGCTATGGCACCAGAAAGCCAAACAAGGAATAACGGATGGAAGCTGACCAAGGAGAGATTCAACCTGGAAGTGAGGAGAAACTTTCTGACGGTGAGAGCGATCAACCAGTGGAACAGCTTGCCAGCGGAGGTTGTGAGAGCCCCAACACTTGCGACCTTCAAGGGGAGACTGGACTGCCATCTGTCTCAAATGGTGTAGGAACTCCTGCTTGAGCAGGGGGTTGGACTAGATGACCTACAAGGTCCCTTCCAACTCTAATAATAAATCTAAATCAATGACGTGAGTAGGTTTTCTCCAGCTTTACTTGTTCCCCACTTGGCCTGTTGAGGTCTCTCAAGGGGTCATTCATTGGTGTCAGCATCCGATCCATCTCCTTTGCCGTTGGCTTTCTTCTTGTTTTCTTTCAACTTGTCCAACCGTGGTGGACTTCTAGGTCCCTGAAGACATTATGTCTCACAGTCAGCCAGATGTTTAGCCTGGATTTGGCATTTTTGTCCACCTACCGAGTCCTTCCCAAGGACCTGGGATAGGCAGATGTTTATTATTATTGTTGTTGCTGTTGTGGTTGTGATGCTGTAGGCATTCTGTAGAACTCATTGGGGCATATGGATGGTGCTGGACCATCCATTCCATTGCTAGACCTCTCCATCCTAGAGGAATTGATAGCTCAGCGGATCGAAAACTTGGCAGGATTCTGGAGCAGCAAATTGAGAGAAGGCCCAGTTGTCACATGAACACAAAATGGTGGTGAAGCAACAACCTTATGTTCACCAGATGCAGCGGTTGGATGAGACGCACTAGGAGTGCAGCCCAGCTGTATTCCATCTCTCTCTTTCTCCAGGCAGCCTGCACTAGAGACCTCCCCAAAAATTATGAGGGCTTGTCCTTCTTAAAGGAGGGGATGTAAAATCCACGTTTGTTCCTTAAGAGTGGCCGATCTAAATGAAGAAGCCACCTTACATTCCTGGTTTGTTTTAAATTAACCTCTGACCAGGCACTTGTACTCGTTATAATGCTCACTTATGCATCAGCACCAATGGCTCACTAAACCATTCTTTTGCTCTGCCTTTTTTTCATTATACCAATTAACTGGTCCTTATTGAGACCTTAAGGGAAGGGGCACAGAAGCCTAGTGGTTCAGATGTTGGGCTTGTCGACCAAAGGTCAGCAGTTCGAGACCCAAATGTTGCGCAACCGGGTGAACTTCCCATCCTTGCCCTAGCTCCTGCCAACCTAGCAGTTCGAAAGCATGCAAATGTGAGTAGCAATAGCACTTAGACTTATATACCGCTTCACAGTCCTCTCTAAGCAGTTTGCAGTCAGCTTATTGCCCCCCAGCAATCTGGGTCTCATTTTACCCACCTCGGAAGGATGGAAGGATGAGTCAACCTTGAGCTGATGAGGACTGAACTCCTGGCAGTGGGCAGAGTCAGCCTGCAATTCTTCATTCTAACCACTGCACCACCGCAGCTCATAGAGTAGATAAATAGGTACCACTTTATTGGGAAGGGAACAGCATTCCATGTGCCTCAGTGTTTAGCCATGCTGGCCACATGACCACGGAACCGTCTTTGGACAACGCTGACTCCCTCAGCCAAGAAATGGAGATGAGCAATGCCCCTTAGAGCCAGAAATGACTGGACAGGGGAAACCTTTACCTTTTATTGTGACCTTAAATTAAAACGTGTCAACCAGTCATCACATATTCAGATCCATGCACCTTCTCAACCCCTGGATTTAGGACTGGATTGCTGCTAGTAAGTGAAAAACTAGCTTCCCAGGAACTTGTCCAAACCCCAAAAGCAAACTTTGTTCAGTTACAGAAGCACGACTTCTCCTCGCTACAAGTGGCTGTTTCACACGACTTGCCTATCTGTGGGCCACCTGGTTGCCTCTCCCCCCCTCTCACACACACACACTTGGCCAGTTTTGCACAGCAGTTTGGCCCTAACGCTGGGCTTGGCCCAATGTGTGAATCCAGTCCTGAAAGGCCAAACCCGTGTTGTTAAATCTATTTGAATCAGATCCAAAGGGTTGAAGGAGGGAAAAAAGTGGTTCTAACATACTATTGTGTCGATGCATAAAATACTTCTCGTGAGAAACTTGGGATCAACCCTTTGAGAGGAAACAGAAGAAGGCACGTCTAAAAAGGTTCAAAGTCATTCAACTTTCACAGGTCAAAATCTCTGCTTTTTAGAAAGCCGCAATTTGGGGGTAGATTCCAAAGAGATCCCTGCTGTTGAGCCAGTGCGAATTCAATTTACAAAAAGAGAAGAGTGGTGTTTTTGTGAGCACGGGTGGAAAAGAAAAGAAAAAGGAAGAAAAAAAAACGACTATGTAATATATTTAATAGACTGGCTTATAAAATTAAAGGAACTAATAGGCTCTATGTTTATTTAGAAGTCAACCCAGGCTTTGAAACAGCTTCCTTAGAGCAGGGGTCCCCAACTCTTTGTCTGTGCATTGGCACCGGTCCGTGGCATGCCAGAAACCGGGCCACGCAAACAAGCAAAGCCCCATCTACGGGGTGCAGGCAGCATCCATAAAATCACGCCCCCTTCGGTCTGGAGAAAAACGTTTCTCCACGGAACCGGTCTCTGGTGCCCAAAAGGTTGTGGGCCTCTGCCCTTTACTGGCTTTTAAGAATACGGGACGCACCTAAAACAATGAGGTCCACCCTTTTAATTTGCTCTGTTCCATTTGCTCTTTCAAGTATTTAAACTGCTTTTGCCTTTTTTTGCTCTCACTATACTGACATGGTAAAATATAAACATTTGAGATAAACAGAAGCAACCAGTTAAATCCTGTGGTATTCAGCAGGAAATGCTTCAAGGCGACGCAGTTCCTCGGAAGGAGGGATTTCCACTGAGCACAGCAGCCTCCGCAAATGGAACGGGACAGTCTCGTTCTAACTCACCCTCCCACTCAGGAAGGCATAACCCACTCAGTGACATAACACCGGTCACGCCCTGGAGCCCCTCCAAGGTTTGTAGACCTATCCAGACTTGATCATTTTATATGGGGGAGCTTTTAAAGATGCGTCCTTGCCGAGTTTAAAATGGTTTCGATGCTTCCGTAACAGAAAAACTTCACCTCCACCGTATTCTGCTGCACTAACATGAGCGCGGCCCAGATCATGCTAAAATCTAGACGAAAACAATTATGCCCAAACATCAAGGTAACAATTTTGAATGTTTCTTAATGAAGAAAAAATATATAATCTCTGCAAAGAGAAAACACACACTTCAATGTTTTGCCTAGTACTTTTGCAGAAAACGGCTGTGGGTTTTGGCAACTTGCCCCTTTGGGATTTCCCACCGGTGCCGGTAGTTGAGCAGGGTGGCATCATCCTTGGGCACCATTTGATATAACAAAATGACACGAATGTGCTGTCAACAAACTGCAGTTTTATGGGTATCAGACTGGGTAGTAAGGCGCTTGTTCTCAGATACTGCATAAGGCAACACATGCATTCACTAAGGTGAGTAGTTTCAACTGCAGGAAATGTACCGTATTTTTCAGACTATAAGATGCACCTAGATTTACAGGAGGAAAACAAGGGGGAAAAATAAGTTTTTGGCCTCCGCCTGTCCCGTTTTCGCCCTCCCCGGCTCCCAGAAGCACTTTGCAGGCCAAAAACAGGCCAGTTTTTGGCCTTCCGAATCCTCCGTGCATCCTGTTTTTACCAAAAATACACCCATTTTTAGCCTGCAGAGTGCTTCTGGAGGCCGGGGAGGGCGAAAACGGGATGCTCTGAGGGTTCGTGAGGCAAAAAAGTGGCTCATTTTTGGCAAAACCAGGATGTGCGGAGCACTGCAGAGTGCTTCTGGGAGCCGGGGAAGGCAAATATGTGACACTTGGAGGGTTCGGAAGGCCAAAAACAGATATCTTCAAGTTGCCAAGGTTGGGAAACACTGGGCCTTAGAGAGAGCTGTAAAGCACTATGAAGCGGTATATAAGCCTAAGTGCTATTGCTATTCAGTTCTACAGAATTAGTCCCCCCCCAATGATCACCAGCAGACAAAAACACACACAAAAAAGAAAAGAAAGGATTCAGCACCCAGCAAAGGCGGCTCTTTTCTCTTCTTTTAATTAAACTTTGTGCAAAATAATTAGACCGGGAGTAATTAAAATAAAAAAAGGGGGGGGGGGAAGAGTCAGTCCGTGATCTCAGAACCGCTGTTTTACACCCCTAAGCGGCGTCGGGGTGGCGTTGAACCCAGCAGAAAGTCCAGGCGGGAATCTCCCCCCCTCCACCGTCGAAGTTCGGAAAAGCTCCGTCGGGAGCGGCGGTCGCTCAGGGGCTGACGCGCGGGCCCGGGTAAGGCTCCCCGCCGCACCAGAAGTCGTGGGCCTGCGGCGTCTCCAGCAGCCAGAGGGCGCTGGGCGGGACGGGCGCGTCGGGCGTCGGCGGGAGGCTCTGTCCGTCGGCCAGCCGGTAGTAGTGGCAGTCGCGGCCGCGCGCCGGGTCGTAGGGAGGCGCCAGGATGTCGAGGAAAGCGGCGGGCCCGGCGCCCTCGGCCGCGATCTGGTGCAGGTTGTCCCGCTGCGGGGAGAGCAGGCAGGGCGGCGCGGAGGCCGTGTAGAGGCGGTGAGAGCGGAGCAGGGCGCGCAGGCGGCGGGGACGGGCGGAGGAGGCGGCGCCGCCGGAGGAGGAGGAGGAGGAGGCGGCGTCCTGCTCTTCGGGCTTCTCGGCTTCCCCGTCGGCGGAGGCGTCGAGGCAGGCGATGCGCAGCGTGCCGTAGAGGACCTTGAGCAGGCCCTGCATGCCCGGGTGGTCGTGCAGCGGGATGCAGGCGCCGGCGCGGAGCACGAAGACGCCCATGCTGAAGCGCGCCGTCTCGCAGATGTGCATGTAGCTGACGGGCGGCTGGCTCGGGCCCGGCACGGGCGAAGGGCCCCGCGGTTGCAAGCCCAGGTCGGCGGCGCTCACTTGGCCCAGCAGCTCCCGCAGACGCTGCAGCTCGCCCGGAGCCTCGCCCGACCCGGCTCCGAAGGTCGCCCGCGCCTGTCGGGCCACCCGCTGGATCAGCGAAGCCGCCATCTCGTCGCGGGGCATCGCGCGCCTGCGCCGGCCGCCGCCGCTGCCGCCCCGCTCTGCGCAGGCGCCGCGCGGAGAACGCCGGGAGCGCTCCCCCCCCCCGCCATCTCCGCCACAAGGGCTCTCGAGTTCCCAACAGGGCGCCCGCGGGCGCCTCCCGTCCTGCTCGCGGAAAAGCGACGGCTTTGAGGTGCTTTCGGGTATTCCGATGGCGACGGGTGGGCTCGGGTGGAGGGGGGGGGGGGCAAAACAACCCCGGGTCGTCCGACCCGTCCCCTGACCCTTACACAGGAGGGGGAATGAATGGGAGAACATTAATACTGAAAATTGTTTTTTTTAAGGGGCGTGCATAATAAGCGCACCACTGTGCCTACCGTCCCTGTCCTACTGCCCTGTTGTCCTCTTTTATCGTTACTTTTTACTTATGTTTGTACAAACTACTGCTATCCTATACATGTTTGACAAATAAATGAATAAATAATAATAATAATAATAATAATAATAATAATAATAATAATAATAATAAAAATAAAAATAAAAATAAATAAAAATAAAAATAAAAATAAAAATAAAAATAAATAAAAATAAAAATAAAAATAAAAATAAAAATAAAAATAAAAATAAAAATAAAAATAAAAATAAAAATAAATAAATAAATAAAACATTCCCCATTCGCCAGACCAATCCTCGAATGCAGCTCATCTGTCTGGAACCCACACCGCATATCGGACATAAATACATTAGAAAGTGTCCAGAGATACTTTACAAGAAGAGTCCTCCACTCCTCTACTTGCAACAGAATACCTTACGCAACCAGACTTGAAATCCTGGGCTTAGAAAGCTTAGAACTACGTCACCTTCAGCATGACCTAAGCATAAAATTATCTGCTACAATATCCTTCCTGTCAATGACTACTTCAGCTTCAACCACAACAATACAGGAGCACACAACAGATACAAACTCAAAGTGAACCACTCCAAACATGACTGTAGAAAATACGACTTCAGCAACAGAGTGATCAATGCCTGGAATGCACTACCTGATTCTGTGGTTTCGTCACCAAACCCCCAAAACTTTACCCTTAGACTGTCCACTGTTGACCTCACCCGATTCCTAAGAGGTCAGTAAGGGGCGTGCATAAGTGCACCAGCGTGCCTACCGTCCCTGTCCTAATGTTCCCTCTTATCAGTACCCATCTGATGTATATAAACAATGTTATAACTATGTATATTACCAATACGTACTTGACAAAATATAATAAATAAAAATAAATAAATAAAAGAAGGTGGCGCAGGGGTGTGGACTGTGGAGGGTCCTGAAGGACAAACGGTGCAAAAGTGGCATGGGGGTGGATTGGGTGGAGGAAGGAGAGGACAAACCTGAGAATCAAGAAGGGGATGAAGTTTTGGCGATGCTGAACTGAACTCCACACTGCAGAATTCTGTTATAAATCCTAGAACGTTTAACCTCTTTTTCCAGTATTTTAGGGGCTGCCACAAACAAGAGGGGTGGGGTTTCAATCTATTCTCCAAAGCACCTGAAGGCAGGACAAGAAACAATGGATGGAAACTAATCAAGGAGAGTAGCAACCTGGAATTGAGGAGAAACTTCCTAACAGTGAGGACAATTAACCAGTGGAACAGCTTGCTACCAGAAATTGTGGGTGCTCCATCACTGGAGGTTTTTAAGAAGAGACTGGACAGTCACTTGTCTGAAATGGTACAGGATCTCCTGCTTGAGCAGAGGGCTGGACTAGAAGACCTCCAAGGTCCCTTCCAGGCCTGCTCTATTCTGATTGATTGAAATTAATATTTCACGGCTGGCTTCTTACTTTTCTGCATCAAGCAGTCAACACTTATCAATTATATGACCTAATTTCTCCATTCCATTTGCTCTTTTTGCAGTGTGAGCTTATACCTTAAGAAACTTGAGTTTAAAAGTTAGTCTAGAATGGCTTTGGCCTTGACTACCAAGACACTGCAGCCAGATCCTAGTCAAAAATAATTAGATAGCATTTGAGAAATAATTTGCGAAAAGAGACATTTCATCACAAAGAACTTTTGATCAGGAAATGGGTAAGTAGACTTGGGAAAGTAAAAATGTTGGACAAATGTGTATGCATTTTACCCTTCTTTTTTTAAAAAAAGCCGCCTGCGCATGCGCAGAGGGTGAAAAAGTTAAAGTGACCAGATTTTTTTTTAAGCGGGAAACCGACGGGGGGCGGGGCCGCCTGGACGCCGCCATTTGAGTTTTGCCCTCTGAGCATGCGCAGAACGCTGCGCATGCGCAGAGGGCAAAAGACGACTAATGTCGGCGTCCAGGTGGGGTGGGGAGGCGGGAGGCCTTTCCTCGCCTCCCGCCTCCCCTTCGGGAGCCGGCAGTGGCTTGGGCTGGCTTGGGAAGGGGAGCAGCCCCCAGCGTCTCTTGGCTCACCTCCTCCCTCCCCCCCGCCCGCCCGGGGATCCCGCGCCGCCCGCTGACCTTGCGCACGTCCTGCAGGCACTCGAGGACGGCCAGGTTGGGCCCAGCCGCAGGGGCAGCAGCAGCAGCAGCAGCAGCAGGCCTCTCAGCTCGGGCCGGCCGTGGGCGGCATTGGCGGCAGACGGGCGTCCCACGTTGACTCCTCCGAATTTCACACTGGCTCTTCTGCCAGCTTCCAGCCGCCGCCGGAGGAGTCAACGCGGGACGCCTGCCCGCCGCCAACGCCGCCCACGGCCGGCCCGAGCTAAGAGGCCTGCTGCTGCTGCTGCTGCTGCTGCCCCTGCGGCTGGGCCCCCAGTCCCGGCTGCGGCGGCGGCGGGAAGGCTGCGGCGGTGGCCCCGGCCGGCTGAGCCAGCGCCGGCCCGAGGGCCATCTTGGATGCGACTCCTTCGCTCGGGCCGCCCCGCCCACCGCGATGCCGGCCGTTTCGAGAGGGCGGGGCTGCATCAGGCGCCTCTCCACCGTGTCCTTCACCACCCTCCAGTGCATGCCCGGCGGCTTGTAGACCGCGAAGAGCCCTTGCAAAGCCGTGCCCGCCAAAAGTTGTCTTTCGCTCCCCATGAGCCGCGGCCGGCCGTCCCTGCAGGGGAGAGCCCACCCCCCTGCGCGCCCCCTCCTTGCCCCCGCGCGCCCCCTCCTCACCTTTGATGAGCTCCTCCTGTGACCCTCGCCGTGGGGCTGGGTGACACCCAGGGTGGGGCTCCAGTCAGGGGGAGGGCCCTCTGGCCGTCATTACAACCAGCTTGCCATCCCCACGCCTTTCCTGTCCATTGGATGATTGCAATGCGCCACTTGCAATCATCCAATGTTCGACGTTGGCGCATGCGCCACGGTTTGGCCACCACGGAGCCCGACATGGCTGCCTTCCCCGAGTTTTAACTCCCCCCAATCTCGCACGCCGCCCTTTCAGGCCGATTTTTGGAAAGAATGCCCTAGTCGTGCATTCTTTCAAAAAATTGGGACTTTTTAGAGGACGGGCGGGACGCGGGACAAATGATTAAAAAGCGGATCTGTCCCGGCAAAATCGGGACGTCTGGTCACCTTAGAAAAAGTGCACGTGCAAACGGAGCGCAGGGTTAAAAAGCGCACGTGCGAGCGAAGCGTGCACTTCCAAAACGGTAGGAAAGGTACCGGTAAGTAGATTTCACCGCTGGTTCAGAATCATTCCCACTGAAAGCCACAGAGGTGCCCGAGTAGTTTTTCCCCCCAAAAAAGACCTCAGTTTGGGGTGGCTCAAAGAAGAGGTGGAGAACAGGGCTGTCCGTCCATTCTTGAGGGCCCTCACATGCATGTCAGCTTGACTGCAATTTTCTGTGTCATGCAGATCCAACACACTACACTGACTTTTTTTATTTAAAAAAATAGTTTTTATTAAATTATTTACATTTAAAAAACATACAAAAGAAAAAATACATGACGATAACAAATACATTACAAACATATCGAAACATAAAAAGCGCATACAGCTATAAAACTTTCAATCTCTATAATTATCTTACGGCAATTATATATTGGCAATTTTATTTCTATATAATTTTCAATTCATTGTCTTATATATATTGACGATGGAATTAAAAGGAAAGGAGGACTCCGATTACTATGAAATCTGGAACACATTTTACAATTGGTACGAAAAACAAAAACAAACACGATTAATACAATAAATACAAATATAAATCAAATGAGACATGTATAAGTATGACCAAGAAATTTATGGAAAAATTAGCCTTATTATACATATGTGTATGTGTGTGTGTGTGTGTGTGTGTGTGTGTGTGTGTGTGTGTGTGTGTGTGTGTGTGTATAATGATGTTACAATACTAAAAAGAATATTATTTATTATTTATTATTATTATTACTATTATTGTTATTGTTATTATTATTGTTATTATTACTATTATTATTATTATTATTACTATTATTACGGTTACTATTACTAAAATCACTATTAATATGTTTATTACTACTTATTAACATTTATTGTACAATACATGTTATATAAATATATAACACACTACACTGACTTATGGCCAGTAATTTATTTATTTTTTTAATTAGTATCCCACCTTTATGATTTGTATGAATAACTCGAGGCAACAAACACATCCAACACAACATCCTTCTCCTATTTTCCCCACAACCACAACCCTGTGAGGTCGGTTGGACTGAGAGAGAGGGACTGGCTCAAGGTCACCCAGATGACTTTAATGGCTGAGACGGGACGTTTAACCTCCTGCACAAGAGGAGACCTATTTCAGACAAATGACTCTCCAGTCTCTTAAAAGCCCCCAGTGATGGAGCACCCACAACTTCTGTTGGCAAGATGTTCCACTGGTTGATTGTCCTCACTGTCAGGAAATTTCTCCTTAGTTCCAGATTGCTTCTCTCCTTGATTAGTTTCCATCCAGAACAAAATCTCCCTCATAGCTTCCGTTTCGTCTGTGTTTGTGTGTGTGTGTGTGTTTAATTCCTTCATTTGCAACCACCCCCTGTGTAAATTGCCATTTTCTTTCAAAACAGTTGCTCGCAAATAGCTGCCCTTTTGCAGTCCTGGTGCAGATGTGAAACAGTGATATCACTTCATAACTGGGAGCGTGATGAATTATTTCCTTGAGGTTTATGAATCACTTCTCTGATAGTGACCTCCATAACAGACAGAAAGCTAAATGCTGACCTCAGAGATAAACAAGGTGGCTTAGTGTTCTCAGAGAATAATGCACAGAACCCAAACATTTAGCAGAGAATAAAGTGGTTAAGTTAGACTAGCATAACTTTGCCGCCTTCCGATCACGTACTTGACTGATTCTCTTAGTGGGAGATTCTTATACGTCTAGGGTTAATGGCAGCAGCCATAAAAATGGGGTTTTATTTGTGCCGCCTGTGAACTATCTCTTCCTGGTGTACAATAATAGTGGCCAATTACTGGGGGGAAAAACCCTGCCCACATGCTGATTGCATTGCCACACTGGTTTTCAAGCAGAACCAAGCAACCCCAGGCCTCCATCCTGCAGATGCGCTTGGATCAGAGGGGCCGCATCTAAGCACCCTGTGGGCCAGATCCAGCCCCCAGGCTTTGAGTTTGACGCCCCTGCCCTAATGGATGACCTCCGTAGGGCAAGAGAAGGAGGAACGACCATCCCAATGAGTCACCTTGGCTTTCTGTGGGGTCCTTTGACTACCCCACAGCCCCAGGCGGTTCCGCTTCAGGGACATCTGGGTCCCCTCTTTCCCGAGTCGTGCTGTTGAATTACTGCCTTGGGCCCAGTGATGGGTTCCTACCAGTGCGGTCCACTCTATAGCATCGGTAGCGGCCCGCTGGTGACATCACAGTACCGGTGCGGTCAGTTGCCGATGCCTGGATGCCGCCATTTTTTTAAAAAAAATTTAATTTTTTTTTAAAAAATTCTTCTGCGCATGCCCAGAAGCCGAGCTTCCGGGACTGCACCTGCGCTGCCTTCCTACCCCACAGTGAGTCCAAGTAGGGGAGGATGGCTGAGGGAGCGCGTGAGACGCTGAAAGAACGGGCGGCAGGAGCTATCTCCATTCCCCTCCCTTCAGCAGTCCGAGAAGCCACGAACATGCGGTTATGATCCCAGGCATTTTTGCACGTTTGAGGCTTCTCGAGCTGCTGAGGGGAGGGGGAACGGGCGGCAGGACTTATCTCAGTTCCCCTCCCTTCAGCAGTCTGAGAAGCCACGAATGCAGGGTGATGATCCCAGGCATTTTCGCACGTTCGAGGCTTCTCGAGCTGCTGAGGGTAGGGGGAATGGGTGGCAGGAGCCTAGGATCATCGAATGGGGAGAAGCATTCAGGCCAGAGGGAGCCTCCTAGAAGAACCGTTGCCGCGGTCTTGCTGCTCCCGCTGCGGGGGGCTGCGTTGTGAGTGGGCAATGTCCCCCTGCTTCTCCGGCCGCTGCCAAGATCCCGAGGCCCACGCCCACCCAGTCACATGGCTGGCAAGCCACACCCACAAAATAAGCCATGCCCACAGAGTGGTAGTAAAAAAATTAGGAACCCCCCCCCCTGCCTTGGGCCACTCTTGCTCCTTGGCTGGAAGATGGAAGCACGGCGTTGGCCAGGATCATGTAGCGAAGGAATGAGCATTGTTGTTGGATGTCTATGGGGCACCTTTGAAAAAGCACCTTTGGGACGAGCAGAATTGTTGCATGGCAAAAAGTTTGTGCAAAACATTCAAGGGGTCAAAAAACATTTGAGGAGTCACAGAGCCTCCACCAAGCGGGCTCCCAACTTCACAAGCATCTCATCAGAAGCCCAGACTGAGGAATGCTCCCAAAGCTGAACAGGGCACCGATGCTTCGTGGTCTGCTCAAATTGCTGGGAGCAGCATGGCCAGCGCCCTTCCTTGCTAACGGATGCCTGGAGTGGCCATCCCATCATCGCAGGAAGGCAAACAACATTCTGCTGGTTCTGTAAGGGAAGTTAAATAAAAGGGTGGGCGCCGAGGGCAGGGGTGGGCTGCTGGGGGTTTGCAGGGGTTCGGGGGAACCTCTAGCTAAGATTCTGTCCAGTTCAGAGAACCCCCAAATCTAAAGTGACCAGATATTTTTTTTAAAGCGGGACCATGACGGGGGGGGGGCGGGCCGCCTGGACGCTGCCATTTGAGTTTTGCCCTCTGTGCATGCGCAGAATGCTGCGCATGCGCAGTGGGCAAAAGACCGCCAATGTCGGCGTCCAGGTGGGTGGGGGGGAGGAGGGAGGCCTTTCCTCGCCTCCCGCTTCCCCTTCGGGAGCCGGCAGTGGCTTGGGCTGGCTGCCCAAACTTGATTTCAAGCAAACCGTGGGATGAAACGCGGCCCAAGACGGGGGAGAGGGGTGTCCAGTCGGGGAGGGCCCTCTGGCAGTCGTTACAACCAGCTTGCCCGGTAGGCCAGCGGGCTGACTCATCTGCCGGATCATGGCTCGGCTGGTCCTCCCCCTGACTGGAGCCCCACCCTGGGTGTCACCCAGCCTCACGGCGAGGGTCGCAGGAGGAGCTCAGCTGCGGGCCGCTGCCGCCCTCTCCCTCCGAGCCGCTCGGCACCCGCGCCCTCCGCCGGCAACCCCAGCCCACCCAAGAACCGCTCTTGCCATCTGCGGCCGCCCGGAGCGAGTCAGGACTGCTATCTGACCGGCGCCGGCCGTTTTGGCCAGGCTAAAAACACCGGGGCTCCTTTGGCCACAGCCCGCCTCGCCTCCCTGGCTTTGGAGACTGAGGCGCCGCCGACCAGCCTTGCTCCGCTTGGCAGCAGCAAACTTCGCAAAGGAGCGCCCGAGCCGCGGTCAGCGAAAGTCCGTCGGTGGAGCCAAGGAAGCGGCAGTCCCCGATCCCGCCAGCCCGTTTACCCGGCCTCGCCCTCGCAGGTGAGCCCCGCCCGCTGTCGCCTGCCGCTGCCTGGAGAGCCTTGGGCGCTTGGCGCCGTCTTCCGGCTTTCCTTTGGCGCGCGCTGCAGTCCCGCTCGCCGGGCAGAAAAGCGTCACCTTTCTTGTCCATTGGATGATTGCAATGCACCACTTGCAATCATCCAATGCGCGACGTTTGGCGCATGCGCCACAGTTTGGCCACCACGGAGCCTGACATGACTGCCTTCCCCGAGTTTTAACTCCCCCCAATCTCGCACGTCCCCCTTTCAGGCCGATTTTTGGAAAGAATGCCCTAGTCGTGCATTCCTTCCAAAAATCGGGACTTTTTAGAGGACGGGCGGGACGCGGGACAAATCATTAAAAAGCGGGGCTGTCCCACCAAAATCGGGACATCTGGTCACCTTACCCAAATCCCACTCCTGGCTGGCCCCGCCCACCATGTCCCTCCCCTCGCAGGAGTCCCCATGCGGCCCGTTTTGGATGCAGCTAAGTGCAGGGAGTGCACGGAGGCTTGGGGAGGATGAAAAACAGGCCTGCCAGAAGTTCGGGAAGGCCAGAAACGGACCAGAGGGCCTCCAGAGCCTGTGGAGGCTGTTTTCACCCTCCCGGAGGCTTGAGGAAAGCCTCTGGAGCCCGGGGAGGGCAAAAACGCCCCCCTGCTGTGATGCAGGAGGCCGACTAGGCCACACCCACCATGGCCATGCCCATCCAGCAACCGGGCAGAGAACCCCATGCTAAAATTTTTGAAGCCCAACCCTGGGCGAGGGTGGGGAATAGGATTCTGTCCAGGAAAGTGAGGGGGAGGGGAAAATCATCACCTCTCTTTTTCTCTGGAGGTTTTTCCGGGTCCTGAGATTTGGGGTGGAAGGCTGCCGGGGGAGTCCTTTCTGGGTGCAGTGCCTGTTGTTATTGGAGCATCTGGGCCGTATCCAGCTACCTGCTTAACCTCCGGGCACTGGAGGCTTTAAGGAAGGTTTGAACTGCCTCCATCTCCAGAGACCCCAGTCCAGGGGTGAAATTCTCCCGGTTTGGCCCGGTTCGGGCGAGTAGGTAGCGGTTGCGGTGGCTGGTTCGGAGAACCAGTAGTGATGGCAGCGTGAGGCTCCGCCCACCTGCCCCGACATCATCACTTCCTGGTTTTTAAAAAAACTTCTTAAAGCCTTTTTTCCCTGCAGGTTCGCCTGAAAGAAAGAAAGAGGGGGGGAGGGGGGAAGGGAAGGGAGAAAGAAAGAGGAAGGAAAAGTTAGAAGGAAAAAACCAGGACTCACTTTCCAGCCGGGAGATCGCTTGGCAAAGAAGAAAAACAAATGCTGTTGCTTTAAATCAGGAATCTCCAAACTTAGCCACATGGCTGGCTGATGAATTCTGGGAGTTGAAGTCCACAAGTCTTAATGTTGCAAACTTTGGAGACTCCTGCTTTAAATTGAAAAGCCTTTGGAAGCTGCTCGAAAGGAGCTTTTTAATTGCAGAAGTGAAGTGACATTCTGGGTTAGCTGAACAACAAACTGGATAAAAGGAAGGATTCTTGTATGGTTCTATGTTTTTGAAGTTTTGGGGTTTGTGCAATATGGGCTTTGTGTTTCTAAAAGGGTTTGGGTGATTCCCATTGTGGCTAATTGACTTTCGTCCTGTGTCGGGTCTTGAGTGTGGGGCTGCTTATTCTGATTCTACTACTCTGTTTTATTAGCTGCCAAATCTTGCCATGGGGAAATTTCAAAATATCCCGTCTTGAATAGATTTTCTAGGGATCTGATTGCCTGCTTGTGTGAATGGAGCCAAACATCAGGCTTCCACTTTCTATACGGTCATTATCTCATTATCTATTAGATAGAGCTTCACTACCTATTAGATAGACACTATTAGAAAGAGCTTCAGGCACGTTCTTTGTTAGCAGCTTGATTTTTCCTTGTTTTTCTGTGAGCCTTTTCTTATGAGTAATATTTTATTGGGGGGTTGCTTCCCATAGAAAAAAGAAAGAAAGAAAGAAAGAAAGAGAGGGGGGGAGGGAGGGAGGGAGAGAAAGAAAGAAAGAAAGAAAGAAAGAAAGAAAGAAAGAAAGAAAGAAAGAAAGAAAGAGGGAGGGAGGGAGGGAGGGAGGGAGGGAGGGAGGGAGGGAGGACCACAAACCTGGCTGGCACTAGACACAGCTTCAGAGGATGCTTTGAAACAGCATAGCAAAGGCTGGAAGGGACCTCAGAGGTCATCTAGTCCAACCCCTTGCTCCCTGGCAAAATGGACTACTAAATTGGCTGCACCCACCCAGTCACATGACACCTGCCACGCCCACCCAGTCTCATGACCAAATGGCCATGCCCACCTGAAACCACACCCACCTGACCTCCAAGCCACGCCCACAAAATAAGCCACACCCACAAAATAAGCCACGCCCACAGAACAGATAGGGGAAAATTTCACATTTCACCCCTGCCCCGTTTCCTCCTAATAATTGGGAGCTGAAGGTGGCTGGGGCTGAAACCAGAGCAGGGAAGCATTTGGGGCAGTAGTGGGTTCTAAAACCTGTTGCTACCAGTTCGCGCGTGTGCACTTCTGCGCGCTCACAACACTTCTGCACATGCGCAAAAGCGTCCTGGGTGGGTGGGCGGAGCCTCCCGCCGCTGCCGCTACCGGTTCAGAGAACCGGGCCAAACCGAGAGCAACCCATCACTCATTTGGGGTAAAAAGAAGTGAGTGAACAGAACACCAGAGCAGTTCAAATCCTGCCCTGCACTACTATCATTGAGGGGCAATACTTATTGTTGGAGGCTTTTAATGGATGGATTTCTATGGGAGGGCAGTTGGAGCCCCTTGGAAAACAGGTGTTTTTAGGCTGCTGTTGGGCACCAGTGATGATCCCAGTCTGGTCTTTTATCAGTCAATCATAGCTGTGTCTGCTTTGGTTGGAATGGCCTTTGTATAATTTTTCCAGAGAACATTGGGGTAGGGGGCACTTGGGGGCAGGGGGAGTTTAACAGCCCAGCCCGGGCAAGGAACTCAGCTATGCCTGTCTTGGGCTGCTAGAACAGGGCAAGTGAGGAGGTGGCACAGCCTGCACTGCTAACTACAGTTGGGGCTTCCCAGTGGATTGATTGATTGATTGATTGATTGATTGATTGATTGATTCATTCATTCATTCATTCATTCATTCATTCATTCATTCATTCATTCATTCATTCATTCAATTTATATTGCCACCTATTCGCCCTTGGCGACTCAAGGCAGCTTACAGAATAAAAGACCACATTTAAAACAAAAACTATCAAAAAGAATCAAATAAATTAATGTAGTATTATATAACAAAATAGTATAGTATAATATTTACTTATTTATTCGATTCATGTAGCCAGCCATGATCCCAACCCTCTGGGCTGCAAACCATCCTCGTCCAATGCTGCAGACAAGGGTAGGGCCCGTGGGGCTTTCTGAGAGGGGTGGGTTTCAGGCCATGACTCAGGGAGTAAATATGGCTGCTTTCCTGCCAGCTCTTGGGGCATATGACTCAGAGCCCGGAGGAGGGACTGAGGTCAGGCCAGCAGCCAGAGGTAGCCCGATTTACAGAGAGCATAGAAGTCCTTCGTTGCTTATTTGGGAGAGGAGGATTTTTGCCTCACTCCTCCACCCCCATTTTAACGCTGCATTATTTGCCGGGCTACTGAGTTTATTTATCCCAGATCACAACCTCTGTGGTTTCTCTTACAAAACTGCACTGGTTGCTATCCATGTTCATATAACATTTAGAAAAGGGAAGCAAAAGAAGTTTTTTTTTTTTCTGTCTGTAGTGCATGTGTTTAAAACTTGTGTTACGAATTAATAGCATTTCTTCACTTTTAAGCACGGGGAACATGATCATTTGTTTTCAGCGCCCAAAATATCAGCAATTATTAGTCACGGTTAATTCCCTACACAATATTTGAGCAGCCACATTTTGTCCACCATTCATCCTCTTCAGAGGAGTGCAGAGGAAGGGGCTGCACTGGATAAAGCCCACCTCACCTGCAAGGCCCTCATCCCTTTTTTCCACCTGGGATGCCCCTCGAAATTGGCCCAAATGCAATGCAAAGATACACCTTCAAATGCTGCACTTATCAAACCTGGTGACTGCCTGAGATACTCACCTGAATCCCAGGACCTGGTCTTCTTTTCTTTATTTGTTTTCACCCCTTGTCAGTCAAAGCCAACACAATCCTAAATTGCATTAATAGAGGGATACAATCAAGATCAATGGAGGTACTAATACCACTCTATAAAGCCTTAGTAAGACCACACCTTGAGTAATGCATCCAGTTTTGGTCACCACACTATAAAAAGACGTTGAGAGTCTAGACAAAGTGCAGAGAAGAGCAACCAAGATGATTAGGGGACTGGAGGCTAAAACATAAGATGAACTGTTGCAGGAATTGGGCATGGCTAATCTAATGAAGAGAAGGACTAGGGGGAGACATGATAGCAATGTTCCAATATTTGAGGGGCTGCCACAGAGAGGAGGGGGTCAAGCTATTTTCCAAAGCACCTGGAGGCCAGGCAAGGAATAATGGATGGAAACTGAAGAAGGAGAGATTCAACCTGGAAATAAGAAGAAATTTTCTGATAGTGAGAACAATCAACCAGTGGAACAGAAGTTGCCTTCGGAAGTTGTGGGAGCTTCATCACTGGAGGCTTTCAAGAAGAGACCGGATTGCCATCTGTCAGAAATGGTGTAGGGTCTCCTGCTTGGGTGTGGGGTTGGACTAGATGACCTCCAAGATCCCTTCCAACTCTGTTAATCTGTACAAAATCTGTATAAATCTGTATAAACAACATGCAGCATTAGGAGCACCAAGGACCATCTGTGAGGAGAGGAAACCACACACCATGGCTGGTTTTGAGCAAAAGGAGATGGCCAAAGAGAAAGCGTGGAGAACTGAGTGCAGCACCGGCTCCTCAATCTACCCAACAGATAAAGAAGGGGTGTCACGTAGTGAATATTGTCAGTTGTATGTCTATGCAGGGTGATGCACCCCTATCTAATATTATGGTACATTCCAATACAGGCAGAACACGTGATATGATGAGTGCGCATGTGTGCATTCCTAAATCACCATTTTTTCTTCTTCTGCCTTAGCTGTTGACCTGAACAGTCGTGTTACTCAGCAAAATGTAGTTTATTCAGGATTTATTGTTTTTGTACTGAAATAAATATTTTCTATTAGACTTTTAATCTCGGTTTTATTTCTAACTGTCTGAATTCCAAGAAAAGATCCTACATCACCTCTATGAGATATCATTCTCATTTCAACATTTTATGTGGAGAAAGTAGTCCCAGATCAAACTCGGGGAGCATCTGTCCAGCATCTGTCTGTGATGGCCTGCTGATCTGGCCTTTGCCCCCCTTTTTCCGTCTGCATCCGTAGCTCCAAGTTTGCTTCAGACCCCTGGCCTGACCATGCCTGGAATAATCAGGGGAGGAGGGCCCCAAAGGTGCTTTTTTAAGAGGCAACTGGACTTTCTTGTTTTTCTTTGAAGACGTTTCGCTTCTCATCCAAGAAGCTTCCTCAGTTCTTCTTCTTCAAAGCTGAAGAAGCTTCTTGGATGAGAAGTGAAACGTCTTCAAAGAAAAAAAAACCCAGAAGGTCCAGTTGCCTCTTGAAAAAGCACCTTTGGGACAACCATGACCTGGATTTAATTTAATTTAATTTAATTTAATTTAATTTAATTTAATTTAATTTAATTTAATTTAATTTAATTTAATTTAATTTAATTTAATTTAATTTAATTTAATTTAATTTAATTTAATTTAATTTAATTTAATTTAATTTAATTTAATTTAATTAATTTTGTTCTTATAAGCCGCCCAATCCCGTAGGACTCAGGGCGGCGGACAATAGAGATAAGAACGGTACAATAAAATAACATTTTAAAAAAACATTAGATTGCATTAAAAACCAAAAAACCATTCATACATGGGGGAATCCTCTCATCACCCCGCCTGCCGGAAGAGCCATGTTTTTACTGCTTTGCGGAAGGCCAGTAGGGTGGGGATAGTCCGGATCTCTGGTGGGAGTTGGTTCCAGAGAGATGGGGCACCCACAGAGAAGGCTCTCCCCCGTGGGCCCACCAACCGACATTGTTTGGCTGATGCAACCCGGAGGAGGCCCACTCTGTGGGACCTAACTGGTCGTAGGGAGGTATGTGGCAGGATGCGGTCCCGAAGGTGGATGACTGAGAATCTCCATAGACATTCTGGGGAGGAGAGAAGTCACCTCCAGCGGACACCCCAGTTGAGTCCTGACCTAACTGCAGAGGAGGCACTGCATTCAGATGACAACGGGAGGACTCTGGGAATCAACCTGGATCTCGTTTGGAAAGAGGCAAAAATCAGCGCATTTTCAAGAAATGTCCTAAAGAGCTTTACAGGCAGTCCTTCATGGACGAAGCAGGACGAAATCCAGGAAAATTGTCAATGAAAAGATCTGTGCTCCTCACCATTTGTCTAATAGAGGGACTGAAAGCAAACCTAGAACATCTGGAGGATGATAGTCTAGAACAGTCTGCCTCAAAGTGGCACCCTTAAGAATTCTGGGAGGAGTAGTTGCCAACCATCCTGGCATCTCCTGGGGGTCCTGTTGGCTTCATGCTGGGGGTCGTGCATCTTTCCCTCACATTCTTTGCCTTGTCTTTTCAAAAAAATTAGTCTACCTCAGAGGTCTTCAAACTTGGCAACTTTAAGACTTGTGGACTTCAACTCCCAGAATTCTCCAGCCAGCGATGCTGGCTGGAGAATTCTGGGAGTTGAAGTCCACAAGTCTTAAAGTTGCCAAGTTTGGGGACCTCTGGCTACCTTATTGGCTGCCACCCCCCACCCCCATTTGATTTCCCTACATCTGCCAAATGCAGGTTATCAAGGGGGCAGGCAGGGGAAGTGTTTGCGCTAAAGGCTACCTTGGAGGAAGATACAGCTGGCTTGTTTTGTGAACATTTACACAGTGTCTGTTTGCCAAACACAATTTGATTGCAGCCCTTTGAGACAACTAGGTGCCTGAAGAGTGCTGGCTTTCTGAGACATGTTTTTAAACAGGCCACAATAGTTTCTACAGCTGCTAATAGTTCCTAGAAGAATGATAGTATTATGTTCGTTTGCGCTTAAAATGTGCATGACTTACATTGCACAGGAGTCAGAACGAGAGAATGTCAGAACATTTTCTTTTGTTTCTGAAACGTGGCCAGGAAAGTCTTCAATAACTCGATAAATTCCTTGCCATCCATGTGCACTGCCTTGTGCTGCTCCAATGGCTCAGAGTCACTATGAAAGTTGCCTTTGTATGTGTGAATATACAATCTGTCCTGTTTGGCTTCTTTATTTATTCTGCATTCTTTATTGTGATGTGTATTCTTCCCCCCACCAACCCCGTTCTAGACCAGAAGTTGTTGTTGAGCTCCTCACAAAGCTGAAATAATGCTGTGTGTTTTAAAAAATGTGAACAATTTGAAAAAGTTATAAAAATGTATAAGCTGGCTGTAGACGGAAGAAATTTCTGCATATTTTAATATAAATGGTAATGCAAATATTTGTTCTTTCCATTCAGAGGTACTTTGTTCTCCCAAAATACAGAGGTTTAATTATGCTTGTACTAAAGAAGAACAAAACTTTTCTTCTTAAGGAACTGGAATGGTTACCGTTCAAAAAGGACACCCTTCGGACATGCTCAGATGCTCAGCTCAGGGAAGTAAGCAGTTGGGTACCTCAAAGTTCCATCTTAGGCCCAATACTCTTCGACATCCTCATAAACGATTTAGATGAGGGAATAGAAGGAGAACTTGTCAAATTTGCAAACGACACTAAACTGGCAGGAATAGCCAACACCCCGGAAGATAGGCTCAAAATCCAGAGGCATCTCCACAGACTTGAACACTGGGCCCTATCTAACAAAATGAAATTCAATGTAGAGAAAAGCAAGGTTTTACATTTAGGCAAGAAAAAAAAAACAAATACACTGGTACAGATTGGTACAGATTGGTACTGAGCCAAACTTGGCTCAGTAAAAATAACTGTCAGAAGGATCATTTACAGTATTTTTCGGAGTATAAGACGCACCTTTTTACCCTCAAAAAGAGGGTGAAAATTTGGGTGCGTCTTATACACTGAATGTAGCCCCACCCAGCCACCCCCACCCTTTGGCCTCTGCCTACCAGCAATTTACCTCTTTGCAGCAAACAAAACAGAAACAGAAGCCTTAATAGCACACTAAGAGATTACTTGCCTCCCGACCTACAGCTGACAGGCTTGCAAGCTACGTGGTAAAATGAAACTAACTATGGTGGCTGTAATGAGACAAAATGCTGGGAGATAAACTGCTGGCAATGTTACACTGCTGAAATTGCAAGGAGGCAAGCTACAGCTACTGTAGCCTAGAGGTATAGCTCTTGCCTCACAGTCAGGAGGTTGTGAGTTCTATCCTAGGTAGAGGCAGATTCTGTTAATATGTTATTTTGTTAAATGTTTGTAGAGTGTTCAAATTATAAGACTTATTTTTTTAAAGACTGCTTTATTATTGTTCTAGACAACTTAACAAAATGAAGAAGCTTTTTAAAATAAATTCTTGCTCTGAAGAGGCCCAGTGCTATTGTATCTTCTTTTAAATAGCAGAAAGCCTTCCAGAAAGCCACATCAATTTTAAAGATCTGTAAAAGTATAATCTGAAATGTCCTGTTTTAGTATTAAGTATTAGTAGTAAAATAAGGCAGTTGAATTAAACCCTGATTTAGTCATGTTTGGAGTAGATCTATTTAAATAATTGGGAGGAGTTAGTGTGATTACATTTAAGAAAACTTTCTCGGATTAATATACTGCCATAATGTACATTTCTCCAATTCTTTGCTATTTCTATGGGTCAAGCACACATGCACAGAAATACACAGCAAACAGTGTATATCATCTGCGCTGTTTGCTGTTTGGCAAATTGCTGGGAGGCAGAGGCCTTTTTTCCTTGTTTTCCTCCCCCAAAACTAAGGTGCGTCTTATACTTCGGTGCGTCTTATACTCCGAAAAATACGGTAAATAAGAGCCAGCAATGTGCAGCAGCAGCCAAAAATGCCAATATAATCCTAGGTTGCATTAATAGGAGGATAGAATCAAGATCACGTGAAGCTTTAGTACTGCTTTGTAAAACCTTAGTAAAATCACATTTAGGACACTGCATCCAGTTTTGGTCACTGTATTATAAAAAAGATGTTGAGACTTTGGGAAGAGTGCAGGGAAGAGGAACCAAGATGATTAGGGGCCTGGAGGCTAAAACATACAAAGAACGGTTGCAGGAATTGGGTTTGTCTAGTCTAGTGAAAAGAAGGACTAGGGGCTGACATGATAGCAGTATTCCAGTATTTGAGGGGCTGCCACAAAGACGAGGGTGTGTGTCAAACTATTCTCCAAAGCACCAGAAGACAAGACAAGAAACAATGGGTGGATACTAATCAAGGAGAGAAGCAACCTCGAACTAAGGAGGAATTTCCTGACAGTTAGAACAATTAACCGGTGGCATGGCTTTCTTTCAGAAATTGTGGGTGCTCTTATCACTGGAGGCTTTTAAGAAGAGAATGGTACAGTGTCTCCTGTCCCAAAGGTGCTTTTGCAGGAGGCAACTCAACTGGACTTTCTTATTTTTTGTTTTGAAGATGTTTAGCTTCTCATCCAAGAAGCTTCTTCAACTCTGACAGGATAGTGGGGCATGGAAGGATTTATACTCCTTGCAGACAGCTGGTCATTTGCATCCTTTTAGAGCAGCGGTTCTTAACCTTTTTAGTGGTTCGCACCCCCTTGAATCTGAAAATAAGCTCTTGCATCCCCTTAAAAAATGTGTGCATATTTTTTATTTAAGAAAAAACATTTATTGCATAAACAAATGCCGTGTTTATTTACAATATATATTACTATATAACATTAATATATATATATATATATATATATATATATATATATATATATATATATATATATATATATATATATATATATATATATATATATATATATATATATATATATATATATATATATATATATAAATATAAATATAAATATAAATATAAAATATTATTATATATATTATATTACTATATAACATAAAAACACGGTCGCCTCGTTCATTTTTTTTTTACATTTTTGAATTTCTCTCGCACCCCTGGAAATGCTCTCTCGCACCCTCAGGGGTGCACGCAGCCCAGGTTAAGAACCACTGTTTTAGAGAGTCATTGGAGGTTTCTCTGTGTCCTCAGGGTCACCTGAGTTAGTGCTCCTGGTTCCTGTAGTCTGCAATTTTTTTCCCCTCTGGAAATCCATTCCTCCTCCCACACCATTCAAAGGGGGTTCATCCCAAATTGCATAGCTAAAAGCCTGTAGAGATTCTCAGTCATCCAGGTCATGGTTGTCCCAAAGGTGCTTTTTTCAGGAGGCAACTGGACCTTCTCGTTTTGTCTTTTGAAGACGTTTCGCTTCTCATCCTACAGTGTGTCACCTGGTTGAACAGAACTACAGTGCCTCCTGGTTGAATAGGGGGCTGGACTAGATGACCTCCAAGGTCCCTTCCAACTCTGCTATTCTGTTTAAAGCAACACATCCCCCGCTCCTGGGACTCCCGGAGCGCGGAACTCTCAATTGCTCCGGAGTAGCCTTGGCGCCCCTCCGCCCCGTTCCCCCGGAAAGCTAGGATCGGCGCAAGTCGGCCGATCTCTTGCCTCGGCAGAGGAGCCGCGGTGCGCAGGAGGGGGGGGGGCACGGGAGGGTCTGGTCTGGTGCCCTTGGCGGCCAAGGCGCGCCCCGTTCAGCCTCCCACCTCGGCTCTTTTCCCACCGCTTGTTAGCTGCGGTTGGGCGTCGGTTTCTGTCTGGCGGATGGAGAAATGCAGAGCCTGCCTCCGAAAGGGAAAGCAGCAATTCAGTAGCAGCCGAAAGGGGAATTTGGCGTGAGGAACCGATCACTGTACTCCGGCTAAAAGGTATTTTGGGCTTCAGACTGAAAATTCTTCGAAAACCAGCCCGTTTCCCCCACCCACCCTCCCTCCCTCCCTCACCCCCAGGTCGCCTCTTGGCTTGGCTGGGCCTTCCAGCTGTGCGTCTGGGGCGGGGGCGAAGGGAAACGCCGCCAGGTCCGCGAACGGCAGCCTCTGCTTGAACCAAACGCTGCAGAAACCCGGTGGTGATTTTGGGGGGCGGGGGGCAGTGAGCGAGCGGGCTGAAGGCAGACAAAGGTGCGGCCTTAGCTTAGTCTCTAACTCAGGGGGTCTCCAACCTTGGGAACTTTAAGCCTGGCGGACTTCAACTCCCAGAATTCCCCAGCCATGCTCTAACTCAGTGTTTCCCAACCTTGGCAACTTGAAGATATCTGAACTTCAACTCCCAGAATTCCCCAGCCAGCATTCGCTGGCTGGGGAATTCTGGGAGTTGAAGTCCAGATATCTTCAAGTTGCCAAGGTTGGGAAACACTGCTCTAACTAACAAGTCGCCCCCGGGGTTCTGAAGCACCCACAACTTCTGGTGGTAAGCAGTTCCCCTGGTTCATTGTCCTCACTGTTAGGAAGTTTCTCCTTAATTCCAGGTTGATTCTCTCCTTGATTAGTTTCCGTCCATTGTTTCTTGTCCTGCCTTCAGGTGCTTTGGAGAATAGGTTGGCCTCCCCCTCTTCTTTGTGGCAGCCCCTCAAATACTGGAAAAAAGAGGTTAAACGTTCTAGGACAGGGGTCTCCAACCTTCGCAACTTTAAGCCTGGCGGACTTCAACTCCCAGAAATCCCCAGCCAGCTGGCTGGGGAATTCTGGGAGTTGAAGTCCACCAGGCTTAAAGTTGCCATGGTTGGAGACCCCTGCTCTAACTAACAGGTCGCCCCCAGGTTCTGAAGCATTAGAACCGGTCAGAAGGCCAATACCCTCCCCCCCCCCAGTCGCAGCTGGCTGCAAATAACCGGATGGAGAATTGCTCTTGGTTATTAACCCTTGCTTCATTCGAATTGTAAAATTAGGACCTGTCTGAAGCATCCCCTGCACTAATTTTGACATTTCCAGTCAAGCCAACCTTTTGCTCAGGATGGGATTCTGATATCTGCTTCCAGTTCCTAATTCCCCAGGAGTTTGTTTATTTATTTATTTATCTGTGAGATTTATATACCGCCTCACAGTGCAAGCGCTCTCTAAGCGGTTTACACCAGTAAGCGATGTATATTTATATTGCCCACAACAATCTGGGTCCTCATTTTACCTACCTCGGAAGGATGGAAGGCTGAGTCAACCCTGAGCCCGTGAGATTTGAACCGCTGACCTGCGGATCACAGTCAGCTAAAGTGGCCTGCAGTACTGCACTCTAACCGCTGCGCCACCTCGGCTCCCACAACCCACACGTTGGGTTCTAGAATAGCCTGTCTCTGCTCCTAAGGCATCCTATTCGGGCATGGGACTGAAAATTGGCTGCAGTGGTCCCCAGGGACTTCTGTGACCTTTCCGATGTGTTAAAAAATAAATGAAGATGCTCCAGCCACAATTCGTAGCCTGTTTCCTCTGTGGAACCAGCCCGGCTTCTCAAGTGAGTAGCAAGAGGAAAAGTGTGCTTAGCAGAGGTGGGTGGTGGAAAGTCCCTTTGTAGCCATGGGTGGTTTCTCTCTCCATCTGGACCTGGGAGGGGGTGTCCCCAGGTCTGGGTTGCCCTCCATGATCACTGGAAGAAATGAAGGGGTCTGCTTGTTTTCCACCTGGAATCTTCCGGATGAGCTGAATTCTTGCAAGTTCCACTTAGCTCAGCGGGGACTTTCTGGGAGCTCAGAAGCCAATACTCGAATCCTGGAATTTAAAGCTACAAGTGTCTTTAAAAAAAACCCAGCACACCCCTGAGCTGTCAATTAATCTTCACCTATACCTGAAAAATGAAAAGCAACGTAAGTTACCATTTGTCAAGGTGAGCCCCGTAAAAATAAAGAGTCGCTTGATCTTTCAAACGCAACACATTAACGAAGTTCTCATAGTGGAAGTATAGTCCCAGCTGGCAAACTGCATTGTATAGGTAGTACTCGTTTAGCAACTGCCTCATTTAGCAACTGTTCGCAGTTACGTCGGTGATGAAAAAGTAGCTGTATGACTAATTCTCACACCCTTTTGGGCAACTATGAGCAAAGGAAAGCTGAAGTAAGATTGGAAGCCCAGTCACCTTTTCATTTAGCAGCTCCAGTTTGCAAACATAACAGAAGGCCTTTAGAAATCCCCCTCTGGGGCAGGCAGGACCCCCAAAGCAAAGACCCCAGGAGTGAAGAGGCTCCATAAGGCCAAAGAGTGGATGCTGAAAGGGAGGAAGGGAAGGGAAGGGAAGGTTACTCGCCTCTCCCCTTCCTATTCTCACAGGGGATGCGCAACTTAACTTAAGAGCCGAGGTGGCGCAGCGGTTAGAGGCAGTACTGCAGGTCACTTTAGCTGACTGTGATCCGCAGGTCAACGGTTCAGATCTCACCGGCTCAAGGTTGACTCAGCCTTCCATCCTTCCGAGGTAGGTAAAATGAGAACCCAGATTGTTGGGGGCAATATAAATATACATTGCTTACTGGTGTAAACCGCTTAGAGAGTGCTTGCACTGTGAGGCGGTATATAAATCTCACAAAATAAATAAATAAATAAATAATAAACTTGGGCAGATTCACCTGGAAAACTAAGGGGTTGTTTTTTAAATGCGGCTTCTTGACAAGCCATGGCAGTTTGTGTCACATGCCACACTAAACCCCCAGCAAACCACCTTGTCTCTTAGCCTTTGTGCTGTTAGTGAACAAGCCACTATATTGTGGGGACTGCCTGAATATTGCTCTGACTGACACAGGAGAGACCATCTCTATCTTCTATGGACCATAGAAATTCCGAGGGCTAGAAGGGACTTCGGAGGTCTTCTAGTCTTTCAAGATCAAAACTTGCCATTAACCTCTGCTATGGGGTCAAAACCTTTGCTTCCGGTGTTTTTTTCCTCAACAAGTTTTATTTATTTTTAGTCTTTCTACATCTCATGTCGTGAGCGTTTGCTTTCTGAGTTTCATACATCTATACAATAGTCTTAACAATATTTTTTAAAATAGTTACAGTTCATTACCATTTCATTTTTAATACATCTCTCACATTTCTTTTCATCTTAATGTCTATCTTTTAGTCTTCCCCCCCTATTATTTTATCTCTATTTTAATTCTCTTTTCTTTCCCCCTTTTCCTATTCTTCTCCTCCCATTCCAACAATTTTTATTTGTCAAGTACATGTTGGTAATATACATAGATAAAACATTGTTTATATACATAAGATGGGTACTGATAAGCAAATAATCAAAAGATGTGGTCTTTTTTCACCTTGCACATTTCTAGTATACATACATTTCTAATATTAATATATTTTACTTCACTTCTATTCTAAACAATAATAATAATGTTTTCCATCTCATTCTTACTCTTTAATACAAGCTAATTTTATCTTCTTAACAGTTAATTCTATCACTTTATCACATTTCTAACAATCATTTCAAAACTAATTTTTATCTTTTATATCTCATACAAAACATGTTTCAAATTTGCCAGTTATCAATTTTCATATTTTCTTATGTTATTTTATAATTTCATTTCTACATACTGATTCATACATATATTTAATACAAGTTATTTTTTCCACATTATAGCTCTTCTATATTCATATCTTACATTCAAAATTGTTATTATTATTTTTATTTCTTATCACCACAATAAACAATTTATTCAGAATGCTTCCGGTGGTTGAAGGCCAGGCGCAGAAACCAGCATAGTTCCTCTTTGAACTGGGAGAATAAGCACCTCAAATGCAGGCTAACAGAGAATTATGGAACCCAGCCAAAAAAGCCAATGCAATCCTAAGCTGCATTAACAGAGGGATACAATCAAGATCAAGGGAGGGACTAATACCACTCTATAAAGCCTTAGTAAGACCACAGCTAGAATACTGCATCCAGTTTTGGTCACCACACTATAAAAAAGATGTTGAGACTCTAGAAAAAGTCCAGAGAAGAGCAACCAAGTTGATGAGGGGACTGGAGGCTAAAACATACGATGAACGGTTGCAGGAACTGGGCATGGCTAGTCTAGTGAAGAGGAGACATGATAGCAGTCTTCCAATACTTGAGGGGCTGCCACAGAGAGGAAGGGGTCAAGCTATTTTCCAAGGCACCCAAAGGCCAGACAAGGAATAATGGATGGAAACTGAAGGAGAGATTCAACCTGGAAATAAGGAGAAATTTTCTGACAGTGAGAGAAATCAACCCATGGAACAGAAGTTGCCTTCAGAAGTTGTGGGAGCGTCATCACTGGAGGCTTTCAAGAAGAGACTGGACTGCCATTTGTCAGAAATGGTGTAGAGTCTCCTGCTTGGGCGGGGAATGGACTAGATGACCTACAAGGTCCCTTCCAACTATGTTAATCTGTTAAAAAAAAAAACGCCCAAGCAGGAGACCCTGCACCATTTCTGACAAATGGCAATCTAGTCTCCTCCTCCTCCTCCTCCTCCTCCTCCTCCTCCTCCTCCTCCTCCTCCTCCTCCTCCTCATCATCATCATCATCATCATCATGTTTGTTGGACAAACCCATGCTGGCTTTGTCAAGCACTATGCTAGCTGTCTTTGCTGGATACTTTTACAAAACTTCAGGTTGTTTTTGCTTATCTTACGGATCATTGACCTCTATTTTCAGTCACCCTGCTTTTGGACCTTGTTCAAAAAACAATAACCCTGTTTCCCCTTGAAGTGGACGCAACCCTCTTGTTTGTTTGCTTCAGAGGCATCCCATTCCGCTCTCTCCCTGAGCTTGACCCAGGCAGGCAGTAGCAGAGTGTCAAGGTTCCAAATAGTAGTCGAGCAGAAATCAGAGTCCAAGGCAAAGAGTTCACCAAAGTTTTGATGGGAGCCCTTCCTCGGCCTCTGCCTGTCCTGCTGCCTGCCCCATTTTCTCTTGGAAAGACTGTCACAGGGGTCTCCAACCTTGGCAACTTTAAGACTTGTGGACTTCAACTCCCAGAGTTGTTCCTCAGCCAGCTTTGCTTGTGGACTTCAGCTTTGCTGGCTGAGGAACTCTGGGAGTTGAAGTCCACAAGTCTTAAAGTTGCCAAGGTTGGAGACCCCTGGGACTCTAGGAAGATCAGCTTGGCAGCCGCCGCCGCTGCCACAGTGATGGTGGGTGGCTTTGGAAACTGCCAAATGCCACCTTCGAAGTGCCCTTTTGGGCTGCTTCTTCAAACCGTTAACTCATCAACCTCCAGTTTCCTGCGTAGCCCACCGCTTAGTAAAAGCAAAAGGAGGAAATTTCTCAGTGTGGAAATTGACGGGGGAGGAAAGGCTTAAAAAGAGAACTTCGATAAAGTGGATCTTTCCTCGGCTGAAGACGAGGCCTCTCTCCTTCCAGTTCTGGTCCTACCTTTTTCAGGCCCATCATGGTGGTGGGTACGGACTCTTTGGCAGCTGCTGCCTGGAGCGGAAGGTTTTTCTGTCCCAAGAAGGAAGTGATTCTCACTCAGACCTTTGAGATCAGAGGGAGGAAGTTACAAGCACTGGTAAAACGTTTACCCTCTGCGATAAGAAGGCGTCTCCAAAGGATCTTGGTGGTGTGAACCAGTGAAGTGACATCAGGGGTGGGCTTCAAAAATGTTAGCAAGGGGTTCTCTGCCCGGTTGCTGGGTGGGCGTGGCCATGGTGGGCGTGGCCTAGTCGGCCTCCTGCACCATGGCGGGGGGGGGGGCGTTGCACTTACCTGCATCCAAAACGGGCCGCGTGGGACTCCTGGGAGGGGCAGGGTGGGTGGGGCCAGCCAGGAGTGGGATTTGGTGGTTCTCCGAACTGTCCAGAATCTTAGCTAGAGGTTCTCCCGAACCCCTGCGAACCCCCAGCAGCCCACCCCTGAGTGAATACAACAAAGGAACGTGCAGCTGGCTGTTTACACAACACCCTCCTTCAACTTCATCAGTCTGAGAATAAACCATCCTCATGTTGTTAATCTCATCTCAGCCTGCCCTCCAGACTGAGAGCAGGGGTTTTGGAGGGACACCCCGGGGGGGGGGGTTGTTAACCAGGGAAACAGTGATGTCCTTCAACTGGCCTGTATTTGCATAGAAAGCAATAGTCGATTCCAGCTGTGTCCTCCTCCTTTTTGTCAGATTAGAAACTGCTGTTGGTCATCAACGATTGAAGAAGGAAGGGCTTGGGTGGCTTTGCAAACCAGGTGTGGCTTTGGAGACTGAGGTTCCTTCCTTTTCTGGGAGCTGCTTCAGGTGGAGGACTGATTTTGGGGAAGGAAGAGAGAAGAGCTGCTTTTCTGGGTGGAGAAATGCCAGGACACAGGAAATACAATGCCCTAAGCATCAGGGCTTAGGTCTCAGAGCTCTTCAAACGTGGCAACTTTAAGACTTGTGGACTTCAACTCCCAGAATTCTGGGAGTTGAAGTCCACAAGTCTTAAAGTTGCCACGTTTGGGGACCCCTGGAGCCTTAGGACTATCTCCCTGTTATGAATCCGAGAAGATGCTTTGTCTTTCACTCTCATTGCCTTATAAGGTTAAAAGTTACCCTTGTTCAATTTGACACATTTTTTGGTTTTCTCACGTTGGCATTTTCTGATTGTGTTTCAGTGCAAGTCATACGTTACTGAATATATATGTCAATATAAATAGTTCTGATTTTTTTAAAAAAGGAAAACGTACTGTATGCCCTTAAAATAAACGATTCAATGAGTTAAAATGGATTTTACACTTCATTCAGTTAATCCACTGGTTAAATTAATTCCTGTTAATCGGTCAAGCTAGAGAATGTTTGTTAAAAAATGATTGAACAGTCCTGTCACAATTCTGATCAGATAAACGTTTTCCCTTTGTTAATGTTGTCTCAATTTTGTTTTAAAAACATTGTTATCTTCTGGCTTTAAACTCAGCTTCTTAACACTTCCCACATGAGGACCGATTTTTGTGTGTTGGTTCACAACACATGGTTCAGTGTGGAGTAAGCAAGAAAGACTCTACTTAAAATCCATAATAAATAAATAAAATCAATTCTGAGTGGATGATTTATTATCACATGTAGATAACAAATCATGTAGATAGCTCCAGCCTTCCAGTCAACAGCCCTTCATCAGCCCAAAACGGCAATATGACTGCAAAATGGACTTCTTTTTCAATTGTCATCCTCAACCAGCTCTGAAGGGGAATCGCCTGGCCGCAGAGCCCACAACGGCATAGGACAGGCAGGCGGAGGAGGGGGGGCAGGATAACAGGCGGGCATACCCACCTCCTCCTTGCCTGGGCCTTCTTTAGATTCCAGAGGGATGGAAGAGAGAATCGGCTGCAGGAATTGCCTCCAGGTTGCGGGCTGAGATACTTTCACACGAGGGGTTGGGGGCTGGGCTGCGGCTCTTCCTCCTGCCTCCCAAGGTTATTCTCACAGCCCATCACAGTCGCTTTGTGACGGGGGCAGCCTGTAACCCTGAGTAGGATAGATACATAAACAAACAATAGCAAGGACCACAGCGCCGTCGACAGTGGCAGGGCTAGCTACTGTATGCAAACAGGGAACAAACCCAACCCTTCCTCACAGGGAGGATGAGACCAGCTAAGGAAGCATCTGCAAGCAAACCACTCAACTCAGGGAGCAGCAAGGAGCCCAACTGGCAGTGGTGGGATTCAGCCGGTTCAGGCCGGTTCGGGCAAACCGGTAGTTAAATTTCTGGCTGGCCACACCCCTTCCAGCAGGCCCAACGTGCCCCATTTTGGCTCCCAGGTAAGTGCAGTGAGGCCTCCTAGGCCCAAAACGGGGCACGGTGGGGGGTGCAGCCACCCTGCGGCCCATTTTTGCTTCCAGGGTGGTGCAGGAGGCTGAGTGCTGCCTGTAACACCCCATGGCCACGTCCACCATGGCCACGCCCTCCCAGCCGGTCATTAGGGCAGAGAACTGGTTGTTAAATTATTTGAATCCCACCACTGCCAACCGGCCATCTAGACCTGAAACGGAGCCTGTCAGGGGCTGCTCGGTCAAAACAACCTCCTTCCTCAAAGATAAAACCAGCACAAAAGCGAGGCTCCGGCCTTCCCTAGGGTGGCGCAGAGTCTGGTGACCGAAGGGGGAGAACGGGACCAGTTGGGGGGGAGCCCCTCCAGCCCGACATCCAACAGGGGGCAAAGGGAGGGGGTTGTGCTTGGCAGGACAGGAAAATGGCATCTGTCATTCCCATCATTGGGCCTTTCAAAGTTTGGCGAAGAAGTCGGCTGAAAGGAAAAGGCTGAAGTCCCGTAGGCGCACGATGACTTTGAACTGACCCTTTAGGGTTTTTTGTGGTTTTTGTGTGTGTGTGTTTTGTTTTTGGTTTTGCTGTGGGATGCTCAGAAGTGATTCCCTGCCACTTTTCCTGCGCAGGGCACTTAATTCTGAGTGTTGGGTCAAGATCAATAGTCATAGTTTAAAACTGACATATTTGAAGGGAAAATATGTGGTGCGGCAGCCGCGTAGACGCGATGCTGCTCGGGTTAAGAAATGGTGCGCTCTTTCATGATTGTTTCTCAGTGACAGTATCCAGAGTGTCATTTCGTCCCCCGAGTGAGAACCTGACAGCCTCTCCCAGCATCTTATCTATCAGAGGCTTCTCATTCGGCTTCTTTCATGCTTGGTCTCTCGCCTGGAACTTTATTTACAAGATCCGTGGAATTAGAAAGGATGGCCGATGCCTCGCCAGGCCGTGAGAAAGACGAGCCATCACTTCAAAAGCCACACTTTCTTTCTCTCCCCCCCCTTCAGGGCCCATGGACAAGAGGAAGGACGGGTCACCCAGTCTTTGGGGCCCCTTGCTTGGAGGGGGAATCTGCTTAGCCATCCTGGATCAGGCCTACGGCAGGCTTCTCACCCACCCATCTTCTGCGTCACTGGCTGAGGTGAAACTACTCTCTACTGTTAGGCTTTGCATTTTGCAGGTGCTTTGAAATGTCTGGGCAAAGAGACGGCGGCCCTTTCAGTTCAACCACCGCTGTGGGGAGGCCGACTGAGCTGTGCTTCCCTCCTAAACAGAAATGGCAGCCTCCGTTTAGAGTCAGCTCCGCGTCTGATCGTGCAACGCGGGGCAGCCGAAGGGGTGCTCTTCTCAACACTGGCAGAATTTTGCTGTGTTTGTGGACGATGGGTCTTGCACATGGCAGGAGCTCTTGCCATACTCAAAAGCCTGATCCTGGTGCCTTCCCAGGAGTACTTTTAAAGGGTAAATAAACCCCCTTTCCTGACCACATGATTATGCTTAAGACTCCTGGACAGGGGTGGGTTCTAACTGACCTCGCTCCGGTTCGCTCCCTCCCGCGCCGTGTGGCCGCACCTCGTGAGCACACGCATGTGCAGTGCAGAAAAATCCAGAAAAATTCTCCCCAAAGAAAGCTGAAAACAAGATGGTGATGCATGCGCAGAGCCGGAAACTCGGCTTCTGTGCATGCGTAGAAGGAAAAAAAATGGGGGGAAATTCCAAAAATAAAATAAAAATAAAATAAAAATTTCAAAAGAAATTCAAAAAAAAAGATGGTGGCGCCCACGGACTGGCACTGACCGAACCGGTTCTGTGACATCATTGTGACATCATCAGTGGGTTGCTACCGGTTCAGGCGAACCGGTCCGAACCGGGAGGAAGCCACCTCTGCTCCTGGAATAAGGGCCGGTTGGCAAAAATGCTGGTGTGCCAGACCTGGTGAGTGTTGTGTATGATGAACACAACAGCAGCATACAGTGTCCTTCCCCCTCTGCAGATCAGGTGTGCCTTCCTCTTCTCCTCCTCCTCCTCCTCATCGCAAAGAGAATGAGAAAACAGACAAGAGTTGGTTATTCTTGTATTTTTCTCTGCTGTACGCCGCCCTGAGTCCTCCGGGAGTTGGGCGGCATATAAGAAAACCAAAATAAATAAATAAATAAATAAATAAATAAATAAATAAATAAATAAATAAATAAATAAATAAATAAATAAATAAATAAATAAATAAATTAATAAATTAATAAATTAATAAATTAATAAATTAATAAATTAATAAATTAATAAATTAATAAATTAATAAATTAATAAATTAGTAGGTAGGAAGTAAGTAAGTAAGTAAGTAAATAAATAAATAAATAAATAAGAGTTTCGGTGCCATAAATGGCCCCATCGAAGTAGCCTGCTTGAAAGTCAGGTCCTCCTGCTGTAACATTAGTTGCCTTCCACAAATGTTGCTAATTGGAGTTGTTCCTTGGACGGCCAGTCCAGACGGTCAGCAAAGGAGCCTGGCTATTGCTTTCCTGCCACAGCTGCTAGGGGCCACTAGGATAAGGGAGGAATGAGGGTCTGCATTGCAAGCAGGAAATGCTCTCCCCCCTCATTTTTGTTTCCTAGCTTTGCATGCAAACGAGCACAGGCAGCAACATCTCCAAGGGGTAGAATGTGGAATGGGTGCTGGCCGCTCATTTCCCCCCTGCGAGTGGAGACAGTCAGGGAAACCATGGGGTGCCAGAGCGGAGAGAGGGGTCTGGAAAGTGCAGAGGTGGGTTCCTCCCAGTTCGCACCGGTCCTATAGAACCAGTAGCAAGCCGCTGGTGATGTCATGATGATGTCACAGAACTGGTTCTGTTGGTGCCAATCCGTGGACGCCGCCAAGTTTTTTTTTTGAAATTTTTTTGAAATTTTTTTGAAATTTTTTTTGAATTTTTTTTGAATTTTTTTGAATTTTTTTTGAATTTTTTTTGAATTTTTTTGAATTTTTTTGAATTTTTTTTGATATATTTTTTTTAATATCCGGGTTTTTTTCCCTGAGTTTCTGGCACTGTGCATGCGTTGCCATCTTGTTTATGACTTTTTTGGGGGAAATATTTTTGGATTTTTTGGCACTGTGCAAGCGCGCGTGCAAAGCACGTGTGCACCCACGAGGCACAGCCACACGGCATGGGAGGAAGAGAACCGGCAGTGAAGTACGTTAGAACCCACCCCTGGGAAAGTGGGCTGACAATCTGATCGGCTTCCCTGAGTCTGGATTGTCTCAACCTGCTTTGAGGGTTGGGAAGGGGAAACAGCCCCGCTACCGAAGAGCCACCGGCCTTGTTCTTGTTCCCAAATTCTAGCACAGTGAGGGGGAGACTTTATCCCCAATCCTCTTTTTCCAATATACCAATTTCCTATCCCCGCTGCAGGGTATTTTTCCAGGGGTGGGCTTCAAAAATTTCAGCAACGGGTTCTCTGCCCGGTTGCTGGGTGAGCGTGGCCATGGTGGGCATGGCCTAGTCAGCCTCCTGCACCATGGTGGGGGCGGGGCTTTTTGCCTTCCCCAGGCTCCGGAGACTTTCCTTGAGGCTCTGGGAGGGCGAAAACTGCCTCCCCCGTGCTCCGGAGGCCCTCCGGAGGCCGGAAATGGGCCTCTTTCCAGCCTTCCAGAACTTCCGGGATCAATGGTCCCTCTAAGCTGCGCGACCGCGCGACCGCGCACGTAACGAGAGAACATCACATGGCAGTTTTCAACTGCCGTGCACCGTTTTCTAATATCAGAGGCTGTGCGACTGCACGCCTGCGCACATGACTAGAGAACGGCGCGCAGCAGTTTCCAATTGCCGCGCGCCATTTTCTAACGTTAGAGGGACCATTGTCCGGGATGCCTGTTTTCCCCCCTACTCAAGCCTCTGTGCGGGCCCTGCACCTACCTTGCATCCAAAATGGGCCACGTGGAGACTCCTGGGAGGGGCAGGGTAGGGTGGGAGGGGCAGGGTGGGCGGGCCCATCCAGGTGTGGGATTTGGAGGTTCTCTGAACCGGCCATAACGTTAGCTATGAGTTCTCCCGAACCCGAGCGAACCCGTAGCAGCTCATCCCTGTATTTTTCTAAACAATATAATTCAGAAGAAAAACCCACATTAGGTTTTGGCGCAGTAAGCAAACCTATTAGCGACTTCGAAGGTGTGGGACAAAAAAATATATATCTAATCTCTTGCTTGGATCAAAATATTGACCAGCCCACAAATATTGCCATTTTCCAGACAAAGGATGGACTGCAGAAATGAATCCAAGGCTTGCAGCTATTCCTCACTGGAAAGCAATACTGTAGAGCTAATGGCGCAGATTTCCAATAGCTGATTGATATGATCTGGAAGCAATATCACAACCACAGAGTTGTGCAGCTGCATCATTTAAAGGCAAAGTGATCTGAGCTGACAGGCCTCATCCGCATCCTCTCAAGCCCAGTCAACTTCCTAATTCTTTTCAACTGTGAAAACACATGTCTTCAGGGGTGGGCTTCAAAAAATTTAGCAAGGGGTTCTCTGCCCAGTTGCTGGGTGGGCGTGGCCATGGTGGGCATGGCCTAGTCGGCCTCCTGCACCATGGTGGGGGGGAGGCATTTTTGCCTTCCCCAGGCTCTGGAGGCTTTCCTCGAGCCTCTGGTAGGGCGAAAATGGCCTCCCTAGGCTCCAGAGGCCCTCTGGCAATGGAATTCATGGTGGCCTAACCTTTCCGAACTTCTGGTAGGCCCGTTTTTCGCCCTGCACTTACCTGCATCCAAAACGGGCCGTGTGGAGACTCCTGGGAGGGGAGGGGTGGGCGGAGCCAGCCAGGAGTGGGATTTGGGGGTTCTCCAAACTGCAGAGAATCTTAGCTAGAGGTTCTCCCGAACCCCTGCGAACCCCCAGCAGCCCACCCCTGCTTTTCACCTGCCATGCTGGGCATCCATCGCCGGAGGTCCGTCCAACCTGCCTCTGCTCCGGCCTTCCAGCTGGTCAGGAAAGGAGAGCAGGGAGCACCCACTGGGGGTGGGGATGGGGCTGAGGGGGTGCAGAGCTGCTCGGCTGGGCTCTTTCTCCATCACAACTCTGCATTTAAGGGCAAGAAGGGTTGGTTTCTTGCTTAATTAAAAAGATGCAGCAGTTAAATCTTAAAGGCAAACAGAGAAAGCAAGGAGAGGAGAAGGAAGACAAAGAGATAATTATCTTGGAAAAGATAACCACATGCAATTCTTCTTGATTTTTATGGGCCTGTAAGCCCAATTAAGCGCACAGAGAGGGGTCCCATGTCTTCCATAATCAGAAATTGTACATTAATGTTGACCATACAGAAGAGTGTAATTAGCTGTTTGTTTTGTTCTGGCTTACACATAACGAATATCTCTCTCTCTCTCTCTCTCTCTCTCTCTCTCTCTCTCTCTCTCTCTCTCTCTCTCTCTCTCTCTCTCTCTCTCTCTCTCTCTCTCCCACCACCTCCAGTGAAACATGAAATATTCAGGAATTTGAAGAAAGTAGAGGCAGTCACACCCAAAATACTTTCCTCGTTACATCCAGGAAATCAACAGTGCCTTTTGGGTGTGTTGATCATGCTGTCTGGGAATGATGGGGGTTGGAGTTCTCTCAATCCCAGCTGGCTTCCCTTAAAGCAGAGCAGAACTGGGAGTGGATCAACCACAAAGGTCCTGAGTTCCTGGCCAACTGACACGGCCACTCCATCCAACGGTCTCCGCACAGGGATTTCACACTGGGCTTACGTGTCCGGAGCTTCTGGCCTTGGACACAAAACCTTCAGAGAGATAGGAAGAGTCAGCAGACGGGATAATTTGCAGACATTTGGGAATGTTTACACATTCTTTGAAAGCACAGCTGCTGCTGCTGCTTTGCTAAATTTAGGTCCTGGTTTTCTCCAGAATCTGAAGGCGTTTCCACGAGAAACACAACCCAGGCGACGTGTGAACACCCCAAAGTCAACCAGGAGGCTTCCTTGGCTTGGAGAGAGCAGAACGTGGGACTTTCAAGTCCTTGTTTCACCGCCCTAATTTAAACCAACAACCTGGTCTTCAAGAACTCTGGAGAAAAATCCGGGATGATTTTTCCGGATGGCTTAGGACCAGGTTACCTCCGGGACCGCATCCTACCTCATACTTCCCTACGACCAGTTAGGTCCCACAGACTTGGTCTCCTCCAGGTCCCTTCAACCAAACAATGTCAGTTGGCGGGGCCTAGGGGGAGAGCCTTCTCTGTGGGGGCTCCTGTTCTCTGGAACCAACTACCCCCCAGAGATCCGAATTATCCCCACCTTGCTGGCCTTCCGAAAAGCTATTAAGACATGGCTCTTCCTGCAGGCGGGGTGATTCAGAGACCATTGAATACCTTAGGTCTCCCCCATGTATGTATGGTTTGTATGCTTTTAAATCTTTTAAAATTGTTATTAATTTATTAATATTGTTTTATAGTTGTTCTTTACATGTTGTACGCCGCCCTGAGTCCCCAGGGAGTAGGGCGGCATATAAGAACACTCACTAAATAAATAAATAAATAAATAAATAAATAAATAAATAAATAAATAAATAAATAAATAAATAAATAAATAAATAAATAAATAAATAAATAAATAAATAAATAAATAAATAAAATGATTTGGTCGTTGTTATGTTATATTCTTAAAATGCAGCAGCTATAAAGCTAGCAGGAAAATTACAGCATCACAAGGAGCCCGTCATTAGGGGGTTTATGTAGCTGGTTTAAGGGACTTTGAAGATAACAGATTTCCTAATGTCTACTCGAAATGTCTATTTCGAAAAAGCACCATGACCAAGTGCTGGCACTGATGACAACCAGCAGGCAAATCTCCGACCTACCACAGAAGTAAAGTGACAAGATATTTTTTTTTTAAGCGGGACATTTATTTTTTTTAAACAGGGGGGGGGGCGCCTGGACGCCGCCATTTGAGTTTTGCCCTCTGCGCATGCTGGATCTCCCAGCACGACTTCCCGGTCGTTGGAAGGTTGTGCATGTGTGTGTGTGGGAGAGAAAAAACTCGAGCACTTTAGCACACCCGGAGGAACAGCCCGGTTGCTACGCCGCCTCGCAACTCCCAGCCGTGCCAAGCCGCGCAGGCCGCCTTTCCCCCCCTTCCCTTCCAACGCAGGCACCACCGGAGAGACGGAACCCCCGCAGTGGCGACCCTGGAGGATGGAGAAGGCGGGGGAAGAGCCCCGATGCCCGGCTGCTCGCTGACTCCAATTCCGGGCGAGCGCTCCCGGCTTGCTGCTGTCGCCGCCGCCGCGCATGAACACGGTCCGCGGCGGGAAGCGAGTTCAAGCGACCCTCCGCCGCTGCCGGCCTGCAAGAAAACGGCATTACTTTTTGACTCGCCTTCGTTATTCTATTCTGCAAAGTTTTAGATAACCGTTAGAGTATGAATTCAGATTAAGAAAAGCGGAGGATTAAAGTGAAGCGGGATAGGATAGGGGGGGCAAAGGCCATAAAACAGACCAGAGACAAAGGAATAACGATCTGCGTGTGACCAGCCCCGAACAACTATCCGCCGCGTCCACTTTAACAATCCTTTCTATACCTTCCTCGCTTCTCTCCGCGAACTAAAGAGTTAACTTTCATGGGCTCCCAACTTCCGACGCCCGAGTGCGTCCTCGGCTCACCCTTGAACAGCCAATCAGCGTGGGGCACCGACAGCAGCGACGTCATCTCTCCGCGCCCGCCTTGCAGAGAGAAAGGCATGGGTGAGTGTTGTCGTAAGGTGACCAGACGTCCCGCTGTTTCGGCATTCTTTTCAAAAAAGCAGGACTTTTTGAAAAGAATGCGGGACGCGGGACACACGCTTGAAAAGCGTGTCTGTCCCGCCAAAAGCGGGACGTCTGGTCACCTTACACAGAAGAGGAGATTCCCCAAGTCAATCACCTCACTGATGGGCCTTGTATAAATAAGTCACCATGGCAATGAACGCAGGGTAGGAGACGCCCCTTCCCCCCCCCAAGCCTGCGACTCTCCAGAGGTGTCCGATTTCCAGGTCAAGTTGTCTGGGGATTCTGATCTGACAGGGAACGAGGCACTGCGCCTGAAAAGGTTTGAAATAGCAATAGCACTTAAGACTTATATACCGCTTCACAGAGCTTCTACAGCCCTCTCTAAGCGGTTTACAGAGCCAGCCTATTGCCCCCCAACAACCTGGGTCCTCATTTGACCCACCTTGGAAGGATGGAAGGCTGAGTCAACCTTGAGCCTGGTGAGATTCGAACTGCCAAACTGCTGGCAGCCTGTGATCAGCAGAAGTAGCCTGCAGTACTGCACTCTAACCACTGTGCCACCGCGGCTCATGAGATGGATGGGAATGGTCTTTTGCACCCCCCATAATGGTTCCAAGCTGCTTATGTCTTGGGTGTTGGGGGGGAGAGATGCTGTCTGGAGATACAGGACCTGCCCTATCCTGCCCCATGAGGGTTGGACTAGGAACCCTTCCATTGATGCCACCTACAGATAGCCAACTGTCACGCAGTGAATATTGTCAGTTGTATGTCTATGCAGGGTGATGCACCCCTATCCTAATATTATGGTACATTCCAATACAGGCAGAACACGTGATATGAGTTGTACGCATGTGTGCATTCCTAAACCACCATTATTCTCTTTGACTTGGCTCTTGACCGGGACGGTCGCATTTTCTTAGCAAAAATGTAATTATTCAGGATTTATTGTTTTTGTACCAAAATAAATATTTTCTATTAGACTTTTAATCTCGGCTTTATTTCTAACTGTCTGAATTCCAAGCAAAGATCCAAATCGCCTCTATGAGATCTTATTCTCACTCTTAACACCAACTCTAGGGTTGACCCCTTTTGCCCTCCCTGGGGGCACAGTCAGGGGCAAGAGAGTGCCTAAGCCGCCTGAAGGGGGCTTAATGCAGAGGAAGAAGATGGCTGGGAGTCGTGGGAGAACCGATTGGGGCTCAGAGGCAGTTTGGAGTAGGCAGGGCTCTGTCTGAAGGCGGCTGACAAGCTTCTCCATCCAGGTTTGCCTGCCTGTCAGGCCCCATTGCGGCCACGAGGCCTTCTGGGAAAGGGAAGATGTAGGAAGAGCCACTTTTTAATTCCCTACAGGCTCCTGTGACCCCCGGAGTTCTCACAGGACTGGAATGGGCTCTTCTATTATTTCTTGCATTGTAACAATGACTTCATTCTTAGACCAGTATTAGGGTGGTATTTATTTATTTATTTATTTGTTTGTTTTATTGCATTTATAGGCCGCTCAATCCAATAAGGACTCAGAGCGGCTAACAGCAATACAAGAGAAACAATAAAATCAAATTAAAGATTAAAACAGTAAAATTAAAACATTATCAGTAAAAAACAACCAATCATCCATCCACAATCACTCATGGGCCCACCCAACAATAAATTATTTGGGCCCAGGCTTGCCGAAACAGCCAGGCCTTAAGGGCTTTTCTGAAGATCAATAGGGTAGGGGCCGTCCGCATCTCTGGGCGGGCGGTTGATTCCATAACGTGGGGGCCGCCACAGAGAAGGCCCTCGATCGAGGTCCCGCCAGTTGACATTGTCTAGCCGACGGGACCTGGAGCAGGCCCACTCTGTGCGATCTAACCAGTCGAGGGAGACATGTGGTAGTAGACGATCCCGAAGATACTGTGGCCCTGCACCATATAGGGCTTTAAAGGTAATCACCATATAGGGCTTTAAAGGTAATCACCAACACTTTGAATTGCATCCGGAGACCAATGGGCAACCAATGCAGCTCGTGTAAGATGGGAGTAGTGTGGGTGTACCTAGGCACACCCACCATAGCACGCGCTGCTGCATTTTGGACCAACTGCAGTCTCCGAACACTCTTCAAAGATAGCCCCATGGTAAAATAAAGAATAGGAAAAGGACTCCACTAAACCGTATTTTGGCTTGTAGGAGCATCTTTCTCAGGCATTTAACTGCAGCCCCGGGCTGTGTTGCTAAAGCTAAGCTGGTGCGGCCGGCCTCTGGGTTCTGATGCACCCAGCGGCTCCTGCTGAAATAGAAAAGAAAAAGGAAACGCAGAAGAAATCCCGCCTGTGTTTTTCTGGTGGTTTCTTTTTGGTGGTGCTTCGTAGACCAGGCTCAGAGAGACAGACACCTGGGGGTACGTGACATCTCAGGTGAAGGACAAAGAGAGCCCTCGAAATGGTGGACTTCAGTTCTTTCGGACAACGGTGCCCATCATCCCAGATGATTACTTCATCCCAGATTAGACTACTTCAGCTTCAACCACAACAATACACGAGCACATAACAGATACAAACTCAAAGTGAACCGCTCCAAACTTGACTGTAGAAAATACGACTTTAGCAACAGAGTGGTAAATGCCTGGAACTCACTACCTGGCTCTGTGGTTTCGTCACCTAATCCCCAAAACTTTACCCTTAGACTGTCCACTGTTGACCTCACCCGATTCCTAAGAGGTCAGTAAGGGATGTGCATAAGTGCACCAGCGTGCTTACCGTCCCTGTCCTAATGTTCCCTCTTTCAGTACCAATCTTATGTATATAAACAATGTTACATCTATGTATATTACCAACACGTACTTGACAAAATAAATAAATAATAAATAAATAAAATCCCAGCCGGCAACGGTGAGGATTGACAGAAGCTGCAGTCTGAAACACCTGGAGGACCGTAAGCTGAATCACAGATGAGGGTGGACAGCGGCAACCCAACAACGGTGTCACGTCTACCTCTTAAACTGGGTTCTTCTGGTAAGGGCAGAACCAGACATCCTGGGGCCCCATCTACCAATTCCTGTAGTAACTTTGGGGGAAGGGGGGAGTCATCTGAGATGACTGGTTAGTAAGTGACAGCCACTATGTTGGGGAACACAGAGAGACACGCTGCACGTGGTTGTGGCCCAGCCACTGATGGCAGCTGCTTTAAACATAGCCGGACTTGGCAGACGTGCAAGCAATTGAGCCATTGCCCTTGTCAACCGGGGCAAAACCAGATTTAATTCCACGGAATTTGCTTCTAAAGGCAACATTAACTCAGCCTTTCCAGAATCTGCTCTTGGGAGTGTGTGTGTGTGTGTGTGTGTGTGTGTGTGTGTGTGTGTGTGCGCGCGCGCGCGCAATACAGATGACCAAGTGGCCATGTCATGATGTGAATATTGTCAGTTGTGAGTCTATGCAGGGTGATGCACCCCTATCCTAAACATGATGGTACTTTCCAATACAAGCAGAACACGTGATATGATGTCTACGCATGTCTACATTCCTAATCCACCATTATTCTTCTTCTGCCTTGGCTCCTGACCTGAACGGTCGTGTTAATTAGCAAAGATGTAGTTTTATTGTTTTATATTGTTTTGTACTGAAATAAATATTTTCTATTAGACATTTAATCTCGGTTTTATTTCTAAATGTTTGAATTCCAAGGAAAAGATCCAGATCTCGCCTCTATGAGATATTCTTTCCTAAATACGGTAGCAGCCGGACGGATAGAAGTTTATCTCATCTTAACAGGCCACAGCAGGCCTGCAGCTCAAAAGGTTCTCTGCTTGCGTTAAAATTTCAGCTTCCCAAATTCCTGGCATTGACAACCCCGTGTCAACAGGCACACTGACAATCCCTCACACATTGTGCCTCGAAAGGGTTGTCAGCCCCAAGACATATCCTCTTCCCTGCCTTTCCCTTGAGTGGGGACCTAAGACATTCTTTGGGATGGAACCCGGGTTTGATTCCTGCTTCTCTTTGTCAGCTGACCCTCCCCCTCCCCCTCCTCCTTTTCTCTCTGCCCCTCATGCTCAGAGAAGCTCTTATTGGTATGCAGATTTGGCGGGGCGGCTGCATCAGGACTTGTCCCCGCAGCTCAAGGCACTTGGACCTGGCGGGTGGGGCAGGGAGTGGGAAGCGGCTCCTGGGGGGGCTTTCAAGCTTTGTAGAAAATAATGATGTATGAGACAGGGATTCTTTGGGAACCTGAAGGGGACATGACAGATAGAATAATATGGGGGCCAAACGCTGCCTCCACAATTGAGATGGATGGTCTAATCTTGGCTCGCCGTGATTGTGAGCGGTCCAGAACGAGATGAGCTCTCTGCAAAAGGATGTCACTGGATGGCAGTTGAAATCTGTTGGGCATCCCGCCAGTCCCTCCTGGGAGCCTCCCATGCCGGGAGCCTCCCGTGACAGGCGCAGGCCTTGCAGACCGAAGGGCCTGGCTGGGAAGGGCCCACCAAGCGGGGTCCTACTCCCTGGCTGCCCCTCCAGGGTGAAGTTTTGAGCATGGAGGGAACAGCTTTAGAGCTTTCACATCCCTTCTGTTGACGTGGTTTCATTCACTTTTCTCTTGTCCTCCGTTGGGAAGGAGGAATTTGCTGGGTGGGACAAGAGTAAGCGCTGGTCCCAGAGAGACCTGCTGCTGAGGCTTAGAGGTGGAGCTCTTGCCTCACAATCAGGAGGTTGTGAGTTCGATCCTAGGTAGAGGCAGATGTAGGGTCTCCTGCTTGGGCAGGGGGTTTAACAGATTTAACAGATTAACAGAGTTGGAAGGGACCTTGCAGGTCATCTAGTCCAACCCCCTGCCCAAGCAGGAGACCTTACATCTGCCTCTACCTAGGATCGAACTCACAACCTCCTGATTGGGAGGTAAGAGCTCCACCTCTAGGCCACAGCAGCTGGCTAGTTGCAAAGGGAGAGTTTACCTGCACTAGATCACCTGCAAGGTCCCTTCCAACTCTGTTAATCTGTTAAGACCTCATTGAAATAGCTTAATGTTGGTTGGCCATAAAAGTAACAAGTGGGCATCTTTCTCTAGTAGCCCCCCCGAAAGGGAAAATGTTTGTGGGCACCAGAACATGGAAGCCGGGACTGATCAAAAGTCCTGCCTGCCCCACTGGAAAGCAGAGCCTGCTTAAGTTATTGCTAAAATGCATAAACGTTCATTGAGATGTGGGACAGAAGAATAACAAGTGAAGGAATGTATCAGTGGTGGGTTCTAAATTAGATCACCACTGGTTCGCGCTTGTGCGCATGCACGATGCTTCTGCTCCTGCGCAGAAGCGTCCCAGGTGGGTGGGCGGAGCCTCCCGCTACCGGTTCTAAGAACTGGTCTGAACCGGGAGCAACCCATCACTGGAATGTATGATAAAATGGGATAAGAAAGATTAACTATATAATATACAGATGGATCAATGGGAAAATATGTGGTTGGAAGGACTGAAATTTACATTAGGTTCTAGTCTCTAGGAGAATTTTTATAAAACGAAGAATCGTTCATATTTGTCACTAGGGAAATTAGATAGAATGTATAAAGGTAACTTTGAATCTTTGCTGGAAATATAATAATAATAATAATAATAATAATAATAATAATAATAATAATAATAATAATAATAATAATAATAATAATAATAATAAGAAGAAGAAGAAGAAGAAGAAGAAGAAGAAGAAGAAGAAGAAGAAGAAGAAGAAGAAGAAGAAGAAGAAGAAGAAGAACAACAACAACAACAACAACAACAACAACAACAACAACAACAACAACAACAACAACAACAACAACAACAGAGTTGGAAGGGACCTTGGAGGACTTCTAGTCCAACCCCCTGCTTAGGCAGGAAGCCCTACACCACTTCAGACAAATGGTTATCCTTATGTGATACCTCTTATGGAAACAACTTGAAGGGACATTTGGTCGTCCCTGTTGGATGTGTAAAAACGCTTTTAAAATCTGGATTCAAATGCACACATTAATTCAGAAGATCTCAAAAGGTTAAGACACAATTGAAACCAGAGACTTGGGGGGTGGGGTGGCGCGAATAGAATAGAATAGAATAGAATAGAATAGAATAGAATAGAATAGAATAGAATAGAATAGAATAGAATAGAATAGAATAGAATTCTTTATTGGCCAAGTGTGATTGGACACACGAGGAATTTGTCTTTGGTGCATATGCTCTCAGTGTACATAAAAGAAAAGATACATTTGTCAAGAATGGTTGTCATAGGGTTCAAGTAAGCAATCAGGAAACAATCAATATTAATATAAATCGTAAGGATACAAGCAACAAGTTACAGTCATACAGTCATAAGTGGGAGGAGATGGGTGATAGGAACAATGAGAAGACTAATAGTAACAGTAATGCAGCCTTAGTGAATAGTTTGACAGTGTTGAGGGAATTATTTGTTTAGCAGAGTGATGGTGTTCGGGAAAAAACTGTTCTTGTGTCTAGTTGTCTTGGTGTGCAGTGCTCTATAGCGTCCTTTTGAGGGTAGGAGTTGAAGCAATTTCTGTCCAGGATGCGAGGGGTCAGTAAATATTTTCACGGCCCTCTTTTTGACTCGTGCAGTATACAGGCCCTCAATGGATAATTAATACTTAATGGATAAGCAAGTAGAAAAAAAGTCATGGAGCTTTGTTTTTATATATATAATAACTCAGCAAGACTAATATTATGCTTGAAAGTGGACAAGTTCAATAACGTCCAGAATGGGGAATGGCTGGTGAGGATGTTGGAACTTGCTGAGGAGGCTAAATTAACTCCTTTGCTTAGAGAGAAAACAATATTTGTCGATGATCGGAAAGCCCTTAGAGACTTTTTGCATAAAAATGGGAAAAACGTGCTTATGATTTGTGGATTGGATGATTTAGGGAAAATCTGGATAATGACAAGAGTGGGTTTTAGGTAGAGATATGATTTTGTGATTTACTTCCCCCCCAAAAATAAGCAATGGAAATTTTTTCTTTATTTTTCTTCTTTCTTCTGCATTTTTCTATTTTTTTCTTTTTTTCTTTTCTCTCTTTTCTGCTTTTTTCTTTTCATTAGTTTGTGTTAGTTTTTTATGTCTATGTAAAACTGGAAGCTGGTTAGTTTTTTATGTCTATGTAAAACTGGAGGGGACTGGAGGCTAAAACATTTGAAGAACGGTTGCAGGAACTGGGCATGTCTAGTTTAATGAAAAGAAGGACCAGGGGAGACATGATAGCAGTGTTCCAATATCTCAGGGGCTGCCACAAAGAAGAGGGAGTCAAACTATTCTCCAGAGCAACTGTGGGTAGAACAAGAAGCAATGGGTGGAAACTAATCAAGGAGAGAAGTAACTTAGAACTAAGGAGAAATTTCCTGACAGTGAGAACAATTAATCAGTGGAACAGCCTGCCTCCAGAAGTTGTAAATGCTCCAACACTGGAAGTTTTAAAGAAGATTTTGGATAACCATTTGTCTGAAATGGTATGGGGTTTCCTGCCTAAGCAGGGGGTTGGACTAGAAGACCTCCAAGTTCCCTTCCAACTCTGTTATTCTATTCTATTCTATTCTATTCTATTCTATTCTATTCTATTCTATTCTATTCTATTCTATTCTATTCTATTCTATTCTATTCTAAAATCTTTTAAAATTAAATATTAGAAAAAAGAACAAAATCTGGCCAGGTGTTTTCTTTTCCAATCCTGTCGTCTGCCTTTCCCAGGGCCACCTAGGCAGCTAGAGGCTCAGCTCTCCAGTAGGACTTCTTCAACAAGATGCAATTTCTAGGCTGCAGATTCCTTCAGCAGATTCCGTCTCTTGTGGGGCAACAGCGCCCTCACCTGGAATGCAGAGAGGAGAGGGTTTCTCCAGCCGCAGTTGGATTCTGCAAATTCCAAGGGCTCCCACTGCAGGCCGATGCAGTCGTGGGCTTGCCCTGGATGCACAGCTGGATCTGCATCAGGCATCCTGGGAGCTTAGCGTAGCAGCTGCTCTTAAGTGCCAGACCTCCCTCGCTGGGTGTGTGTGTGTGGGGAAGAAATCAGTGGGGCGCATCAGCCTTCTTAATCCATCCCCCAGAGGGGCTGACAGTGAAGCTGTAATCCAGTTAACGTGGGTGAGAAAAGAGACACTCCAGGCTCTGGGCTCTTCCATGTTCTGGTGCTGTCATTCCTTGATCCACTTTGCCAGATGACCAGGTCAGAATAGGATAAGGTGACCAGACATCCCGATTTTGGCGGGACAGACCCGCTTTTTAATGCTTTGTCCCGCGTCCCGCCCGCCCTCTAAAAAGTCCCGATTTTTTAAAAGAATGCACGACTAGGGCATTCTTTCAAAAAATCGGGCCTGCAGGCACTCGAGGACGGCCAGGTTGGGCAGCAGCAGCAGGCCCTCTCAAAATCGGGACGTCTGGTCACCTACGAGCTTCAATTGAGATGCTGCTGAAGACGAGGGCGGGAAAAAGTCCCTCGCGCGACGTCATCACCCCGCGCCGGATGTGAAGCGCAGGCCCGACGGCCAGCTTCCGGGCGCTCCGTCCTCCGGCAAGTGGGTCGCGTTAAAGCAGCGGCCGCGGTGCCAGGGCCGTGAGGGAAGGTGAGGCTGATGTCCGGCTGGGCCGTGCTCCGCTTCTCGCAGCCTTCAAGGACGTGCGCGAGGTCAGCGGGCGGCGCGGGACCCCCGGGCGGGCGGGGGGGAGGGAGGAGGAGAGCCAAGAGACGCTGGGGGCTGCTCCCCTTCCCAAGCCAGCCCAAGCCACTGCCGGCTCCCGAAGGGGAGGCGGGAGGCGAGGAAAGGCCTCCCGCCTCCCCCCCCCACCTGGACGCCGACATTAGCCGTCTTTTGCCCTCTGCGCATGCGCAGCGTTCTGCGCATGCGCAGAGGGCAAAACTCAAATGGCGGCGTCCAGGCGCCCCCCCCCATCGGTGTCCCGCTTAAAAAAAAAATCTGGTCACTTTAGCATAGGATGGGCATCCTGTCTTGCGGCCCTCCCCCCAGGGTTAATTTTGCCCACTGAATCTGAGGGGGACAGCTGGGGATGCTCCCTCCTTGCACGGTAGAGAGAAGGGGTGGGAAGCCTTGCATTTGCCTCTGTCTGTGTGTGTGTCTGTGTCTGTGTGTGCGTGCAAATTGGGTTTATGCAAGGTAATGAGGCCGAAAGGCGTTGCTCTGATTATCCGTTCATTTCGCCTTCGATTAGATAAATTACGGAGACGACGGTTCATAAATATTGCTGAGGTAATTATGAGTGAAAGATACGTACCCTTGTACTATGGCGCTGTTATCGAGGAGAAGATAGATCCATTTGTTAAAAATGAAATCTGACTTTAAAAAATGCACAAGATGGGCAGAGCAAAGACAATAGGAAGCCCAAAGTAAAAACTTATTTCATTTCAACTTTTAGGTATTCAAAGGCAAGCGTTAAAAAGGACCCGCTTTAAAATATACATAAAATTATATAAATATAATTTTTGTCAGCTCCAGGAACTGTAATTCTCCAGGGGTGCAGCTGAAGAAGTGGCTATGGGGGGAGTGTGACCCTAAAACAGACCTAGTGATGTTCCCCTCTTGCAAAATTCTGGCTTGGAAGAGAAGAACATCCTTTCCCCTGTTCCCCCAGTCCTGGCCGGCTGCTTGAGGACTCTCTCCTTTCCTTGGAAGCCACGTCCATTTACTCCCTGGGTCCCTAAGCCAGGGGTGAAATGCTACCGGTTCAGCCCAGTTTGGCCGTACCGGTAGCGGCAGCCGTCGATGGTTCGGAGAACCAGTAGCAGCGGCAGTGCGAGGCTCCGCCCACCTGCCCGGACGTCACCACTTTCTTTTTTTTAATCCTCTGTGCATGCGCAAAACCTTCTGTGAAAAAGTGTGCATGACAGTGGCACGCGTGCGAGCGAAGCGAGCTTCCGAACCAATAGGAAAGGTAAGTAGATTTCACCGCTGCCCTAAGCCATCCTTGAGCCCCAGAGGCAGAACTGGGGGGGCAACAGTCATTAGTGCTGCAAGTGCCAGTGACCATGGGAGAGGCCGGTCAGACTGCCTGTCCCCAGCTGCCTGGCCACGGGTCTCTTTGGTACTGTGACCCTGTGATTTTGCTTTCCTGCTGCCCAGCCATGGAGAGAGACGAGCTTCACCCCCTTCATCCCCTTTTGCTGAACCAGAGTCGCCCCTGATTTCTGGCCCTAGCCTTTGGTGAGGGAGTTTGGCTCTTGCAGAATGACAAGGAAGGCGGTCAGCGCCCTCAGGCCATCCATGGGGGGGGAAAGTCAGGGTTAGAAGCAAGAGTAACCTCAGGACCAATAATAAGGAAATCTTGCCCTGTTTTCTCAACTTGGCTCAGGCAAGATGCCCTCGCCCAGAGTGCTCAGTGCCAGCCTTAGCAATACCCTTACCACGGAGTGGCAGAGTTTTGAAAGGGACTTTAATTCCCGGGACCCAATCAGAGGTGGGATTCCCATAATTTCCCTATCGGTTTGCCCATTTGAGTGTGTGCACCAGGGGCAGGTTCCTAATTTTTTTACTACCACTCTGTGGGTGTGGCTTATTTTGTGGGTGTGGCTTGCCAGCCATGTGACTGGGTGGCCGTGGCTTGCCGGCCCTGTGACTGGGTGGGCGTGGCTTCTCGGACTGCTGAAGGGAGGGGAACTCAGATAGGTCCTGCCGCCCATTCCCCCTCCCCTCAGCAGCTCGAGAAGCCTCAAACGGGCGAAAATGCCTAGGCTCATCACCGCGCGTTCGTGGCTTCATGGACTGCTGAAGGGAGGGGAATGGAGATAGCTCCTGCCGCCTGTTCTTTCAGCGTCTCACACGCTCCCTCAGCCATCCTCCCCTGCTTGGACTCACTGTGGGGTAAGAAGGCAGTGCATGCACAGTGCTGGAAGCTCGGCTTCTGGGCATGCGCAGAAGAATTTTTTTTTATTTACTTTTTTTAAAAATGGCGGCACCCTGGGACCGGCAACTGACTGCACCGGTACTGTGATGTCACCAGCGGGCCACTACCGGTGCTATAGAGTGGACCGCACTGGTAGGAACCCACCACTGGTGTGCACGCTCACTTCAGTTGTGCATGCACCTTCCACGCATTCGCATGCCCTTCCGCGCATGTGCTTTGCTCGCACGCGCGGCTTGCACGCATGCGCACGGCTTGAAAACATGGCTAAATAGGACGGCATAGCGCCGGAGCGTTCAAACCGATCCGAACCGGCTGAATACCACCTCTGCCTCGGATGCTTCCCGGCTCCCCGCCTCCAAGGGCTGGACCCCAGACTCACTCTGCTCTAAGAGGACTCCAGCAGAGGGGCTGAAGCCCTGTTCCCCAAGGGGAGGGGTCAGCCTGCTTCAATCCTTGGTCTGGGTGGGGCCCCTGCCAAGGTGGATTGCTATCTGCCTGCCTGCACTAGCCGAGCAGTGAGGCTGAGAATACCCCCCCCCCCATCACATCTGGGCTCTGTTGGGTGGCAGAGTTGGCAGAAAGAGCAGCCAGCCTCACCCGGATTTCGTCTGCCAGACATCCAAGGGAGGCGGCTGGGGAAACCAGCTATTTGCTGGTCTGGCCACCAAAGGGGCTTTCCTGGTCCCTGCTGCTTTTTCCACGCTGGGCTCTGGGGATGTCGGCTGCCAGCAACCAAACAGCCATTTTGGATGCTGAGAAAAAAGAAGATTTAAGACTGCAGGATCCAATCTGGGTCAGCCCCCTACGCGAACGAGAACACCGTGCATTTCAAAACCACACACCTCAATTTTGGTGCTGCTAGGTGGATAAGGACACATTTGCCATCCTCAGAAGAAATGCACTGAGAGACTTTCATACAGAGGTGAAATCTACTTACCTTCCCTACAGGTTTGGAAGTGTGCGCTTTTGAGTTTCGCGCATGCGGTATGCGCACGCCACCAGTGTGCGCGCTTATTCACCCTCTGCGCATGTGCAGAGGGTTGAAAACAAGAAAATAGCAACATCCAGGCAGGTGGGAGGAGCCTCGTGCTGCCGCTGCTACCGGTTCTCCGAACCACCGGCAGCCGCCACTACCGGTATGCCCAAACAGGGCCGAACCGGTAGCATTCCACCGCTGCTTTCATATCCCGCTGAACTCCATCTTCCCAGACAATCTCGGTGACTGATCCAGATTAGATCCTGCAACATTATCTCGGGACATGTATATTGGCCTTCGATTGTGATTTAAGACTGCACTGCAAGACATCCTGGGACTCTCTCATTTGTGTGTGCATGTGCACACCTCACACGCATACACAATAGAGCATAGGACATGTACTGCAATTAGGCAGGAAAGGATGCATCAGCCAAGTCATCACTTTATTCCATTAAGGCAGTGCTTCTCAATTATTTTCCGTTACACCCCCCCTAGGAAGAAGTAAACATTTTGCGTGCTCCCAATGGGCCCCAATGGAATTTTAGTGTTAATATTTATTATTTTACTTATTATAAGCTGCAAGCAAACAATTGGCTGGGGAAGGCTGCTCTACCCACCTACCTGGGAGTAAGTCACACTGAACTCAGTGGAGCCTGTTTTCGGTTAGGCAGGCATAGGCTACCGTGGTTAGGGCCCTCTTTTGACACGGGGCCAGGCCAGCTTAATCAAGCCGATGTTTTGGGGTCGCCGGCCTGGCCCATAAGCGCCATCTCTGTCAGGCACTCACAGCGAATGGTGTGGAAGGAGGCTTTAGGGTGCCGTTCGAAGCTTTCGCCCAGCTGCAGAGGATGCTCCTCCTTGTCCAGCAGCAGGTTTGCCATGCCGTTCATGGCTATGGCTGCACCTGCTGAGAATAACAAGAACCCACACAGCCGCCCCGCCCTTCTCTTCCGGGCTTGGAGCAGCGTGCAACTGGGAAAACACTCCCCGTCCGGGGGAATTGATCGAGAGGGACCACGCATGTTCCCCGGGGTCACATGCATCGCTCCAAACCCCCCCCCCAGGTGGGTGTGCCCCACTATTTGAGAAACACTGCATTAAGGTATGAAGACGTTACCTCTTGGCCAGCTAGAACCATGTGAACTTTATCTAGATCTGCAGGTATCTAGGACTTTTCGTCTCCTACCCTTGGCCGCTTCTCCTTCTCCGCCAGTTTCTTCTTGGGCGATTCTCCTCTGACTTTTCTCCTTGACTGACACCCCCCCACCCATTTGCCCTGGGCAATGGGCCATGGCCCCTCCGTCCCACGGCTTATGACTGCCGGCATTGGCAGCTAGCCGATTGGTTGGTGGCTAACTGTCCTGGGCGGCGAAAAACCCAGGATGATCCTTCCTTCTCCAAATCGGCTGTGCCGAAGCGTGTGGGATTTTAGATTTAGATTCATTATTAGAGTTGGAAGGGACCTTGTAGGTCATCTAGTCCAACCCCCTGCTCAAGCAGGAGTTCCTACACCCTTTGAGACAGATGGCAGTCCAGTCTCCCCTTGGAGGTCGCAAGTGTTGGGGCTCTCACAACCTCCGCTGGCAAGCTGTTCCACTGGTTGATCGCTCTCACCGTCAGAAAGTTTCTCCTCACTTCCAGGTTGAATCTCTCCTTGGTCAGCTTCCATCCATTATTCCTTGTTTGGCTTTCTGGTGCCATAGAGAACAGCCTGACCCCCTCCTCTCTGTGGCATCCCCTCAAGTATTGAAACACTGCTATCATGTCACCCCTGGTCCTTCTCTTCGCTAGACTGGCCAAGCTCAGTTCCTGCAACCGCTCTTTGTATGTTTTATTTTCCAGACCCTTTATCATCCTGGTTGCTCTCCTCTGCACTTTCTCTAGGGTTTCAATGTCTTTTTTGTAGTGTGGTGTTGTAGGGATGGAGGGGCCGTGGCCCATTGCACAGGGCGAATGGGTGGGGGCGTGTCAGCCAAGGAGAAAAGTCAGAGGAAAATCGCCTGAGGAGGAACGCTGGCGGAGAAGGAGGGTAGGAGACGAAAAGTCCCGTTCCGATATGTAGCTCCCTATGGACTCACTTGCTGAGGACAGACCAGCATTTGCTGACGCATCAATCCAGACATTTCACAGTTTGTAGTTTCCACCCAGCCTCTTGCAAACATGAATTGGTTGTCAAAGGTATTTCTACTGGGTGGGGAAAATATCCTGACATATTTTCTCCCACTTTCTCACTGGTGTCCAAATGTCCTGTTCAGTTCTGGGGGAAATCTTGTTTTCTTCACAAGCTTTCGTACTGGATGTTGGAAGGGAGTAAGTGAGTCAGGGGAGGCTGGAGGGACTTGGTGGAGAGGTGTGCAAGAGTGCATCCAATACAGCTCATCTGTCTGGAACCCACACCGCATATCAGACATAAATACATTAGAAAGTGTCCAGAGATACTTTACAAGAAGAGTCCTCCACTTCTCTATTCGCAACAGAATACCTTACGCAACCAGACTTGAAATCCTGGGCTTAGAAAGCTTAGAACTACGTCGCCTTCAGCACGACCTAATCATAACTCATAAAATTATCTGCTACAACGTCCTTCCTGTCAACGACTACTTCAGCTTCAACCACAACAATACACGAGCACACAACAGATACAAACTCAAAGTGAACCGCTCCAAACTTGACTGTAGAAAATACGACTTTAGCAACAGAGTGGTAAATGCCTGGAACTCACTACCTGACTCTGTGGTTTCGTCACCAAACCCCCAAAACTTTACCCTTAGACTGTCCACTGTTGACCTCACCCGATTCCTAAGAGGTCAGTAAGGGGCGTGCATAAGTGCACCAGCATGCCTACTGTCCCTGTCCTAATGTTCCGTCTTATCAGTACTCATCTTATGTATATAAACAATGTTATATCTATGTATATTACCAACACGTACTTGACAAAAATAAATAAATAAATAAATAATTTCTGAGGCCTTCATCGAGCTCTGCCACAGCATTCCTGTGCAAAATGAGGCCATTTCACAAAACTCTCTTCATTTTAGCGAGCTTAAGGCTGGCTGCAAGTCTTCCCCTCCATCACGTGCGCATGTGTGTATGTGTGTGTACGTGTGCATGCAGGCACCCCCACACACACAATCTCCCCTTGCTTCCCAAAAGGACCTTGTTTAGTTTATTTGTATTTATATGCCGCTCGATCCGCGAGGACTCTGAGCGGCTCACAGGAATACAGGTAAAAATAAACATTAAAAACAGATTAAAAAACAATATAACAATCACTACATGGGCCAACATCGATGGTTCATTGGCCCCAGGCTTGCCGAAAAAGCCACGTCTTCACAGCTTTCCTGAAGGCCAATTAGGTGGGGACAGTCCGGATCTCGGGGGGGGGGGGGAGCTGATTCCAAAGAGCCACAGAGAAGGCCCTCGCCTGCGGGCCCGCCAGCCAACATTGTTTAGCTGACGGGACCCGGAGTTTCCATCAGTTCTGCACGCATGCAGACTTGTGCAATAACAACAGCCTCCTTGCCTGATGAATCTCCCTCTTCGTGTGTGTGTGTGTGTGTGTGTGTGTGTGTGTGTGTGTGTGTGTGTTTTGGCTGTTTCTCCACCTTTATTTAGAAAGAAACATGAGAAACCCCCCATTTGTGAATTAAAGAAGCGCTGTCTGGTTTTGTCCATAGCTCTGCAACGCAAATGAGACATAACAGTAGCTAATTATACATCTGCTCTTCCATGGACGGTATAGTGTTGCATTACTTCGTGCTACTTGGGTGTTTATGAATCATACGGCAGGAAAGCAGATCCCAGCAAATCTGCCCTGCATGAAAACAGTACCGGTGATGCTCTGTGAACTTCTCTGCCTGTCTTAGCCCAAGGAGAGGCAGGGAGAGGCAGACCCCAGACCCCGTGTAGAGCAGGTCTTCCCCACCCCACACCTGATCCTGCAGTTGGGCTCTTCCTCCCCCCGCCACCCAGAGGTGGTATTCAGCCGGTTTGCGCCGGTTCGCACAAACGTTAGGGGAAATTTGGCGTGGGTCGCCGAACCGGTAGCGACCTCTGCCTGGTCCCACCCCCTGCCTGCTTGCCCGGTCGCCGCTCGCTTGCCCCGCCCAGCCACTCCTCACCTCCCGGGTGGCATAGCACACTGTGTGGCTGTCACGGTGTGATTTATTGTCAGTTGTATGTATATGCAGGGAGCTGCATCCCTATCTAATATAATGGTACATTCCTGAGCACGTGATTGATATGTTCTTGTACGCATGTGTGCATTCCTGAATCTTCATTCCTTCCTTCTTCCTTGACTCTTGACCGAGAAGGTCGCATTTTATAGCAGAGATGTAAACAATGAGATTTTATTGTTTTTGTACCGAAATAAATATTTTAATTAGACTTTTAAACTCCGGCTTTATTTCTAATGTCTGAATTCCGGGAGAAAGATCAAACATCGCCTCTGTGAGATTAATTCTCACTTCGACAGTGGCACTGGTTTGCGCATGCCCACAGTCTCTGCTCTGCAGCTTGCCTGCCTAAGCTGTCTTCCCATGAGGTCCCTGCCCTGTGTCCCACCCCATACCTGATCCAGCAATTGGGCTGCTGCTCCACCCCACCCCAGAAGCCGCGCCACTGCTGTTCTCCTTCTGTGCCCCTCACCATAGCCCCACAGCTCCTGCCATCAGCGATCGCACGCTGCCCCTGCAACATTATGACTTCTGCCTGCCACCCGATTGGCTGGTGGCTAACTGTCCTGGGAGGCCAAAGAGCTGGGGCAAATGGTGTTTTGGCGAATGGGCCAGGCCGAAGGGCGCAGGGTGGAGGGGCGATGGCCCATTCACCAAGGAGAATAGCTGGGGGAGGGCAGCAGAGGAGGAAGGCTGGAGGTAAATGGGCAGAGGCGGGAACCTGGAGGAGAAGGAGGCGTGGCCAAGGGTAGGAGCCTGAAGATTCCATTCCATGTGGAGCAGCGGTCCCCAATCTTTTGGGCACCAGGGACTGGTTCCTTGGAGAAAAGTTTTTCCATGGACTGGAGGGAGCATGGTTTTGTCTGCTGCCAGCATCTTGCAGATGGGGCTTCATGTTGGGATGAGAACAAAATCTCATAGAGGCGACATTATGGATCTTTTACTTGGAATTCAATAGTTAGAAATAAAACTGAGATTAAAAGTCTAATAGAAAATATTTATTTCAGTATAAAACAATAAATCCTGAATAATTACATCTTTGCTAAGAAACACAACCATTCAGGTCAAGAGCTAAGGCAGAAGAGATTAATGGTGGATCAGGAATGTAGACATGCATAAAACATCATATCACGTGTTCTGCTTGTATTGGAAAGTTCCATCATATTTAGGATAGGGGTGCATCAACCTGCATAGACATACAACTGACAATATTCACAACGTGACACTTCACTTGTTTGCACGGACCGGTTGCTGGCAAGCCACGCACCGGTGCCAGTCCAGGGACCAGGAGTTGGGGACCCCTGGTGTAGAGTTCAGTAGGACCGCAGTTCAAGATTTGCTACTGGAAACAAGCTGGCAAGCAGACACAAGAGGCCTGCATGAAGATCTGCTTCTAAGACTTTGGTTATGCCTCAAAGCAGGCAACTTCTAAGGATTGAAAGAGCCCGGACAGATCTGAGACCTAGAACCCCGCCCTCCTCACTGCACCAACTCGGGTTGCTCCAGTGTGAGAATGAGAATAAAATCTCATAGAGGCGATGTGGATCTTTACTTGGAATTCAGACAGTTAGAAATAAAGCCGAGATTAAAAGTCTAACAGAAAATATTTATTTTGGTACAAAAACAATAAATCCTGAATAATTACATCTTTGCTAAGAAAACACGACCGTTCAGGTCAGAGCCAAGTCAAAAGAGAAAGAATGGTGGTTTAGGAATGCACACATGTGTACAAATCATATCACGTGTTCTGCTTGTATTGGAATGTACCATAATATTAGATAGGGGTGCATCACCCTGCATAGACATACAACTGACAATATTCACACCGTGACATCCAGGGTTTCATTAGCCAGAGTATCCGTTGCGGTGAGTTCAATCCGAAGGTGTCCTTGCAGATAAGCTGGGGAAACAGAGAAGACCTTTGGCTGAAGAAGTGACCCTGAGGACACTGGATGGAGTGGCCTGCAGGGGCTTGTGGGGCTTCAGATTTATCCATTTCTCCCCCAGAAGATGGATGCCCTTGGATGGATTAGAATGGATTCGCAAATCAACCGATCCCTACCGAAATCGAGCTGTTCCTTGTGTTAATCGAGTTAACATTAAAGACGAAGTGTGTACTTCATGCTTGTTGAGTAGCCCAGTTTTGACTTCCCCATCATCTTCCACTTGTTGCCTCTCTCCCCCTGCCCAACTTTGCCAAGGAAACAGGAAGTCCTTGATGAGACCCAGATATTTGCCAACTTGTGCCCTATTGTGCCAACTCGGGAAGGTCCCTGCCAGGCTCCCCGTGAGCCACCCATCCTCCCCCTTTCCTTGGGATCAGCCTGTCCAGTGGTGGATTCCTACCGGTGCGGTCCACTCTATAGCACCAGTAGCGGCCCGCTGGCGACGTCACAGTACCAGTGCGGTCGGTTGTCGGTGCCTGGGCGCCGCCATTAAAAAATTTTTTTTAATTTTTTAAAAAAATTTTCTTCTGTGCATGCCCAGAAGCCGAGCTTCCGGCACTGCGCATGCGCTGCCTTCCTACCCCACAGTGAGTCCAAGCAGGGGAGGATGGCTGAGGGAGCGCGTGAGATGCTAAAAGATCGGGCGGCAGGAGCTATCTCCATTCCCCTCCCTTCAGCAGTCCGAGAAGCCATGAACGTGCGGTGATGATCCTAGGCATTTTTGCACGTTTGAGGCTTCTCAAGCTGCTGAGGGGAGGGGGAACGGGCGCCAGGAGCCTAGGATCATCGAATGGGGAGAAGCATTCAGGCCGGACAGAGCCTCCTAGAAGAACCGCTGCTGTGGTCTTGCTGCTCCCGCTGCGGGGGGCTGCATTGTGGGTGAGCAATGCCCCACCTGCTTCTCCGGCCGCTGCCAAGCTCCTGAGGCCCACGCCCACCCGGTCACATGGCTGGCAAGCCACACCCACAAAATAAGCCACGCCCACAGAGTGGTAGTAAAAAAAATTAGGAACCCGCCTCTGAGCCTGTCCCTGCTCTGGCCACAGAGACCCTGCTGGCCCACTGGGCTCCTGGGTAGCCCCGGCGAGATCCGGGCCAGGCTGGTCCTTCCCTCCTTGCTAGGAGCCCCAGGGGGCTGGCTTCCCCCTCCTCCTCCTTTGTTCACTGGCTCCTTACTCTCGTGCTAACGGAAAGGGGTCCTGCTTGTTTACATAGGATGGGGATGAAAAGACAAGACGGAGCGGTTTTTGAATGACAGCCTATCAAACTCGCATTCCATATGGCATCGTGATTCACCCACTCCCACCCTCCAAAGCAGCCATTATCCTTGGCGTTTCATTAATTCCTTCTAACTGCTGTCACGGTTGCTCTTCTTCCTCCCCCTCTGCTCTGTCACGCCCGTCTGCCAGCAAGGGCTGGGGCCTCCCTCGCTTTATCAGGCGCACCAGCCATGCTCCAGTTATGATCCTATAATTATAATATTGGTTTGACTCTTGGTTTATGTTTCTATTCAAATTACGTGCATCCCATCGATCCATCAAAGGCTTAGTGGGAGAACTACTCGAAAATAGAAACGTTAAAAGCATCCCGGCCTCGTCCCTCCAAGAAAGGCCATTGAAGCCTGCCAATGCTGGGTGCCCACAGCCGCACCGGAGCTCTCAAAGAGGGAATGAAAGTTTGTCAAAGGGTGAGCCAGTTCAGGGTGGCTGAGTCACACTCCGGGTGGGTCTTCTGGGCGAAGTTTAGGGTTCTCTTTTGGCAGCTGCTCCCTGGGAAAGCTGGAGCTTGACTGGTGTGTTTTACATCTGTCTTCCTGTGGCTGGACTCACACAACTTACACACACACACACACAAACACACACACACACACACACACACACACACACACACACACACAGAGCGAGAGCGAGAGAGCGAGAGAGCGAGAGAGAGAGAGAGAGAGAGAGAGAGAGAGAGAGAGAGAGAGAGAGAGAGAGAGAGAGAGAGAGATCAGACTGAAGCTGTGTTAAGGTGAGAATAATATCTCATAGAGGCGATTTGGATCTTTGCTTGGAATTCAGACAGTTAGAAATAAAGCCGAGATTAAAAGTCTAATAGAAAATATTTATTTCGGTACAAAAACAATAAATCCTGAATAATTACATTTTTGCTAAGAAAACTCGACCGTTCAGGTCAAGAGCCAAGTCAAAAGAGATTAATGGTGGAATGTGGACATGCGTACAAGATCATATCACGTGTCCTGCTTGTATTGGGATGTACCATAATATTAGGATAGGGGTGCATCACCCTGCATAGACATACAACTGACAATATTCACTACGTGAAAAGCTGTTGTGAGACAGGAGCATCAGTGGCCACTCATGGCCAGGATCCTCCAGGCCTTTCTGGGCCTCCTGCTTGGCACTCCCAGCATTCGCTTTTGATACTCCCAGCCGGAGGAGGTTGGAAAACAGGGCTGCCATCAGAGAAAAGTCTCCGGAGAAAGATTTGGGGACATGCTGAACGTTGGAAAAGGACACATTTGTGGCTTCTGCACTTTCTTGGTCATTCCTCCACTGACCCTAAAGAGATCAGCAGGCAGGGCTGAAGCAAGAAATGGTGTAGGGTCTCCTGCTTGGGCGGGGGGGTTGGACTAGATGACCTACAAGGTCCCTTCCAACTCTGTTAATCTAATCTAATCTAAGAATCATAATCATAAGTACTGTGAGGAAACTAAACCCCACTTAAAATCCCTGCTGATCTTGGCAGCAAACTTTTCCCCACTTGCTCAGGAGGCAGCCCTGGTGAATTGGGGGGGCGGTGGTTCTTGTGCAAGGAAGTGCGAAAGGGCTCAAGAGACTAGTCCTCAATGGATTGAGCTGGTAAACAGAGTGAAGGGTCCTTAACCACGCAGTCACCATCCCCTAGAAATGGCTTCTGGCTTTCTGCTTCCACAGCTGTCGCAAACCCAAGAATTAACCCTCGACTTCTATTGGCCCCATCCTGCCTTGCCCGGCTGAGAACCATGGACAGCTCCCTCCTCCATCGGAGCGAAGGCGGCCGCCTGCCTCGCCTGCCTCTTCCTTCTTCCTGCCTTGGGACGGCTTGTATTCCGCATCCCCCGGGGCAGGGGTCCCCAAACTTGGCAACTTTAAGACTTGTGGACTTCAACTCCCAGAATTCTCCAGCCAGCTAGAATTCTGGGAGTTGAAATCCACAAGTCTTAAAGTTGCCAAGTTTGAAGACCTCTGCCCTAGGGGCACCACTGCTCCCTCCCCCCCCCTACTCTCCCCGCCACCGCTCTACCAGTTTCAATGCTGGGTCTGGAGGGGGCACAGTGGTTAAAAGCAGCACTGCAACCTTCAGCTGATTGCTAGTTCAGCAGTTCAGCTGTTCAAATCTCACCAGGCTCAAGGTTGACTCAGCCTTCCATCCTTCCGAGGTGGGTAAAATGAGGACCCAGATTATTGGGGGGAATATGCTGAACTCTGTAAACCGCTTAGAGAGGGCTGTAAAGCACTATGAAGCGCTATATAAGTCTAAATGCTATTGCTATTGCTATTGCCAACTAATTGACCAACCAATATTCATGGCAGGAGGAAGGTGCCCCTGCGTGGCACCCAGAAGCACGTGGCCAAAAGTATCCTGCACTCTGTAGAAAAGGGATGGTGGATGGTCGAGACTTTAATAACTCCTTGGAACCAGAAATGTACCGTCCTTTGCCCCTAACAGGGAGCCTCTGTTAGCTCCAGGCAGCTGCTGAGATTTTAACCCTCAGCACTGCTAACCTCGCTGGGATTGTTAAGACCTGGCAAACCTGCATTGTGTATCCTCAGCGCCTGAGCCGACAAGCAGATTTTTCACCTCCCTGGATGTTTGCAACGGGAAGGAACAGCCGCCCCAATAACTCTTCATAAATGCGTGCAGCTCTTCATTATGGAGAATCTGATCAGACATTTGTTATTTGTGCAATTTTGTGCTAATGGGGCAGCAACAAGATTTATATCTCATGTTTTGATCTCAATTGATTGCTAACTTTTTCTGTAACAATCCATTGCATTTAGTTATCACACATTAACTCTGTTATTAAAACCAAATTAAATGCTATTCTGCCTTTTAATTGAATTAAAATAAATGTTGGTAACGTTTAATTAAATGCAAATAACACTTTTTTCATTATCAGGTTGCTTCAGTGACTTCTGTTGTTGAGCGAGGGGTCTCTAAACCCTTCGTGAGCTGTTAAAGTTGGGAGAAAAGGACTCTGGCTTGCCTCTCTGTCCACATATCAGACGTTGCTTTTGGGATATGTGGTACCCAGCTGCCTTCGGCTACCTGGTCCTCTTCAGAACTCTCGGGATGAATGGAAAGGCCCACTGCTTGCTACCCTCCGGTTACCGGTTACTGGTTACTGGTTACCGGTTACCGGTTACCTCCGGGACCGCATTCTACCTCATACTTCCCTTCGACCGGTCAGGTCCCACAGAGTGGGTCTCCTCCAGGTCCCGTCAACCAATGTCGGCTGGCGGGGCCTAGGGGGAGAGCCTTCTCTGTAGGGGCCCCTGCTCTCTGGAACCAACTCCCCCCAGAGATACGAATTGTCCCCACCTTGCTGGCCTTCCGAAAAGCCGTGACGACATGGCTCTTCCTGCAGGCAGAGTTTTGAGACAACTTCATCTTGGTCTCCCTCATGTATGTGAGATTTTATATGCTTTTTAATTCTATTTTAAATTGTTTTAAATTGTATTTAGTGGTTCTTCAAATGTTGTACGCCGCCCTGAGTCCCCAGGGAGTAGGGCGGCATATAAGAATCCTAATAAATAAATAAAAATAAACACCCTGATCTTACTCTTCCAGGAAGTCACAAAGCTCTTCTCTCTTATACATTAGCGCAGAGGTCTTCAAAGTCCACAAGTCTCAAAGTTGCCAAGTTTGGGGACCCCTGCATTAGCGCATGGTTTGAGGTGGGCGAAGGGGTCTCTCAGTCATTTTCATCATGTAGAGGCTGGCACAAAGTGCAAGTGGGCTGCTAACAACTTTAAAAGTATTGCACAGTTCATGAAACGCAGAGATGTAGATGTACAAGCAAGGCACAATTCTAGCAATTCTTGACAGACTTGAACATTGGGCGCTATCTAACAAAATGAAATTCGATGGTGAAAGATTTGATGGTTCTACATTTAGGCAAGGAAAACAAAATGCACAGGTACAGTATAGGTGGTACCTGACTCAACAGTAGTAATTGTGAGAGGGATCTTGGAGTCCTAGTGGACAACCATTTAAATAGGAGCCAGCAATTTGCAGCAGCAGCCAAAAAAAGCCAACACAGTTCCAGGCTAAATTGACAGAGGGATAGAATCAAGATCACGTGAAGTGTTAATACCACTTTATAATGCCTTGGGAAGGCTACACTTGGAATATTGCATCCAGTTTTGGTCACCACGATGTAAAAAAAGATGTGGAGGCTCTAGAAAGAGTGCAGAGAAGAGCAACAAAGATGATTAGGGGACTGTAGGCTAAAACATATGAAGAATGGTTGCAGGAACTGGGTATGTCTAGTTTAATGAAAAGAAGGACCAGGGGTGACATGATAGCAGTGTTCCAATATCTCAGGGGTTGCCACAGAGAAGAGGGAGTCAAACTGTTCTCCAAAGCACCTGAGGGTAGAACAAAAAGCAATGGGTGGAAACTAATCAAGGAGAGAAGCAACTTAGAACTAAGGAAAAATTTCCTGATGGAACAATTAATCAATAGAACAGCTTGCCTCCAGAAGTTGTGAATGCTCCAACACTGGAAGTTTTTTTTATTCAAAAAGTTTTATTAGTACAAAGTACAAACATTTTTCTCTTTTCTCCCCCCCTTCCCCCCAGAGCCCTCCCCACCCCCTTACCCTCCCCCCTCTCACCCATCCACACACCCCGACTTCCCAGAAAAAGCACAGGGTATAGTATTCAATAAGCATAAAATTAAAATATACTAACAGATTATTAATTTCAAAGTTTCTCTAGTTCTTTAACTCCTTGTTACTCAAAACCTTTTAAACATAATCTAAAAATTAAACATATATCGTTATTAGACTATTTGTATCTTCTTAATCTGATACTTTTTTTGAATATAATCAGTCCATCTACTCCATTCCAATATATATCTCTCATTTGAATGGTCTTTGAGATATGATGAGATTTTTGCCATTTCAGCCAGATGTACAACACTGGAAGTTTTTAAGAAGATGTCTGATAACCAAAAGCAGGGGGTTAGACTAGAAGACCTCCAAGGTCCCTTCCAACTCTGTTATTCTATTCTATTCTATTCTATTCTATTCTATTCTATTCTATTCTATTCTATTCTATTCTATTCTATTCTATTCTATTCTATTCTATTCTATTCTATTCTATTTTATAACATGCAGACTTTGCATGAACCAGCAGGCTGCACCTTACGGTTCTCACGTGCAGTTTAAGGCAGCTTTGCAGAAACCCAGCTTGGCGTCTTCTCTCAGAGGGAGGGAGTCCGCAGCCTCCTTCCACGAGTGGTAGGGAGGGATGCAGGCAGGCAGGCAGGCAGGCAGACGCAGAGCATAAGGAAGGCTAGTGGCTTTCCATGGTCCAGCTGGTGCCAAGACCATCGGAATGTTTCCTCATTCAAAGGAAAGGAAATAAACTCTGATTGACTAGATGTAGCTAACATGGCCAGACGGTTTCTTCAGCATCTTGTGAACTCTGGCCTGAGGGAGCCCCAGAATCAGCCAAGACTCCATGAAGAACTTCCGAGGGTTTGTGAGCTGCTCTTGACATCAGAAATTCTCCCAATGGTTATACATTTCACTTCTGAACTTCTCTGCTAATCATCCTGTTCTTCTTTTTACCTGAGGATTGCTGCTTTTTTTTGAAGTCCCGTAATATTCATTGCACGGTGTGGCAAAGATACAATCACTCAAGTGAAAAAGCACCTTTGGGAACAACCATGACCTGGATGGCTGAGAATCTCTTCAGACTTTTAGCTATGCAATTTGGGATGAACACCCTTTGAATGGTGTGGGAGGAGGAATGGATTTCCAGAGGAAAAAATTGCAGACTACGGGAACCAAGAGCACTAACTCAGGTGACCCTGAGGACACAGAGAAACCTCCAATGACCCTCTAAAAGGATGCAAATGACCAGCTGTCTGCAAGGAGTATAATTCCTTCCATTCCCCACTATCCTGTCAGAGCTGAAGAAGCTTCTTGGATGAGAAGTGAAATGTCTTCAAAAGAAAAAACAGAAAAGCCCAGTGGCCTCCTGAAAAAAAGTACCTTTGGGACAACCATGACCTGGATGACTTTGGGATGAACACTTTGAATACTTTGCTTTGAAGCGAAATGTCTTCAAAGAAAAAACAAAATCCAGTTGCCTCCTGAAAAAGCACCTTTGGGATAATCACTCAAGGGTACAGTTGAAGGTTAAACGGAAAAGGAAAGAAGGGAGGAAGGAAGGAAGGAAAGAAAGAAAGAAAGAAAAAGAAAGAAGAAAGAAAGAAGGAAGAAAGGAAGGAAGGAAGGAAGGAGAAAAACAAAGAAAGAAAGAAAGAAAGAAAGAAAGAAAGAAAGAAAGAAAGAAAGAGAAAGAAAGAAAGAAAGAAGGAAGGAAGGAAGGAGAAAAAGACAGAAAAAGTAAAGAAAGAAAGAAAGAAAGAAGGAGAGAAAGAAAGAAAGAAAGAAAAAAGGAAGGAAGGAAGGAAGGAAGGAAGGAAGGAAGGAAGGAAACGCTGTTGAATGAATGAGCCCAAGACATTAAAAATTCATTTTAATGCAGGGCCAAGAAACACAGGAATCTTCTGTTTCTCTCCGTCCCGTCCTTCTGCAGTGACCTCCCAGTGGCTCCAGCAGAAGAAGCATTTCGGTTTGAGGCAGAGCAAGAGAAGTTAAGGGTGTTGGTGGAGAGAGAGACAGGATCAGAACAGGAAGGGTGGGTGCTTGATAGCCAGAGAAATCACCAGGACCCTGTGCAATAATGGCCTTCCAGCCATTTAGACCAGGGGTGTCCAACCTTGGCAACTTTAAGCCTGGTGGACTTCAACTCCCCAGAATTCCCCAGCCAGCAAAGCTCCTCCCAGGGAATTCTGGGAGTTGAAGTCCACCAGGCTTAAAGTTGCCAAGGTTGGACACCCCTGATTTAGACAAGTGAATTCCTTCAGAGACAGTGGCAGTAAAGAAATGGCAATTTAACCAACTGTTTTTGAAAGGAGTTCCAGCAAACGTTTTGCAAAACCATCCTCCATGTTTTATCTTTCTGGGTTCCTTTGACCCTTGGATCCGTGGGCTCCATCTGGAGCAAATGCTGAGGTCCCCGAGGGAGAAACTTTGCTTTGGTGCAGGATCTCACCCTGGGACACCGGAGGACTTCCTGGGCTTTTGGGGTGCTTTGCTGTTATTGTGTGAAAGCGAACACGATGATGCCTGGATTTGCAATACTGATTGCATTGCTTCCTTGGCCTTGACATTTTTCTAGCCGAGCTTAGATAATAATCTGGTTTTATCTGTTCTGATTTAGCTGGAGAAATGAGTGAAATAAATCATTTCTAACAGCAGCGCTTAATACGCTGCAGAATGCTCTTTTTCCAAATTTACGACCAATGATGGATTAACGCCATTAGGTAGCATTAACAGCCGCAGAAGGTGTGTGTGTGTGTGTGTCAGAGCCATACGGGGCACTGCTGCAGGGGGACGATGGTCAGTGGTGAACGGGAAAGGAGTCCCAAGAAGTTCCTTCAGAGCCCCAAAGCTCAGCCAGAGGGTTAACTGGGGAGGTGCTCAATCCATGCAATGGCTAGAGATTTCTTTCTGGTTCTTTCCCCTCAAACAGCCGCTTGGACACTTGACTTCAAAAACGCTCCAATGTTTCTCCAAGGCCTCCCTTGATATACCGTATTTTTCGGAGTATAAGACACACCTTAGTTTTTGGGGAGGAAAATAGGGGGGGGGGAATCTACCTACCAGGTATTCATCTGGCTAGCGTCCTTACTCTGGTCAGCTTCAGCACATTCTTTTATCCCCTGGTTAGGGCTGAAAAAAACCTTTTTTTCCGAGGGAGTAGCAATGAAAACAAGCCTGCAAAGACTTAGGGCTGGAAAAAAACTTCTTTGGAGGGAGTAGCAATGAAAAAATCCTGAAAGCTGGGAAGATCATTAGCCCAGCGGTGAAATGCTCCCGGTTCGGGGGGGGGCAGTCGGTCATTGCAGAGCCGATGGAGCCAGTGGCGGTCGCGGTGCGGGGCTTTCCCCGCCTGCTTTCCCCGCCCACCTGGATGCCACCATTTGAGTTCTTTTGCCCTCTGCACACACACAAAGTGTTCTACGCATGCGCAGAGGGCAAAAGAACTCAAATGGCGTCGTCCAGGCGGGCGGGGGAAGCCCCGCGCCGCGACCGGCACCGGCTCCATCGGCTCTGCGATGACCAACTGGCCTGCCCGAACCAGGAGCATTTCACCCCTGCATTAGCCACCTCGTTAGGGCTGGAAAAAAAGCTTCGAAAAAGCTACATTTGGAGTATAAGATACAGCCAAATTTTCTTTTTTTTAAAAAAAAAATCTTTATTCAGTTTTTAAACTTTAAAAAAGCATACATAATAACACACAACATCAAAGAGAAAAGAGAAAAGAGAAAAAAAGAGAAAAAGTTAAGAAAAGGGGAAAAAAGGAAAAAGAAAATACAAACACTAATACACAAAAAACAGCATTTCATTTTAACAGCTATACCTTTGTGTAACTGAATCCAGTTTTGCAATCAATCTTGACACAGCCAAATTTTCAGCCTCTTTTAGGGGGGGGAAAGGTGCGGCTTATACTCCGAAAAATATGGGAATGTGGCTACTGATGAAGTTTCCAAAGATCCCAGCCAGGTGGTCTGATTCCCAGTTAAATTCCTGCAGCAAGACAGCTTTTCAGGCCCTTTGGGGAAGGGGGCACATCCAGCAGCCCTTCCCCCAGACAGCCCAGCTTCTCCCTCGTCCACTGGGTGCCTAAGTGGGAGATGGCAGGAAATAACAGGAGGGGTGTGTGTGTGTGTGTGTGTGTGTGTGTGTGTGTGTGTGTGTGACAAGGACCCTGGTGGGCCCCCATGAATATCTTCTCTTAGTGGAGGCAAGCCAGGCGATCTTTGCAGCTTAGCTACCTTTTAATGCTAGCTGTACTGTTTAGCAGTATGGGTGAATTCAGCCACAGTATGTCAGGGTTCCAAGTAACACCCCCGACGAAATAATGGTTTCCAGGCCTGACACAGTGGCTTGTTGAGCACCACAGGAATAAAATCAACCAAGGGAGGGGGGTTTTTAGATTAGGAAGTCAGGCACAAGTCCAATGAGAGTTATTTCAGAGAGCACCATATCATTAGTTTACCTCAGTGGTGGGTTCCTACCGGTGCGGTCCACTCTATAGCACCGGTAGCAGCCCGCTGGTGACGTCACAGTACCGGTGCGGTCGGTTGCCGGTGCCTGGGTGCCGCCATTTTTTTTTGAAAAAAATAACTTTTTTTAAAAAAAATTATTCTGCGCATGCCCAGAAGCCGAGCTTCCGGCACTGCGCATGCATTGCCTTCCTACCCCACAGTGAGTCCAAACAGGGGAGTATGGCTGAGGGAGCGCGTGAGACGCTGAAAGAACGGGCGGCAGGAGCTATCTCCATTCCCCTTCCTTCAGCAGTCCGAGAAGCCACGAACGTGCGGTGATGATCCTAGGCATTTTCGCACGTTCAAGGCTTCTCGAGCTGCTGAAGGGAGGGGGAACGGGCGGCAGGAGCCTAGGATCATCGAATGGGGAGAAGCATTCAGGCCAGACGGCGCCTCCTAGAAGAACCGCTGCCGCGGTCTTGCTGCTCCCGCTGCGGGGGGCTGCATTGTGGGTGGGCAATGCCCCCCTTCTGCTTCTCCGGCCGCTGCCAAGCTCCCGAGGCCCACGCCTACCCGGTCACATGGCTGGCAAGCCACACCCACAAAACAAGCCACGCCCACAGAGTGGTAGTTAAAAAATTAGGAACCCGTCCCTGGTTTACCTCCACCGGATGTGATGGGGGGGGGGGGAGGGAGGGTCTTCTCCTATCCAAATAAGACCCCTGGCCGAGCAAATGATTTGGGAGAAGAGGTGACTGGTTTGGACTTCTCACCAACAAGAAGTCCTTGTAGGAGAGAAGGACGGGGGTAAATCTACGCCTGAAAAAGCTGCGTGGCCTGCAGTCAGCAGTCAAAGAGGCAGGGGATAGGTTGACATTTAGATGAACCTCCTTTGGAAGGAGAGGGGAGGGGGCTTCTACTCAGACATTCAGGGGGCTTTCAGCATTGTGTTTTTACATTATTCCGGTAACTAAGAGCAAGTCACAGAACCCATTGTGCCTCCTTATATAACCCAGATGCGCTGGACCAGAGGTCTCTGAGTATGTGAGCTCACCCAGCTGGTATTTATAAGTGTTTCCGGTGTGGCTATTGAAACCCCTGAATCTTAAGTGAACTCTCTTGGCGAGAGCTTTTGGGGGGGATCATGTGGGCACACGGACCTGGCTGCTGTCGTCAGGGGGAACAGAGCTTGAAGGAGCCACCTGAGAAAGGCTGAGTTCCTCAAGGGAAGGCTAAGAGAGTGTAAGAGGAAGTAGAAGGGGAGGAAGAGAAGGAGTAGAGCAGTGGTTCCCAACCTTTTTGTGATCGAGTACCACTTGGAGGTCCCATACTCTTCACATGCTGCCAGATCTTTCAAGCCCGGCCTCGTTGGGGCTGGATGTTGGCACGATTCCCTTCCATGGGGTTGGAGGTGGGGACAAAACAAAGGAATCTAGGAAGCCCCCCCCCCAGGCCCCGATGGCCTTTTAGTCATGGGAGGAAGTAGCCGATTGACTTTTCTTGTGATTCAACCATTCAAAAAGGCATCTTTTCCCGTATCCTCCTCGCTCCGCAGTAATTGACATTATTTCTCTTGCAGCTGAACTAAACTGACAGGAGCTTGCTAAAAGGTTCCTCCTATAGGACAGATTGTGCAAGGCCCTTTCAGTGGCCTATTAGCTTCGCAGAGGCTGTTAAAGGGGTGGGGGGACTTCAAGGACCAGCAGGTGCAGAAAGTCCGAGCCGCACTCTGGCAGCTATTTTGCCTGCCGTGGGGAAAGCACCCCACAGGTTTTGGGTAAGGCTCAGAATCCAAAGTCTTGTGGGGGTGGGGTGAGGGATGACGACAAAAGTTTGAGAGAAGATTCAGAGCTGCAAAAGGAGCCTGCAGACAGGTTGCATGTCAATCTTATAAACTTTGCATCCATATTTTTGCCTCTGGATTGCTCTTTATGCTCAGAGGGAACCGATCCTTTTCGGATGAGGTTTCGACCTGGAGATACACCACTACCTCAACTTAGATACGAAGTATTTGAAAACATTTCTTGCTCAAACAATTCAGTGAAATTCAGTGATATTTTTTTCTCCAGATGGGAAATTGCTGGTTAGTACCCAGCACGCTCCCAGTCAATCCCTGTATGCAGATGAGAGGAAGCACACACACACCAGGAGCGGGTTCCTAATTTTTTTACTACCACTCTGTGGGCGTGGCTTATTTTGTGGGTGTGGCTTGCCAGCCATGTGACCGGGTGGGCATGGCTTGCTGGCCATGTGACCAGGTGGGTGTGGCTTCTCGGACTGCTGAAGGGAGGGGAACTGAGATAGGTCCTGCCGCCCATTCCCCCTCCCCTCAGCAGCTTGAGAAGCCTCAAACGTGCGAAAATGCCTAGGATCATCACCGCACGTTCGTGGCTTCTCGGACTGCTGAAGGGAGGGGAACTGAGATAGCTCCTGCCGCCTGTTCTTTCAATGTCTCACGCGCTCCCTCAACCATCCTCCCCTGCTTGGACTCACTGTGGGGTAGGAAGGCAGCGCATGCGCAGTGCCGGAAGCTCGGCTTCTGGGCATGCGCAGAAGAATTTTTTTTTTAAAAAAATGGCGGTGCCCAGGCACCGGCAACCGACCGCACCGGTACTGTGACGTCACCAGCGGGCCGCTACCGGTGCTATAGAGTGGACCGCACCAGTAGGAACCCACCACTGACACACACCATTAAGTCCAGCTAGTCAGGAAATGTACTTTGATGTTTACTAAACATCAAAAAGAGCTAACTGGCAAAAGGAAGCAAAAAGCAGGCAAGAGGAAGGAAGAAGAGAAAGGCATGATGAAGAAGTGGGAGATATAAGGGCAGAGGGTTGACCTGGTCTATTTATTTGTCTCAAGCAAGAGGCACAAACCTTTCCATAGCCACCGGATGCAACACCGCAAGTCATTAGCCTGGACTGTCCTCTAAAGGGAGTCAGTTGGAGAGTTTCAGCCTTTGTGTGCATGGCAGCTGCAGAATAGAGATGGAAGGTAGGACACCAGGTGATCCATCTCTATTGTGCCCCGAGAGTGAAAAATTTTGGCAGACAGATAATTAGTTGGAAAAGCGGCTACCCGACGCCCTCTGAGTATTGGTGACAGGCAGTGGTGAAATCTAATTACCTTCCCTACCGGTTCGGAAACACACACTTTTTCACCCTCTGCGCATGCGCAGAATTCTTTGTGTATACGCAGAGGGTTAAAAACAAGAAAATGGCGATGTCCGGGCGGGTGGGCGGAGCCTCACGCTGCTGCCGCTACCGGTTCTCCAAACTACCGGCGGCTGCCGCTACCGGTACACCCGAACCGGGCCGAACCGGTAGCATTTCACTATCCAAATCCCCACCCTCTGAAAAATTCAGTCCACTGATTGGGCCTGAACTGAATGAAAATTTAAATGGAACTTCAGGTAGGGAAATGGAGCAGTTCTCAATAAAATACTTTTTGAGCAGGGGTGCCAAACTTAAGGCTGCATCCGGCCCATGGGGTGCTTTGATCTGGCCCATGGGGCAACCTGGAAACAGCAAAGGACCAGCCTGTGGTGCCTCTGCCAGCGAAAATGGAGCTTGGAGAAGGGGTCATGGGTGGGTTTCTCCTGGTTCGCACCGGATCGCCTGAACCGGTAGCAACCTGCTGGTGACATCACGGATCCAGTTCGGTCGGTGCCGGTCCATTGGCGCCGCCATCTTATTTTGTAATTTTTGGTGGATTTTTCCCTGTTTGGATGGCTTCTCCTCTTCTGCTGCTTAAAAAAGGGCCCTCCCGCCTGGCCCTGGGTTGATACTGACCATTAATTTCTTCGCCTGAAGCACAGCTGTATTTCGGGCTGATTCCTGCTACTGAGCATGCGCGGAAGCCAAATTGCACGAGGGGACGCACGCACGCACAGATGCGAACCGGTGGCGAAAGTAAGTGGAACCCACCCCTGGAAGGGGTGCTCTGTTTTCTCTGGCAGAAGGCTATCAAAACAAACTGAAAACAAAACAAAAGGAGAAATGTTTCTCCTTTTGCATTTGAGCACGCAAGAAGGGACAGGAAAGGAGAGAGGGAAAGAGGAAAGACAAAGAAAAAGAATGGAAGATGGGAAGAGAGCAAGGAAGGAAAAATAAGGAAAGAGGGGAAGGAAGAAGAAAGGAGAACGAAGAGGGAAGGTAAAAGAAGGAAAGGAAGGAAGGAAGGACGGACGGACGGAAGGAAGGAAGGAAGGAAGGAAGGAAGGAAGGAAGGAAGGAAGGAAGGAAGGAAGGAAGGAAGGAAGGAAGGAAGGAAGATTATAATGAGCATGAGGGAGGGTCTCAGGGAAGTCATGCTTTAGCATTTGGCCACCACAGATTTTTCCCCCGACACGTGTGATGTCGAGTTGGCCACGCCCACCCACGCGCCCTCCAAGGTCAAACACAACCCTGATGCGGCCCTCAATGAATTTGAGTTTGACACCCATGATTTAGAATCATGAGGAAAATTGAAAGATCAACTCAAAACTGGGACCATTCATTATGCTTTATCTTCCCCTAGTGGGCAAAACGGGGAATTACAGGAATCCTCTCCTGCCTGGGGTCTACTTTGCAAGTCTTTGAAATATTTTGATCAGAGGTCTTCAAACTTGGCAACTTTAAGACTTGTGGACTTCAACTCCCAGAATTCTCATAGCTGGCTGGAGAATTCTGGGAGTTGAAGTCCACAAGTCTTAAAGTTGCCAAGTTTGAGGACCCCTGATTTAGACCTACCCATTTATGTCCTGGGTCTGCAAACGGGCAGATGAGGAGGAGGGGGGGCGGTGTCTCTGTGTTGTTCATGATCAAAGACTTGTGGCTGTCAGAGCAGCTGCTTCGTGGCTATGCTCTGTACCTGAGGGTCAGCTGAATGGCTTTCAGGAAAAAAAATGTCCGTCCTATTCTGTAAAAGTGATCCGGAATCAGAATCCACCCATTACATAGGCCAGTGATGGCGAACCTATGGCACGGGTGCCACAGGTGGCACGCGGAGCCATATCTGCCGGCACGCGAGCCGTTGCCCTAGCTCAGCTCCAGCGCGCATGTGCGTGCACGCCAGCTGATTTTTGGCTGGCACGGAGGCTCTGGGAGGATGATTTTGGCCTCCGGCGGGCCTCTGGGGTGGCGGGGGGAGCGTTTTCGCCCTCCCCAAGTTCCAAGAAAGCCTCTGGAGCCTGGGGAGGGAAAAAAATGGGCCTACTGGGCCCACTGGAAATCAGGAAATGGGGGAGTGGGGGGGTCACGCATGCATGCACAAGGGGGTGGGGCAAGTGGGGGGCTTTGAATTATGGGTGTGGGCACGCACGAGCGTGCGATAGCGCGTGCGCGCATTATTTTGGCACCCGAGGGGAAAAAGGTTCGCCATCACTGACATAGGCTGTGTGTTTGTGCGGCAGGGGTGGGTTCCTCCCGGTTCGGACCTGTTCACCCAAACTGGTAGCGACCCGCTGGTGATGTCACGATGACATCACCGAACAAGATCAGTCGGTGCCGGTCTGTGGGCGCCATCTTTTTTTTTTTTTATTTTTTTCCTTCCGCGCATGTGCAGAAGCTGAGTTTCTAGCACTGCATATGCATCGCCATTTTGTTTTCGGCATTTTTTTTACATTTTGGGGGGGGTTACACTACACATGCACGCAGCCACGGGGGGCAGGAGGAAGCGAACCGGCAGCAAGGTAAGTTGTAACCCACCCATTGTGCAGGTTTGTGTTTTGTACCTGAGGGAGTTCTTGGGCAGTGAGGCCTGACATTTGATGGAGAGGTCAGCAACTCAGGCCCTGAATGGCCATCTTCTACTGTCATGTGGACAGAAAGACTTTGAGGAGGGCATCTCCGTCAGATAGGAGAGACTCCTTAATATCAACAGATTAACAGAAATGGAAGGGACCTTGTAGGTCATCTAGTCCAACCTCCTGCCCAAGCAGGAGACCCTACACCATTTCTGACAGATGGCAGTCCAGTCTCTTCTTGAAAGCTTCCAGTGATGAAGCTCCCACAACTTCCGAAGGCAACTTCTGTTCCATTGGTTGATTGCTGTGTCAGAAAATTTATCCTTATTTCCAGGTTGAATCTCTCTTTGATCAGTTTCCATCCATTATTCCTTGACTGGCCTTCTAGTGCTTTGGAAAATAGCTTGAACCCTTCCTCTCTATGGCAGCTCCTCAAATATTGGAAGACCGCTATCATGTCACCCCTGGTTCATTGTATGTTTTAGCCTCCAGTCCCCTAATCATCCTGGTTGCTCTTCTCTGCACTCTTTCTAGAGTCTCAACATCCTTTTTATAGTGTGGTGACCAAAACTGGATGCAGGATTCTAGGTGTGGTTTTATTAAGGCTTTATAGAGTTGTGTTAGTACCTCCCTTGGTCTTGATTGTTAATGCAATTTAGGATTGCATTGGCTTTTTTGGCTGCCGCCACAAACTGCTGGCTTATATTTAGCTGGTTTGCCACTAAGACTCCAAGATCCCTCTCACAGTTACTGCTATTAAGCCTGGTTTCACCCAGTCTATATGTGTCCTTTTGGTTTTTCTTGCCTAAGGGTAGGACTTTACTTTTCTCTACATTGAATTTCATTTTGTTAGATGGGGCCCAGGACTCAAGCAATTTTCTGTTTGGGAGGGTCTCTGAGAAGCCCAGTTAGTTCAGCCACAACTTATAGCCGAGTAGCCAGCAGCAGCTTTTGCAGGCCTGGAAGTTTGGTCAAGGACCTCCATACCTCCCCCAGCCTTATGTGCTGGCCCCAGTTCAGGTCAGGAAATGCAGAATCCACTCCCACCAGTGGTGGGTTCCTACCGGTGCGGTCCACTCTATAGCACCGGTAGCGGCCCGCTGGTGATGTCACAGTACCGGTGCGGTTGGTTGCCCGTGCCTGGGCGCCGCCATTTTTTTAAAAAGTTTTTTTAATTTTTTTAAAAAAACATTATTCTGCGCATGCCCAGAAGCCGAGCTTCCGGCACTGCGCATGCGCTGCCTTCCTACCCCACAGTGAGTCCAAGCAGGGGAGGATGGCTGAGGGAGCGCGTGAGACGCTGAAAGAACGGGCGGCAGGAGCTATCTACATTCCCCTCCCTTCAGCAGTCCGAGAAGCCACGAACGCGCGGTGATGATCCTAGGTATTTTCGCACGTTTGAGGCTTCTCCAGCTGCTGAGGGGAGAGGGGATGGGCGGCAGGAGCCTAGGATCATCGAATGGGGAGAAGCATTCAGGCCGGACGGAGCCTCCTAGAAGAACCGCTGCCGCGGTCTTGCTGCTCCCACTGCGGGGGGCTGCGTTGTGGGTGGGCAATGCCCCCCCTGCTTCTCCGGCCGTTGCCAAGCTCCCGAGGCCCACGCCCACCTGGTCACATGGCTGGCAAGCCACACCCATAAAATAAGCCACGCCCACAGAGTGGTAGTAAAAAAATTAGGAACCTGTCCCTGACTCCCACCCACCCCCCACCCAGGCGGAGAGGGAAGAGAGGCCTGAGAAAGGGTCAGCCAAGCTCCATCTTCGGCCTGGGGGTGCAGGTCACCCCACTGTTCAATGGAGATAGGAGATTTGCGGAAGCCAAAGGCGACTCTTGGTGAAAACCGGAAGATCACGCCAGAACAGTGTAATTGAGAAATATAATCTTTATTAGATTTTTTCATAGTCATCTAAAATGTATTTCTTCCTCTTTTTTTTTTTTTTTTGGCATTACAGTGCATTCCAACTGATTTGGAACTGATTGATTCAGCTTTTGAGGGTAGCAAGGAAACGGCCTGCCCTCCGTTTCATGTTGTCATGAGAAAAAGCAACTGCAGGTGAGGTGGAAACGGACCGAGTCTTCTTTGGGGGAGGGGCGAAGGAGCAGCCAAGACCCTGCAGGAAAGAGGCAGCCCTTCCGGCCGGGCTCAGAAAGAACCCAGGATGGAAGTCGGCATTGCAAAGCCCCAGGAACAGCTGCAAGAAAGAGGCCCCTCTCTCTTCATGAGCCCTGGAGCCTGGACCCAACCAGAAGCCCTGCTGAGGCTGCGGTCCCCACTTCTGAGTTGAAATCCCCAAGGCAGGGGGCAAGGATAATCTGGGAAGGGGGGAAAAAGTTCCTAGGGACCTCTTTCCTACCGCGGCCTGCTGCTGAGGCCACAGCCAGAAGGCTATCAGCTAGTTGGAGCCATGGGAAGACACAGGGAGCATCGCCCAGGGTGGCTGGCTTTACAACATACTGCCAGGGCAAGGAATCGCTCCAGATCTCTTTCTTATGTGCGGGAAGGGAATTTCCCCAGGAAATTGGGATAAAAGCAGGCAGGGGGGGGTCCCCTACATCAGATGGGGGCTGTGGGGGCTGGGTGAGGCTTGCTTTCAGGGCCATCTGATCCGGGGCTGCCACCTGCTGGCCAACGGGTGGATGAAGGCAACTGGATACAGGAATCCCAACACAATGTCCCCATCTAGTGGTTCTCTAGATCTGTGCAGGGCAGAGGTGTGAGCCCAGCTACAGCTGGGATATTTGGGGTCTATTTGAAACAGCCTCCAAGGATAGAACTGTCAATTGAAACAGGAAGCTGGACATGTGCCAAAAAAAGAAAATATATCCCTTGACATTATAAAATGAAGCAACGTTTTAACAGATCGATCGATCCCTACAGTTACAAATGCTTGTTTTCCCGCCTCTGTTTTAATATATTTGCAAACCCTGGTTTTTATTGCCACAATCCTATGGTCCCAAAGTGTTTCCCCCCCACTAAGTAAATTTAAATCTTGTTAAGGAAAACAATCTTAATAACGCTTAATAACGCTTACCGCAGAACCACTGTGTCACATAAAGACATTTCACATCTTTTATCAGAAGCATTTAAAAAGGAGTGATAGGTATTCGGGGAATATAGTTTTCGTACTGGCGGGGAGGTTAAAATATCTGTCAATTTGGCATGAAGATGAGCACCACCCAAGGACAGGCACCCAGGGCAACGGAGAAGACACAATGGGCAAAGGGAAAGGATCGCCAAAGGCTTCGTCAGTGAAATCCCACCCCCATTTCCCCACCCCCACCCCTTTTCTTTCTTTGGCAACTCAGAAGCTCCTGGGGAGAGCAGGGGAAGTGGCTTCTGTCCCTCGGTCTTGTCTCTCAATCCGAGGCGGACGGAACTCTTTGCTGCAGACTTCCTCGCTCCGGTGGCCAAAAGACCAGGGATGGGCAGCTGCTGGCTCAGCTTCCGCGGCCAACTCCCTGTGTCCACCACTGCCCTCGGCCAAGATTTGTCTGCATCAGGCACAGCAAGGCCCCTCCTGCCTCCACTCCAGGCAAGCAGAGCTGTGCAGGTGGGAGAGCCAGATGCTCCTGTTTGCCCTTCGCATTGGCAGGAGGGCCTCTGAGCAATGGCATTATAATAGTGTCCGTCCGTCCGTCTATCCCCAATCAACCGGCAATCGCATGTTGTTTAATGGCCGAAGTCTCGGGAGAGTTTAGCCATCATTCCTTAGAGCCTCCCCATGCAAGAACAGTCAACTCTCTTGGGTGGGAAGGTGGACGTCGCACGAGAGGACAGCAGGATCTTCCAAAACTTTGATCACTGGGGTGGTGGTGTTGAAAGATTTCGGGAACCCTCCATAACACAGTGTATTACGCACTTCCCTTGCGCATAGCCTTGGTGCTGCAAGGAGAGGCAGGGGAGCATCTCAACAACATGCAGCCCACAAAGGTGTGACGAGCTGGGTCTCACACACACACACTAATCACGGTGAAGCGATGGAGCTGGGAAGGGAGGGGGGCAACATTTCTGGACCCACCCCTGCCCAGCCCTCACCCCTCACAACAATAAAAAGTGGATTTTCAGGGTGTCAGGCAGAATGGATTCCTGCAAATTGATTTATGTTGAAATGGCTTGCCAAAGTATCTCTTTGTGATATTCTGGGTAACCCGCAGGAACAAGCTTGGAAACACAAACTGAAAGACTCCCAGTTTCTTTCAGCTTCACCAGTGGTGGGTTCCTACCATTGCGGTCCACTCTATAGCACCGGTAGCAGCCCGCTGGTGATGTCACAGTACCGGTGCGGTCGGTTGCCGGAGCCTGGGCGCCGCCATTTTTTTAAAAAAAATTAATTTTTTTAAAAAAATTTCTTCTGTGCATGCCCAGAAGCCGAGTTTCCGGCACTGCTCATGCGCTGCCTTCCTACCCCACAGTGAGTCCAAGCAGGGGAGGATGGCTGAGACACTGAAAGAACGGGCGGCAGGAGCTATCTCAGTTCCCCTCCCTTCAGCAGTCTGAGAAGCCACGAACGTGCGGTGATGATCCCAGGCATTTTTGCACGTTCGAGGCTTCTCGAGCTGCTGAGGGGAAGGGGAATGGGCAGCAGGACCTATCTCAGTTCCCCTCCCTTCAGCAGTCCGAGAAGCCACGCCCTCCTGGTCACATGGCTGGCAAGCCACACCCACAAAATAAGCCACGCCCACAGAGTGGTAGTAAAAAATTAGGAATCCGCCCCTGGCTTCAGCTGAAATCAGTTGGTTGAAAATAAATAAAACATTCAAAGTCCCATGGAAATGAGGCCATTTACATATGCAATCTCGATGATCTCTTAAATATATCAAGTCCTTGCCCAAATGAGTAGGGAAAGAGATGATGATGATCATAATGATGGTTTGCTACGTGCAGCTTCCGGGAAGTCAGTCCCTCTAATTCAGTGATGGTGAACCTTTTCGGCTGTCACACAGAAACGTCGCTCGCTTGCGCTCTGGAAAAGCCGAACTTCCGGGTTCTAGCGCACATGCGTGCCCGACAATCAGCTGGCCGGCGCGCATGCGCAGGCCGGTTTTCGGAACAGCTGCGTGCGTGAAGGGATCGCGCTCCGGAAAAGCCGAACTTCCGGGTTCTGGCGTGCATGCACACCCAACAATCAGTTGGCCGGCGCACACGTGCACACTGGTTTTCGGCACTGCCGCGTGCGTGGACAGGTGATTGTCACGTGCACATGCACGCCAGAAACCCACCAATCAGGGAAGGCTGCGTGTGCCTGATGGCTTCGCGTGCCACTTTGGGCACGTGTGCCATAGGTTCGCCATCATGGCCCTAATTATTCCCCCTCGATGGGCAGACGCTGCACCCTGGAATTGCCAGGGACCCTCCAGGCCAACTTCAGCGGAGCCCCAGAGGGACCTTCCGGGAATCTCCAGCCAAGAGCTTCTGGTTCAAAAGCGAATTATGTTAGAATATAGATATATCGATCTCTCTAGCCACACACACACACCCATCGACACGCGTGTGCGTGCGTACCACAGGGATATATGGGTGCTTCAGTAAACCGGTTTGCTCTTTTTGCCGATTTTTGACTTTGCGTTCACCTTTCGGGCAATGTTGTTGGCTGCCTCCGCTTTCTTCTGGGGCCTCCCAATGTCCCGGCAGCCTTCCGCGGGTTCATACAACCACTTGACAGGGTGAGGGCCGCCTCCGAGCCTGTCGTCCTTGGCTTTCTTCAGGAAGAGCCGCCCTTTCTGAAGCGAATGAGGTTTGGGGTCAGGGGGGCTACCAGAACTGTGTGGGTACCCCCAGCTGTAAATAGGAAGGAGAAATGAGTGAGGGAGAGAGAGGGAGGGATGGATGGAGAGAGGGGGAGAAAAGGAGAGAGAAAGAAAGAGAGGGAGGAAGTGGGAGGAAGAGAGAGATTAAGAGAGGGAGAGAGAAAAAGAGAGAGAGAAAGAGAGAGGGTGAGAGAGGAGGGGAGAGGGAGAAAGAGAGTGAGAGAGAAAGATAGAGAGAGAAAGAGGGAGGGAGAAAAAGGGAGGGAGAGAGAAAGGGAGAGGCAGAGAGAGGGAAGGTAAAAGAGAGGAAGAGAGAGAGAGAGAAAGGGAGAGGGAGGGAGAGAGAAAAAGAAGGGGAGAGGGAGGGAGGGAGAAAGAGGTGAGGAAGAGAGAGGCAGAGAGGGAGGGAGAGAGGGAAGGCAAAAGAGAGAGGAAAAGGGAGAGAGAAAGGGAGAGAGAAAGAGAAAGAGAGGAAGAGAGAGAGGGGGTAGAGGGAGAGAGGGGAGAGAAGGAGAGAGAGAGAAGGAGGGAGAAAGAAGGCGAGGGAGAGAGAGGGAAGGCGAAAGAGAGAGGGAGAGAGAGAAAGAGAGAGGGAGGGAGGGAGAGAGAGAATGAATATGAGTGTCAGATCTGGCAAAGGGTACCCAGAAACAGAAAATGTAGTTTTAGCAGCCCAAACTCAGACACCCACCCCCATGAAGGGGAGGGAAGGTCATACATACAGGCATCTGGCTTTCTTGAAAGATGACAGATCTGTAAACTAAAAAAAGGAAGAAATTATTAGACTGACCTGAACCAATACTAAATGAATCATTATTTATTGATTATTGCGATCCTGTGTTCTTGCATACAGATGCTAATTCTGCTGAGATCAATGGGGTTTATTTCCAGATGACACAGGCATGGTAAACGTTAATCAACCGAGAATACTTCGATTGAAATTTTCTGAAATGGGCCACCGGAGCAAACGACGTCTGTTCAGAAGTCCACAATCCCCTTCTGGAGTGTTCTCCAGCCTGGTCTCGCCACAGGCTGGTGAGCTTCAGGGGTCTTACGTGTCCCCGGACCTCCTGTGGCTTCTGGAGAGCAGAGGGCAGGGTGCTGTGACCATCCGGCCCTTTGCCTTATCCCATCCTCATAAATTCTGTTTCGGGAAGAGATTTCCTTCCTTATTTCAGGCAATGGCTCTGGAACCTTCATCACATTCCCACTTTTCATTGGTGACTTCTGCACTGCCTGAACAAATTAAGCTGTCGGAACTGCTACCGCACTGCTAGTCTGCCATGAACCTTGGGGTGAGGGGAGGCTGGAAGGGAGGGCGAGGGCCTGGGGCAGGGGTCGGCAGCCTTAAACACTCAAAGAGCCACAAAGGTCCTATCCGGAAGCCCCCTGTTCAATTTTGGAGCCAACCGGAAGTCGGTTCCCCATCATAGTCTCCTAGCGCGGAGTCCTTTTTCCTCTGCCAATCAGAAGTCTGGTTCCCCCACCATAGAGTCTCCTCCTAGTGCGGCATCCCTTTTCCTCTGCCGACCGGAAGTCGGTTCTCTCACCATAGAGTCTCCTGTCGCTGGTCTCCACCAGAGACCAGCGACAGGGAGCCGCAGAAGAGGAATGAAAGAGCCACATGTGGCTCCAGAGCCGCAACTTGCTGACCCCTGGCCTGGGGGAAAATGAAACTGAACTGTGAGAAGACTTCTCTGCGAGAACTGACATAGGTTGTTTACCTGGGAGAAGAATGCCAACACGTGCTTCCAAAACATCTCTTTTAGACTTGACTGGACAACACCCCGCCCCCCCAAATGGGAAGGGACCCAGAGAGGAAAGTTAAGTGGCAAAAGTCTGGCCCCGAACTCCTAGTTCTGGCTTTATGCTACTGCAATTCACTTGACTTCTAGTAAACAATACCTTTATCAACCAAGGGAATTTAAGGATCATTTTTACCTAGAAGCCCACGGGGGGGGGGGGGGGGGGGCGCGACCTGCAATTTTCACTACCGGTTCGGGTGAACTGGTCTGAACCGGCTGAATACCATCTTCGCCTGTATCCAAAGTGCGGCCAGCGGAAAACCTTTTCCTCCAGAAATATAGGTGGGCATTTCCATCTCTTTAAATGTGGGTCCAGCCACATCACGGAGGCCAAACCCCTCTATGGCCACCAGCTGTACTGAGTTAGATGCGGCCAGCAGAGGCAACCCCCCCTTCCCGGGACCTTTAAAAGGGCCCCTGAGAGGCAACAAGGGTCCTCAATGGTCCCAGAGAGGGGATGGCCTCTCTGCCAGGTAGGTGGTGAAGCCACGGAGGGCTGGATTTGGGGACGAGCGGGCTTCTCTTCCCTTTGGAGTGTCTGCTCACCAGATGTTGGCCGAGGTCTCCAGAGCTTCCCAGCAGATGCTGATGCTGGTACTTCTCCAGCTGTTTCTCCGCCTGGTCGACCCGTTGCAGCAGGTTCTCGATGAAATGCTCCAGCCGGGCTTTCCCACGGACCTCCTTCTCGGCCGCTTCCTCCAGGAAGTGATTAAAGGTCACGACCTCCCTGCAAGGGTGGCAAGGCAGCTGTGCTGGGACCGGGGGAGGGGGGCACAGAGCGGTGGCACCCGCTGAGCAGCAGAAGCAGCAGCGCCCTCCTGGCCCACCCACAGCCCCACCCCGGATGCCAAGCTCTCCAGGACCCAGGACAAACAAGTTTCGCTCCTCATGAAGGGAGAGGCAGCGCCTGGCACTCCAGGAAAGCTCCTTGTGCTTGGAATCTGCACCCGGCTCCTGGGCTTCTCTCCCTGGGAGGCTGCGGCAGACCTTTGAGTGGAGCCACGAAGCAAAGGGATGCTCCTTTTGGTGGTTTCCCCCCATGCTGTTGGGTGGGGCCCCTACACCAGCCGAGCAGAGGAGGGAAATGCAGATATGGTGGACCCAGCGCCACACAGAAAGCCCTCCGGCACAGGCACAAGAAGCTGCACTTCCAAGGTCCATCCTGATAGCAAGGGCTCTTGTGGCCAACTTGGGAGACCCCGGCAGATCCCTGGGGAAAGAGCGGGGCGGCCCCACTGCAGGGCATTTTTTTTAACTTCATGTAAATCTGGGGGAGGGAGAGGAGGAACTGTATGGGAAACTGATGCCAACCGTCTGCAGAAAGAAAATCTGAGGCCCCCTCATGCCCTTTCCCACCTTTGAGGAGGAGACCCTTTGGGCACAGCCTTCTCTGCTCTGGAATATTCTCCCACTGCGGGGGGGGTCTGCGCCCCTCCCTCCCCGCCCTTCTGCAAGAGCCACACTGTCATGCAGTGAATATTGTCAGTTGTATGTATATGCAGGGTGGTGCATCCCTATTCTAACATTATGGTACATTCCAATACAAGCAGGACACGTGATGTGATCTTCTGCGCATGTGTGCATTCCTGATTCTCCATTATTATTATTCTGCCTTTGATTCTGACCGGAACGGTCACGATTTATTAGCAAAGATGTAACTATTCATGATTTATTGTTTTTTGTACCGAAATAAATATTTTCTATTAGACTTTTCATCTCGGCTTTATTTCTAAATGTCTGAATTCCAAGAAAAGATCCACATCGCCTCTGTGAGATTTATTCTCACCTTAACACAGACTTTGCCTTTGCTTTCTCCTCCTCTTTTGATTGGGGAGGGGGGGCGCGTGCAAAGCACACAGAGTGTTTGATTGGCTGCACACACCACATCTCAATGACTGAGCCCCTCCCCAAAGAGTCCCTCAGTCCAGGACCAGGAGTCCCTTCCAGCAATGGGAGAAGTGGGTGACCCCTCCTAGTGGCTGAGCCGGAGAAAGTCCTTCAAAAGCTCTCCTTCTTTCTGGCTTGCTTCCCATCCCAATTTCTACCTTACGTATTTTAAACCAGATCAAAGATGGCTGCATTTCACTCGGGGACCTGCCTGCGAGGCCTCCTAGCTGCACATAAGGCTTCATGAGAAGAGATGGATTCCCCCAAGGAATCTGTTGCCAAGGAAAAGGGCCCGAAGGTGAGACTTGACGCAGAGCAGGTAAGTAAGCAAATGAAAACAGGGATCTGTGCAATTCAGAGGTCTTCAAACTTGGCAACTTTAAGACTTTGTGGACTTCCAACTCCCAGCCGGCTGGAGAATTCTGGGAGTTGAAGTCCACAAGTCTTAAAGTTGCCAACTTTGGGGACCCCTGGTGCAATTACTCCCTTGAGAGAGGTTTTTTCCCACCATTGGCTGAGGATTCTGAGAACAGACTACAGGCCTTACCTGGCCCATCAGCTGGGACATCTATGGCCTTTCGGTCAGTGGAAGGGCCAGAGCTAGCACATGGCTGGAGAGACCTTCCCCCACCTGGTCCCCTCCCCCATCACCCCTCTTCAGCAGCAGGGTCAAGGCATGGTGGGGAAAGGAAGGCCACTGCCCTCTCGGAACCAGGTTCCTCCTCATCTTCCGACTTACTCCTCTTTGCGGTGCAGCTCCTCTTCCGACTCGGTGAGCCGCTGCTGCAGCACCGCAATCATCTCCACCGCCACGTCCACCTGGCGGTTCAGGGCCCTCTCGCGCCTCTGCACCTCCTGCTTCTTCTGCGAGAGCTGCACAAAGGCCGCCCGGACCTCCAAGAGCTCGGCTGTCTTTCGGGACAGCTCCCGGGAGAGGTGGTCGATCCGCCTCTCGATGGTCTTGTCTACGGCTTCCACCATGTGGTTGAACTTTTCCCGCACGTGGGCCTCGAAGGAAGCGCTGGAGTCCATGGCCTTCCAGGCGGGGTCCCAAGCCAGCTCGGCCGAGGCGTGGCCAGACCCCAAATCGTCCGGCCATTCTGCCTCTCCCGCCAGGGGCCTCCTGGGCAGAGGGTCTTCTGGCTCGCAGAAGTTCAGGTAGGAGAGCCGTGGCTTCAGGACGCCGCTGCCCCCATCCCGGAAGGTCCCCTGGGTCTGGGGGTGGGAGGAGGAGCCGCGGCCCCCCTTCAGGGGAGAGAAGAGGCCACCTTGGGGCCGCAGGCTTCTGTCTTCGAAAGGGTGGCTGTACTCCAGGTGGGCTCTCAGGGAGGACAAGCTCCTGAACCGGGCGTGGTCCCCACACCGGGGGCAGCGAAAGGGCATGCGGGCACCGGCATGGTCCAGCGATTCCTGCCACGTGGATTTGCTGTCCTCAAAGGCCTTCTGTTGCATTCCTTTCCCAATCCTAGCATTTCAGGGAGGGAGAAAGGAGAGGTCAGCGAGGGTCCTCTTGGACAGTCAGGAGGGAAACTTTCTGGACTACAGATCCCATCACCAGGGCAGGGCAGAGTTTTTGCTGGCTGCAGAGAGCGGGCAAAAGAGAGTAAAGCACTTCCGGAGTGCACCGGATTGGAGGCAGCCGCCTCTCAGCCCCCAAAGACCCTGACTTTCCACCCACTTGACAACTCTTGAAGGAGGCCAATTCACATGACTTACCTGGATCCAGGCAAAGAGCAGGTAGGCCGGCCTCTCCATCTGGTGCATTCCTTCCCTCTCACAGGTCAGCTTTTCTGAGAACTGGGTGCAAGGACCCAGTTGGGGGGAGGGGCAGAGGGAGGGGCTGCTCTCAGGGGTCTCCAACCTTGGCCACTTTAAGACTTGTGGACTTCAACTCCCAGAATTCCTCAGCCAGCTTTGCTGGCTGAGGAATTCTGGGAGTTGAAGTCCACAAGTTTTAAAGTGGCCAAGGTTGGAGACCCCTCTGGATTCAGGCCCTGGGGCTGCTCCTGTTGGGCGGGGAGGGGCCTTGTGTAGAACGAGGGTCCCAGCACTGGATTGGGGGGTGATGATGATGGGGGGGGGAAACACACATTTGGGGGCTTCTTCGAGAGGAAAAGGGGTTTCCAAAGGGCGCTAGCGCTTCGCGGGGGCAGAAGCCCCTCTGGGACAGGACCAGCAGCCCGGCGCGTCCTTCTCCGGGTGTGGGGGGGAGGAGGGAAGAGTCTCCTCCTCGGTTGGAGGCAGCGGCGGGGATCCCGTCCTGAGGCGCCCGGAGAACATCCCGCTCGCTATTTCAGGAAGGGGCGTGGGGGGGGGGCGTTTATATTTCTCCCTCAGTTTAGGCCTCGGTGGCTGGAAAAAGTGAGGAGGGGGCGGCGGGGTTGGGATAGCTGAATATATCAAAGCAGCCTCGAGGAGGGAGGCGGCGATGCCCTCCTGACCCGGCTTGAGCCAGAGAGGCCCCCCACCCACCCCACGGCCCCCAGGGCTGCCGGTGCGGAAGAAGGCCGGCCTTTTGAGGGGGGGTCTTTCCCCCAAATCCGCAGCCTTCCGAAGGCCGCCGGCAGGCCCCCGGGAGGCCCCCATGGCCACGTAGAGCCCGCGAATCGAGGGGTCCGCCGCTGCCCTCGAGGGGTCCCCTCCCTCTCCGCGTCCCCGGGACCGAAGGACTCGCTTTCCGCCGGGCCCTCGGATGACGTCAAGCTCGGGCCGGCGGGAAGCCGCCCCCACCCCTTTCCAAACCCGGGATGCCCGCGGATGGGGGGGGGGGTTGCCCGCTGCGGTCGGTCAGTGCCGGTCGGCGCCTTCGCCTCCCCCCCCGGGCCGGTCCCGGCGTCTGTGGTCGCCCCCCGCACTCACCTCCGGAGCGGCGGCTGCGGCTGCTGCAGTCCCGGCGCGGCTGCCCCTGCCCTCCTCCTCCTCCCTCCGGGCGCCACCGCGCTCCAGCCGCGCCTCCTGCGCCGCTCATCCGAGGCTGCGGGGAAAGCCGTTTTCAGCAGAGTCGTAAATCACGCGCTCCCAAGCCGTCGCCTGTACCCCCCACCCTCCCGCCGCCGCCCGCCCGCCGTGCTGCGGCGGCGGGAAGAGACAACCGGAGCGAGGGCCGAGCAGTTCCAAGGCTCCGGGGCCGTGATTGCCTTTTGCTCCCGAAGCCAACCGGGCTGTGAAGGGAGGGATCTCCTTCCCGAGACCTCTAGGCTGATGAATCAATGACTTGGACAAGAGGATAGATGGGGAACTCATCAAATTTGCAGATTTGTATTTGTTTTATTTGTCAAGCATATATGATTATAAGCAAAGTTTAAACAGTAAAACATGATTGAATATATATGTAATATTACAAGCATGAATAAGAGTAAGAGAGGTATAAATATATGGGTACATTAGGACAGGAATGGTAGGCACGATTGTTTATTTATTTATTTATTTGGTAGTTTTTCTATGCCGCCCTACTCCCTCAGGACTCAGGGTGGCGTACAACATTTTATAAAAACTCCAAACAAATCATTAAAAAGACAGTTTAATGCACGCCCCTTCACACCTTTGACACCAAACTGGCAGGAATGGCCAACACTCCAGAAGACAGGCTTAAGATACAGGAGGATCTTGACAGACTTGAACATTGGGCGCTATCAAACAAAATGAAATTCAATGGTGAAAAAAGTAAGGTTCTACATTTAGGCAAGAAAAACAAAATGCACAGGTACAGTATATGTGGTACCTTGCTCAACAGTAGTAACTGTGAGAGGGATCTTGGAGTCCTAGTGGACAACCATTTAAATAGGAGCCAGCAGTATGCAGCAGCTGCCAAAAAAAGCCAACACAGTTCTAGGCTGCATTAACAGAGGGATAGAATCAAGATCACGCGAAGTGTTAATACCACTTTAAAATGCCTTGGTAAGGCCACACTTGGAATACTGCATACAGTTTTGGTCGCCACGATGTAAAAAAGATGTGGAGATTCTAGAAAGAGTGCAGAGAAGAGCAACAAAGATAATTAGAGGACTGGAGGCTAAAACATATAAAGGTTGCAAAAACTGGGTATGTTTAGTTTAAGGGGTTGGACTAGAAGACCTCCAAGGTCCCTTCCAACTCTGTTATTCTAAGGTGAATGGCCCCACTGGGATCCGGGATGCCCCGTAGGCAGCCTTGCGACCTCTGGCCCTTCCCTGACCCGAAGAACCAAACCGTTCCCAACACCAAAGAAGCAGCCAGGCTCAAGCCGGTTCCTCGGTGCAGACGCGGCCACCTGTTAAGAGGGGAGAGCTGGCTCCCTCTTGAAATGCCCCGTCCACTGCTAGAGAGAGAAGGGTAGGGCAGTAGCCGCAGTGGAGGCATCTTTAGGGCAGGTCACGGACCCAGCGTAAGGTGCAACATGTTTATACCGGTGTAATAACTGTTGCAGGAACTGGGTAAGTCTAGTTTAATGAAAAGAAGGACTAGGGGAGACATGATAGCAGTGTTCCAATATCTCAGGGGTTGCCACAAAGAAGAGGGAGTCAAACTATTCTCCAAAGCACCTGAGGGTAGAACAAGAAGCAATGGGTGGAAACTAAACAAGGAGAGAAGCAACTTAGAACTAAGGAGAAATTTCCTGACAGTTAGAACAATTAATCAGTGGAACAACTTGCCTCCAGAAGTTGTGAATGCTCCAACACTAGACATTTTTAAGATGTTGGATAACCATTTGTCTGAAGTAGTGTAGGGTTTCCTGCGTAAGCAGGGGGTTGGACTAGAAGACCTCCAAGGTCTCTTCCAACTCGTTTGTTGTTGTTGTTATTATTATTATGTTATCTATGTATTATATAGGGTTATTCAAAAAGAATGAACCGATTTCATGACACATTGCTTCAGTTCTAAACCATCGTCATGTAATGAGTCAGTGACCATTTGAAAGAGGATTTATCTAAGTTGTGAGGGCCACATTGAACACTTGTAAGACAGGAAATAAAAGTTGATTGTGTTCTTAACAAAATATTGCATCATGAAATCGGTTCATTCATTTTGAATAACCCTGTATATTAAAAGCAAAAACCACTCACATCGCGATCACGAAGTCTCCAGAACTGTAAAGCCTGCAAATTTGAAATTTGGCACATATGTTCCTCTTGGCTTCTAGATTCTCGCTAAGAAAGGATTTTTCAAAACGACCGTCAGATCATTAGCATTTCTTATACTATTATTAACACACTCTGATGCTAATGAGTTAGACGTTCTACTCCCTCTCCCAACCTGAAAATAACTCTGGAGAGAAGGGGATAGGATAGGGGAGGCTTCTGTGGGGCAATCCTGAGGGAGAGAAGGGGATAGGATAGGGGAGGCTTCTGTGGGGCAAGCCATCGTAACTGCTCATTAATTTTCAAGCTGTAAGTGTCGATTTATCAAGCACAATCACATACTTTTGTAGTGGAGCATGGGTATTCAGCTACTATACATATATGTATCAGGGGTGGGTTCCTACCGGTGCAGTCCAGTGCATAGCTCCGGTAGGGACCCGCCGAGAACCCAATTTGTGCGCGACTGCTCCGGTACAGTCTCCACCGGGCAGTCGCGCACGTCGCCATGTCTTTTTTGTGAATTTTTGGGCAAAATCTTGTGAGGGGACGCGCGCGCGAGAGAGATTTCGGTGAGATTTTACTTCTGCGCATGCGCGGAAGTAAAATCACGCCAAAATCTCGCACGCGCGCATGTCCCCTCGCGAGATTTTGGCGCAATTTTGCTTCCACGCATGCGCGGAAGCAAAATTGTGCGAGGGGGCGCGTGCATGCAGCGTGCATGCGCGCACACGCAGCGTGCACGCCCGCGCACAAAGCATGAAGGACCGCGGAGCAGCGCACTGGTCTGGGTAAGTGAGCAACTCACCCCTGATATGTATGTGGGAATGTGTGCTAGTTATTACTTATTTGGGTTTAGGGATTTCTTTTTTCTTTTATTTATTGAGTTATTGAGATGTATTCTGTGTTTTTTTTTGGGCGGTGGGGGGGCTGCACCAAGGGAGGCTCATTCAATTTCATTGTACACATGTTGTGCATTGACAATAAAAGTTTGATTTGATTTGATCCGAACACACAAAACCACAATATGGCAATAGGTGACAGGGAAGACTGTGGTTGGGCTGTGAGCAAAAGAAAAGTCTACGGGCTCCAATTATAGCTGAAGAACGGTTACAGGAACTGGGCATGGCTAGTCTAGTGAAGAGAAGGACCAGGGGAGACGTGATAGCAGTCTTCCAATATTTGAGGGGCTGCCCCAGAGAGGAGGGGGCCAAGCTATTCTCCAAAGCACCTGAAGGCCAGACAAGGAATAATGGATGGAAACTGAACAAGGAGAGATTCAACCTGGAAATAAGGAGAAATTTTCTGACCGTGAGAACAATCAACCAATGGAACAGAAGTTGCCTTCGGAAGTTGTGGGAGCTTCATCACTGGAGGCTTCCAAGAAGAGACTGGACTGCCATCTGTCAAAAATGGTGTAGGGCAGTGATGGCGAACCTATGGCACGCGTGCCACAGGTGGCACACGGAGCCATATCTGAGGGCACGCGAGGCGTTGCCCTATGTCAGCTCCAGTGCGCATGCGCATGCTGGCCAGCTGATTTTTGGCCTCCTTTTTGGTCGTTTTCGCTCTCCCCAGGCTTCAGGAAAGCCTCCTGAACCCTGGGGATGGCGAAAAATGGCCCAACGGGCCTACCAGAAGTCCGGAGGCTTCAGTGAGGCCTGTGTGCATGCACAGGGAGGCAGCACGGGGTGTTGTGCGCATGCACAGGGGGCAGCGCGGGGGTTGTGCGCATGCATGGGGGGGAGGGCATTACATTATGGGTGTGGGCACTCGCACGCGCGCTATCTCGCATGCGCGCACCCTTTTGGCACCCGAGCCAAAAAAGGTTCGCTGTCACTGGTGTAGGGTCTCCTGCTTGGGCGGGGGGGGGGGAGGTTGGACTAGATGACCGACAAGGTCCCTTCCAACTCTGTTAATCTGTAGGACAAGCTGAGTGACAGCAAAGGATCGTTTGGGATCTTCATCCGCCCAAAGAAGTTGTGTGCAAATTCTTCCTGTAAAGGCGCCATCTGCATAGAGCAGCACTGATCTTGGGGTGGGAGTCTTGCTTAGAGCCCCCCAGGGAGCGATAGATCCCTATGGGGCAAAAGACCCCCTTGCTCATCCCCCACCCTTCCTTGCTGGCTCTGCACCGAGAGCCCATTTTTTTTTCAGCAGAGGGGAGAAAAGGCCTCTTTCGAGGTCTTCCCGTTGCCAAGGCAACCAGGAGGTGGCCCACCCTTAGGCCAGTCGAGTAGCAGCAGGTCAGCCCCGGGGGGCGCCAGTGGCCGCACAGAGCAACCACTCAGACCAGAGATCTTGAAACTTGGCAACTTTAAGACTTGTGGACTTCAACTCCCAGAATTCCACAAGTCTTAAAGTTGCCAAGTTTGGGGACCCCTGACTCAGACTATCCTTGGCCGGGCAAAGGGGTTTATTGCTGGGATTTGCCGTAATTTGCCCAAAGCATGATGTGCAGGAAACAGCCCTCATGGGTCGCGGGTTGTGGTTGGGTTTTGTCTACTTCACAACTTGTGCTCCCCACCTCTGCCACTCTTACAATTTGTCAGAAAGAGCAGAAGGAGAAGGGCGTCTCCTCTTTCACACGTGTGTGTGTGTGTGTGTGTGTGTGTGTGTGTGTGTGTGTGTGTGTGTGTTTCGCTCTGGGGAGGAAACGCACAACAAACCCGGGAGTTCTACACAACCGTTGGTTGAAGTGCAATGTGTGATCCACTGTGTCCTTTCCGCCCAGGGTCGCTCTTCTGACAGCCGGAGAGGCACAGAAAGCTCTCCTGGCTTTTGTGGGGCAGCTCTGCCTGCGCCTGGCAGCCAAGCCTGGCAGCCCCATTGCAAGCTGCCCCCACTGAGCCTTTCTCCCTGTGGCATCATGCCCACCACTTTGGGCTTTCAGAACTGGAAACTGATCAAGGAGAGATTCAACCAGGAAATAAGGAGAAATTTTGTGACAGTGAGAACAATCAACCAATGGAACAGAAGTTGCCTTCAGAAGTTGTGGGAGTTTCATCACTGGAATCTTTGAAGGAGAGACTGGACTGCCATCTGTCAGAAATGATGTAGGGGCTCCTGCTTGAGGGGGGGTTGGATTAGATGACCTCCAAGGTCCCTTCCAACTCTGTTAATCTGTTAAATGGTATAATAAGGTAACAGTAACAGAGTTGGAAGGGACCTTGGAGGTCATTTAGTCCAACCCACTGCTCACACAGGAGACCTAAACTAGGGATTCAAACTTCCGACCTTTCTGATAGACAAGCTTAGCATCTTAGCCACTGAGCCACCTAACCAGGTCTCCTGCCTAAGCATGGGGTTGGACTAGATGATCTCCAAGGTCCCTTCCAACTCTGTTAATCTGTTAAATGATATAAGGTCTCCTGCTTAAGCAGGGGGTTGGACTAGATGACCTCCAAGGTTTCTTCCAACTCTGTTAATCTGTTAAATGGTATAAGGTCTCTTGCTTAAGCAGGGGGTTGGACTAGATGACCTCCAAAGTCCCTTCCAACTCTGTTAATCTGTTAAATGATATAAGATCTCTTGCTTAAGCAGGGGGTTGGACTAGATGACCTCCAAGGTCCCTTCCAACTCTGTTAATCTGTTAAATGGTATGAGGTCTCTTGCTTAAGCAGGGGGTTGGACTAGATGACCTCCAAGGTTCCTTCCAACTCTGTTGATCTGTTAAATGGGCTGTCCGACAACAAGCGACGCTGATCGAAAGGTCGCCTTTGGGCTTCTTTTCTCCTCCGTTCGCTCCCTTGGTCGGCCGCCCCTTCCCGGGGGCCGTTCCGTTCGCGAAAGAAATCCGGCTTTGGCTCCAACCTCGCGCATCGGTTTCCCTGTAAGAAGCGCCAGAGATCCGGACACGCGACGTGCACAAGGCCGGCGGCGGCGGGTGGGGGGGTCGGGAGAAGCCGAGCGAGGCGGAGAAGTGAGGGAAAGGAGGCCACCGGGCGATCGAAGAGCCAGGGCAGAAGCGCAGCCCGCAGCCCGGCCTCCGGGCTTGCGGCCGAGCGGGGCGGGGCGGGGCGAGCGGCCGAGGCGGGAAAAGCGAAGGCGGCCATGGCGGAGGAAGGGCGCAGCGGGGCGGAGGTGAGCGGCGGGGCGGTGGGGGAGCGGGAGGCAGCGGGAGGGGAAGGCCGGGCCGGGGCTCCGTCGAGAACCGGCCGCCGGAAACCCGCGGGGGTCGGACGGAGCCTGCGGGCGGCCCCGGCCTTCTCCTCCCTGGGCTGGTGGGGAGGACGGGAACGACGCGAGACGCGTGTCTGCCGGTTGTCGGGATCCCCTCAGCTCACGCTCCCTCCGCTTTCGGGCCCCAGGAGCAGATCGAGATGGAGACGCGGATGCGCGACGGGCTCCGCAAACTGCTGGCCGCCAGCACCAGCCGGGACCAAGCCCTGCGTGCCGCCAAGGCGCTGGCCCTCTGCAACGGCCGCCTGCGGGCCCTCCGCGCGGATCTCCGGCGGCGGAGCGAGGCGGCGGCGGCGGCGGCGGGACGGTGAGTGGCGGGCATCTCCCGGGCAGGCCCCATTGCAGGGCGAAAGGCTTTGGCCAGCGCTTCCCTTGGAGCAGCTTCCCCGGCGGGGTTTGGGGAGGGGGCGACGCTGCCTGAAACCCCAAATCTGGAAGAGGCCGATGAGGAGGCGCCGAGCCCCCACTCCGAGGCCCCGAGCTCTTCGGCAGAGGCCCCGATCCAAGAGTCAAGCAGGGGCAGCTGCAGCTTCTGATGCTCGGTGGGGCATCACTGACACACACAGCCTTGGTGCCCCTGGAAAGTTTCTTTTCTCCTAATCAACACACACACACACACACACACACACACACACACACACACACTGATGCTCCTGGAAAGTTTGTTTTTTTACACACACACACACACACACACACACACACACACACACACACACACACACTGATGCTCCTGGAAAGCTTGTTTTTTTTCCCAATCATCACACACAGACAGACAGACACACACACACACCTTGCTGCTCCTGGAAGGTTTCTGCCCTCCCAGTCAACTCCAGACCTCCCAGTCTGGATTGCAAGCCAGATGGTTTGCCAGGCCCTGCCTCCCCCACCCCCACCCCCACCCCATCCTTTCTCTGCTTTCCCATCTTTGGCCGAGGCTCCCTCCTCTTAAGCCTCCCTTCCTCTGGGTCGGTGGAAACTTTCTAGCCGGGATAACAAAAAAGCAACTTTGCAACCTTTAAAATATGTTTTTAAAACAGACATTGAAAAGGAGATTGGAGGGGCTGGAGATTACTCATTGACTTAAGGGCCAGCCCCTGCCAGAGCCTCCTGGTTGCCAGCATGGCAGAGTAACTTTGTAGATTTCTCAACTGACCATATCAAGACACAATGGGGTGTGTGTGTGTCAGCCACAATCAAGTAAGAGAGCCTGAGATAAAGGTAACAATGAGCGACTTAGTTACTCAATATTTGCAATCTGTCTCTTCCTCTTTTCCTGTTACAAATTATGAGTTGGCGCCATCTGCTGGCCAAAACTCATACTATTACAGTTCTCCGTCTATTAGTCTGTAGAGCAGTGGTTCTCAACCTTCCTAATGCCGCGACCCGTGACCCGCCCCCACCGTGACCCACCCCGCCACCGCGACCCCAGCCCTGCTGCTGCCATTTGGGTTCTTTTACCTTCTGCGCATGCGCAAGTGTTCTGCGCATACGCAGAAGGTAAAAGAACCCAAATGGCGGCGTCCGGGCGAAGTCTCCCGACCCCTGTGAAAGGGTCGTTCAACCCCCAAAGGGGTCGCGACTCCCAGGTTGAGAACCGCTGCTATAGAGATTCTCAGTCATCCAGGTCATGGTTGTCCCAAGGGTGCTTTTTCAGGAGACAACTGGACTTTCTGTTTTTTTTCTTTTGAAGACGTTTCGCTTCTCATCCAAGAAGCTTCTTCAGCTCTGACAGGGTAGTGGGGAATGGAAGGATTTATATTCTTTGCAGACAGATGTTCACTTACATCCTTTTAGAGCAGTGTTTCCCAACCTTGGCAACTTGAAGATGTCTGGACTTCAACTCCCAGAATTCCCCAGCCAGCGAATGCTGGCTGGGGAATTCTGGGAGTTGAAGTCCAGATATCTTCAAGTTGCCAAGGTTGGGAAACACTGTTTTAGAGGGTCCTTGAAGCACTTGGAGGTTTATCTGTGTCCTCAGGGTCACCTGAGTGGTGCTCCTGGTTCCTGTAGTCTTCCATTCCCCCCCCTGGAAATCCATTCCTACTCCCACACCATTCAAAGGGTTTCATCCCAAATTGCATAGCTAAAAGTCTGTAGAGATTCTCAGCCATCCAGGTCATCGTTGTCCCAAAGGTGCTTTTTCAAGAGGCAACTGGACTTCCTTGTTTTTTCTTTTGAAGACGTTTTGCTTCTCATCCAACAATTTGGGATGAACACCCTTTGAATGGTGAGGACACAGATAAACCCCCAAATGCTTCAAGGACCCTCTAAAAGGATGCAAATTGTCAGCTGTCTGCAAGGAATATAAATCCTTCCATTCCCCACTATCCTGTCAGAGTTGAAGAAGCTTCTTAGATGAGAAGCGAAACGTCTTCAAAAGAAAAAAAACAAGAAAGTCCAGTTGCCTCCTGAAAAAGCACCTTTCCGATTCTCAGTCTATTCTGTCAAAAGCCTCCGACTGAATGATAGCAAGAAGCTCTTTGCAGGAGACTTAAAATAGTGCTGCGAGGTCTCTCGGTGCTTGTAGGTCCAAATACTGCTTGTCTTTCGATACCCGTTCCGTTATGGGTGACTGAATTACTTCAATCATAGAACAGTCAAAAATCAGTAAAATGCTTATTGACCTGAAGTGTGATTTTTCAGTTGCAACTGATGTTTTTAAAAGTTTTTGGAGTGGCAACCCACAATCTGCTTTTTCCTTCTATAAAAATTCCACATGTCTGAGGGTGCATAACACACAAATGTGTCTTAATGAAGACAAACATGTATGTGGTTTTAAATCCCTAAAAGGTTTAGCTTTAAATTGTTATTTAGCTTTATAGCTTAGCTTTAAATTATTGATTTGATTACTGATGAGGTTACCTTGGAAGCGAAGGGAAAATGATGAACTTTTTTTCTTCCTAATTAGTATTTTTGATTTCTTTTGTTAGAGGTTCAGATTTTGCAGCTAAAGATCGTGCAGCCTGTAGAGGGAAGGTTGGCATTTCAGGTATGTTTGTTTTCTGTTGTCTGCAACTGGAGAACACAATACAGGTAATCCCCAGGTTACGAGCGTTCTCTTAGCGAACATTCGAAATTACGTGATAAGCGCCCCCTAGCGTTTACGAACAGGTCCCAAAATTATGAATCTTGCAGCACCACGGCAGTTGTTCACTCTTACAAATGACCGCAAAGGCTCTGCAACATTCACCCCACCTATCCGCCCCCCCCCCCGGTCAAGCTGTTCAGCGGCAAAAAATGCAGACCGGAAGTACGCGTAAATGGCTTGAAGAAGACTTCGGCGATGAAAAAAGGAGGCATGGAAGGCCGTGTGCAGCCCTCCAGGCCTCTTTTGTCGCCTCCAGAGCCCTTTTCAAGCACACACTTCCGGTCTGCATTTTTCACCGCCGAACGGCTTGAAGAGGGCTCTGGAGGCGGGAAAGGAGGGCTGGAGGGCCGCACGCGGCCTTCCGTGCCTCCTTTTCATCACTGAAGCCTTCTTCAAGCCCTTTGCGGACAAGAAAGGATGAAGCAAGCAAAGAGACAGGCTGGAGAGGAGACAGATCTTCACAAAGTAAGTCACCAGGCACGGCAGGATGGGGGAGGAAGCAATTGTGGGGACCCCAAGGACGGGAAAATGAGGTATCTGTTAAGGAGTTATTGTGCTGTTGAGCACATACACAGCGAAATAGTGATTGTGGTTGTAGTGTTGCAGTTTGATATGAATGCTATTCAGTCAATAAACTGATACAGTTTAGTATTTACAAATAGTTTACTTAAAGTAGTAGCAAAGTTCAAATAGGAAGTCCAAGTCATACACAGTAGGTCAGTCAATGCCAAGAATCGTCTTCTTGCCCATCTTTGCTTTAATTAGCAAAGAAAGATTACAGCTAACAATCAATTCTACACTATCACAGATGGTTACTCTTTCACAGCAGCTCTTCACAGCACTTTCAAACAGTCACAAAGTCAATTACTCATCAGTGAAGCAGCAGAGATAATTAGCAGAGAGTCAGCACTCCGGAACACACCTTCAAACACACACAGAGACAGCATTGATCACCATTCTGAGCATGCTCTCTTGCTTCCTTATATAGTAATCAGCCTTCAATTCATTTAAGGCAATATACACATAACATTGATTTGTGGCTTGTTCATATATTGGCAAACCCAATCGTTTGAACAGTATCTGTGGGTCGGGGGAGGCCTTCCTCACCCCGAAATACCTCATGTGCACTTAACGAGCTGTGCATTCAATTAGCGAATGCATGGGCGAAAGGAGGGAGTGATCCCGTTCAAGGTATGAGATTCACTCCCACGACTCCTCGGGTTACGAATGGAATGGGCAGGCTCCATTACATTCGTAACTGATCTGGCTGGTATCTCGCCCTGATGCCTCTTCCCACTTAAATGCCGGCTCCAGTTTCATCTCCTTGGCTCTGTTGAAACTTGGCCTGGAGGGTAAATTCCTCCATTACCTTAACATTAAAAGGTTTTTGCACCTATGCAAATTCTGCGATTCTCCTGTAAAAAGCATGGTTTTACATTTCCAGTGCCAATTTGAGTAGAAAGGAAGCAAAAATTTGCTTCCAGACTCAGTGTAGAGAGGGAATCACTTTGGTATAATATAAGTTTGTTTATTTATTTATTTATTTATTTATTTATTTATTTATTTATGTATGTATGTATGTATGTATGTATTTATTTATTTATTTATTTATTTATTTATTTATTTATTTATTTGTACTCATTTCATGTGCTCATGTCCATGTTTATACCTGTTATCTTGTACATGTTTGACAAACTAAATAAAATAAAAAATAAATGAAAAGTAAGCAAAAAAACAAAAACAGAAGACTTGCTTTCCAAATGCTACTTTTACACCAAACTTGATAGGATAGCACTTATATACTGCTTCACAGTGCTTTACAGCCCTCTCTAAGAGGTTTATAGAGTCAGCATCTTGTCCCCAATAATCTGGATCCTCATTTTACTGACCTCAGAAGGATGGAAGGCTGAGTCAACCTGGAGCCGGTGAGATTTGAACTGCTGAATTGCAGGCAGCCGGCAGGTAGCAGAAGTAGCCTGCAGTACTGCATTCCAACACTGTACCACCACAGCTCATGGCAGCAAGGTGTAGATTGCTTACAGCAGGGGTCTCCAAACTTGGCAACTTGTGGAAGATTTGTGGACTTCAACTCCCAGAATTCCCCAGCCAGCATTATTAACACTGAATTAACACTGAATGAGGAGATAGAACATTTCTAGGAAAGGTAGAAAATAGACTCTATTCTGAATTTTTGGATTGTGTTAGGAGTGCAATGGACTTATTTTTTTTTCTCTTTGTTTTAGATCTACGAATTCCGTTGATGTGGAAAAACTCCGATCATTTCAACAGCAAAGACAGTACGTATGTTTATTTTCTGGTGGTTATGCAACCTCTTTAACGAAGTTGAAGCTTTTCATCAGCGCTGATTCAGTACAAAGCATCATCCAGTATTTATTCTCACAGGTGAGGTCTGTAAGCTTGTAAGCCTGAGCTTGTGAATTGTAGCTGTCTGAAATTGGCTGATGAAAACCTTTTCTTTTTGAACATGTGCTGTTCAGAAAAGCGTGCCGTGACAGAAGTGGCTCCTTCTATGCGTTTGGCCATGGAAGTGCCGAACTGTCAGAGACAGAAAATATACTTGGCAGGTGAAACCACTGAAAGTTTGTCTGCTGTTAGCGCAGTAGCTGGGCGAGATGCCGGCTAGGCCTCCGAGGTTAGGCCTGGTCTGTTTTTCCCACTTTCCCTCCCCGCGGATGGATTTATAGCAATAGCAATAGCACTTAGACTTATATACCACTTCATAGTGCTTTTACAGCCCTCTCTAAGCGGTTTACAGAATCAGCATTTTGCCCCCAACAATCTGGGTCCTCGTTTTACCTCAGAAGAATGGAAGACTGAGTCAACCTTGAGCCTGGTGAGATTCGAACTGCCAAATTGCAGTCAGCCGGCAGTCAGCAGAAATAGCCTGCAGTACTGCGCACTAACCACTGTGCCACCGCAGCTCTTAACTTTGTGTTTCTGTAGGTTCAGAGGTGCTCACACAGCCAATTACTCCCAATTCCTCATTCTGGATTCATAATGTTGGGGCAGTTTCTCTCTCTGTGTTTTAATTAATCGTTTTGTGACCAGATTGATTTCAAGAGTTTTAACTTCCAGATGTGATGTATGGTCAGAAACCAGAGGTGGGTTCCTGCCTGTTCCTGCCGGTACGGTTAATAGCTGTTGTTCGGCGCAGAGCCGAAGATGCTGCTGCCGTTCGCGGTGCAGGGGCTTTCCCCGGGCGCTGCCGCCGCCCGCATGGATGCCGCCAATGGCGTTCTTTTGTCCTCTGCGCATGCAGAACGCTTTGTGCATGCACAGAGGGCAAAAGAATGCAATTGGCGGCATCCATGCGGGCGGTGGCAGCGCTCGGGGAAAGCCCCCGCGCTGCGAACGGCAGCAGCGTCTTCGGCTCTGCGCCCAACAACAGCTATTAACCGTACCGGCAGGAACCCACCACTGTCAGAAACCCCAATGAATTTCTGAGCTATTTAAAGTCCGTTTGTAAAGTGAGAGATTTGCTAAGTTGTATAAACATTAAGGACATCAAACCAGTTACTGGTTCCATTGTTTCTTGTTGGCAAACTTTTATTTTATTACCATGCTTCATTCACTGTACAATGTGTGACTTCCTAAGATTGAAGCAGTCAGTAAATCCCATAAATAAGTAATTACATACCGTACAATGTGTGACACAACACGTTATTTTGAAGTGTTCTGCCTTTTTTTTCTCCATGCAGGAACCGAACGTTACTCCGTTTTTTGCTTATTCAAAATGGGAACTCAGGTGTATGATTCAGACCTGCTTATTGTGGATAAGGCAGCAACAGACATCTGTTTAGAAAATGCAACAATATTGTGAGTATTCCTGAACCAGTAAAGGCACCCAAAATCTTGAATGAATGCCATTGTTTTAAAATTTTAGAACGTATAAGCTTCGTGTGAGGCCATCTCTGCCTGAACCTGAAAACTACAGCAGCTGTGAATGTCACTTGGGAATAGAGCAGAGGTGGGTTCCTGCCGGAGCTGCCCGGTACGCAGCTCCGGTAGGGGGCGGCAGATTACACAACCGCTCCGGAGCCCTCTCTGCCGGTCCACCGCGCCGTCGCCATTTTTTCTCGGTGATTTCCGGTCGATTTTGCTTCTGCGCATGCACGGAAGCAAAATCGCGCTAAAATCTCGCGAGGGGACGCGCGCGAGAGAGAGATTTCGGCGAGATTTTGCCTCCGCGCATGCGCGTAAGCAAAATTGCGCCAAAATCTTGTGTGTTCCCTCGTGAGATTTCAGCGCGTATGCACAGAAGCAAAATCATGCGAGGGGGTGCGCGCACATAGCGACCGCGCACGCCCCCGAAGCATGGAGATGCGCGCGCATGGCTCTGGCAGCGAGGTAAGCAAGCAACCCGCCCCTGGAATAGAGGTGACTGGCCCGTTCCTGACGGCTGAGGAATCCACCAAGGGGTCTCTAGCCCTCAAAAACCAAGACTGGGCTGCAGCAATGTGCACAGCGGGGGCTTTTTCAGAGAGAGAAGAAAAAGAAAAAATTCTAGCAAATTTAGGGTCTGTTGCTTCGCTTGAGTCTGCTGATTTCTGCACACGCTGCTCTGTGCTTTTAATATTTTATGTGTGGATTTTATGGGGCTATTTTAAATTGTGCTGGGAGCATTTTCACTGAAGAGCAGCCAAGGTAAAAAAATAAAACAAAACCAGAAGTAGTAGAATAGAATAGAATTTTATTGGCCAAGTGTGATTGGATGTAGGAATCATAGACACAGAGACATGATTTCTTGAGCAAAGCTTGTCCGAGTTAGGAAGAAATCTCTCTGAGCTGAGCAGCCCCCATGTTCAGAAGCTCTGCTTTTCTCTGGCTTGCGTTTATTTTTTATAGCAAATTTCTTGTGTATACAATTACAATGATTGACTTGACTAACTTTAGTAACAATGCTAAATGGTTAATAGTATACAGACAAATATCAAGGTGTGATTGCTAACTAAACAGAAGAATGTCTAATTAACTTTTACAGTAGACAAACAGAAGAGCTTTAATTAACTTAGATAAACAGAAGCTGAGTAAATAATCATTTCCTTAAACAGGACAGAGGGCTGAGTAAATAAGTAGGGTGCTTAATCAATATCAATCAGAGGCATTCCACATTCTTGGCAAATAATTTATAACAACCTACAATTGGACACACAAGGAATTTGTCTTGGTGCATATGCTCTCAGTGTCTATAAAAGAAAAGATACGTTCGTCAAGAATCATAAGGTACAACACTTAATGATAGTCCGGGTACAAATAAGCAATCAAATCATATTAGGAACCAGTCAATATAAATCGTAAGGATACAAGCAACAAAGTTACAGTCATACAGTCATTTGTGGGAGGAGATGGGTGATGGGAACGATGAGAAGATTAATAGTAGTGCAGACTTAGTAAATAGTTTGACAGTGTTGAGGGAATTATTTGTTTAGCAGAGTGATGGCGTTCGGGAAAAAACTGTTCTTGTGTCTAGTTGTCTTGGTGTGCAGTGCCTTATAGTGTCGTTTTGAGGGTAGGAGTTGAAACAATTTATGTCCAGGATGCGAGGGGTCAGTAAATATTTTCACAGCCCTCTTTTTGACTCGTGCAGTATACAGGCCCTCAATGGAAGGCAGGTTGGCAGCAATTGTTTTTTCTGCAGTTCTGATTATCCTCTGAAGTCTGTGTCTGTCTTGTTGGGTTGCAGAACCAAACCAGACAGTTATAGAGGTGCAGTTGACAGACTCAATAATTCCTCTGTAGAACTGAATCAGCAACTGAATCAGTAGTAGCTTTTTAAAAAAAACAAATTATGGTTGTCCTTCTGAGACCTGCCCCTGTTCTGTCTAGCGAGGGAGCTGGGCCAGACTTCCAGCTGAAGGTGGAAGTGTACAGTTGCTGCTGTGGGGAAGACCCCTTGACCCTCAGCAACACCCCCAGAAAGCTGGTGAAGAAATTGAAGACCTCCCTGGGAAAAAGCGTCGGGAAGAAATTCAGCTCTGCTTTGGACCAAAGTGACCTTGAGACTCTCCTGCTCACTGAAACAGCCACACAGTGAGTGAACTCGGATGCGGGGGGGGGGAACTGTTTCAGATGGGGTGGGGTGGGTTCTCAGGGTGGTTTCCGTCTATGGAGCCGTTCAGCTCCAGAAATGTACTTTCTGTCTCTCCTGAAGTAGGGGAAGCGGTTTAGATCAGCGGTCACCAACCGGTGGTCCGCGAGAAAATTTTGGTGGTCCACAGAAAAATTATTTGCATTTTTTTATATTGCACTAACTACTATTTGTCTTTTTAAAAAATTCATATTGGTGGTCCGCGGGATTTAAAATTATGAATTTAGTGGTCCCTGAGGTCCGAAAGGTTGGCGACCCTTGGTTTAGATCCTCTTGCCTCTTGGGCCGGCAATACGTCCCTGGGTGGGATGCTTCCCCCCCCACCACCACCACCAGCAGAAGACATAATGGGGCGGGAAATCCTGTGGGGGAGTCAGGGGCAGCGGTAGGTTGCTCCTGGTTCGGTCCGGTTCAGCGAACCGGTAGCGGCGGTGGCAGGAGGCTCTGCCCACCCGCCCAGGACGCTTCTGCGCATGTGCAGAAGCTTCTGCGGATGCACAGAAGTGTCACGCACGAGCACGCGCACGAACCGGTAGCAACGGGGTTTAGAACTCATTACTGGTCAGGGGGCTCGGAGGTGGTGAGTGTGTCTGGACCGGTTAATTCAGAAAACAAAGTGCTTCATTATCAAATCTGCTCGGCTACAGGATTATTTTGATATAAGTGCCCAGTGGCGATTGCTGGGCTTTCAACGAGAATGCCTGGGTAGCACCAGCGTATCAAGGAAGGAAGGAAGCCATTGGTCGAGGAAAACTGGCCCTTGATTCGGCTCTAACTGAGCCACAAAGCAAAAGAGGGATTTGGGAGGTGGTAGAGGCCAAGGGAGAGGCAGGTCATTCGCACAAGCCTTGTGAGCCCCTGATGTGCTCCAGATGCTCCAAGCACTGCCTTCGGGCCATCGCCTCCCACCCGTCCTTCCCCACTGACCAATTCTCCCCTTGCTTTTTGGAGAGGTACAAATAGCAAATGTGCAGAGGCCGCCATGGCAGTGGTGGGTTCCTACCAGTGCGGTCCACTCTATAGCACCGGTAGCGGCCCACTGGTGATGTCACAGTACTAGTGCGGTCGGTTGCTGGTGCCTGGGCGCCGCCATTAAATTTTTTTTTCTGCGCATGCCCAGAAGCCGAGCTTCCGGCACTGCACATGCGCTGCCTTCCTACCCCACAGTGAGTCCAAGCAGGGGAGGATGGCTGAGGGAGCGCGTGAGACGCTGAAAGAACGGGCGGCAGGACCTATCTCAGTTCCCCTCCCTTCAGCAGTCCGAGAAGCCACACCCACCCGGTCACATGGCTGACAAACCACACCCACAAAATAAGCCACGCCCACAGAGTGGTTGTAAAAAAATTAGGAACCCGCCCCTGCGCCATGGGATCCATCTGAGTGTTTCCTCTCTCTTAACCAGGGGCGTGAGATACAGCTTGCTGGCCTCGGCCTCTCTAAGCTTGGAGAACATCAAGGATGGCTTCAATGCCCACAGCCTTACACTCCTGGGAAATGGTAAGTTACGTTGCACGTGTTGTTGTTTTTTAATGTGATTTTTTTTTAAATTTCAAAGTGAATTCCCTTTCCTTCCCAAGTTTTACTTCAGAATCATGACTTTCCCTCCCGACCCCAAATAAACCAAAATTAAAAAAATATCTTGTTTCTACTATAAAAAAACGACTAACGCCCAATCAATTAAAAAATGGGAGTCCATCAATACCTAACACAAAAATCGTTGTGTGGAAAGATCCAGGACATCTTCAAGGAAGTGACACGGGCAGCAGAGCGACCCCACTGGGAACATAGGTTGCACATGTGGAATCCCTCCAAACCCTTCCAAGTTGGCTTTGCTTTTTGGGCTGCGCCTTCTGTCACCCCAACCCATTCAGGTGGAATTGCATTCCTGTCTTGAGTTCAGGAAACTTTTCTCCCTGGACATCTGTATGGAGGGAGAGAAGAAGCAAGGAGAAGAACCTTCACAGGTTTCTCCTGTGGCTGCCTGGGAGCCCTGGTCCCGTGTCACCTCATTCTGTGTTTCCTTGAAGTATGAGATAGATGGGAATGTCTGCTCTCCGCTGGTCTCTGGGAGACATGTCAGCATGACCATTGAATTTAGAATAGAATAACAGAGTTGGAAGGGACCTTGGAGGTCTTCTAGTCCAACCCCCTGCCTAGACAGGAAACCCTATACCAGTGATGGCGAACCTATGGCACGCGTGCCACAGGTGACACACAGAGCAAAATCTGAGGGAACGCGAGGTGTTGCCCTATGTCAGCTCCAGCGCGCATGCGCACACTGGCCAGCTGATTTTCGGCTTTCTTTTCGGCCGTTTTCACTCTCCCCAGGCTTCAGGAATCCAGAGGCTTCAGTGAGGCCTGTGCGCATGTGGGGGGGGGGGTTGTGCGCATGCGTGGGTGGGAGGGCATGCACGCACGCACACACCATTTTGGCACCCTAGCCAAAAAAGGTTCGCCATCACTGCCCTATACCATTTCAGACAAATGGTTATCCAATCTCTTCTTAATAACTTCCAGTGTTGGAGCATTCATAACTTCTGGAGGCAAATCGTTCCACTGATTAATTGTTCTCACTGTCAGGAAATTTCTCCTTAGTTCTAAGTTGCTTCTCTTCTTGATTAGTTTCCACCCATTGCTTCTTGTCCTACCCTCAGGTGCTTTGGAGAATAGCCTGACTCCCTCTTCTTTGTGGCAGCCCCCGAGATATTGGAACACTGCTATCATGTCTCCCCTAGTCCTTCTTTTCATTAAACTAGACATACCTAGTTCCTGCAACCGTTCTTCATATGTTTTAGTCTCCAGTCCCCTCATCATCTTTGTTGCTGTTCTCTGCACTCTTTCTAGAGTCTCAACATCTTTTTTACATTGTGGCGACCAAAACTGGATGCAATATACCAAGCGTGGCCTCATAAAGGCATTATAAAGTGGTATTAACACTTCGCGTGATCTTGATTCTATCCCTCTGTTAATGCAGCCTAGAACTGTGTTGGCTTTTTTTGGCAGCTGCTGCACACTGCTGGCTCCTATTTAAATGGTTGTCCACTAGGACTCCAAGATCCCTCTCACAGTTACTACTGTTGAGCCAGGTACCACCTATGCTGTACCTGTGCAAGTTCTGGCAGAGCAGAAAAGGACCTGCCATATCTTCTGTTTGGAAGCTGCAAGAGGCTTGCATCCCTTTTTATTTTGTCTTGCTTTGGGCCAGAGGTGTGGAGGCGTAACTATATATGTGTGCTTGTGAAAATATTTGCTTTGAGGAAGAAATTCTGAAAGTGCGACAATAAGTTTGGATCGTGAGAGTTGATCTTCCAAAGGACTTTGAAAAATTGACTTTTCCCACCGGAATTGGGCCAGAATGTTAGTTGAGCTTTGGGTGCATGTTTTGCCAGACGTTGCGGGTGAGTTTTGTTTGGAGCCGCGACTTTGCTGGGTGTGTGTGTGCGTGTTTATTTTGCTCCACTTCATATTTTCATGTACTGTCAGCTGCCCAGGGTGACTAGGCTGAGACAGGCAGCCTTAAGGATGGTTCAGTTAATAAGTAAATGCACAATGCAAAGCCCATAGACCACCGCCTACCCCATAGGCTGAGAGTCCCCTTTGGATTCCCCCACCCCCCACTCTGCGTGGCGGCTGAGAAACCCGTCTCCCCAAATGCTGGAGAAGAGACGCCGTTGGAAAGGGCCATCCTCTACTGCCATGTGGACAGAAAGACTTTGAGGAGGGCGTCTCCGTCAGATTACAGATTAACAGAGTTGGAAGGGACCTTGCAGGTCATCTAGTCCAACCCCCTGCCCAAGCAGGAGACCCTACATCTGCCTCTACCTAGGATCGAACTCACAACCTCCTGATTGTGAGGCAAGAGCTCCACAAGATAAGAGAGACTCCTTAATATCAACAGATTTAACAGAGTTGGAAGGGACCTTGTAGGTCATCTAGTCCAACCCCCCACCCAAGAAGGAGACCCCTACACCATTTCTGACAAACGGCAGTCCAATCTCTTCTTGAAAGCCCCCAGTGATGAAGCTCCCAGAACTTCTGAAGACAACTTCTGTTCCATTGGTTGATTGTTCTCACCGTGAGAAAATTTCTCCTTATTTCCAGGTTGAATCTCTCCTTGATCAGTTTCCATCCATTATTCCTTGTCTGGCTTTTCTTGGAGATACCCCTCCTCTCTTCTTTCCTCTTTTTCTCTTTATTTCTTAATTAAATTTATATGCCGCCCACCTTGCTCTGAAAAGCGACTCTGGGTGACTGACAGTTAAAACCCTAAAATCCTTTGCGACCGCCAAGAATTCTGTGGTCCTGAATGTGAAGGCTCTTAGCAAAATAGATTGTTCCCTGTGATCGGCGATCTATGATAATGTCAGTATTGGAGATCTGGGCGGAAAACGGTGACAGATCGATTGTGCATTTTGATGGCACCTGACTCAAGAAGGTTTAGGGGAGTGAAGCGGGCAAAGCCCCCGGTGGTCCGAAGCTTTTGGTATCCCCAAATATGTGCTTCCTTGCCCAAGGACGGCTCCTAATGCACCTGCGACTCCTTGCTTCCCTGCGGCCGACCTTCCTTAAGTAGAGGCTGCCTTCTGTGGCTGGAGATTTGGGCGGCATGTTGCTGATGATGATGTTCGTCCATCGTGTTCGAAGAGGACCTTGGCATCTGGGGGGGAGGATGTCAAGACTTGCGCGTGAATTGGATTAATTGGATTAAAGTGTTGCTGATATAAGAGCTTCGGCTTCCCGAGGCCAGGAGTGGCCAGGGGCCCATGGAAGTGAGAGGGGCCCATGTGCCCCACTCTGGCCAGGGGGGAATCTCCCGGGGGAAGGAGCAGACCTGGGACCAGCCTCATTCCCTGTCGCTTTTCTTCCCGTCTAAAGATCTCGCCGTGGAATGAATCCACAAATCAGGACTCTTTGCTCCACGCCTTATTCAGTTATTGTTCAGTGTGAATTTGGCCAAGGAGCAATGGGGCCTAAGAGGCCGGTTTATCCTGGGTTGTCTTTGCAGAGGATTCTCCTTCTTGGCTGCCGCTGTATGGCACCATGTGCTGCCGCCTGGTTGCTCAGCCGGACTGCATGACCCAGGATACCATGACCGGATTTCTTCATGAACAGGTAAAAAATTGTCTGATGGGCCTTTCGTTTGGACAGCGGCCTTTTTTCAATGCCTCTTCAATCTTGAGGAAGACTTGGCAGGTCTTTTGCCATCTTCAGCTGGATCCCGCAGGGCAGTCTGTCTCCTCCCAGGGCACTGATAACCCCCAGATGCCCCTCGGATGCCAAGAGCAGGGTGGAAGTCCCCTTCATCCCTTCTTCTGTGCTGGACACTGAGAGGTAGCAATTCCGGTCTCCTCTCGAGGAAGGGATGGTCCTCCTGCTTTCTCTGCTCCCTGCCCTGGCCGGAAGGAGGGTGGTGGGTCCAGCCAGAAGACCTCCCCCAGAAGGAGAGGCCGTGCCCAGCTGGGGGGGCCTCCTCCCACTGAGAATACCAAAACACAAGCTCCAGCTAATACACATTTTTAAGGGCCTTGTGCAGGGGCGGTTCCTCTTACCTGCCTACCGGTGCGCTGTGCACGCATCATCACATTTCACACGCACGCTCGCTACGTGCGCATGTCCCCTCGTACGATTTTGCTTCCGCGCATGCGCAGGAAGCAAAAATGCACCAAAATTTTGCAAGGGGGCACGCGCATGTGCACGGTTTTGGCAATTTTTTGCTTCCGTGCATGCGCGGAAGCAAAAAATTGCCTAGATCTCACATGCACACGTGTCCCCTCGCAAGATTTTGCTTCTGTGCATGCACAGGAAGCAAAAAAGGGCCAAAAATTCAAAAAAAGAGATGGCGCCGCGCAATGGACCGGTGAAGATGATACCAAAGCCGTCGAGCGCAATTTGTGCAATCGGGCCGCTACCGGGATGACAGAGTGGACTGCACCGGTAGGAACCCACCCCTGGCCTCGTGGCTCCTCCAGGAGAGGATTCCTTCAATTTGTGCCTCCTCTTATAATATCTGAACTTTATCGCTGCTGGTTTCACTCCAATGGGGCCATTCCAGCAAATGCCCTGGAGGCCACTACTTTCGTCCATGATTTGTGGCTGGGGCACCCGGTCCTTTTAGTGAAAGGTTTTATCTGGATTATATTGGGTCACCTGTGGGTGCAGGGTTGGGGAGGTCCAGGCGCTCTGTGCATTTGGGTGAAGAGACTGGATGACGCGGAGCCCAGCGGAGAGAAGACGAGCGTCCGTTGTCCAGTTGTCAAGCAGCATTTTCAGTGGGTCTCCGGGTGGCTGGGGGGAGTACCAGAGGCCCCTGGTTGTCCCAATCGATCCTTTTGAGACTGGCTTTCGCCCTTAATAAAATATTGTCATCAGTGTCACCAAGGCGACATTGTTGAGAATTTTCTTTCCCCGATAAGGTCTTGTACCTCGCCCTAGAGTGAAATAATCTTTGGGGGCGATCTGTGACTGACGACATTTCTTACAGCCATCGCGGGGTCTCCCGGGGGAGACCTGGAGGCGGCGATACTGTGTGCTGAGAGGGGGCCTGCTGCTCTGCTTCTCTGCCCCCGAAGAAAGAAAGGCCGATGCGGAGCCGGCCTTATCCGTTCCCATCAACCGGGTAAAGCCAAGCATTGCTTAACCATTTTAAAGATTAAATTGCCGGGGTCCTCTTTGCGCTTTATTCATCTTTCATTGGTTAAAAGTCTGTGTGTATGAAAGGTGGCATTGTGTAGTGAGCTGCAATAGGCAAGAAAAGACCAGCATAGATACAATAGCATTTATTGATTCGAACTGAACTGAACTGAGGAACTGCAGGCAAATGCCTGTAATTTATACACTGGGCCCACAGGGCCTTAACCAATCATAATACTAGGAAGAGCCCGCCCAAATATGAATGTTCTAAGTTTCCCTCCAAAACAGTTGAAGTTAACAGTTAGGGTCATCTAAAGGTTAGTTTCACTTTAGCTGGGCTTAACACAACTATATATATTCAATACATAACAGGTGGCATTACCCCGGGTGAGAAATGCCAACTTAAAAGCAGGGGGCAGCGAAAGTGCCCACCCCCCCTTTTCACAATGGATTGGAGCTGGATGTACCTGAGGCCAAATAGCTTTCCAGATTTGGGCATTTGGTTGAAACTTATTTTCCCAGCTTAGGGAATTTAGTAGAAGAGCGCTTCCCCTCCCCTTCCCTGTTCCCCTCCCTCCCCCTCCTCATGTCTGGCTCTGGAACTCATTTAGGCTTTTATGACCAACCAACTTGAGAGAGTTGGGGAACACTTCACTGCTTGCTTAAATCTGTATTCTGCTACGGAAGCTGCAGATGCTTTTAAATAAGATCCTTAATATGGAGTTCCTTGGAGGTTTTCCCTTTGCTGCATGACTGCATTGCAGCTTCAAGGACGGGCCTGTTATTGCTGAAGTTAGCATCTTCCATCCTTTGAATAATCAAAGGAAGAATAAAGTGGTTTTCATCACAGAATAGCTTTTGCTTCATAAAAGCACTAGCTGAATACCCGTGCTCTGCTATGAAACTATGTGATCGGGCTTGATAAATCGACACTTACAGCTTGAAAATTAATGAGTAGTTACGATCGGCCTCTCCTCTCCCCTTCTCTCCCTCAGGCTTGCCCCACAGAACTCTCCCCTATCCTATCCCCTGCTTGCCGCTGTGAAAGTAAAACTGAAACTCCTCTCCTCTGTGTTTTGCATTTGGATCAAATTTCTTTTCAGGTGGGGAGGGGGAGTAGAACTCCTTAGCATCAGAACGTGTTAATAATAATATAGGAAATACTAATGCTCTGATGGTCATTTTGAAAAATCCTTTCTTAGTGAGCCCCTAGAAGGCAAGAGGAACATACATGGCAAATTTCAAGTTTGTAGGCTTTCGGGTTCTGGATATTTTGTGATGATGCGTGAGTGGCATTTCGCTTTTATATATAGAGAGAGATTTGTGTCACAAGACACGGTGCAGATGCTAAATGAACTCTTCTCCATGGGAGGCCCGCAGTTGTAACCTGTTGAATGCAAAACTCCTTGGCTTAGTTTTCTACTGGTATCCATGGTTACCTGCATTAACCGGAGGCCACATTTATGGATGCATTACTTAATCTTCTATTTTTAGAATGAAAGATTTAAATGAACAAATGAATCAGACAAGCTACAAACAGCTCCGTGGATTTCAAACAACTCCTCCAGTAGAGCCTCTTTAAAAATCTCTGAAAATATTCTGTGTTTTGATGGATGGTCAGTTCTTGGGGCATTTATTAATTTTTTTCCACCAGGACAATAAGATGTAAAAAAGAAAGCTGCACATTTATTGGTTGCTGGGGTGGATGGACACGCAGGAGAAGAGCAGAAAGTGTGGTGTGTGTGTGTGTGTGTGTGTGTGTGTGTGTGTGTGTGTGTGTGTGTTTCAGCTGAAACCAGGTTAAAGGATGTCACGATGTGAATATTGCCAGTTGTGCATCTCTGTGTTTTCTACTGTTTCTTGTATTTATGGTCAAGCAGACGTATGATATATTCTACTACGCATGTCTGCATTCCAGAGGTCAACTCCTTCCTTTCTCTTCGCCATTTCTACCAAGGTAGAAGTGATTTATTCCTTGGCCGATAAAATGTAGTTTAATAAGCTTAATGAGGATTCTTTTTATTACTTTTCTACTGAACTAAATATTTTGTTAATTAGATTTGAATCTCGGGTTTTATTTTCTAAGTAAGGATGTTTTCAAAAGGGAAGCAACGATCCGTCGACCTACGGAGTGATTTCTCCGCTAACAAAGGAGACCACACAATGTGCGCACGGCAACATTATGGTTTTGTGTAACGTTTAGGAAACTCACATTCGTCCTGTGGATAAAGAGGCTGGGGAAAAGGCCAACCTTTTCTCCGTGTTCAACCCTGAGCATGGCGAAGCCGCAGCTCGGATTTTCCAAGCAGAAAGCCGGCAGGATCTTTGCAAGTGGATGGAAGCTTTCTCGCAGCACTTTTTTGATTTCAGTAAGTGGCTCGTCTTCCTTTTTTTCTGGTTGGAGGAAAGTGAAAACACCTGCGGTTGCCCTTGCACAACAGCCCCAACATTTGCAAACCCCACCCCTCCCGTAGTCACAATGGAATCTCTCAAAACTGGCAGAATCCGGCTTTATGCAGGCTCCCTCAGGGCCCAAAAGTCCAAATAGCAATAGCACCTAGACCAAAGGTCAGCAACCTGTGGCTCTGGAGCCGCATGTGGCTCTTTCATCCCTCTGCTGCGGCTCCCTGTCTCCAGTTGGTAAAAGGAAAAAGGACTTCTGGGTTGGCAGACGAAAAAGGACGCAGTGCTAGGAGGAGACACTATGGTGTGGGAACCAGACTTCCGGTCAGCTCCAGAATTGAACGGGCGGCTTCCGGTTAGGACTTTTGTGGCTCTTTGCATGTTTAAGGTTGCCGACCCCTGACCTAGATTTATATACCGCTTCACAGGGCTTTTACAGCCCGCTCTAAGCGGTTTTACAGAGTCATCATCATCTTGCCCCCAACAATCTGGGTCCTCATTTTACCGACCTCGGAAGGATGGAAGGCTGAGTCAACCTGGAGCTGGTCAGGATTGAACTGCTGGCAGTAGGCAGAGTTAGCCTGTAATACTGCATTCTAACCACCACACCACCAGAGACCATGTTTTTAATGGTCTCTGGAGAGTTTAGGGCTTCCCCAGGGCCTTGCCAATAAATGGCCATGTCAGACTGATACAACGAAGTGTAAAGTTGTGATGGTAAAGACAGGTTGGGCCATCCACTGCAATCATCCATATCCTGTCTTGGAAATATGAAATATCAGTTAGCTCGGCTGTGGTTGATTCAGAGACTTTGTGGCATCCTAAGAGTTGATCACTGTAGGGAGGTTCGGTTTACCCATCAATCAGGTGCAATTATAAAAGCAGTGATACACATTTTTATGGGGGGAAATGCTTATTCTGAAACGGAATTGTGTTGGCTAGTATTTAAAAATGGAGAATATGAACTCGGCCCCTTTCCTGATTTCTGTCCAGGTCAGTGGAAGCACTGCTGTGAAGAGTTCATGAGGATGGAGACGGGGTCCCCTCAAAAGCCCCCCCTGTTCTTGGCCAAAGAAGCCACTTCGGTTTACCAAGAGCTGAGTAAGTTGAAGCCAGCGAGCGAACTCGGGGCCCCAGTAGCAAGAGCAGCCCAGCCTTCGGAACCCCCCCCCCATCCAGCTGGGCTCTGCAGGGGCTGAAGGACAAGCAGGTGGACCTCTTTCCCTCTGGGGGGGGAGTCTCTGGGGAGATGAGCAGCTCAGAGCCCATTAGGTGAAGAGATCTTTGGGCTGTCTGATCCCCTATTTTTGACCAGCCGGATGCTTTTGATTTTTCTGGATGTTCCTGTTTTTCTTTTAATTGCTACCTGCGGTCAACAGATGACCCAGAACTGGCAGACCATAATATTTTAGGATTGAAAGGGGCTTGGAGATCACCTAGTCCACCTCAACAGTGCATTATTTTCAGGAGAAGCCAAGAACCAAAAATGCATAGATGGCAATATTATATTGTCAAGTACCATATTTTTCGGAGTATAAGACGCACCTAGATTTTAGAGGAGGAAAACAAGGAAAAAAGTTTTCTGAACCAAATGGTGTAGTAATATATTATTTAATAAAATACCAGTGTAGCAGAATACTTTTTACAACCATGTATACTTTTTACAACCATGTACACTTTTTACAACCATGTACACTTTTTACAAACTTCAAACTTGACAGCTTTAAGACTTGTGGACTTCAATTCCCAGAATTCCTCCTCCAGTCTTGCTAGCTCAGGAATGGGAGTTGAAGTCCACAAGTCTTAAACTTACCAAGTGTGAAGACCCTTGCACCCTTAACCCCTAACCCAGGGGTCTTCAAACTTGACAGCTTTAAGACTAGTGGCCTTCAACTCCCAGAATTCCTCCTCCAGTCATGCTAGATGGGGTAATTTGAAGGCAAAAACACCCCTTTTTTTGCGAAAAATGGCCCATTTTTCAGCTGGTTTTTTTTTTGCAAAAATGAGGCATGCAGAGGGTTTGGGAAGCCTGCAGAGCACTCCTAGGGGGTGGGGGAAGGCAAAAATGCCCCCGTTTTTGCAAAAAATGTCCCGTTTTTCGCAAAAATGGGATGCAATGGTGGGGCTTCGAGGAGGCCAAAAATGGCTGTATTCGGTATATAAGACACACCAACATTTCCACCCTCTTTTGGGGGGCAAAAAGGTACGTCTTATACTCCGAAAAATATGGTAGTTCTGAGAATGTCTCCCTTCAAATGCAGCTGTCTAGAACTATTATTTGCAGATATTTCGTTTAGATCGGGAGTGTCAAACTCGATTTCATTGATGGCTGCATCAGGGTTGTGTTTGATCTTGGGGGGGAGGGTTGGGTGGCGTGGCCAGGGTGGGCGTGGCCAGCTTGATGTGGTGACACCTGTGGTGGCCCAAGCACTCTGCCAGCAAGAACAGGCTCCCGAGCTCCGTTTTCGGCTGCAACAGCTTCCTGCAACCCTCTGCCAATGAAAACGGAGCTTGGGAGAGACGCATGCGGCCCTCCCGAGCTCCATTTTTATTGGCAGATGCACAGGGGGCCGGTCCTTCGCTGTTACCAGCAGGCCAGATCTAAGCACCCTGTGGGCCGGATCTGGCCCCCGGGCCTTGAGTTTGACACCCCTGTTTTAGATTAATACAAATTCAGAAGAGCGATGGTTCTGGCATAGGAATGTGCCTGACATCTCAGTTCAGGCATTCTTAGGAAGTGCTAATTTTTTTCCTCTCAAGGAACTTCTGCTGTTGCATTATTTTTAAAGCTTTGCTTGGTAAACAAAGGAAAGGGTCATGTCTGGGGCATGAAGGTCTCATCCGTGGGGCCGGTGCTGCAGCCCAGCTCCACTTTTGTGACCCTTTTGTGTTGTCTTTGATGTGCCAGGCATTGATTCACCAGTGAGGCCTGGCTCTTTAGTTGCCACGGCTCAGCGCGAGGAGGAGGAAAGCAGGGCGGCCTTGTTCGTTGGCCCAGATGAGGCGGACGTGTCCGGTGGTTCTTCTCTGAAGCGGAGTGAGAGCAGCCCACAAAGAAGCCGCGACTCCGAGGGGACAAGCAAAAGAAGGGAATCCCCTTCCGGGCCCTGATCTGGCTCTCTGCAGCCCTGCGCCCAGAGGGAGGCCTCCAAACCACAGCCTCCCGCATGCTGGCACAGCTCCTGTGGCCCCGCTCCCTCCTCCTCTCCCTCCCTCCCCCTTTCCCTCCCTCTCTCTCTTTCTCCCTTCCTCTCCCTCCCTCCCCTCTCTCTCCTTCCCTAACCCCACCCTCTCTCTTTCTCCCTCCCCTCTCTCCCCTCCCTCCCTCTCTCTCTCCCTCTATTCCTCCCTCTTTCTCTCTCTCTCTTTCTCCCTCCCCTCCCTCCCTCTCTTCTTCCCTCCCCCTCTCTCCTTCCCTCCCCCTCTCTCCCTCCTCTCCCTCCCTCTATTCCTCTCTCTTTCTCTCTCTCTTTTTTCCCTCCCCTCCCTCCCTCTCTCCCTCCCCTTCCTCTCTCCCTCCCTCCATTCCTCCCTCTCTCTCTCTCTCTTTCTCCCTCCCCTCCCTCCCTCTCTTCCTCCCTCCCCCCTCTCTCCTTCCCTCCCCCCTCTCTCATTCTCCTACCTGTTCTCCGAACCATTGGCAGCCGCCGCTACCGATATGCCCAAACCGGGCCGAACCGGTAGCATTTCACCCCTGCCCCATCTGAATTAAATTCTCACAAGCTAAAGGGTGTAGCCGTTTTAGCTAAAATACTAATGTCCCTCTGAATAATTTCCACAGCCAGCGGTAAAAAATTGGATGGGTTTGTATTAGGAAGAATTGGATGCTGCATTCTAAACAGAATCGAAAGAGATAATTTACGTGGAAATAATATGAGAGCTTTTTTTTTTCCTGTTGACTGGAACTGGTACAACGTAAAGGTACTTCTCTCAAATCTCTTCTTTTTAAGGTCTCTGACTTTATCAGAGAAACAGCTCTTGGTTGGTTACGGACCGCACATCTGTGGAGCAAAGAAAAACAAGGACTTTAGCTGTTAGCACAGTAGTTCATGGTTTTCTGTATATATTTATTGTTTTTATTGTAGTGTGTGGAGATGCGTTACATACTGTGGAGGTTCGTGTCTATCTGTTTTTTTAACGTGTTTTTTTAAAAATAAATAAATAAATAAATAAAGGAATGGTAGCAAAGTGGTAAAGGAAATGTCATCTGAAATTAATGCTGTCTAGTCCCATAATGAGATCGCAGAATCCCTTTTAAACTTCTGTTAACAATCCATTATTGTATTTAACTCATAGAAAGTCCATAATGGTGTCTAACCTCCCATAAACCACCACTATCATTGTCTGCGCCGTCCAAAATTTCCCCAACAATTGCATCTTCTTCCCCAAATCCTAAGTCGTGCTGCCGTAACTTTTGACCATAATTCTGGGCTCTTTCTTATTTTTATTTTTATTTTTTATTTTTTTTATTTGTATAAATAACCCATGGCAGTGAACTTACCTAGTCCTTCTCCAATTCTCCTCATAACAGCACCCCGTGAGGTGAATTGGGCGGACAGAGTGTGACTGACCCAAAGTTTCATGTCTCAGGTGGGAATTTCACCATCTCTAGCGTGGTGCCTTCACCACTAGGCCAAACTGCCTTTGTTAGTTGTTAATGTTTGATAAGTCACCCAGCCTCCACTCAAGGTAGTTTACTCTCTAAAGCAGTGTTTCTCAACCTTGGCAGTTTGAAGATGTGTGGACTTCAACTCCCAGAATTCCACAGCCAGCAACGCTGGCTGGGGAATTCTGGGAGTTGAAGTCCACACATCTTCAAACTGCCAAGGTTCAGAAACACTGCTCTAAAGTGATGCCTAGTATGAAAGGCAGAACATGTAGTAAGGCCACTAAAAGATACCACGCATGGAGGTTCAAGCCAGAACATGTTCTATCTTTGTAGGAAATCTCTGGCATTGGAGTGGCAGATTTAAAGTTATCAATTTCTGCCCTAACTTCTAAGTCAGGGGTGGGCTACTATGGCCCTTTTATGACCTGTGGACTTCAATTCCCAGCCATAGTTGCTCACCGCTGCTCTACCGAGTTTCCCCGAAAATACGACCTATCCGGAAAGTAGGCCCTACCCAGAAAGTAGGTCGAAAATCCTAGCTTGATTTTCACATGTGCACCCAATATAAGTTCTACCCCAATAATAAGCCCTAATCAAGACCCCGCCCACTCCAGGGTGCACAGGTAAAAATTAATCTAGAGTAGGGGGTAGAGCTGCCCTACTACTTACCGTATTTTTCGGAGTATAAGACGCACCTTAGTTTTTGGGGAGGAAAATAGGGGAAAACAATCTGCCTACCAGGTATTCATCTGGCTAGCATCCTTAGTCTGGTCAGCTTCAGCACATTATTTTATCCCCTGGTTAGGACTTAAAAAAACCTTCTTCGGAGAGAGTAACAATGAAAGAGCCTGCAAGCCAGTAAGAGCTGGGAAGATCGTTAGCACCTGGTTACGGCTAGAAAAAAACTTATTCGGAGCAAGTAGAGCAATGAAAAAAAAAACTGCAAAGACTCAGGGCTGGAAAAACATTCTTCGGAGAGAGTAACAATGAAAAAGCCTGCAAGGTAAGAGCTGGGAAGATCGTTAGCACCTGGTTAGGGCTGGAAAAAAAAGCTTTGAAAAAGCTACATTCAGAGTATAAGACGCACCCAAATTTTCAGCCACTTTCAGGGAGGAAAAAGGTGCGAATAATACTCCGAAAAATACGGTACCTTTGAACGGTTGCAGCCAGGCCTGGCACACCCGACACCTGCCTTGCCGGCCCATTTCTTCTGCAGCCGGCAAGACCGACAAGGTTTTCCTAAAGGCCTCTGCAGCCGATAACAGAGCTCTGGATCGATCCAGAGCTCTGTTATCGGCTGCAGAGACTTTCAGGAAAGCCTTGCCGACTGCAGAAGAAGTTCCCGAAGGCCTCTGACAGCGAAAAGAAGGCCAGGGACGACGCATGCAAGTGAGGTGAGTCAGTGGATGACATCCCTCTCCCTCCTCCCAAAAATAAGACCTGGTGCCTTTTTTGGTGGAAAAACAATATAAGACAGGGTCTTATTTTCGGGGAAACACGGTAGGTGCTAAGTGTATACGTTGGCCCGGTGACCAATTATGGGGCTTTGCTACCATACAATTCCCCAGTTCTTTGCAAAGCAGCGTGACACCAACCTGTTTTCAATTCTTCCAGTCCTGGAACATTGAGAATAGACAGCAGATACCAACAATCAGTTGAGCATTACAAGATCCCAAAAGAATAAAATATTGTCCCAGAGCAATAAAAATATCATCGTCGTCTTCCTACCACCTCGGCTATCCATTTTTTTCAGTTCATGTTGCATGCACTCGGTCGTTTTCCAAAATCATTTTAGTGGCTGTTATGGGGGATGTGGGCTGCAGAGCCACCGTTATTCCATTGCCCTTCAGTCCGGCCTGAATGCTTGCATAGGTTTCTACAATCAATGCCTTTGCCAGCAAAAGTTGCGTGGATCCAGTGCCTCAGACTGCAACTGAGAATGTTGCAAATCTTCAGTCTTGATTTTTGTTATTTGGAAAGAGCCGCCTTAGAGATCTGTTCTTCCACTGGATTAGAGTAGACTAGACTATTGCGCAATTCATCCGTGTTCACCAATATTCGTGGTTGAAGCCTGATAGCTGCTGTAGTTTGTGATGTCTTGAAGGCATTTCACAATAGGATGATGTAGTTACAGCCAGCAGCCACTAGGTGTCCTGCGCATCTCCGCTACTGAATTTGCAAAACTGATTAGAATTTAGCTTCAGTTTAGCTCCTTGTAGAAAGGAAATTGTGTAAAGTCCGGAAAGAGATAGAAATCAGAATTTTATAGCACTTTTTTCCTGAGAGAAGGAGATGACATTAATTGAATTTCATCTACCCGTTGATTTTAATTAAGGTTTCCTCCTGTATGCTTGGCACCAGAACTGAAATTAAATTACTTTGTATTTGTAGTTAACATATTTAACTAAAGGGATCTAAATTATAACAGAAAGGTGATCCCCATCCTTGTGGTTTCTAAATACGCCGCATTTGCCCAAAGTGCATCTAAAGAGCACCAGGTTAAGAAGGCTGTCTTGTATGGAAACAGTAGTATATTACAGAGTTTCTTTGAGCAATAGGATCTGGCAACTTGACATGGCCGGTATATATATATGTAGATCTCACCATCCATCTCTAACAGTGATTCTGTTGGCTACCCATCACATTCCTGACCCCAGGAGAGTCGGTGGAGACGAGAACTTTGCCTACTGTGATTCCTTTTTCTTTGTATTTTATATTTCTCTGAAATTTAATAAAGTTTTGGGAGGGGAAAGAGAAAGCTTTCCCATATGGAGACTGAAGCAGGTGGAGATGACAGAAAATAGACAAAAAGAGGAAGAGTTACCTTAGTTTCCTATCCACTTAACAATCCCCAGACAAAAAGACATCATTTGAGAGAGAGAGAGAGAGAGAGAGAGAGAGAGAGAGAGAGAGAGAGAGAGAGAGAGAGAGAGAGAAGGGCTCAGCAATTGCTGAGACTAACCCATCTTTATTTTATTTATTTATTTATTAGTGACATTTATATACCGCCTCACAGTGCAAGCACTCTGTAAGCGGTTTACACCAGTAAGCAATGTATATTTATATTGCCCCCAACAATCTGGGTCCTCATTTTACCTACCTTGGAAGGATGGAAGGCTGAGTCAACCTTGAGCCGGTGAGATTTGAACCGCTGACCTGTGGATCACAGTCAGCTAAAATGGCCTGCAGTACTGCCTCTAACCGCTGCGCCACCTCGGCTCTAATTGCTCAGCAATTGATGAGATTAACCCATTTTAGCTTGCCAGGAGAATGAACTTGAATAACAAAGTTCATTAACATTGCCTTGAGCCTTTTGGAGGAAGGACAGGGCATTTAAATGAAATGAGGGTGAGATTAATCGGAAACAAATTGTTCCTCAGTCTGAAATCTTGCAGCGGATGGGACCCTGTTGCAAATTTATCAAGTGATTAAACTTAGCGTAACTGAGGGTAGCTACAGGCCATTTAAATTTATGCATGGGGAAATCTTTGCAAGTAAATAGTGCCGTCTTCCAAATAAACATGCAAACCATTGAAAATGGAAGAAAGTGTTTGGTGCTCCTAGCTTCTCCCTCCCGGGTGCAACTATTTTGGATATTACCTCGGCTCTAATTCAGTCGCTTTTGCAGTTCAGTTCATATTCTGGGCACCAGCTTCTCTCTGCTGATCCTTCCAAGCTTTTCCTCCTTTTTTTTAGCCCCGGAGAAATCAACCTTCATCTCTATAGACTCCAGGCAAGCAAGAAAAGTCAGGTTTATGAATGGTTTTTATTGGGGATACTGCGCACGAGATACTCAAAAGAAGAAAGATACCTAATTTTACACATAGCCACAGCAGCTAGATTATCATACGCCCAGAATTGGAAATCAGAACACGTGCCCACTGCTTCGATGGTCATCAGAAAAATACTCGATTGCGCAGAAATGTGCAAACTAACAATGCAGATTCACGGAAAAGACGACACGGATTTCTACGAAATATGGAATAAGGTATATAATTGGATTAAACAAAACCCAAAATTAAAAATTTGGCAGATGAATTGAGATATATTTATAAACGCTTTCTTTACAAGCTGTAATTAAATAAACCAATTTATGGATGATAATCACCGATACTCACATGGAATGTACTTAAAATGTATATATAGATTTTGATACGAAACAAACACCTTAATAACGCTGTTAAAGCATTGGACTATTTCGTGTTGTTGTTTGTAAATATGTGTACTTGTTTGTGTTTTGTGTGTTTTGTGTGTTTTGTTTTGTGTGTTTTGTTTGTGTCTTTTTTCCTATTGTAAAAATTTAATAAAGAATATTTTTTTAAAAAAAGTCAGGTTTAAGCCTGACAAAAAGAGGACAAACAGAAAAGGAAAATCAAGAGGCAGATTCCTCATTAACTATGAATGAATCATACTGAAAATAGCTCATGTGATCACCGTCCCATGTTCTGCTGCAGCTGGGTTCTTCCCAGGTCACTTTGACATCTGCCTCACCACTGCAACTAAATTCCAAGAAAACATCATTTCTGTATTACAGAATATCAAAATAATAATAATTTTTTTTAAAAAAAAAACCCACCTGGGATGAAGCTCTAACTTTCAGTAACTTTCTGACTCTTCTGCTTCCTAGAAAGGTCGTTTAATTGACGTCACGTCTTTCATTCGAAGATGCGTCAATGAGTCAAATAAAATTCTTGCCGTAAAATTTAATCATCGTAGCTTAAGTGCTGACCCGTCCTAGACTTAACCCAAGCTTTCTGTCTTTTCCTGTAAACGCTTTGAGCAAGGCTCGAAAGGAATCTGACATCCAGAGGAAAAGGCAGGCTTGGCTCCAGATCAGTTCTTCTTCAACTAGGGCCCTCCGAAGATGCTGAATTACAGCACCCATCATCTGCAGCCTGCATGATTGGCACAGTGGTGGGTTCCTACCGGTGCGGTCCACGCTATAGCACCGGTAGCGGCCCGCTGGTGACATCACAGTACCGGTGCGGTCGGTTGCCGGTGCCTGGGCGCTGCCATTTTTTTAAAAAAATTTTTAATTTTTTTTTAAAATTCTTCTGCGCATGCCCAGAACCCGAGCTTCCGGCACTGCGCATGCGCTGCCTTCCTACCCCACAGTGAGTCCAAGCAGGGAAAGATGGCTGACGGAGCGTGTGAGACGCTGAAAGAACGGGTGGCAGGAGCTATCTCCATTCCCCTCCCTTCAGCAATCCGAGAAGCCACTAGGCATTTTTGCACGTTCGAGGCTTCTTGAGCTGCTGAGGGGAGGAGGAATGGGCAGCAGGATCTATCTCAGTTCCCCTCCCTTCAGCAGTCTGAGAAGCCATGAACGCGCTGTGATGATCCCAGGCATTTTCGCATGTTCGAGGCTTCTTGAGCTGCTGAGGGGAGGGGGAACAGGTGGCAGGAGCCTAGGATCATCAAATGGGGAGAAGCATTCAGGCCGGACAGAGCCTCCTAGAAGAACCGCTGCTGCCCCCCCACTTCTCTGGCCGCTGCCAAGCTCCCGAGGCCCACACCCACCCGGTCACATGGCTGGCAAGCCACACCCATAAAATAAGCCACGCTCACAGAGTGGTAGTAAAAAAAATTAGGAACCCGCCCCTGATTGGCACCCATGGGAGATGCCTGCATGGGAAGCCCCCCTCCCCCTTCTTGAGAATGAAATGTTTTGGGGGATATTAAAAGAGGTAGAATATTATATTTCCCCAAAGGAGAAATGGAGAAACATGTTGTTAAAGGCAGAAAGCAGCCCCCAGTCTTTCTTAATAGCCTCCAGCAGATGCCTGAAGTCTTTAGAGATGGGTGTTTTGTGCCCATTAAGAAAGACTGGGCCAGCCCATTCACAAACAAAACACCTTCACCTCCAGCCATGGGATTAAAATTTACATCCACCTCCCCAACACAAATTCTAAGAACAGGGCATGACCTTTAAGACATAATAGGATTAACCCACCACCATTAGAACAGCAAAAGACAGAGAGCTCACTACATTGCACAACCCCCAGCAGCATTTCAGAAATCGCATAAAAACCCCTGCACTCATCAAACCAATTTGTCAGCTGCCCCAGAACCACATGCTGTTGCTGGTTCTGCTCATCAATAAATGGACTTTCTTTCCTAAGCAGCTAGCCTCCATTTTATTTCCAGCGCCTCTCTCCCAGCTTGGAACTGAACCAGGTGGATTTTTCTTCCCACACCTGCCTGGGAAAGGCTATGGCACGTGGGTCTGTCTGGATTTCTCAGAGACGCTGCCCTGCTTTAAAAAGGCTGTGCGATGTGCCAATTGCAGAAGAAAACAGGCCTGAAAAATTCTGGCACAGCACAGCAACAAGGGAGAAGAAATAGAAACAGAAGTAAAAGCCATTTGAACAAGGGGAAGAAAGGGAGATCTTACCCCAGCAGTAGAGATCAGGAATGTCATGAGGATAAAAGGTGGATCAAGAGGGTCACATTTGAAAGGGGTTTGTTCCTTTTGAAAGAGGTTTCTCTTCTCTAAGTCATGTCCCTACTTGCCTCTAACCACAGCGCAGTTGTGCCTAGGCAATCCTTCCTTTTCTCCAATGACATTGTTTTTATTCTACGAATGAGACACTCCTAAAGGATCCATAGCTACCCCGGGGTCAAAGAAGTGCTTTCCCCTTTAATCCATCTCTGTCTGAAGTGTGTAAAATTTGTTAGTCCCCTTATAAGGTTGGAGGGAAGTCAGGTGGCTGCAGCGATTAGGAACGGATGCAATGAAGGAAGGACAGAGATGGATACCGAGAAGACCAAATTTCATGCATTATATTTATTTATTTATTTATTTATTTTTATTTATTATTGGTTCTTCTATGCCGCCCTACTCCCGAGGGACTCAGGGCGGCGTACAGCAATTATACGAGAACACTAATAATAAACAACAGTTAAAAACAGCAATTGAAAATTTACAAAAAGTTAAAAATATTCACCATCAGCCATGCCGGGGGGTGGGGAGCTCAGGTGGAACTAGTCTCACCCCCTGCCTGCAGGAAGAGCCATGTCTTGACGGCTTTTCGGAAGGCCAGCAGGGTGGGGATGGTTCGGGTCTCTGGGGGAATTATAGTTTTTTTGCTGACTCAAAGGTGGCCATATAATATAGCTGTGAGGAAGGGCTATTATTAAACTCTTAAAATGTGGCATCTGCCTTTCACAAAAGAGCCAGAACTTACTGCTGATCCTTGAAAGGTAACACAGTGGTGTAAAACAGGGTTGTGTGCTAGTCCTATCCCGCCTGTTCTTTGCTTGCATGTTGTCACAAATCAGTGGTAAGATTCAAATAATTTAACAACCGGTTCGCCTGAACCGTGCCGAACCGGCTGAATCCCACCACTGGGCTCACAATGTCACGTGCTGTCTAGGCTCTGAAGAAGGGCACAGGTACTGATTGGATGGCTCTTGTGAACACACTTTGCCACTTGAAGTCACGGGCTTTCAAGAAACCCTCTTTGCACGCCTGGCACACGAAATAGCGATCTGCAGCCGATGCTGAAAAATTCTCTTCTGCCCTGCCTGTCAGCCTGAACAAGACTGAACTACTTCATCGTCTGTAGCCAAATACCAGACTTGGAGAGCCAAAAATAACTGTTGACAACACCCAGCTGACAAAAATGTAAACAGCTTCAAATACTTGGGAAGCATGATTCTGAAGATCTTTGGACCAAGAAGTTGACTCCGAGGTCAGCAAGGCCAGCCAGGCGCTGGCTGGGGCAGCTGAGAACTATAGGGTTCAATCAATACAACATCTCTATCTTCACAGAGCTAAAAGTCTTACAGAGCTGTGATCATCCCTTCCATCCTAACACGGATGTGAGTCCTGGACTCTGAACGGAAAGCACACCAAACAGTTGGAGAAGTTTCACATCATGCGTGACCTCCACTCCATCCTTGGCATTCGTTGGCCAGACCATGTCTCAAACCTTGGATTGTGTGGAGTCCACCAGCATTGAAACCCTGATTATCGGAGCCTGGATGAGATGCTGGGATACTTCATTGGAATGGAGGGCCTCCGTATGCCTTGCCAGTTGCTCTATGGCAGGGGTGTCAAACTCAATTTCATTGAGGGCCGTATCAGGGTTGTGTTTGACCTTGGGGGGGCCAGCGTGGGTGTGGCCAGGGTGGGCATGGCCAGCTCGACATCACTCGTGTCGGCGGCGCCTGTGGTAGCCCGAGTGCTCTGCCAGCAAAAATGGACTCCCGATCTTCATTTTTGGCTGGGATGGCCTCCTGCAACCCTCTGCCAGTGAAAATGCGGCCCTCCTGAGCTCCGTTTTTGCTGGCAGAGGGTTGCAGGAGGCCATCCAGGCCGAAAACGGAGATTGGGAGCCCATTTTCGCTGGCAGGGGAACTGCGGGCCGGTCCTTTGCTGTTTCCAGGGCTGCCCCGTGGGCCAGATCTAAGCACCCTGCAGGCCGGATCTGGCCCCTGGTCCTTGAGTTTGACACCCCTGCTCTATGGTTTACTAGAGTCACCAGGAGAAGAGACCTTGAGACCAACCACACAAAGATGTTGTGAAAGAGGCCCTTTGCCACTGTGACATCCAGTCGAGAGAACTAGATGTTGTATCTGCTGACAAAACCCACTATGAAGCCTCCACGGGCTTTGAAGACAGGCACCATCCAGAACTGATGGAAAACCATGAGTGGCATCACACAATTACACCCACAACAACGGACTTCCAGTGCTTCTATTCTGGGGCTGCAGAGCCATCTCCGTGTCTACAGACAAACTGCAGGTCTTCCAAAGTCTGCCATTTTCACCCAGTGATCTTTTGAAATTTTTCAGCCTTTGTTGGTATAGTATGGTAGCCTTTATTCCACATTTCAGGATTATGGTGGACCTTATTATTGGGTATTTATGTCATTACGGCCTTGACTCTTAACTGTTACAACTGGGCTCCAAAAATCCATCTCACCGCAACAGAGGAGCAAAGAAATATCTCACTCTTTTGTTCCATCTAGTGGTCAGCTGGATTTTCGCGTTCAAAGACTATTTCACAGTTTTATAAATTCTAAAAGGTTATACCCAAGTAATTATCAAAAATCTGATTTTCCACTTCTCTGAATTTTGTTACTCATATGGCTGAAAGCCTCATAATTTATCAGGATTTGCCTTCCTAGAGATATGTTCACAGCAGTAGTGGGTTCTAAAACCCTTTACTATCAGTTCGCTTGTGCACTCGTGTGCGCGTGCGACGCTTCTGAGCATGCACAGAAGCGTCCCAGGTGGGTGGGCGGAGCCTCCCGCTGCCGGCACTACCGGTTCTAAGAACCAGTCCGAACCAGGAACAACCTACCACTGGTTCACAGGGATTTTGGGATCTCTTCTTCCTTAGCTATCTGGCCCACAAATTTATAAGCATTTCGGGATTTTTTTTCTCCTGTGGCAAAGTGTTTTATTTCATTTTATTATTATTTTACTTTGATTTCCCCCCCCCAAATCATAAATGCCAAAATGCAAAAAAGAAGTAGTTATGGCTTTCAGGTAACCCCATCTGATTCCTGAAAATCTGAGATAACTCCAGCAGATTACAGCATGAAAGAAAGAAAAAAAAATGGAATGAACATTATTGGGCCCTGGAGATCCAGGAAGAGAGAAGACTGCGTCTCCGTTTCTGTACTTGGGTCTCAGTTGCAGAATTAGATTCTGGAAAGGTTATTCCATAGATGGGGACCATCTGAATCTCATTAGGTTTGCTATATCCAGTCTGAGGGGATGCGGTGGCTCAGTGGCTAAGACGCTGAGCTTGTCGATCAGAAAGGTCGGCAGTTCGGCGGTTCGAATCCCGGGAGTGAGCTCCCGTTACTTGTCCCAGCTTCTGCCAACCTAGCAGTTCTTAAGCACGTAAAAAATGCAAGTAGAAAAATAGGGACCACCTTTGGTGGGAAGGTAAACAGCGTTTCGTGCTCCTTCAGTGTTTAGTCATGCCGGCCACATGACCACGGAGACGTCTTCGGACAGCGCTGGCTCTTCAGCTTAGAAACGGAGATGAGCACCGCCCCCTAGAGTCAGGAATGACTAGCACATATGTGTGAGGGGAACCTTTACCTTTACCTTTATCCAGTCTGAAGTTGTGGAGAACAAACTTACTCAGGCCATAAAGCAGAGAAATTAAGCTTGTTCCCTCAACTCAGATATACAGTTTGGAAGACAACTTCATTAATCCCAGAGACCAAAGAATTACCTAGTTACGGGTACAGAATAACAATATCTAGATTAAAACGGCTTCAGGATAGAGTTGCCAATGATGAAAAACTGCCAGAAGCATCCTAGAATTCCAGGCCAATGTTTTTATTTATTTTATTTATTTATTATTTGTTCTTCTATGCCGCCCTACTCCCGAGGGACTCAGGGCGGCTTCTAATGCTTCTAAAACATAGGCAGTTGATATCATCTTGGTATTGCCTACCTCATAAAACGTCACAAAAATATTATTTTTTGAAATAGCATTGTTACATGGATTTATATTTTTCTAAAAAAATATAGGATTGTTCCTCAATCACATATTAATAATTAATGTACAAGGAAATGTAAAGCTTTACATTAAATTGCTCTATTTATAAAATGTTTGCAAAAGTGCTGATACAATCAGTGTGGTTTAATGGTTAAAGTGGTGAACTTAGCCAGCCTCTGGTGCTTCCTTAGCTACAGGACCCCAGCAGGGTGATAGTGGACAACCTCTCTCCCTCGACTGGAAGTTGAAGAACACTTATCTACCAACCAGCACCAACCCAAATGGATTGAGGTCCATAACTTTAAATGAAGAGGCCTTCATCTGCAGTGGATTGATTCAAAACCAGTAACATTAAATGCAACAGATCAAAAATAGTACTTTTTCTCTGCATAAGGAACACGTTAAGCAAAAAGTAGGGGATTATTGGAGACATGGCTGCAAACTTCCACTGAAGTTCTGGGTGTAATTGCTGTATTATCTGGATATTAAGAGGGCAGTTTTGAAGATCTTTCCTGACTCATGGGATCACGAGCATGAGACAAGATTGTGGAATGGGTTGAGAAAACATTCAGGTTGCAAGTTTATACCTGTCCATCTTTTAAAGAGTTGCTTGGGCTTAGAGCTCCAGGCTGATGTTGTTGGTCTTCACCTATAAAGCTACTTCATGGCTTGGCTCCAAGTTAAGTTCATGACTATGTTCTCCCCACTATAATCAGCCCAACCAATTCAAACTTACCAAGGGAAACATCCTGGTGCTTCCCTGCTTTTGGGAAGTGGGGTTGGTGGTGGGGTGAGGTGAGGTGATGTCCAGGGGCAGGGGTGGGCTGCTGGGGGTTTGCAGGGGTTTGGGAGAACCTCTAGCTAAAATTCTGTGCAGTTCGGAGAACCCCCAAATCCCACTCCTGGCTGGCCCCGCCCACCCCACCCTGCTCCTCCCAGAAGTCCCCAGGCAGCCCGTTTTGGATGCACGTAAGTGCAGGGCGTGTGCAGAGCCTTGGAGAGGGCAAAAAACAGGCCTACTGGAAGTTTGGGAAGGCCGGAAATGGGCCTGTTTCTGACCTCCAGAGGGCCTCCGGAGCCTGGGGAGGCAGTTTTTGCACTCCTAGAGGCTCGAGGAAAGCCTCCGGAGCCCAGGGAGGGCAAAACCGCCCCCCCACCATGGTGCAGGAGGCCAACTAGGCCACACCCACCATGGCTACGCCCCACCCAGCAACTGGGCAGAGAATCCCTTGCTAAAATTTTTGAAGCCCACCCTTGCCACGGGTGCTGCTTTTTGATAGCCATTCTGGACCTTTGGAATATCCCCCAGTAGAAATTAGGGACACAGGGGCCTGTGGGGGCATTAAAAGGTGCTGCTCCTTTTGTGGATGGTGCGGAAGGAAGACAGTGGGTTGGAGAAGGCGTGCAAGTGAGGGGACAGGTTGCCCAGTCTAAAAATTATTGCCAAACAAACCTATAGGTGGGATTATAATCCAGGAATGGTTTCCAAGGGAAGCTGAATTCTGCATCCAATTTGTTTCTCAAATATGATTTCTGACACTGATCTCTACTCCTACAACTTAATTCACCACTGTTTCATAGATACCTAATTTCCAATGAGAAGCAGAGCATTTTAGCTGCTGCAACTATACACGGTATAGTTGCATTGCATGACATATGATGTTTTAATATGTAGATCCAAACTAATATAATTGTGAATATCTAGTTTAATTTTGTAATGCATGTAAATCTGTTCCCTACGTGTGTGTCAGTGGTGGGTTCCTACCAGTGCGGTCCACTCTATAGCACCGGTAGCAGCCCGCTGGTGACGTCACAGTACCGGTGCGGTCGGTTGCTGGTGCCTGGGTGCCGCCATTTAAAAAAAATTTTTTTTAATTTTTTTTTAATTCTTCTGCGCATGCCCAGAAGCCGAGCTTCCGGCACTGCGCATGCGCTGCCTTCCTACCCCACAGTGAGTCCAAGCAGGGGAGGATGGCTGTGGGAGTGAGTGAGACGCTGAAAGAACGGGCGGCAGGATCTATCTCAGTTCCCCTCCCTTCAGCAGTCCGAGAAGCCACAAACGTGTGGTGATGATCCCAGGCATTTTCGCACGTTCGAGGCTTCTCGAGCTGCTGAGGGGAGGGGGAACGGGTGGCAGGAGCCTAGGATCATCGAATGGGGAGAAGCATTCAGGTCGGACGGAGCCTCCTAGAAGAACTGCTGCCGCGGTCTTGCTGCTCCCGCTGCGGGGGGATGTGTTGCGGGTGGGCAATGCCCCCCCGCTTCTCCGGCCGTTGCCAAGCTCCTGAGGCCCACGCCCACCCAGTCACATGGCTGGCAAGCCACACCCACAAAATAAGCCACGCCCACAGAGTGGGAGTAAAAAAATTAGGAACCCGCCTCTGGGGTGGGTGTGTGTGTGTGTGTGTGTGTGTGTATGTATTTATGTATGTATGTATGTATGTATGTATGTATGTATATTACTTCTTGGGTCCCCCCTCCCGATTATATTTTAAAATCTTGATTGAACACAATTTTGAAAAAAGACCTGGATGGATGGCTTTAGTTTAGAATTGAAAACTTCAATCTTTTCACATAAAGTTTGATACTCCATGTTACCAAATGGTTCCGAATTATTCTTTCCAGGACTTCTGACAAATTTTAAGTTTTCTTAATGACTTTGTGTGGGATCACAAGACTGATGACCAAACTCTATTATAATCTGATGCCTGAGGGGTTGTGGTACAAATCATGCTATAACAAGCAAAGAATGGGCAAGGATGGGTAACCAAACTCACAGTTAAGGGGACTCTAGCATAATATTTTTATTTCAAATTTACAGTCAATTTATCACCCTGATCTTGTTTCAATGACTGCAAACAATGGCAGTGTTTTGTTTTGTTTTATTATTATTATTATATTATATTATATTATATTTTAATTTAATTTAATTTAATTTAATTTAATTTAATTTAATTTAATTTAATTTAATTTAATTATTTAATTTAATTTAATTTAATTTAATTTAATTTAATTTAATTTAATTTAATTTAATTTAATTTAATTTAATTTAATTTAATTTAATTTAATTTAATTTAATTTAATTTAATTTAATTTAATTTAATTTAATTTAATTTTTAAAAAACAACACTGTAGTCCACCAGCATGAAGCCTGAGACTCTGAAGTTTTTGTTCAGAAAAATGGGAAAAGACACCCATCATAAAACTAAGCAGAAATTTCCTGACAGTGAGAACAGATAATCAGTGGAACAGCTTGCCTCCTAAAGTTGTGGGTGCTCCATCACTGGAGGCTTTTAAGAAGAGACTCAACAGCCATTTGTCCAGATTGGCATAGGTTCTCCTGCCTGGGCAGGTGTGTGTGTAGACTAGAAGACCTCCAAGGTCCCTTCCAACTCTGTTATTCTGTATTCTGTATTCTGAATCTATTAAATCTTAGGCTTGGGAATCCACCAAACTCTCCTAGATCTTCCTAAGAATTTCCAATAATTTTGAAGCTGGGTGATTATAATAAGGACAGTTTAATTTAAACTAGGATTTTCGAAACAATGCTATCTTCAAGTCAGTCGCATAATGTTTGCTTAAGTTTTAAATAACATATAGAACTCCATTTGACCCCCCCCCCATTTCAACAGACCCCTTACAAGGGAAGCCAAGGTGGAAAATAAGCCTTGAGGAACAAATGTTTGGACAGGTTTTGGAGAAACTCACAGCTCAGGCAGTGCGCATTACACTGTTGTAATTCAATTACGTTGCTCAAACAATTGCTTACTTGATGCTATGTTATTATAGATTAACGTTTAATGTTATAATCTGTCTGAGAAATCAGTTATAGCTTTCCAAGTGAATCAATGAGAAATGTACAAACAAGTATTCTAGTGTGCAAAACTGGAACTGGGAGGAATTAAAACTTTATAGAAAGGGATATAAATTTCAAGATAAAGAAGGGAAATATGGCTTTACTTTCACATTAAACTATATTTTTTAGGTATCGTAACCATCTGAGTAGATGAATGTGAGCCGAATCATCACATGTACTTGAGGAAGCTGCTATTTCAGATTTCTCATATTACAGGTTTTAAAGCAAAATCTCTGAATCAGAACCCCACAATCAAGGAGCCCCAAGGACATGATCCATCCGCATGGCTGGCATGCCTCAATTATTTGCTGTGACAGGGCTGGAAGTGATCTTCAGGCCTGGTTGGGATCATTTTAGCCTTGGCAACTGAGCTTGACTCAAGACATGGTAAGCTTTGATATTAAACATGACATTTTCTACTTGTATACCAGTTTGCCACGTAAACCTTTTCCTTAAATATAGAAAGATAAGCCTGCTCTCTGTATGAAATAACTGGTTCACAAGTGAAAACCAAGTAACAAAACAAAACAACAAAACAAAACAAAACAAAACATGAAGTCAGGCACTGCCATGCCCTTAGATGATTTCTTGCTTTTCTTAATGTCAACATAACTGACAGTAGAATTAACCATCCAATGTTACACAAAATCATAAAATGACAGTTCCGGTCTTTCTACTGTAGAAAGCTTTTCTCCTTGAAGACTTCTCCTTCTAGACTAGAACAATTTACTGTTATTTTACTAGGTTGTTTGGTTGTAATGTGAAGTTTGCATAGACCTTAAGCTCTGCACATTGTTGTATTCATTTTCCTATTATATCTTCAAATATAAACATTTCAAACTTCATTTGTCAGCCTAACAGCAATGCCTGGGAAGATACTGGAAAAGATAATAAAAAAATAGATCTGCGAACATCTAACAACAGTTATAACTAGAAGCCAGCACGGGTTTGTTAAAAACAGATCATGCCAAACCAATCTTATTTCATTCTTCGACAAAGTGACTAAACTAGTAGACCAGCGAAATGCTGTAGACATAGTATACTTAGATTTCAGTAAGGTATTTGACAAAGTAAACCTCAACCTACTTCTTGGTAAGCTAGAAAAATGTGGGATAGACAGCATCACCACCAGATGGATTTGTAACTGGCTGACAAACCATACTCAACAACTCAGTACCTTTAAGAACAGTAGTTCTTAAAGGTACTACATCTTAATGGTACTAGAGAAAAGAAGGACTCAGTGTGACATGATAGCAGTATTCCAGTATGGGCTGCCACAAAGAAGAGTGGTTATCTTATTTTCCAAAGCACCAGAAGGCAAGACAAGAAACAATGGATGGAAACTAATCAAGGAAAGAAGCAACCTGGAATTAAGGAGAAACTTCCTAACAGTGGGGATAATTAAACAGGGGAAGGGCTTGCCTTCAGAAGTTGTAGGTGCTTCATCACTGGAGGTTTTTAAGAAGAGACTGGAAAGCCACTTGTCTCAAATTGTATAGAGTTTCCTGCTTGATCAGGGGGTTGGATTAGAAGACCTCCAAGGTCCCTTCCAGCTCTATTCTGGTTCTGATAAAGTGTCATGTGTATCTTTGTGGATCCCATGAAAGCTCATTTGGCTGGGCAACTACCAAGGATCTCACTCCCTTAGGTGTAGCTGGTTCTTGTAATGGGAAGTTCCATCACAGGCAACAGAAAGCTTGTGTCCCCCCCCCCCCGGATAGGACACAGCTCCATTCATACCACAGTGTAACAATTTGCAGCTCTCCAGAGTTGGTGAACACTTTCTCCAAGAAAGCATGCTCGCCTCACCATTGATCCAACCATTTTTTTACAGTTGCTGCCATTTTATTCCCTATACCACTGCTAGTAACTACTGTGCCTATACTCCCATAGTGATCTTAATTGCTGCCCGCTTGCCTTCCTTTGGTTGTAGAAGGGACACCATGAAGAAGAGAAAAGAAACAAAGGGACGTGCATACCGTATTTTTCAGAGTATAAGACGCACCTTTCCCCCCCTAAAAGAAGCTGAAAATTTGGGTGCATCTTATACTCCGAATTTAGCTTTTTCGAAGCTTTTTTTTCCAGCCCTAGTGAGGTGCTAACAATCTTCCCAGCTCTTCCTGGCTTGCAGGCTTGTTTTCATTGCTATTCCCTCCAAAAAAGTTTTTTCCAGCCCTAACATGGTGCTAACAATCTTCCCAGCTTGCAGGATTTTTTCATTGCTACTTCCTCCGAAGAAGTTTTTTTCCAGCCCTAAGTCTTTGCAGGCTTGCTTTCATTGCTATTCCCTCCAAAGAAGATTTTTTTCAGCCCTAACTAGGGGATAAAATAATGTGCTGAAGCTGACCAGACTAAGGATGCTAGCCAGATGAATACCTGGTAGGTAGATTTCCCCCCTCTATTTTCCTCCCCCAAAACTAAGGTGTGTCTTATACTCCGGTGCGTCTTATACTCTGAAAAATACGGTAATTGCTTATGAGGAAAAATGCATGACAGTGGAGGACTTTGTGGGTCAAAATGAAGTTACACAGGGAAGCCAGAGGGCATAAGATCCTCAAAATTGCCCCATTGCTGTTCCAGGACTCTGGATAATATCATGGTCACCCTTGGATTGATGCGGATAGCTCAGAAATCAGACCGTTGGTGATCAAATAACAAATTCTGACCACAGAAACTCAAATGCTGTCCCAACCATCCAATTGCAACCACAGCAGCCAAAATCTGTCGATTGCCAAATGAAACATCTGGCATTTAGGATAGAATTCTTCAAAGCTGCTGTCATATTCCAGTCTAAGTTTGCTATGCCACGGAGTAATCGGGCAGACATAGTGGGCAAGAAAACCGCCCCTTATTTCCTTAGCTAAGTGTTTGTGATGTATGCCAAACTACAATTTCCATCCACAACCTGTTCTTGGATGAGAGACAACTGCTCAAAGACTGATTGGATATTAAACAGCCAGTGGGAAGGTCCAGTGAGGCTGTTATGTTGACAACTTTCTTAGATTATAGCTTGGAAAAAAGGAAGAATGGTCCTTCCTTCCTCTGATCCTTCTTTTTGCTGTAATATCCTGGTTGGAATCTTCTTTCCTAGCCAAGAGTTATGATAGTTTATATACTGCCCACTCATTTATTTTCAGTCTTTCCGTATCAACCCTCATTTCTTTCCAAAGCTTTGCTGTTGTTTTTGAGAAAATAGGAGGTGGGAGCATTCGGTATGGACGCTACCTTGAGCTGATCAAAAACAAAGGCAGGAGAAGTTAAATAAATAATAAAATGTAAATAAATTTTGTGGGAAGCCCCACCCCCACCCCCGAAGAATGAAATGTTTTGGGGAATATTAAAAAGGCAGGATAGAATATTTCCCCTTAAAGGAGAAATGGGGGAAAAAAACCTTAAGAGAGGCAGAAACCAGCCCCAGTTTCCTTGCCCCAAGCAGAAACTGAGGAGGCCAGTTTTTTAGAAATGCAGATTTAGTAATCCATTCAGAAAGACTGGGTCAGGCAGAAACTAAGATAAGCAACAAGCCAAAAGTTGACAAAATTAGCTCAGACAAACACCTGGGATTTGCATTTCCTCTTTTGCCTATAGAGCCAGCCATGACCCCTACATGACCGCATAGGAATCCAGAAGGTATAAAAACCCACCCACTCTAAACTCTATTTTGTCAGCTGTCCCAGAATCACATGTGGATGGTGGTTCTGCTTCATCAATAAATTTATTTTTTTATTTTATTTATTTATTTATTTTGTCAACACGTGTACAAGATAACAGGTATGATATAAACATAAACAAAAGCAAAGTATGTATAGGTAAAAATTAGGCAATAGGACAGAAGGACAAGGACGGTAGGCACGATGGTGCGCTTATGCACGCCCCTTACAGACCTCTTAGGAATGGGGTGAGGTCAACTGTAGACAGTCTAAGGTTAAAGTTTTTGGGGTTTGGGGAAGAAACCACAGAGTCAGGTAGTGCATTCCAGGCACTGATTACTCTGTTGCTGAAGTCGTATTTTCTGCAGTCGAGTTTCGAGCGGTTTACATTGAGTTTGAATCTATTGTGTGCTCGTGTATTGTTGCGGTTGAAGCTGAAGTATTCATTGACAGGTAGGACATTGTGGCAGATGATTTTATGAACTATATTTAGATCAGATCGAAGTGTGATGTACTTCAATGTAGTGTGTAGTGTAGTTTTGAATGAAAATAACACAGTGAAGTTGAGAAGAGGAGCCTGCAGTCTGGAGGTGTAGGAGAAATCCCTCCCATGGAAAACAGGCTGCCTGCGGGGGCCGAGTTTCCTTAGTAGAATTAAAAAGGGCGTAACTTTGCAGATTTCAAAGGAGAAAAATTTCCTTCCTTCCCTCCCAAATCTGGAAAGAAAAACATACATTGAGTTATGTGTCTGATGCTTCTGAATCATGAAAGCTACCAGGAAGAGAATGTCCTGCTGATGGATAGGAGGCACTTGAAAGCATCAATGTTTTCTCTTGTGTCCACCAGGAGAGGAGAAGAAGAGAAAAGAGGAGAAGAAGAGAGGAGAGGAGAGGAGAGGAGAGAAGAGAAGAGAAGAGAAGAGAAGAGAAAAGAAGAGAAGAGAAGAGAAGAGAAGAGAAGAGAAGAGAAGAGAAGAGAAGAGAAGAGAGAAGAGAAGAAGGCTTCCCAAAAGATTACGAGTCCAGGCAACACAACAGATATTAGCAGTTTGCACCCTGAAAGCTGACCAGCCTCTTGGAGGAGTGATGTCCTTTGGTGTCATCCCTTAAGCTGTGAATCTCCTAGTGGTGAACTGGCCATGCAAGCTGCAAGACAAGCCAAAAGCCAGTTGGCACCAAGTGAAAGGATAAGTCAATTCCCTCAGGGTTGCCTAGAAAGGGATCCACTTGCCAGGGAGTTGCCAGAGACATGATTGCAGAAAGAGGCCAGGAACCTGCTCTTTATCCCTCTGGCTTCCCCAATGACAACATGGTCTATTGAAAAACACTCATTACTTTTTAAGTGCACCTCGAAGCTGGCAGCTCTTCCTGCTACGCATGATGGGTGGCTTCTCATGTTTCATTTACTTTTGTGAAGGATCCATACAACAGGGGTGTCAAACTCAATTTCATTGAGGGCCGCATCAGGGTTATGTTTGACCTCATGGGGGCCAGGGTGGGCGTGGCCAGGGTGGGCGTGGCCAGCTCGACATCACTCGTGTCGGGGCGCCTGTGGTGGCCTGTGCTCTGCCAGCGAAAACGGGCTCCCAAGCTCTGTTTTCAGCTGCAACGGCTTCCTGCACTGCGGCCAGTAGTGGGTTCCTACCGGTGCGGTCTTGCCTGTTCGTCGCCGCAGAGCCGAAGAAGCTGTTGGCGTTCGTGGCACGGGGCTTCCCCCGCCTGCTTTCCCCGGCTGCCAGGATGCCGCCGGGATGCCTCCGTTTGCATTATTTTGCCCTCTGCGCATGCGCAAAGCGTTCTGCTTGCGCAGAGGGCAAAAGAACGCAAATGGCAGCGTCCCGGCGGCCGGGGAAAGCAGGCAGGGGAAGCCCCGCGCCGCGAACGCCAACAGCTTCTTCGGCTCTGCAGCGACGAACAGGCAAGACCGCACCGGTAGGAACCCACCACTGACTGCGGCCCTCCCAAGCTCCGTTTTACTGGCAGAGGCACCACGGGCCAGTCCTTTGCTGTTTCCAGGGCAGCCCTGTGGGCCAGATCTAAACACCTCACAGGCCAGATCCGCCCCCCAGGTCTTAAGTTTGACACCCCTGCCATACAACAACAGCATCCACTCATTCCAGTAGTCATTTGTCTTTTTTTCCCAAACTGCAAAATGTTTAACTTTTTTTTTCTTTAAACAGGTGCAGATGTCCTTTAATGCCGCTTTTGTTTTTTTTAAGGGCTGGGTTGATATGAGATCAACACATTATCCAGAAAGCACATCTGTGTTAACTCAGTGTAACTTTGTGCTTTGATCTTCTTTATGAAAAAAAAATAGCAACAATAAAGAATAGTAATAAAGAAATATAGCATTTATTCTTTGTAGTAATAAAGAAGAAAGAAATAATGTTATGGAGATAGGTTGTTTTTCATTCAGAGGAATAACAACACTAGTGTAATGTTAAAAATGAACAGAACTTTCTGCTTATGGCTAAAACATTCTTGATTGGAAAGGCTTTTAAAATCACTGCTTAAATTCAGCATTACTTCTGAATGCTGAATACTACTATTCCGTGGTAGTATTACAATGAAGGCATTCATATTATGATATCATAATAGGTAAAGATAAATGGTAAGGTTTCCCCGGTCCAGTCATGTCCGACTCTAAGAGGCAGTGCTCAACTCCCTTTCTTAGTCAAAGGAGCTAGCGTTGTCCGAAGATGCTTCTGTGGTCATGTGGCCAGCATGACTATATGCCAAAGGCTCACAGAACACTATTACCTTCCCACCAAAGTGGAATACTGCATTCAGTTTTGGTCGCCACGATGCAAAAAGGATGTTGAGACTCTAGAAAGAGTGCAGAGAAGAGCAACAAAGATGATTAGGGGACTGGAGGCTAAAACATATGAAGAACGGTTGCAGGAACTGGGTATGTCTAGTTTAATGAAAAGAAGGACCAGGGGAGACATGATAGCAGTGTTCCAATATCTCAGGGGTTGCCACAAAGAAGAGGGAGTCAAATTATTCTCCAAAGCACCTGAAGGTAGAACAAGAAGCAATGGGTGGAAACTAAATAAGGAGAGAAGCAACTTAGAACTAAGGAGAAATTTCCTGACAGTTAGAACAATTAATCCGTGGAACAGCTTGCCTCCAGAAGTTGTGAATGCTCCAATACTGGAAGTTTTTAAGAAGATGTTGGATAACCATTTGTCTGAAGTAGTGTAGGATTTCCTGCCTGAGCAGGGGGTTGGACTAGAAGACCTCCAAGGTCCCTTCCAACTCTGTTATTCCATTCCATTCCATTCCATTCCATTCCATTCCATTCTATTCTATTCAAGTGGTACCTATTTATCTACTCTCATTTGCTTGCTTTTGAACTGCTAGGTGGGCAGGAGCTCGAGCAAGGAACGGGCGCTCACCCCATTGCACAACACTAGGGTCTCGAACCATCAACATTCAAGTTGACACGCCCAGCAACTGAACCGCTAGGCTACTGCGTCCCTTCAGCATCATAACAGTATCTCTCTTTTATTAAAAAAATGGAAAATATTGTATGCCATTTAAAAGAATAGTGTGCAGAAACGACCCCACCTCAAAGTTTATAAATAACGTGTGTTGGGTTCATCATGCATGCATGTTGGTGGGATGCTGTGGTGACCATAAGGGGCTCCTATCGGTTGCAGTTCCTGTTGTAACTTACAATGGAAGGCCAAGGACTGGGTAGCCAGGAGTAGCCCCCTTAGAAAGAGCAGTTGTAGCTGCTTCTCCAGAATGTTTACTTTGAAATATATTATCAAACTATTTTTCTTGCACATTGAAGAGCGGATTTCCCCCTTCCACTGATTCCATTCCTTGACTTTAAAAGTGGATTATTGTGACATCTGGCTCTGAGATATGTGAATCACTGGATTTGGGTTTATTTTCACTGTCTAACAATGTGGTGGTCTAATGTGAGTGATTAGGGTGTAAACAAGCATGTTGTAACATCTGGATTCCCCTTGTTTTTCCAGTCCTGTAGCTTCCATTCAGCTATATATTGTTGGCTGAGGTTTTTCTGATTCAGCACTGCACACGTTTTGGCACAAGACAGTAATAAATAATTTTCAACCGCTCCCTCTTGGCAAGATTGTTTTCCTGCAACTTCTGCTGCAAAATCGGATTTGAGATCAGATTCCTTTTTGTACTGAACTGATTGGAAACATAGATTGAGTGATTTAGATGCCTATTTACTGTAGATGCAAGCCACAAATATTGCTTGTCCGTGACTCTAAGTATGATATAACAAAGAGATGATCAAGAGCTGTTCTTTTCTGTTTCCAAAGTGCAAAATAGTGAACAACAACAACAACAACAACAATAACAATAACAACAACAACAACAACAACAGAGTTGGAAGGGACCTTGGAGGTCTTCTAGTCCAACTCCCTGCTTAGGCAGGAAACCCTACACTACTTCAGACAAATGGTTATCCAACATCTTCTTAAAAACGTCCAGTGTTGGAGCATTCACAACTTCCTGAGGCAAGCTGTTCCACTGATTAATTGTTCTAACTGTCAGGAAATTTCTCCTTAGTTCTAAGTTGCTTCTCTCCTTGTTTAGTTTCCACCCATTGCTTCTTGTTCTACCCTCAGGTGCTTTGGAGAATAGTTTGACTTCCTCTTCTTTGTGGCAGCCCCTGAGATATTGGAACACTGCTACCATGTCACCCCTAGTCCTTCTTTTCATCAGCTGCACAAATATGCAATTTTTCCAGGAGCCTTTAACTTTTCATCTAAATTCAGCCCTCAAGAACAAACATGGTATCTGGCTATCTCAAATTTGTTTAATTTGATGGTACATCTCTAACAGTTAGGAAGGAAAGCTGATGCCTCTTCTACTAGATCCTCCATGCTTTTTATGTGGGAGAGAATGAAATTTGAGAGATGTTATATCCATCCTTGCAAATAACAATGACCACTTCGAAGGATCCAAAAAGAAAATCGGACTTCTGTGGTTTTGCAAGGTGTTAATAATGACTGGATAAAGAAAGCAAGACAGGAGTTGGTCAAGGAGAACCTCTGCCTGCTTTCATATCTGGGAATAGGCAACTGTTGAGGAAGATGGAGTGAAATTCCCCTTCCCATCTTCATTCCAATAATGTGTTCAAAAAGGTCAGCTTGTAGATAAAGAATGTCGTTCTTGGAAGGATAAGAAAAAAAAGTAGGTCAGTTGTGAATCATCTGGGATCAGTTGAGTTGACTCATTGTGATGTCTGTTGATTATATGCAGATGACTCTAGTTTTCTACAAACTAATGTTGAGTTGTTTCAAAACTCTAAAGAAGCTGTTTAAGAATCCCGATAGGGATAATCAATGCAAATCCTTTAGTTTTCATATTTTGTGAATTTGGTTTTTAAAGCAATAAACATTTAAAAGTTTCAAAAAAATGCACAGTAAATATAATTAAAAGTAAAGCAATGAGTGAGCATATTTGTTAACACATGTTCTCCGTTAGAGGTGGTATTCACTTACTTTCCCTACCAGCTCGCAAATGTGAGCGCGTGCCCCTTCCATGCATGCGCATGGTCTTCTGTGCATGCGCTTTGCTCACACGTACGGCTTGCATGCATGTGCGTGGCTTCAAAATGTGGCTAAATAGGACGGCATAGTACTGGGGCAGGGGGAGCCACCCCCACCCGCAGGTCGCTTCTACCGGTTCGCCCGAACCTGTCCAAGCCGGCTGAATACCACCTCTGTTCTCCATATTAAATCCTGTGCAGGCCAGCAACAATGAAGTTCAGTTGAGCTGAGAATGAGTGATCTAAACCATGGAATTCCCCCTCTTTCTCCTAATAAAATAGCACCTCTTTTGGGTTCTTTGCTTTCATATCAAAATATGCAAGTAGTGCATTTCATTCATGTTTACCTAAAATATGTTTAGCAACGTAAGTGACAGGATCCACTTGTATGTGTTTGCGTATTGTACTTTTCTATCAACTAATTGGCAAACGATGCTTAATAATAGAAATGATGTCTTTGGAACACAATTGAAAGAGGTGAATACTTTTGAAACCCAGAATGGTCTAGTAATGGGGTTATATCTTAAGATTCCTTTACATTAGAAGAGATTTTATTCTACTGCTGTTCCATTAGATCACTAAGGCCTAAAAGCAGAACTTTATTATTGCTTGCACTTTCCAGTGGAAACTCATTTAATCATGTGCTTATCAATGTGGCACTAGCAGATGAAAACATACCATTTTAGACAACTTTACCAATTGTAAGTAATGAAGTCATTCATTCATTCATTCATTCATTCATTCATTCATTCATTCATTCATTCAATTTCTATAGCTGCCCATCTGAATCCATGACTCCAGGTGGCTTAAAATTCAAAAGCTGTTTTGTGTGGTCCATTTCAGAGGTGGGTTCCTACTGGTTCTAACCGGTTCTTTAGAATTGTTAGTAACTCAGTGACGACATCACGGAGCCGGTTCTGTCGGTGTCTCCATGGGCACCGCCATCTTGGATTTTGCTTCTGCGCATGTGCAGAAGCTATTTTTTGATTGCTGCGGGCGCAACCCTGAGCGAACCGGCAGCAAAACGATCCAGAACCCACCCCTGATCCATTTATTTCTTCTACATGAAGGTAATATTAGTCAAGGGCGTATTAGGTGGAAAAGGAAGTTTTGGGGAATGAACTCCATATGTGTAGGCACATTCTGATGTTCTTTTCTCCAGGGCAATGGGCAGATGCCAATCAACCTTAGATCTGCCTGATATTGAACACAGTATAGAACTTCTGCTGTAGTCCACAGTTGTTCAACTGCTATCTAAGCAAAGTGATTAAAATGTGCATTTCTAGATGACAAGCCCTCTGGAAAAGGATTAGGAAACAAACAGGTGTATTTCTCTGCTTTTGTCAACCTCCTCCACAGTAAGCAATAAAAATATTTGCTTTTCGGCCACAAACATGCAACCCCCTTGTAGTCAGAGCAACCTGTCTTAGTGGGAGCAGAAAGGAACTGTTTGCCTTGGCAAGTGAACAATCCGATCTTTGAAATGAATCATACAGAGGAGAGATATTTTTCATATGAAAAAAAATGTGAGAATGCATATTTAGCATGGTGAATTAACTTTGAGGAGGACAGAAAACAATTTTCAAAATTGTGGAGGGAGTTAAAAACTCAGGAAAAACGTTAATGCATTGGTTATAACTCACAAAAAGACAGAGGTTTAGAATGCCTGCACCTTTGGAAGTTCCCACAAATCGGTGAGGAATGACTTAATCTGACGTCTTTCACACTCCTAAACTGGTTGAAGGCTAAATAAGATGATGAATGATTGAGGGAGCTAAGGATGCTTAGCCTATTGAAGAGAAGGATCCGGGGGACATGATAGCTGTCTTCTAGTACTTGAAGGGCTGTCTCAGAAAAAAGTGTTCTCCAAAACACCAGAGAGTAGAATGACAAGTGACTGGCCCACATTTATAGAATATAGCCTTAGACTCAGGGGTGGGTTCTAACTTACCTTGCCTCTGGTTCGCTTCCTCCCCACGCTGCATGGCTGCACACGCATTGCGTGCCGTGCAAGCTTCACATGTGTGCGTACATGCGCAGTGCCAAAAACTCAGCTTCTGCGCATGTGCAGAAGCAAAAACAAGCAAAAAATTCCCCCCCAAAAAATCCCAAAAAAAGATGGCGGCGTCCACGGACCGGCACCGACAGAACCGGCTCTGTGACGTCGCCACCGGTTTAATACCGGTTCTATAGAACCGGTGCAAACCGGGAGGAACCCACCTCTGCTTAGACTAGAAAAGCAACAAAGAGGATAAAGGTGGTATTTACTTACCTTCCCTACCGGTTCGCAAATGTGAGCGTGCGCGATTATAAAATAAAATACAAAAAATACAAAAGCAAATAAGTGGGGAGGAAAAGAGGAAAGAAAAGTGAGGGAGGAGGGAGAAAAAAAAAGGCCTTGACTTCCGACCCCCTCTGTTGCAGTAGAATAAAGCATTAACATCAAACCTCAACTTTTTACTTTTCCATAATAATATAAACCAGCCATTTCTATAGCAACACATCAATTTAATAAGTACAACCCAAAATCAAAGTTTCATTTTTTCCCCACCTCAAGTCCAGAAGTCCAGAAGCAATGGTCTCCATGTAGCAACAAAAGTACTTATAGTCTTTTCTTTGGTCAAAACGGTCCATTTAGCCATCTCTGCCAACTCCATCAACTTCGATAGCCATCCGTCCATGGTGGGAATAGAAATATGCTTCCATTTTTTGTGCATGTAGTAGTCTTGCTGCCGTCAAGATATATAAGATCAAAGTTGCAAATCCTCCCCAAGTCATTTTCCATTAACCCCAAGAGAAAAGTTTCTGGTTGCAGCTTGATCTTCGTTTTAATAATTTTCTGCATTAAAATATGAATCTTAGTCCAAAATTACTGTTTTTCCAAATTTGGCAACGTTAAATTGTGCAGACTTCAACTACACATGCTGGCTAGAGAATTCTGGGAGCTGAAGCCGACACATCTTAAAGTTATCAGCTTCGAAAAACCATGTCTTAGACTATTAAAGATAGAAAAAAAAATGATATCCGTATTAACTATTGAAATGTCAACATTAATAAACATAAGATTTTAGCTTTTGCATCCAAAGCTGAATATAGCATTAATAAATCACTGCAAATTGACCTCTTTTTAAGCTCAATTTTTCTGTTTCCTATCCTTTTTTGCTTGCGTTGCTATCATAGGAGTATTCTGGAACGTAAAGATAGCAACAGAGATGAGTACTTTGCATCAGAAGTTACTATTATCTGTAAAAAAAAAAGATGTGAAAAAACAGATATAAAAAGACCAGGGTTCTAGGAGTTGGTGGGTGCCAAGGGGAAACGTCTGTAGTCATAGTAGCATCTTTATGTGACATGCTTATCTCGGGTTTATAGAATAGAAGCCACATTTCATTTGTAGTCACAGGCTCTGTGAATGGGAATAAGACAACTCACCATGACCAACTTGCCATAGGACCAGAGGTGGGTTCCTCCCGGTTCAGATCGGTCCGCCTGAACCGGTAGCAACCCGCTGATGATGTCACGGAACAGGTTCGGTCGGTGCCAGTCTGTGGGTGCTGCCATCTCTTTTTTTAAATGTTTTCAGATTTTTTTTTTTAAAGAATTTTTTAAAGAATTTTTTTCTGGATTTTTTTTCTTCTGCACATACGCAGAAGCCGAGTTTGTGGCACTGTGCATGCGGTCGCCATCTTATTTTTGGCTTTGGGGGGGGGGGTTGAATTTTTTTTGAATTTTTTTCCGGGGTTTTTTTTTTCTGCACATGTGCAGAAGCCGAGTTTCCAGCACTGTGCATGTGGTTGTCATTTTGTTTTCAGCTTTTTTTGGGGGGGGGGGGTATTTTTTTGGAAATTTTTTTGGGAAATTTTTTCCAGGTTTTTTTTCTTCTGCACATGTGCAGAAGCCGAGTTTCCAGCACTGTGCATGTGGTCGCCATCTTGTTTTCGGCTTTTTTTGGGGGGGAGGATTTTTTTTTAAAAAAATTGCCACTGCGCATGTGCGTGCCCACGAGGCGCAGCCACGCAGCATGGGAGGAAGTAAACCGGCAGCGAGGTAAGTTAGAACCCACCACTGCATGGGACAATTTAACAATTCTATTTCATTATTTACAATATATAAAAATTATTTTAATTTTTGCCATTCACATTTCATTCTGTCCCTCCTTTTTGCATCCTTTCTTTAATTATTCTATTCTACCATTTCTTTGATATTAGCATAACTCTTGTCCCGCAGTGAGTTGTCCTGTGGCAAGGTGGCCATGGCAAGTTGGCCGTGGCAAGTTGGCCGTGGCAAGTTGGCAGTGGGTAATTGTCATAGACCCCTGTGAATAAACTTGGCTGGTGTTGCATCCAACATAGCGACTGAAGCACTTCTTGTGGTAGCATATCCATCTATACACTACTAAAACTCTCCTTCCTGTAACTTTTTAAAAAAAATTATTTATACATTTTTTTTCTTTAAAATACATAAGTGCTTAAAAAACAGTGAGTTGTCTGGATCAATTTGTTTATACAAAGTATTAATAAACTAGTATTAAAAGTAATAATTATAATAACATCCATAATTAAAATACTACAATTTACTTATTATAGTAAACTTTTTTTGCTTCATTTATTTATATATTTCAGTAATCTTTCATCCTCTAATTTCTACTCTTTTATCCAACCATTGATAAAACATATCCCACATTAAAAAAATATTCTGTTTCTTCCTTATCTTTTATTATTAATGTTAATCTGTGCATCTCTGCACAGTCTAATATTTTTCTAATTATACTTTCATCTGTAGGTGTATCCTCATTTTTCCAGTATTGTGCAAATACAATTCTTGCTGCTGTCAACACATGTATTATTAAATATGTAGTCCCTTTCTTGTAATTTTCTGGTAGTATACCTATCAAAAATATTTCTGGTTTTAAGTCTATATGTTGCTTTATCATTTTCTCTAACCATGTGTGTATTTTCATCCAGAATTTTTTTGCTTTTGGACAAGTCCACCACATATGAAAGTAGGAACCCGGTATCCTGTAACTTTTAACCTGGGCAAAATGCAGGTACTTTAGAAACTCTGCAGTTGTGGGATCTGGTAAGGAAATATCTCTGAAACATGTCCCAAAGGTTCACGGATTGTGTAGTGCTTGTGTTTTTCGGATTGTCATGGGTTATGCTTTTCATACTAAAACTGAAAACAACTATCAGCAGAAATAAAGGAACAAACAGGGTTTCTTTGTGACTTCTCTTGTATAAGAGGTCAACAAGAAGGAGATTCCCATAATAATTTATTGCCAACATAGCAAGATTATCACAATACTATATTAGGCCAAAAATAAATATTTCTTCTTTTTCAGTCTTATAAAATGGTGGGTTTTATTTCCACGGAAGAAAGACAATATCTTGCATATAATGAGCAATCACAGTAGTGGAAATCTTAGCATACTGTGCTGAATTGCCAAGCAATTTTCAGAAAGTGATATCTCCGCTTAGGAAGAGGGAAGGATCTGTAATGCTTTGTGGGAAAACTGTTGGGAAACAGGAGAAGAGAAGCAGCCAAGGGAACTGAGCCCTTAGCAAGAATGTGTGCTGGCAAGTTTCTCAGGAGGGACCATCCCAATTGTTGGAAGAAATGTCCATCTGGGTTGAGTTCCAAGTGGGGAGAAAGACCCTGGAAACATGGAGGCTGATTGGAAAGATGGTTTAATGGTGAAACAGAACCACCAAGCACGTGTGAATCTGGGTAGCTGACCACATGGAGCGGAGAGTGAGTGTTATTTATACCCTCTCTTGGGCTTTGAACTTGAGCTTCCTGTTCCTGTGTCAAGAACATGTATTCTATTGGTTGCTGTCAGACTCCCATGTGGAGTCATGTTTGTCTGAATCAAGTTTGGTGGAACCATGCTGGGTGATGCAATTTAGGGGCTTGGTTGTGCCATGTGGTGAGCTCTGCTGATAGATAATCCTATAATGTCCTGGAGGGTCATGTCTTAATCCCATCACCCTGGAGCTGAAAGTCTTTTGTTTTGTAGATCAGCTGGCCCAGTCTTAATGTGCACCAAATATCAGCTCGAGGTAGGGAGCTGCTCTTTGTCTTTAAAAACCTGTTTCTCCTTTTCTCATCCAGGGAAATATAATATTCTGCCTTTTTTTAATATTCCTCAAAATATTTTCATTCTTCTAGGAGGGGGAGTAGGTCAGTGCTGGGTTGCTTCCGGTTCGGACAGGATCGGGCGAAACGGTAGTTCCGACGATCAGCTGGCCCCGCCCACCCGCTCCTGCGCTATCCTGTCCTATATTTCCTTCTTTCTGGCTCAGCTGATTCGCGCGGCTTGTGAAGAAGACACAGAAGAGGCTGTACTTCCTGAGAATGCTCAGGAAGATAAATCTGCCTCAGCATCGACTGCTGTCCTACTATCGCAGCACCATTGAGAGTGTCCTGACATATGGCATTCTTGCATGGCATGGGAGCAGCTCGGCAGCGGACAAAAAAGCTCTACAGAGAATCATTAAAACTGCCCAGAATATCATTGGGCTCCAGCTACCAGCCCTGGACGATATCTTTGCATCTCGCTGTTTGAGGAAGTTGCACAACATTCTCAGAGACTCTTCTCATCCTGCTTACAATCTTTTTGGACTGTTGCCTTCTGGCAGAAGATACAGAACAATTAAAACTCGGACCACACGTTTTCTGAATAGTTTTTATCCCAGAGCTATAATTGCACTTAACAATGAACTAAAGGGTCACCATCAGTGAGTTGTTGGACAGCATTTCTTGGTCTGTTGTGTGGATGTTTGGATGGTTCAGGGTGGGGAATCTGTGGTGGGTGGGGGTGTGTTTTGGGATTGTTATGTGTGTTGGGTCTGGTCCAGGGGCGGGTTCCTAATTTTTTTACTACCACTCTGTGGGCATGGCTTATTTTGTGGGTGTGGCTTGCCAGCCATGTGACTGGGTGGGCGTGGGTTGACGGTCATATATTAGTTATTTCAGAGAGATGTTACTACTATTTTTGCTATTTTATACCTTACATGAAAAGCTTTGCATACAAAGTGTGTGTTACACCATGGCATCACAGCAACCTTTATATGCAGAAAATGCTATAGTTAAAAGACAAGCAAGTCTCATACAGCATTTTTGGTTTCAGTCATGGATTCCTTAGACGAAAATATTGAGGGCTGTTAAAAGAACAGTATCTTTTAACAGTCCTGAATGTTTTCGTCTAAAGAATAACAGTATAAAACTATATAAATTAACAGTATAAAAGGTTAAGCTTTTGGAAAACGCCCACTTTGGGAAGCTTTAGGCATTTAAAAAAATGGCGGCGCGCAGGCACCGGCAACCGACCGCACCGGTACTGTGACGCCACCAGCGGGCCGCTACCGGTGCTATAGAGTGGACCGCACCGGTAGGAACCCACCACTGGTCTGGTCTTTGGGTGTTATGTGAATTTCATTGTATGGGTATACTGTGTATATACGGATAATGACAATAAAGTATAATAATAATAATTGGCAGTTTAGGCTGGTATGGTCCTACCAGCTCTCCTCCGGTTCCTGGGCATTATCTTCTTTTCTGCTTGGACCTGCCAGAAAGTCCAGGCCTTTCAAACTAGATTTTTTCCTTCCTATTCCAGACCTCCAGTTCAGAATCTAGCTTAGAGGGGTGTTTTTTTTTACTTGAACATCAGCTGGCCAGCGGTAGTATGCACAAATAAGTGTGTACGTATGTGTGGGGAGAAAGAGAACTAGGTTTCTCTCTGTTTCGTCATACAGCAGCTCCATCCCTGATACTTGAGCTCTGTTGGTTCATGGGTTTGGCACTGTTCTGGAAAAGAATTGGTGTAGAATAAAGTTGTTCTGGAATAGCAGTAAGGCCAGGTGTCAGATAGAATAGAATAGAATAGAATTCTTTATTGGCCAAATGTGATTGGACACACAAGGAATTTGTCTTTGGTGCATATGCTCTTAGTGTACATAAAAGAAAAGATACATTTGTCAAGAATGGTTGTCATAGGGTTCAAGTAAGCAATCAGGAAACAATCAATATTAATATAAATTGTAAGGATACAAGCAACAAGTTACCGACATACAGTCATAAGTGGGAGGAGATGGGTGATAGGAACAATGAGATTTCTTTTACCTGACATCTCCTTGAATGCATTTGCACAAAATTCTTGTGCAGTGAATGTTGGCAGATGGCTAAACCCCCATCCTGATCACCTTGTCAAAGTATCCCTCCTTCCCCTTCTCACATTAAGAACAAGGACTGATGGACATTTTCCTGATAGCTGGTGGGAGGGAGTGGGCGTCCACCAGTTCTCATTTTTAAAGTGTCTTATACACCATATTCAGGGGTGGGCTTCAAAAATTTTAGCAAGGGGTTCTCTGCATGGTTGCTGGGTGGGCGTGGCCATGGTGGGTGTGGTCTAGTCAGCCTCCTGCACTATGGCGGGGGGCATTTTTACCCTCCCCGGGTTCAGGAGGCTTTGCTTGAGCCTCCGTGAGGGCAAAAACAGCCTCCCCAGGCTCCAGAGGCTCCCTGGAGGCTGGAAACCCATTTCTGGCCTTCCTGAACTTCCGGTAGGCCCATTTTCTCCCCACCCCAAGTGCCCGTGCGCGCCCTGCACTTACCTGCATCCAAAATGGGCCGCATGGGGACTCCTGGGAGGGGTGGGGTGGGTGGGGCGGGGCCAGCCAGGAGTGGGATTTGGGGGTTCTCTGAACTGCACAGAATCTTAGCTAGAGGTTCTCCCGAACCCTTGTGAACCCCCAGCAGCCCACCCCTGATCATGGTTTGAGGTCCTGGGGAAAAGGGGGATCACATCCCTCAAAGATGTTGAAGAAGAAGAGAAGGGGTGAGATGCTGAGAGTGCCTGTACATTATGTACATATTTTAATCTTGTATTTTATATTCTCAATTTTATGTCATATACTATGCCTCGTTTTAATTGAGATGCTTCTGGACCCCCCCCCCCAAAAAACCTAACAAACATCACAAAAAAGAATGGCACAGTTTATGTCACTGTGCTTGTGGCAGAATAGGGGTCACCAGGGTGAGTAACCTATTTTATGCCAATCTAGTTTTCTGCTAACTCAGGGACCAGCAGGTGGGACTTCAACTCAGCTGTGAGTAAGAGTCAGGATGGCTCAAGGGAGCAAACAAGATCTTCAGTCAGGTTTTCTCAAAATACTAGCCCTGATGGGCTGGCATTGTAGAATGAGAGTTGTGTTATATAGATAGTAAACAAGGACTCCAACTTCTTCTGAGTGACAAATTTTATTAAAAGACAAAAGCTTTTTGTTTGTTGGATAAGGAACTACTAGATTCCTTTTGACCTGTTGGATTGAGACAGAGTAACTAGCCTAAAGTCATCCAGTGAATTTTATGCTGAATTGAAGTCCAACTTTTACCACCCACAACCAGAGGTGGGTTTCAGCAGGTTCTGACCAGTTCTGGACAACCGGTAGCGGAAATTTTGAGTAGTTTGGAGAACCGGTAAATATCACCTCTGGCTGGCCCCACCCCCATCTATTCTCTGCCTCCCGTGTCCCAGCTGATCGGGAGGGAATGGAGATTTTGCAGTATCCTTCCCCTGCCACGCTCACTAAGCCATGCCCACAGAACCAGTAGTAAAAAAATTCGAATCTCACCACTGCCCACAACACTTTCCTTTCCAGATAAAGTCGTTGAGGTCTACGTTCAACTGGTTCTCCTTCGGGTTCTTCTACAACCCTAAAAATATTGGAAACAATGCCATGTTAGTTAAGACTGTGGCCCGACACATACATAATACAATCCTCCTCAGAATATTGTTACATGCAGTTAAATCAATGCATTTATTGTTGGACTGCCAGTATGAAATAAAAAAATAAATAAAAATACCCTTTCAGATTATTTGTTTCAACTCAATACGGTACTCCTTGCCCTGATAACATTCTTCACATATAGAAAAGTTCATTGTGAACCAAAGAAATGTTTGCAAAAGGCTATAAAAGATATGCCTTGGATGATGGCTTTTTCCAAAGGCATCGTGGCCTTTTTATGACTTCCCCCTAATAGTTTGGCTTGAGGGTAGATTCTTTAGACTTCTGACAAAAGTCAAGGGGTGATACAGGGTATAAAATGCGCGAGTTCCTGCTGGGATTTTTCCATTATAGAGTTAGAAATTTTCCAGGGTCGTAGCTTTTTTCCGTTTGAAACAGCCTTGAAACAGCTCGCAAACCCTGCATTGTGGTGTGGCCTGCAAAAGAGTTGGTTCCCCAGCTCTCAGGGTTCACATGCAAGAAGCCTAGCCAGCACCCACAAAGAACGCTGCTGTACTGGAAATATCTTTTCTGGGTTCGGTTCCAAGTGGGGGAAAAGACACTGGAAGCATGGAGGCTGTTTGGAAAGATGGTTTAATGGTGGACAGCAGGATCACATCAGTGGTGGATTCCTACCGGTGCGGTGCGGAGCGGAGCTCCAGTAGGAGCCTGGTGATGATGTCATTTTTGGTGCTTCACGTCCTGAGCTGTCGGGGAAAAAGCCCTCCCACCCGCCCTTGTGTGAATACTGACCTTTATTCTTCCTCTGAAGCACAGCTGAGAAGCTCCTCAGCTGTGTTTCGGCTTGTAATGACGTCCTGAGCATATGCGGAAGTGAAATCGCACAGTGGGACGTGATTTCACTTCCGCGCATGCTCGCAATGCACACCGGTAGCAAAAGTAACTGGAACCCTCCCCTGGATCACATGGTTTGAGGTCCTGGGGAAAAGGGGGATCACATCCCTCAAAGATGTTGAAGAAGAAGAGAAGGGGTGAGATGCTGAGAGTGCCTGAGTTTTATACCCGCTGTTGGGCCCCACCTTAAGAGTTTCCTGTTCCTGTGTAAGAAATGTATCCCATTGGCTGTCAGACTCCCAGGGGGAAGGGGTCTTAGCTAACTTTGTAGGCTTTTGTCTCTGTCCCACCAGGCTTGGCTGATGTAATCTTCTCGGGTGAGATGGTTTTGGGATTCCTATTATGGTTCTTCTTGTAGATGCTTGTTATGTAGAATAGACTGCCCATTGACAAAGATGGGGGGAATGAGTGATCTGGGCCCAGTCTTAATGGCCAATTGACAAAGGTGGGGGCTATTAAGAGTGAGTCTATTTCCTGCCTAAAAACATGTTTCTCCATTTTCTCATCCTGGGAAATATAATATTCTGCCTTTTTAATATTTCCAAAAATATTTCATTCCTCTAGGACAGCGGTTCTCAACCTGTGGGTTGCAACCCCTTTGGGGGTCAAACGATCCTTTCACAGGGGTCACCTAAGACCATCGGAAAACACATATTTCTGATGGTTTTAGGAACTGAGACACTGCTCCTCTATCCGTCTCCAGGTGGGTCCATCCACATGCAAATAGACTACTGCAAAAACAAAATCTGTACCATGGGAACTTCTGAGCATGCACAGAAGCTGAATTTCCAGCACTGCGCATGCGTCACCATCTTGTTTTCGGCTCTTTTTTTTTGCAATTTTTAAAAAAAATTTCAGCATTACGCATGCGTGCACGCACAAAGCGCACGCCCACCCATGAGGTGCGGCCACGCAGCGCAGGAGAAAGCGAACTGGCAGCGAGGTAAGTTAGAACCCACCCCTGAGTTCCTAGGTAGAGGCAGATTTGGGTCTCCTGCTTGGGCAGGGGGTTGGACTAGATGACCTGCAAGGTCCCTTCCAACTCTGTTAATCTGTTAATCTGAGTTTCCTAATAATTTTATTATTTTATCGTTGGGGGTCACCACAACATGAGGAACTGTATTAAAGGGTCGCGGCATTAGGAAGGTTGCGAACCACTGCTCTAGGAGGGGGGTAGGTGCTAACTTCCTACAATGCAAAGCTTTGTTCTCCCTGCCTTATCCTCCATGTGGTGACCCATGCATTGGAAGTGAGCTTTTGTGGTGACACAGTCATCAGACAGGTGGCTCTTTCTTCCTTCCCAGCTACTCTCACCATTGCCACACATACTTCCTCTGCTGGGTTTCCTCTCTGCGCTCCTCTGGATCTGCTTGATATCTGGGGTAAGAGCCAGGCTTAGTTGAAGAGTGAGTCTCTCCCCCCACATCTACTCTTGGAACTGACCGTGTTTAGTTTAGTTAACTTTAGTTTATTTAGTGTCACGTAGTGAATATTGCCAGTTGTATGTATATGCAGGCTGATGTATCCCTATTCTAATATTATGGTACATTCCAATACAAGCAGGACACGTGATGTGATCTTCTGCGCATGTGTGCATTCCTGATTCTCCATTATTCTCTTGTGTTTTGGCTCTGACCAGAACGGTCGCATTTAATTAGCAAGAATGTAACTATTCAGAATTTATTGTTTTTGTACCGAAATAAATATTTTCTATTAGACTTTTAATCTCGGTTTTATTGTCTAACTGTCTGTTTGTCAAGCATGTATGAGAAAGCAAGTATAAGTATGAACATAACATATTAACATATAAGTATAAACAGGTATAGGTATATACATAAGAAATGAGTATGAATAAATGGGGACGGTAGGACAGGGACGGTTAGGCACCCTGGTGCACTTATGCATGCTCACTTACAGCCCTCTTAGGAATAGGGTGAGGTCCACAATAGACAGTTTAAGGTTGAAGCTGTGAGGGTTTGAGGATGTAACAATGGAGTCGGGTAGAGTATTCCAGGCGTTGACCACTCTGTTGCTGAAGTCGTATTTACAATCGAGTTTGGAGCAGTTTACCTTGAGTTTGTATCTATTGTTTGCCCGTGTATTATTGAGGTTGAAGCTGAAGTAGTCGTTGACAGGTAGGACATTGTAGCAGACAATTTTGTATACTATGCTTAGGTCAGACTGTAGGCGGTGTAGTTCTAGGTTGTTCTCCCTCTCATGAACTGCCACCCATTGCTTCTTATTTATTTTATTTTTATTTAATTTAATTATTTGTCAAAACATGTACAGGATAATAGGTATGGTATAAACATAAACAAAAGCAAAGTAGGTTTTTTTATTTCTTCTGCTTTTATTATTTTTTACAAATAACTCAAGATGGCAAACATACCTAATATTTCCTCCTATTCTACCCACAACAATAACCCTGAGTTGAGCTGAAAGAATGTGACGGGCCCAAAATCAGGTGGCTTACATTGCTAAGGCGGGACTAGAACTCACAGTCTCTGGGTGATTGGTCCAAAGTCACCCAGTTGGCTTACATGGCTAAGGCGGGATTAGAACTCACAGTTTCTTGGTGATTGGTCCAAAATCACCCAGCTGGCTTACATGGCTAAGGCGGGACTAGAACTCACAGTCTCTAGATGATTGGTCCAAAGCAGGGGTGGGTTCCTCCTGGTTCGGACTGGTTTGCCCGAACCGGTAGCAACCCGCTGCTGACGTCATGATGATGTCACCGAACCAGATTGGTCGGTGCTGGTCGGTGGTCCTGGTCCATCTTTTTTTAAAAAAAAATTTGAATTTTTTTTTGAATTTTTTTTTCTTTTTCTTCCTTTCTGAGCATGTGCAGAAGCCGAGTTCCAGAACTATGCATGCAGTCGCCATCTTTTTTTCAGCTTTGGGGTTCTTTTTGGTTTTTTCCAGATTTTTCGTTACTGCGCATGAGCACGTGCCCACGACGCATGCCCACGCGGCATGGGAGGGAGAAAACCGGCAGTGAGGTAAGTTGGAACCCACCCCTGGTCCAAAGTCACCCAGCAGGCTTACATGGCTAAGACGGTACTGGAACTCACGGTCTCCTGGCTTCCAGCCTGATATCTTCACCACTAGACCTGTGGCTGAGCACTTCAGAGAAATGACACCTCGATATTAAGATATTAGCCAGCTCAAACTCCAGCCAGCTCTTTCACACATATGCCACACCTGCGTGAATTTTCCTTATATTACAGAGAGCACATCTGTCCACAACCACATCTGTCCACAAGCACAATCAAAATGACAAAATGTGTGTCATAGACTTTCAATGCAAGCCCTACCCTTTTGTACTTGCATTGCAATGTTGCAGGAAAGTATGTAAAGGGCAAAGTTTGCATCACAATGTTATGATACACGTTTGGTCACTCACCCCCCCCCCCTTTGCCAGCCTTGTGGGCACCTTTAATGCCTGCACTTCCAAACTCAAGAGCTCACAGGCAGCCAACCTCGTCATCATCACTCACCTCCACAGAAATGTCTCTTTTGTTAACTGACTTTTTTAAATAAAGTTTTTATTTTACAGTATTTCCAAAGTTAAAATACAAAATCAATTGTCCTTTTTAAATTCCTCAGTGGGATATAAACCCACAGTTCAGGACCACCTTGGATGGTGTTTTGATTCAGGGCTGTCCACAAGAGGCCGTCCAAAAGACAGGATGGTACCCAGAACCACGTCAACAAAACTCTGTCCTTCTTTTTTACATGCGTTATAGATAAAAATGATGGGGCTTTGGTCATCTTAACACCAAATGCCATTTTGACTTTTTGACTGCCCCCTGTGGACAACCCCCCCCCATGCGCAGAAGGCCTTGCGCATGCGCAGAGGGTTAAAAAAAGAAAATGGCGACGTCTGGGCAGGTGGGCGGAGACTCGCACTGCCGCCGCTACCGGTACGCCCAAACCGGGCCGAACTGGTAGCATTTCACCCCTAGAACATAGATTGATTGACTTGTGAGAGGAGGCTCTCTTACTTATGAAGGTATATTGGGGTATGTGGCTGTGTGTGATTATCACAGCATTTCTAAATAAAGCCAAGCTTCCTTAATAAAATTCCAGAGAGGATTTCCAGGGCTTTTGCTTGAGTGATATTCTTTAACAGAAAATATTTTTCCAAAATTTCTCCCTCCTTTGCTTTAAAAAAAAATCACCAAGATGCTGCAAATTTTATTAGGAAAAATAAATACATTGATGTGTTCAACTCTGCCAAATTAAAGCAGGAGGCACCATCGCCATCTCTTCTGGAAAGTCGGGGTTGCAACAGGGATGAAGAATTGGTGGGACCCACACAGATGTTATGTCACGATGTGAAATGTTGCCAGTTGAGCCTCTGTGCTATATCTCTTAGTTTTCTACTGTATTTCTAGATTTACTGTATTTTCTAATCAAGCAGACATGTGACATGTATTATTGCGCATGTGTGCATTCCAGGAGTCTCCTCCTTTCTTCTTCTCCTGCGAGCCTCGCCCGAGGCAGACGTGACTTCTTAGCTGAGACAATGTAGCTTAATAAGGCTTATATTTTTGTTACTTTTGTACTGAAATAAATATTTTGTTAACTAGAATTAAATCTCGGTTTTATTTTCTAAGTGAGAATGACTTCAAGGGAACAAGATCCTATATCGCCTCGATAGGAATAAATTCTTATTCCGTCATGTTAGAATTATAAAATCATAACTGTGGAAGGGATCTTGGAGGTTTTCCAGTCCAACATCCTCCCAGGGCAAGAGAAGTTATACCATCCCAGACAAATGACTGTTCGATCTTTTCTTTTTATTACTATTATAAATTTTATAAATTTTCTATTAATTAAATGTCTTTGTGCTTAATAAACATCGTGTTGTCTGGGTATATAATTTGCTTAACAATACAGATTCTATTCTTAATCTCCCCTCCTTTTTCCAACCACTGGTAAAATAAGTTCCATGTTTGATAATAATTCTGTGTCTTCTTTCTGTTTAAATTTCAATGTAAGTCTGTCCATTTCAACACAGTAATATCTTCTTAATTATCTCTTGGTCTTGCGGTGCTTCTTCATTTTTCCAATATTGTGCAAAGATAAGCCTCGCTGCTATTAAGACATGTAATATTAAATACATACTTTTCTTATCATTTTTTTCTGATATCATCCCTAATAAAAAGAAGTTCAGGTTTAAAGTCTACATGTTTCTCTATTATCTTTTCTAGCATTTTTTTCCCCTGTGTATTTTTTGCCCAAAATTTTCTTGCTTTAACACAAGTCCACCACATATGATAAAATGTGCCCATTTTTTAAAATTGCATTTCCAACATTTGCTAGACATATTTTTAAACATTTTGGCTAACCTTGCAGGTGGTAAATGCCATCTATAAAACATTTTATATACATTTTCTTTATAAGAAGTTGCCATTGTTATAGTTCCTTTCCCATACATTTTGCCATTTCTCTAATTCTATGTTATAGCCAAAGTCTCCCCACCCCCATTGCACCATTGTGTCTTCATCCTCCATTTTGAATGTTCAATCTTTTCTTGAAGATCACCCATAACTCCTGGAGACAACTTGTTCCATTAAATAATTGTTCTCACCAGTGGTGGGTTCCTACCAGTGCGGTCCACTCTATAGCACCGGTAGCGGTCTGCTGGTGATGTCACAGTACTGGTGCGGTCTGTTGCCGGTGTCTGGGCGCCGCCATTTTTTTTTTAATTTTTTTTTTTAATTTTCTTCTGCGCATGCCCAGAAACCTGACAATTAAGTCTTTCCCTATCCCTTCACTTGAAAATAATAAGAAGCTCACATTTGACACTTTTCCTTTGCTTTTGCCTAAAGCTTCCCAAAGTGGGCGTTTTCTGAAAGCTTAACCTTGTATACTGTTAATTTTATACAGTTTTATACTGTTATTCTTTAGACAAAAACATTGAGGACTGTTAAAAGATACTGTTCTTTTAACAGTCCTCAATATTTTCGTCTAAGGAATCCATGACTGAAACCAAAAATGCTGTATGAGACTTGCTTGTCTTTTAACTATAGCATTTTCTGCATATAAAGGTTGCTGTGTTTCATGTAAGGTATAAAATAGCAAAAATAGTAGTAGTAACATCTCTCTGAAATAACTAATATATGACCGACAAGCCACGCCCACCCAGTCACATGGCTGGCAAGCCACACCCACAAAATAAGCCACGCCCACAGAGTGGTAGTAAAAAAATTAGGAACCCGCCCCTGGTTCTCACTGTCAGGAAATTCCTCCTTATTTCCAGGTTGGATCTCCCTCTGATCAGCTTCCACCTGTTGCGTCGTGTTGCCCTCAGGTGCTGAGAATACATTAGCTCCCTCTTCTCTGTGACAGATCTTCAAGTATGGGAAGACTGTTATAAACTCTTACTTCTATCTTTTGCCAAGTCCTGTTGCAAACCTCTCGTATTTACAAAGGGCTTAATTTCTTATTAATATATCAAAGAGCATATGACTGGCAATATTTTTGTTTGCAAATATGACTTACATTAATTAAACAATTACATTCTTTAAACAACAACCAATTAAATTAACTAATAAAATGAATGGCATTAATTAATTATTAATTAATACAATTAATTAATTAAAGAACCAGTTTGGTATGGTGGTTATGGCGCTGGCCTAACAGCCAGGAGACAGTGAGTTGTAGTCCTGTCTCAGGCATGAATGCTGGCTGGGCCTATCACTCTCTTTCTCAGCCCAACCTACCTCACAGGGTTGTTGTTATAGGGAAAATAGGAAGAAGAAGGAGTAGCATGTATGTTCACTGCCTTGAATTACTTATGCAAGTAATATTTTATTTATTTAATTAGATTTTAAAAAAATCTAATTAAAATGTGTTCGTTGGTAAACTTTTGTAAAATCTCTCTGGTTAATATTAAACGCTGCCTTAGGCACTCCCCTCGGTCATTGGTTAAGTGCAGACAGGACTTCATTGAGAGTTTTGCAAGAGCAAACCCTTGATTTTAGGGGTAATTTGGCTGACTGTGTAGACCAGGGGTGGGCAAACTACACTCTTTGAGGACCTGTGGACTTCAACTCCCAGAATTCCTGAGCCAGCCATGCATGCATGGCTAGCTCAGGAATTCTGGGAGTTGAAGTCCACAGGTCCTCAAAGAGCTGTAGTTTGCCTATCCCTGGTGTAGACAGAACATCCAGGATGAATATCCTGAATAAAGTTACAGTCTGAATGTTACACTAGGAAAAGTGTGTTGCACTAAGTCTGGCTGCTATTGGAGGAGAAGGCAGATGTGAAATGGATTGCTCCATCCCAAATGTGGCTTGATGTTGCATCATAGGAAATGACCACATTTGTTTGAATGTATTGAGCCAATTTCCCTCCGTCTTTCTAAACGTATTTCACTCGTGTGATTTCCTTTATTTATGTTAAAATGCAAGCCGTGACTTGACACTGGAACCAACTTCCCTGTAACATAACTGTGAGCTGAGTTTGTAAACAAAACCGAATGAGACTTTACACTGCTCTCGAGAATGACTAGGCGCTTTCGTATGTTCATTCTACATCATTCCTGGAGAAAACACGTCACTGGTCTGGGATTTTTAAAAAAATCATTATCATTTCTTGACTTTCAACAAATCACAAGCAGTTTATAATCTTTACAAAGATGCTTGGCTTCATTGGCAGGCTGATCTTATTTCCCTAGGAACAACATACTGTGCCTTCCAGAGTGATCCATACACAGTTTGGCCAAAATAACAGAATGAGGACAGACTTTAAATCACATTAACAATGGCTGGGAGATACAGTGAAAATGCAGTAAGAAGTGTAAGTAAAACAGTTCCACCCAGAGGTGGGTTCGCACCGGTTCAGGCGAACCGGTAGTTAAGATTCCGCGTAGTTCGGCGAACCATCAAATCCCAACACTGGCTGGTCCCGCCCCCGCTCGTTTTCTGGCCTGTTTTCTGGGCCTTTTTCTGGGCTGTTTTCAGGCTGTTTTTTGAGCTGTTTTTGGCCCGAAAATGGCCAAAAGAGCCCCAAAATAGCCTGAAAACAGCCCCCCCCAAAAAACAGCCTAAAAATGGCCCCAAAATGGTCTGAAAATGGCCAAAAAAGGGCCAAAAAACAGGCCAAAAATGGGCGGGGTGGGGCCAGCCAGTAGTGGGATTATCCCCAACCAGCTGAATCCTACCTCTGCCTTTGAGGTGAGTGGCCGGGAGGCGGGGCTGGGTATGATGAGTGATGTCACCCACCCAGTCACATGACCAACCGGCCATGCCTACCCAGCCATAGAACAGGTTAAGTTATTCAAGTCCCACCACTGGTTCCGAAGAGCTGAGGTGGCGCAGTGGTTAAAAGCAGCACTGCAACTACTTCAGTGACTGCTAGTTCAGCACTTCAGCTGTTCAAATCTCACCAGGCTCAAGGTTGACTCAGCCTTCCATCCTTCTGAGGTCGGTAAAATGAGGACCCAGATTGTTGGGGGCAATATGCTGAACTCTGTAAACCGCTTAGAGAGGGCTGTAAAGCACTATGAAGCGGTATATAAGTCTAAGTGCTATAAGTCTAAGTGCTATTGCTATTCCACCTTCTAAGCAAGTGTCTTACTGACAGTTCAACAGGTAGGAATCACACACACTGCACAGACACACACTCAGAGTGAGGGGCATTGTTTGTACAGCTCACTCCAGGCCTTCAATTTCCAACAATTCCCAACAATTCCCTCCAATTTCCCTTTTCCTTCTCTGTTAAGTAATTATAAATAAGGGAGCAGGGATTTTCATATCTTTGTAATTCTTCTATAAACCCCTGTTTCAGGGTTTCAAGCTCAATAACGCACAAATGCTTGAACTAAATAAGGAAATAATCACAGTTATAACCAAGTGGATATGAGTCATTTTTAAGAGAGGAAACTTCTCAGCATGTGCTGTATTAAAGGTGGGTCCTCTTTTGTCCCTAGGTTTCCTGCATAGAAGGGAAACGGATTCTCATAGTCAAGAATCTCATGATGCTAAAAGAAAATAAGTTGGAAGTGAGATCTGAGACTTTTAGCACCTTCAACCTCCTGGCCAGCTGGGAATCAAGGACATTTCCTGGGGGGGGGGGGAATATTAATAGAAAAAGGCTGCCCAGTTTTTATCCGAAAGTAAAATACCAATATTAATACTATGCAGTAATTTCTCCACGCGCCCATCCCTCTCTATAAAGCCTTAGTAAGACCACACCTAGAATACTGCATCCAGTTTTGGTCACCGTGCTATAAAAAAGATGTTGAGACACTAGATGACCTACAAGGTCCCTTCCAAATCCGTTATTCTGTTATTCTCATGATCCTTGAGAATTAAAGAATAAATAGCTTTATATGATGCTTTCCCACAATAATAGCCCTCCAAGGCCCATCTTTTGACAATGTTTTGTTACTTGCAATGACTAAAAAGATACCTCTAGCTGTGTTGTGGCCCATCCGCAGCGTGTGCAGCCTGGGCCTTTGGAACCTTCAGTGCCTCTTGGCAGTGCTGAGAAAGGAGGGGCTACTACTCCTTTCCTGAATGCAAGAGCATGCAGGGCTGCTAAGAGGCAGAAAGGTCTACTCGAGAGGAGGTCTACTCGAGAGTAAGACTTGGGGCTAATTGGCCACTCCCCTAGTCTATTTAAGAAGAGTCGATGCAGCTGGGAAACTGCAGAGAACAACTTGGGAAAAATCCGTCTGAATCATAGTTTGTTTTCGTGATACCTGTTTTGTGTTTCTCTGTCAGCGTCTTGTTATCAGAGACTGGACTCTAGGAACTTTGCCAACGCTAAGAAGCTCCGTGAGCTAACTGGACTTAATTGGCTCGTCATTGTTTGAGAACTCTTTGAACTAATCCCGGCTACTAAGGAAGTAATTAGTAGCTGGTTGTTTGCCAACAAAGACTTTTTGTAATTTGGTGTGTGCATTCTTTACTGATAACAGTTTGATTAGTAAAAGTATTGCTTTAAACCTGTTCGTGTGGCTGTGTGCTTCGTGGGGACAGAACAAGTTGGGACAAAATGCAAAATAGAGACAAAAGCCTCTACAGTTCTTGTTCCTTTTTAGCTGAGTCATTCGAAGTGCCATTGGGTCTGCCAGTCACTCAGTTTAAAGGGTTTCTGGAATTTTTCCAATGTCACTTTTCTTTGTCATCATCTCCAAATTTAACTCATTGCTTCTATTTAAAGAAAATTTAGGGACAAATTTAAAAAAAGCACCAGTTTCAACCCAGAATCTGGAGGGATTCCATTTCTAATTTCCCTCTACTGAGCAAATTGTCCATTTACTCTTTGCTCTCTATTTCTTAGCTAGAAAGCAGTCCATAAAAGGACAGTTTATGCAAGTGCCTTGTCACGGTGTGAATATTGTCAGTTGTGAGTCTATGCAGGATGATGCACCCCTATCCTAATATTATGGTACATTCCAATACAAGCAGAACACGTGATATGATGTTTTGCGCATGTCTACATTCCTGATCCACCATTATTTTTCTTCTGCCTTGACTGTTGACCTGAATGGTCGTGTTACTCGGCAAAATGTAGTTTATTCAGGATTTATTGTTTTTGTACTGAAATAAATATTTTCTATTAGACATTTAATCTCAGTTTCATTTCTAACTGTTTGGATTCCAAGTAAAGATCCAACATCGCCTCTATGAGATTTTATTCTCATCCTAACAAGCCTTTCATGAGGAACTTTATCAAGGGATTTAAAAAAAAAAAAAACCAAGCATACAATGGCGACAGGACCACTTCCATCCACAGGCCCACCAAAAACATCTAAAACCATGATTTATCTTTGCAGGACTCACACTGATTCCCCTTCAGCAAGATTTGTTCTTAGTCATTTTTCTTTGATGACTAGTTCTCTCAGTATTTATATATGTTACTTTGACCTGCCTATAATTTTCCAGGTGGCCCCTAAGACATTTTTAAAAATTGATGTCACATCAACTACCATCCAGACCCTCACCACCAATCCTGATTTGAGAACAAGTTATATATTTTGGCCAGCAATTTCATATTTACTTTCTTTAGGAACTTTTCCATGGATGCTACCAAGATAGAATGATTTATTATTTTATAGTCTCTCGTGATATCCTAGAATAATTTTCTCATGGTGCTTCAATTTGCTTTAGCTTTCTGACTCTTCCCTTTAAAAAAATTAGGACAGGGATCTCTTTTATATTCTACAATAAAGAGAGATGCAAATAATTAATTGGTACATGATCACCACTTGAGATTAAATTTAGGGTTGCCTCCCCTTTGGTAAGTTCCAGGACCAACTCTTGTAACCCAAAAGTTTGACAAACTTTATTTAGATTTGTTTGTCATAGCCTGAGTATTAATATACTCAAGTCTACATGAGGATAAAAGCCTCTTTGATTTCCTTCCCTAAATTAGGGCTAACCCCATTATTTGACCAGATACACAGGTGCATTCTCAGGATGCGCCAACTCAGGAAGCTCAAACTTCCCAAGGAGCTGCTGATACAGTTCTACAGAGGAATTATTGAGTCTGTCATCTGCACCTCTATAACTGTCTGGTTTGGTTCTGCAACCCAACAAGACAGACACAGACTTCAGAGGATAATCAGAACTGCAGAAAAAACAATTACTGCCAACCTGCCTTCCATTGAGGACCTGTATACTGCACAAGTCAAAAAGAGGGCCGTGAAAATATTTACTGACCCCTCGCATCCTGGACATAAATTGCTTCAACTCCTACCCTCAAAACGTCTCTATAGAGCACCGCACACCAAGACAACTAGACACAAGAACAGTTTTTTCCCGAACGCCATCACTCTGCTAAACAAATAATTCCCTCACCACTGTCAAACTATTCACTAGGCTGCATTACTATTACTATTAGTTTTTCTCATCGTTCCTATCACCCATCTCCTCCCACTTACGACTGTATGACTGTAACTTGTTGCTTGTATCCTTACGATTTATATTCATAATGATTGTTTCCTGATTGCTTACTTGAACCCTATGACAACCATTCTTGACAAATGTATCTTTTCTTTTATGTACACTGAGAGCATATGCACCAAAGACAAATTCCTTGTGTGTCCAATCACACTTGGCCAATAAAGAATTCTATTCTATTCTATTCTATTCCATTCCCTTCCCTTCCATATTTTCTTTTCTATTCTATTCTATTCTATTCTATTCTATTCTATTCTATTCTATTCTATTCTATTCTATTCTATTCTATTCTCCAGAATCTAATTTATGATTGTGGCTAATAGTGTCGCTTATAGAAATTCTGTGAAGGAATCCAATTCTCTTTTGATAGAAACAATTGGACCTCCCCCAGTGCATCCTTCCCAGGTCTTTCTATAGCAGGGATCTCCAACCTTGGCAACTTTAAGACTTGTGGACTTCAACTCCCAGAGTTCCTCAGCCAGCAAAGCTAAAGTCCACAAGCAAATCTGGCTGAGGAACTCTGGGAGTTGAAGTCCACAAGTCTTAAAGTTGCCAAGGTTGGAAACCCCAGTAAAGTTCCTATCCCACCAATTCTTTCCACTCTACCAGCTTTTAATGTTTGCACAGAAGCACTACATTGTTCACTTTTTCAAAAGTTCTGGCTTTTTCCCTCTTGACTGTCATAGTCTTCCATTAATTTCCTTGCCAAATTGGATCTGTCCTTCACAACATTTCCTGAAATATCTACCTTTTTCCAGATCAGAAAATGCCCAACATCTGCGGCCCTTCCTCCAAGAATTGGCTTAAAAATGCTATACCACCTTGTCTATGTTAACATCTTTGACATGCCATGCAAGATAATATTTTTACTCAAAAGTATTTTGATGTGCATCATGATTGTCTCCTCTTCCACCCCCCACCCCACTCCCAAAGCTGCTAAGACGAAATATAGGATGGGACCTGTGGACCAGAGTATTTTGCAAATCTCTCTTGTGCAAGCTTCTTCGAAACGAGAATGAGAAACTTTCCAGATGGCCGGCTTGTCCAATGTAAACCTTTGCAAAGATTGAACATACTTGGATTAGTTTGTGAACATCTTTATCTTTGCATTTCCAAGCTGATTTAGTGTGGGAGGATGCTGGGATATTTGCTGAACACACTAACCAACCCGCCAAGTAGAAGAACCAAGAGTTACCAAGCCACAGGTTTTCTGAGTTGCATTTGAACATCTTTGTCACGAGGTGAACATTGCCAGTTGAGCACCTCTGCAATATTTCTAGGTTTATTGTATTTTCTAATCAAGCAGACATGTGATATGTTCTACTGCGCATGTGTGCATTCCAGGAGTCTCCTCCTTCTTCTCCTGTGAGCCTCGCCCGAGGCAGACGTGAATTCTTACCTGAGAAAATGTAGCTTAGTAACATTCATATTCTTTTGTTACTTTTGTACTGAAATAAATATTTTGTTAATTAGAATTGAATCTCGGTTTTATTTTCTAAGTAAGGATGACTTCAAAGAAGCAAGATCCTATATCGCCTCAATAGGAATAATTCTTATTCCGTCAATCTTGCTCATCTGCACATCTGCAGGTAACTGGCTCCCTTCAATAAACAATCAATAAATAGGTTATAGTTTCCATTTCCTTGCCCCTTACCATTTGTCTGCTTATCCCCTGAAGACACAATTCTAGTCCTTGGAAAGCTAGCTAGCTGGATTGTGTAAAAGGCCACCTCGGGGTGTTCTGTGCACAGGACATGAAGAACCTGATAAAGGATTGAAGAAGGCATGGCCAATCCAGAACAGAATTATTTTTCTATGAATGGATTTGCCCCTCTGCCATATAATTTTGCTGAAGAATAAGGACTCTTCATTTCCTGCTTAGTCTAAGGCAGAAATACAATTTATTGGGAAGTTAACTAGTCAGGAGAATGGGTAGAGCAGAATGGAAGGGTAAGAGAGGACGCCCAAAGCCCTGCGGGTAGAAAACTCTTGTGGATCAAAACAGAAATCTCCCTGCCAAAGAAGGGAGAAACCTTCCTGAGATGTCTTGGATTTGGATGATTGTAGAAAAAGGGGCGAAACAAAATTGGGCTTCTTGGACTAGAGATAGAAATGGAGTAAAATGGCAATTGTTTGGGGATTAACCTCCTTCAATTTTAGGCATTATAAGAAGAGGGACATTGGCCCTCCATAGGCCAGCAAAAGTAAATTGTCTGGAAAATCTCCCAAATTTGATATTCTATTCACAGGTGACTCACAATCCTTTGAGGCTGCAGATTGCTCAGATTTTGGGAGTCGCTCATCCTACAGTAATTTGGTTTGCCCAGCATCCCTGCAAACAAATTTCAGTTCATTTGAATTCTGATCATATGATCTACCTATATGCTCTACACCCGTGGTGGCGAACCTATGGCACGCGTGCCACAGGTGGCACGCGGAGCCATTTCGGCTGGCACGCCACGGGTCCGCCATCGAACTTCCGGGTTTCTGGCACGCATGCGCAGAGCTACCAGAAACCGAAACTTAACTTCGGCTTCTTCACTTCGGCTAAGCGTCGGCGGAGGGGGGAGGGCGAGGGCGATGAATATTGATGAGGCTGCTCCGGCTCTATTATGCAATTGGAGCGGCGAGGTGAAGGCGCAGGCAGAATGGAGGTGGGGAGCTGCGCGGCGCTCGTAAGGCTGGCACTTCAGCCACAGCAGTAGCCAGCCGCCGCTGCCTGCACGGGGGGCTTTCTTTCAGTCCGCCCGGGCCGTTGCCTTCCACCTCACCCTCCTCTCCCGTGCCTCGCAGCCAAGGCGGGCAGCCACCATGGAACCGGGACAGAAGCAGCTGTAAGGGAGAAGCGGAGCCCCCCTCCCCAGCCTCCCGAGGAAGAAGACAACAGAGAGCGAGAGCAAGAGCGGCTCGCCCCCGACCTTCCTCCTCGCTCCGCCACGCAGAGAGGCCCCTGCTCCGTGAGGTAATTGTCCAGGGCCATTTTAATGCTTGGAAAACGGGTGTGTGTGTGTGTCTGTGCTTGGTGCTCGAGGCTGGGGGGCGAGATTGAGCGAATGGCCGGGTAGGTTCCCTTTCAGGGAGGGGGGAGGCAGTTTTTTAACCCGCGGGGGGGTTTGCTCCTGTTGGCCAGGAGGATCTCTCCCTCCTTTCCCTCATCCGGATTCCATTTCTTCTCCCCCCACCCAGCCGCCTTTCTTTGGTTTTGGCCCTTAGGGGTTCCTGGGTGGGCGCGTGGACCGGGGACGGAGCGCCGCACGGGCGGACTGAGCGCAGCTGCACCGGCTTTGGCAGCTGTTGCCTTATCCCGACCCCTGGCTGAGTTGGGGGATTGTTTGTGCTGCTCCAGATCTTGTCCGTTGGTTTGGGGGCTTGGTAGCGAAGGTGTGTGCCCTGAAATAGGCGGCGGTGTGTGCCAGGGACCGACCCCTTGGTGGTTATCATTTTGATCGTCTGGGAATAGGGGTCATTTGGGGGGGCATGAAGAGTGGTTCGGGCTGTCTTGAGATCCTATTCAGAGGGGGGGGAGTTCTTGGTGTACTTTTGATTGCATCTTTCTTCTGTTTTGTATATCCGTGGTGGTCTTTTGCCTTCTTAGGTCTTGTTTTTGAACTTTTAAAATCTTTAAATGTTATTTTTTATTGGTGAGGGTGGCTGGCTGCTGCCCGGCAGCAGGAAGAGGAGGGGGCGGTTGCGCAGGCTGGGCGGCTCATGCAACCGCCCCCTCCTCCTCCTGCTGCCAGCCTCACGCTCCTGCTGCTGCCCGGAGTGCGAGGCTGGCAGCAGGAGGAGGAGGGGGCGGTTGCGCAGGCTAGGCGGCTCGCGCAACCGCCCCCTCCTCCTCCTGCTGCCAGCCTCACGCTCCTGCTGCTGCCCGGAGTGCGAGGCTGGCAGCAGGAGGAGGAGGGGGCGGTTGCGCATGCGCAGTAGATGTGCGCATGTGCAGTGCGGGCGCATGCATGGTGCGGGCGCATGCATGTGGGTGTGGGTGTGCATGCGCAGGGGGGGCCACGCATTGCATTTTAGGTAGTGGCACGCGGGAGCGCTGGTGGGTGTGCGCGCGTGTATTTTTGGCACGCGAGCCGAAAAAGGTTCGCCACCACTGCTCTACACTATTAAAAAGATGTTGAGAGTCTAGAAAGAGTGCAGAGAAGAGCAACCAAGATGATTAGGGGACTGGAGGCTAAAACATACGATGAACGGTTGCAGTAACTGGGCATGGCTAGTCTAGTGAAGAGAAGGACCAGGGGAGACGTGATAGCAGTGTTCCAATATTTGAGGGGCTGCCACAGAAAGGAAGGGGTCAAGCTATTTTCCAAAGCTCCAGAAGGCAAGACAAGGAATAATGGATGGAAACTGATCAAGGAGAGATTCAACCTAGAAATAAGGAGAATTTTTCTGACAGTGAGAACAATCAACCAATGGAACAGCTTGCCTTCGGAAGTTGTGGGAGCTTCATCACTGGAAGCTTTCAAGAAGAATTTTTTGAATGCTCTAGCAGCATTTGGAGATATAGCAATACCAATAGCACTTAGACTTATATACCGCTTAATAGTGCTTTACAGCACTCTCTGTGGGGGAGGGTTATAGAGTCAGCATTTTGCCCCCCCCCCAACAATCTGGGTCCTTATTTTACCGACCTTGGAAGGATGGAAGGCTGAATCAACTTTTAGCCGGTCAGGATCGAACTCCTGGCAGTTGGCAGAATTAGCCTGCAATACTGCATTCTAACCACTGCGCCACCATGGCTCTTATCATCTCAATCACTCAATCAAAAAGAATAAATGAAATCTTAAATCAGTATTTTAACTAATGGCTGTAACTCTTAACACACTTAGATATTTTCTATGTTTTACAATTACCTTTAGAACTTGTTAGCTTCATTGGTTAAAAAAAAAAAGAGATGCTTATTCGGAATAGCGAATAAGATAGCATATTCTCCTTCACCATTCTGTTTGTCTTCTCCCTCCACCCTCACCCCATGCATTTCATTGATCATATTAAGCCACGGATTTAGTGGTTTTACAAGAATATCCGCTTCCGCAGCTGTATCTTTTACATGAGACTAACTGCATTCTTTTGCAGAAATGAAAATATTTATCAGGCAATATTATTGTGTAGTTGTTCATACAGTGGACTCTATTTAGAAAGATGGAAGAATGAACGACAGATTGGGGGGAGCAGTAAGGAAGGTGTTGGACTGAGACCAGGGCCCAGGGGGTCCACAGAGAGGAATGGGGAGAAGGGAAACAATGAAATGGGGGATAAGACGTAATGATGCAATCACCAACATTTTCTTTCATAGCATTGTGTGCTAGTGTGTAAGGGGTACAGCTTGTATCATGACTTCACAACACATCATTTTAAAAAAATGATTAAACATTTTAAAAATGAAGATAAAAATTAATCCAAACCATTATTTATTTATCTACCAAATTTATAGCATAAAGAGAAAAAATAGGAAGACAAGCAAAAGTTAAAAGTGCAAGAAAAAAAGACAAAAGAAATACAAATAAGTGGTTTCCAATCCTCTTTACAGCTGTTATAAGTACAATTATAAATTTTACCTCTAATTTCTCTAAAGTTACACTGTGACCTTTTCCCCCTCTAATCTGTTCTGTCTAATCATCAAAACGATAAATTATAATCTCTTTGTTTTACACAAAAAAGTCCATACAGGGTTTCAAGTCAACAATAAATGCAGATACTGTCTTTGTTCTGATTGAAGAAGTCAATTTGGCCATCTCAGCAAGTTTCATCATTTTTTTAATTAACAATTCTTCCATTATAAATATTACCATATCTTTCCATCTTTGGACACACAATAATTCTGGTGTAATTATCATATCCACAAATAAACTTCCACGACTTTTGTTCCAAATGTTTGTCCATCTGTACCAAAAGAAAGAACGTTGGTCTCAATTGTATATTAATCTTTAATATCTTCTGGATCAGGGTATGCACAAATCCAAAACTGTCTAGCTATATTACATTTTATTTATTTATTTATTTATTTATTTATTTATTTATTTATTTATTTATTTATTTATTTATTTTTATTTTTGTCAAGTACGTGTTGGTAATATACATAGATATAACATTGTTTATATACATAAGATGGGTACTGATAAGAGGGAACATTAGGACAGGGACGGTAGGCACGCTGGTGCACTTATGCACGCCCCTTACTGGCCTCTTAGGAATCGGGTGAGGTCAACAGTGGACAGTCTAAGGGTAAAGTTTTGGGGGTTTGGTGACAAAACCACAATGTCAGGTAGTGAGTTCCAGGCATTTACCACTCTGTTGCTAAAGTCGTATTTTCTACAGTCAAGTTTGGAGCGGTTCACTTTGAGTTTGTATCTGTTGTGTGCTCGTGTATTGTTGTGGTTGAAGCGGAAGTAGTCATTGACAGGAAGGACGTTGTAGCAGATAATTTTATGAGCTATGCTTAGATCGTGCCAAAGGCGACGTAGTTCTAAGCTTTCTAAGCCCAGGATTTCAAGTCTGATTGCGTAAGGTATTCTGTTGCGAGTAGAGAAGTGGAGGACTCTTCTTGTAAAGTATCTCTGGACACTTTCTAATGTATTTATGTCCGATATGCGGTGTGGGTTCCAGACAGATGAGCTGTATTCAAGGATTGGTCTGGTGAATGTTTTGTATGCTCTGGTTAATAGTGTGATAAATGACCATCTTCTTTGTTGATCTAAAACCTGTTAATGCATAAATTATTTTATTTTTCCCATTAAAAAATCTTCCAAAACCAACATCAAATCATCTGCAAAAAGCCTTTAACGTATAAATTTCTTTTTTTTAATCATCTTTACTCTCACAATGCTCTCAACTTGCCATATATCTCTAGTCCAGAGGTCTTCAAACTTGGCAACTTTAAGACTTGTGGACTTTAACTCCCAGAATAGCTGGCTGGAGAATTCTAGGAGTTGAAGTCCACAAGTCTTAAAGTTGCCAAGTTTGAGGACCCCTGATCTAGTCAGTATTTCAAGAATCAAAATAAACAAGATAAAAGAAAGTGGGCATCTTTGTCTTGTTCCTTTTTGTAGGGGTTTGGACTAGAAGACCTTCAAGGTTCCTTCTAGCCCCATGAGTCTATGTTTCTATGTATCTCCAGTAACATTGTTGGTCTGTCTGGTCCAGACACTTTTCCTGGTGTAATCGTTTTTATAGCTTCAGAAATTTCCTGATTGTTATAGGTCCATCTGTCTCTGTTTCTCTGTAAACCTCAATACATTTTGGGTTTTTAAAAAAATATATTCATCTATTTTTCCCCAGAGAGACAATTTATCTTTTATACAAGTTGGAATAATGCTGTTTTATAATGCCACATTAGCAATATTATATTAATACAACATTTTCCTCTTGTAGTTTCAATATTGTTTCCTTTTTCTTTTGCGAACTCAGCTTTTTTGCTTTACTAATTTCATTTTTATTTCCATTTCTCTTACTATTAACACAGATAACTGTCACTGTGAAAGCTTAATTTGTTAAGAAATACTTACCTTCTCTGGAATTTAATTTTTTTTCTTTTCTCTATCTCATGTAAAATACCGTATTTTTCGGAGTATAAGACGCACCGAAGTATAAGACGCACCTTAGTTTTGGGGGAGGAAAACAAGGAAAAAAGGCCTCTGCCTCCCAGCAATTTGCCAAACAGCAAACAGCCCAGATGATATACACTGTTTGCTGTGTATTTCTGTGCATGTGTGCCTGACCCATAAAAATAGCAAAGAATTGGAGAAATGTACATTATGGCAGTATATTAATCCCAGAAAGTTTTCTTAAATGTAATCACACTAACTCCTCCCAATTATTTAAATAGATCTACTCCAAACATGACTAAGTCAGGGTTTAATTCAGCTGCCTAATTTTAATACTAATACTTAATACTAAAACAGGACATTTCAGATTATACTTTTACAGATCTTTAAAGTTGATGTGGCTTTCTGCTATTTAAAAGAAGATACAATAGCACTGGGCCTCCTCAGAGCAAGAATTTATTTTTAAAAGCTTCTTCATTTTGTTAAGTTGTCTAGAACAATAATAAAGCAGTCTTTAAAAAATAAGTCTTATAATTTGAACACTCTACAAACATTTAACAAAATAACATATTAACAGAATCTGCCTCTACCTAGGATAGAACTCACAACCTCCTGACTGTGAGGCAAGAGCTCTACCTCTAGGCTACAGTAGCTGTAGCTTACCTCCTTGCAATTTCAGCAGTGTAACATTGCCAGCAGTTTATCTCCCAGCATTTTGTCTCATTACAGCCACCGTAGTTAGTTTCATTTTACCATGTGGCTTGTAAGCCTGTCAGCTGTAGGTCGGGAGGCATATAATCTCTTTGTGTGCTATTAAGGCTTCTGTTTCTGTTCTTTTTGCTGCAAAGAGGTAAATTGTTGGCAGGCAGAGGCCAAAGGGTGGGGTGGCTGGGTGGGGCTACATTCGGTGTATAAGACGCACCCAAATTTTCACCCTCTTTTTGAGGGTAAAAAGGTGCATCTTATACTCCGAAAAATATGGTAGCTTGTGTTTTCTCTTGCCTCTTTCTTTTGAGTTCACTATTTTGTTGCATGACATAACCTCCAGTAACCTTGACTTAATTGTAAGTCAAATCATTCTTAAATCAGTATCTTTATCTAAATAATTTTCAACAAAACTCTTTTTGTTTCTTTTCACAATCCTCCTCTTATAGCTTCTTTCTGTAACAACGTTTCATTTAGTCTCCATATAAAAGAACTGGACTTCCTTTGATAAATCAAACTCAAAAGATGATGATCCAAAAAGTATTTGGTAGTATCTCTACTTTAGAAACATTAGTAGCCAACCGCTTTGAAATCCAAGTCACATTTATTCTTGAAAAGGATCCATGTCTTTCAGAAAAATATGTATACTTCCTTGAATTGCCTTTTTTCCTGTCTCCATATAGCAATGAGCCACAAATTGTCAATCAAATTCAAAGAAGAAAACTTTTGGTAATTTGCCTTGAGAGATTTCAATATTTTCCTCAGAAGTTCTATCTAGTTGTGGGAAGATGACTCCAGTCCAATGCCCCATCAAAGTCCAATTTTCATAAGAAAAAAACCATACAAATATCATGTATGGAGCCGAGATGGTGCAGTGGTTAAATGCAGCACTGCAGGCTACTGCTAGTTCAGCAGTTCAGCTGTTCAAATCTCACTGGCTCAAGGTTGACTCAGCCTTCCATCCTTCTGAGGTGGGTAAAATGAAGACCCAGATTGTTGGGGGCAATATGCTGAACTCTGTAAACCGCTTAGAGAGGGCTGTAAAGCACTATGAAGCGGTATATAAGTCTAAGTGCTATTGCTATTGCTATATCATCATTTTGATTGTATCTTGACTTGTTGAGAACACCTCAACCAGGAAGTACCAGGCTTAGAAAGCTTAGAACTACGTCGCCTTCGGCACGACCTAAGCATAGCTCATAAAATTATCTGCTACAACGTCCTTCCTGTCAATGACTACTTCCGCTTCAACCACAACAATACACGAGCACACAACAGATACAAACTCAAAGTGAACCGCTCCAAACTTGACTGTAGAAAATATGACTTTAGCAACAGAGTGGTAAATGCCTGGAACTCACTACCTGACATTGTGGCTTCGTCACCAAACCCCCAAAACTTTACCCTAAGACTGTTCACTGTTGACCTCACCCGATTCCTAAGAGGTCAGTAAGGGGCGTGCATAAGTGCACCAGCATGCCTACCGTCCCTGTCCTAATGTTCCCTCTTATCAGTACCCATCTTATGTATATAAACAATGTTATATCTATGTATATTACCAACACGTACTTGACAAAAATAAATGAATAAAATAAAATAAAATAAAAATAAACTCCTCCTTGGCTCCAGGGTTCATTGACTGCCTTTGGGCCAACTTTTGCTACTGTGGAGGTTAAATTGCAGCTTTAAATTTCATGAGAGGGGGAAAAAAATTATGTCTCCGATGCCTTTATCATTGTGATGGAAGTCTCTGATCCTGTGGATACCGGATGCTTCTTTTGCAAATTGGTGGTCAGGCCATCCCCACAGTTTTCATTGGGAATTTACAGGTAGTCCTCAACTTATGACTGGCTGCTTAGCAACTGTTCAAAGTTACAACAAAAACCCTCCCCCCCCCAAAAAAAGATATTTACAACCTGGTTTTGAAGTTTCAAAGTCAGCCCCTTCCCTGCTGTCACGTGACTGCATTTTGAGCAGTCAACAACCAATAGGCAGGCACAGATGTTTGCAACGCCCCAAAGTCACAAGATTTACAACATTTTTTGCCGGAAACCAGGGTTTACTTCTGCTTTCCGGCAACAACTGGCCCACAGCGAACAATGGCTTCGCTTAACAACTGCAGCATTCGTTTAATGACTGCCGCAAAAAGGATAGTCAAAATGGATCTGGTCACATGGCAACTCGCTTTATGACTGTTACAAGGTACAACCTTAATTGCCGGGCTAAATTTTGGTCCAGGTAGAAAGAGGGGCCTCTCGACCATCAGGCAGCCTTCTCTCTCTATGAAAAGCTCAGATTTCCTGGAAAAAGGCTGGGGAAATGCAGGGAGGGGATACTGAAAACAGAGGGCTTGGGGCTCATTCCTTTCGCCTCTCCCTGTGTAGAATTGCAGGTAGGATGGGAAGGATAGGTAATTTAGACACAAAATTACATTCAATTCATTTTCAAATCATTGCATGCAGAATTAAGGTTCCCTCCTATTGACAATGGTGAGAGGCATGGAGACCAGTGGTGGGTTCCTACCGGTACGGTCCATTCTATAGCACCGGTAGTGGCCCGCTGGTGATGTCACAGTACCGGTGCGGTCAGTTGCCGGTGCCTGGGCACCGCCATTAAAAAAAATTTAAAAAAAAAAATTAAAAAAGAATTTTCTTCTGCGCATGCCCAGAAGCCGAGCTTCCGGCACTGCGCATGCGCTGCCTTCCTACCCCACAGTGAGTCCAAGCAGGGGAGGATGGCTGAGGGAGCGTGTGAGACGCTGAAAGAACGGGCGGCAGGAGCTATCTCCATTCCCCTCCCTTCAGCAGTCCGAGAAGCCACAAACGTGCGGTGATGATCCCAGGCATTTTCGCACGTTTGAGGCTTCTCGAGCTGCTGAGGGGAGAGGGAATGGGCAGCAGGACCTATCTCAGTTCCCCTCCCTTCAGCAGCCTGAGAAGCCACGAACCCGCGGTGATGATCCCAGGCATTTTCACACGTTCGAGGCTTCTCGAGCTGCTGAGGGGAGAGGGAATGGGCGGCAGGAGCCTAGGGTCATCGAATGGGGAGAAGCATTCAGGCCGGATGGAGCCTCCTAGAAGAACCGCTGCCGCGGTCTTGCTGCTCCCGCTGCGGGGAGCTGCGTTGCAGGTGGGCATTGCCCCCCTGCTTCTCCGGCCACTGCCAAGCTCCCGAGGCCTACGCCCACCCGGTCACATGACTGGCAAGCCACACCCACAAAATAAACCATGCCCAGAGTGGTAGTAAAAAAATTAGGAACCCGCCCCTGATGGAGACCCCCGCCCAGGGGTCAAATCCAGCAGGTTCTGACAAGTTCTGGAGAAGCGGTAGTGGAAATTTAGAGTAGTTTGGAGAACCAGTAGCGGAAATTTTGAGTAGTTCGGAGAACCGGCAAATACCACCTCTGGCTGGCTCCAGAGTGGGGTAAGAATGGAGATTTTGCAATATCCTTCCCCCAGGAGTGGGGAGGGAATGGGGATTTTGCAGTATCCTTCCCCTGGAGTGGGGAGGGAATGGGGATTTTGCAGTATCCTTCCCCTGGAGTGGGGAGGGAATGGAGATTTTGCAATATCCTTCCCCCAGGAGTGGTGTTGGAATGGAGATTTTGCAATATCCTTCCCCTGGAGTGGGGAGGGAATGGGGATTTTGCAGTATCCTTCCCCCAGGAGTGGGGAGGAAATGGGGATTTTGCAATATCCTTCCCCCTGGAGTGGGGAGGAAATGGAGATTTTGCAGTATCCTTCCCCTGGAGTGGGGTGGGAATGGAGATTTTACAGTATCCTTCCCCTGGAGTGGGGAGGAAATGGGGATTTTGCAATATCCTTCCCCCTGGAGTGGGGAGGAAATGGAGATTTTGCAGTATCCTTCCCCTGGAGTGGGGAGGGAATGGAGATTTTGCAGTATCCTTCCCCTGGAGTGTGGTGGGAATGGAGATTTTACAGTATCCTTCCCCTGACACGCCCACCAAGCCACGCCCACCAAGCCACACCACACCCACCAAGCCACGCCCATAGAACCGGTAGTAAAAAAATTGGATTTCACCACTGCCCCCACCGTCTCCCCTGCCTGTTTTCAGCACCCCAAGGTTGGCGAGAGGAAAGATAGCCCTTTGGCAGGAAATAGAAAGAAATGCCATTTGGAAGCAGCTTTAAATAAAATATTTAGGGTGAATGCTATTCTTTCAGATTAAATCAACAGGTTAAGTTGAGGGCAGTTTTCTCTGCGCCAAAGAGGGGCTTCCAGTTGTTCCTCTGGTTTTAATCCCAGCAGTTATGACCACACCTAAGCTGAATAAGCAGCTTCGGGGAGTTGATAGACAGTCATGCCAGTTGCAGGTACTCTGATTAAACAAATTGGGAAAGGCTACTCTTAGAACCGGGAGGTATAATTGGCACACATTCGGCTAACGACTCTACTGTGGCAAGAACAATTCTGGCCTGCAACTTAACACTGGGGGAGCAAAGATTTCTTTGGCATTCACAAGAGATTTTGGAAGAATAAAATAAGCAACTTTTCCCACTAAGAAAATATTGATTGTGAAGTTTTCTAGGGTTAACATCAGGGATGGGTCCCACTTACCTTTGCCACCGGTTCGCATCACGATGATTCATGCACACACACACGCGTCAGGGGTGGGTTCCTGCCGGTACGCTCTTATCTGTTGGTTGCCACAGAACCGAAGAAGCCAGTGGCGTTTGCGGTGCGGGGCTTCCCCCGCCCGCTTTCCCCCACCCGTCTAGACACCAGCATTTGCGTTCTTTTGCCCTCTGCGCAAGCAGAACGCTTTGCGCACGCACAGAGGGCAAAAGAACGCAAATGGCGGCGTCTAGGCGGGCAGGGGAAATGGGCGGGGGAAGCCCTGCACTGCGAACGCCACCGCCTTCTTCGGTTCTGTGGCGACCAGCAGGTAAGAGCGTACCGGCAGGAACCCACCCCTGACGCGCGTCCCCTTGCACGTCCCCTTGCCACGATTTGGCTTCCGCGCATGCTCAGAAGCAGGAATGAGCCCGAAACACAGTTGAGGAGCTGATCAGCTGTGCTCCAGGTGAAGAAATAAAGCTCAGCATTCACCCGCGGGCGGGCGGGAGGGCCCTTTTCAAGCTGCGGAAGGGGAAAAATTCACACAAAATTCACAAAAAAGATGGCGGTGTGCACGGACCGGCACCGACAGTGACATCACCCACGGTCGCTACTGGTTCGGGTGATCTGGTCTGAACTGGGAGGAACCCACCCCTGGTTAACATGTTCCTGATTCAAAGCATAGCCGACTGCATACATGCCTAGTGAGACTCCCCCTGAACACCGAACACATGGCTGCTATAAAGAGGTGGGCATCATATAATTTAACAACAGGTTCACCTAGTGCAGAACCGAAAATGTGAGCATGCCAGAGAGGGAGATATCTAAGACAAGATAGCGCCGGGGTGGGTAGGCAGGCCCAGCCGGTGGTCGGAATTACCAGTTCACCCGAACCGGTCCAAACCTGCAGCAGCCTACCTCTGCTGCTATATGATCAATTGTATGACATAGTAAGACTACTTTGCTCTTTGTTGAGAGCTTTAAAAGGTTTGGAAAGAAAGTACAGTAAATCCAATTAGAGTGCCACGGCTCTTGAAATGTAAACCAGTCCCAATCTTTGTGAAAGAACAACTTGGTGTTACCTATGCCTAATAAGATGACTTACTAAATACTATGCAAATTTTTAATACCAGGGGTTGAACGTTCATGCTGAAAAACATACCAAACTACATTCATATCCAATTTCATGGTATATATACATTTTTTCTCCACCTCTTGTTTTTTTATTTTTATTTTAGTTTTTTAGAGATTTTTTTCACTTATACTCTGAGCAATAGACAAACTCCATTAATAATGTCTCAGAGAGAGCAAATGTACAGTTAATGTCCCTTAATGTACAGTTTTTTCAGATCCTCAACCTCAGAGGTGGGCTGTTGGGGGTTCGCATGGGTTCGGGAGAACCTCTAGCTATGATTCTGTGCAGTTCGGAGAACCCCCAAATCCAACTCCTGGCTGGCCCTGCCCGCCCCACCCCGCCCCTCCCAGGAGTCCACATGCGGCCCGTTTCTGATGCAGGTAAGTGCAGAGTGCGCGCAGAGGCTCAGGGAGGGTGAAAAATGGGCCTATCAGAAGTTCAGGAAGGCCGGGAACAGGCCCATTTCCAGAGGGCCTCCAGAGCCTGGGGAGGCCATTTTCACCCTCCCGGAGGCTCAAGGAAAGCCTCCAGAGCCCAGGGAGGGCAAAAACGCTCCCACCCACTGTGGTGCAGGTGACTGACTAGGCCATGCCCACCATGGCCATGCCCACCCAGCAACCGGGCAGACAAGCCCTTGCTAAAAATTTTGAAGCCCACCCCTGCTCAACCTTAACAGTCATTATTATTAGAAGCAACTATAAAGCATAAAACTGATTGCATGGAATACTTTGGATGTTATATTTCACGGTTTTAAATTTCCATGTGATATTTTTAAGATATTAGGACTTAAATTCCTCCTGATCAGCTGGGACTCGGGAGGCAGAGAATAGATGGGGGAAGGGCCAGTCAGAGGTAGTATTTACCGGTTCTCAGAACTACTCAAAATTTCCACTACCGGTTCTCCAGAACTGGTCAGAACCTGCTGAAACCCACCTCTGATTACTCCATAATGATGAGACAGGAATATGTCACAGCTGCACAGGGGACATACAAAAATTATCTGGTCTCCTAATAATTGGGAATCTAGTCGTTGACAATAACATATCTGAAAATCTCCATGATTTTAGTGTTGCCAAATATTCATATAATAGAAGCATCATTCACATATCAACACTTTCACATATTAGTTATCGGTTGTATACTCCCACCCAAGCCAATTTATATTCAGTTAAGCTAAAGATTTTATTTATGGAGAACATATGGTTGCATTAGTACTTCAAACACACGAATAGCTGGTTATTTTCCATTCTATCGAAAAAAAAAGGAAATGTACTTTTTTTTTACAAAAACCTGCATTACTTTCTTATTTAGATCACGAATCATATTCAATATAAAGATCCTGGCATAGAGTAAAAGAAAAGTGACTTCATCAGAAGAGAGAATGTGTTGGTCAAATTTACTGGTGACCTTTAGAAATAAATTGGAATACATGTGTACATTTTAAATAAATGTACTTTGAAACATTGGGGTTATTTGGCAAACTTGGGTGGAGAGATATTGTCAAAAATGTTATCAATTGCATTATCCTTTACATTAACAGCTGGGAAACCTTGACCTCTGATCGTTCAGCTTGGAGGCTAAAGAGGCAGCATGGCCTTCTCCGTTTTGAGGAGACACTTGTTTGGCAGGCTGAGGTAAAAAGGCAATCTCGGAACAAGCGAAATCAGGGGGCCGGGCAGGGGACAGAATGGATCTGCCCTCAGTGTGGAAGGGATTGTGTCACGCAGTGATTATTGCCTGTTATATGTATATGCAGGAACATGCATCCCTATCTAATATAATGGTTTATTCCTGAGCACGTGATTGATACTGTATGTTCTTGTACGCATGTGCACATTCCTTTCTCCGTCCATTCCTTCTGTTTCTAGCTTCTATCGAAGCAAGACCTATTTTTTATATCAGAAATGTAGACTAATGAGGATTTATTGTTTTGTACCGAAATAAATATTTTACTTGGACTTTTAAACTGCGGTTTCTTTTCTAATGCCTGATGTCCGGGAAAAGATCTATTTCTCCTTTGTGAGATAAATTTCGCCTCCGTCAGATTGCCACTCTCGGATTGGCCTTTTTAGCCACACTAGATGCTGTTCTAGGAACTCTTTCCAGAGCACGATACCATAGTCTTTCGAGACTGAAGGTTGCCAATGATGCATTATCCTAAAAATACATTTAAAACAATGAGCTAAATTTAACTCCGGCATCAGAATAATTCACTCAGATTAAAAAAGCCCAACACAACCCTGATTAATCCTTCAAACCCAACCCTTTCCCTTCAACTTCCTGTCAGGCACCCTGCATTTCACGTTCACCCTCTTGAGTTTCAATTGAAAAGAGAAATGCCTGAAGCAATGCTTACTCAGTCCTTGTCATCTTCATTCAAGGATTAGAAGCCCTGAAGTGAAGTTCCCACAATTAATTTCTCTTAACTAAATCTAGATCAGCACATTGTGAAAGCCATCCTTTGCAGATGGTTAACCCCACGCATCTCTCTGGTTCTGGCTGAGCCCTGCATCTTAACAAAACAAAAGAACAACATAGTTGGAAGGTCTTCAAGTCCAATCAGAAGAGCCTATCTCTTATACCCTTATATTATATTTGCCTCTCTGCAGAGCCTAGTGTGGTCAACCCCTCCTTCTGTGGATCGGGCGTTTAGTGCCCGTTTCGTATTGCTATGATCAGTGCCCCAGTGCTGACTTTTGGTCCAGCCCTTTCCAATCAGGATTTCCCAAGGTCTGCCCCCTCAGCTCTCTGCAGATGGTCCATCCCATGCAGGGTCTTGTCTCACCATGGCGCTTCCTACGCTCGTTCTTCCTGCCACATCCGTTGCTAGTGCCTCAGGCCTTCTCTCTTTCTTTTGGGTGCCATCTTCCTGATGTGCTCCTGGATGCTCTTGGGTTTTGTCTAGGACTGTGGCTTTCACACTCACCAGACGTGTGTGTGTGTGTGTGTGTGTGTGTGTGTGTGTGTGTGTGTGTGTGTGTGTGTGCAGGGGCGGGTTTCTAATTTTTTACTACCACTCTGTGGGCATGGCTTATTTTGTGGGTGTGGCTTGCCAGCCATGTGACTGGGTGGGCGTGGCTTCTCAGACTGCTGAAGGGAGAGGAACTGAGATAGGTCCTGCCGCCCATTCCCCCTCCCCATAGCAGCTCAAGAAGCCTCAAACATGCGAAAATGCCTAGGATCATCACCGCACGTTCGTGGCTTCTCGGACTGCTGAAGGGAGGGGAATGGAGATAGCTCCTGCCGCCCATTCTTTCAGTGTCTCACGCACTCACTCAGCCATCCTCCCCTGCTTGGACTCACTGTGGGGTAGGAAGGCAGCGCATGAGCAGTGCCGGAAACTCGGCTTCTGGGCCGAGAAGAAAATTTAAAAAATATATAAATTTTTTTTTAAAAAATGGCGGCGCCCAGGCACCGGCAACCGACCGCACTGGTACTGTGACGTCACCAGCAGGCCGCTACCGGTGCTATAGAGTGGACCGCACTGGTAGGAACCCACCACTGTGTGCCCCTGTGTGTGATTGTGATTGTGTGCGTATACACCTCTGAGTCAGTTTTGATTCCTAACCCAGCACTTCCTACCACCGAACCATATTTTTAGGAAAATAAAATATTTGTTTGTTTGTTTGTTTGTTTGTTTGTTTGTTTGTTTGTTTGTTTGTTTGTTTGTTTTATTTATTTATTTATTTATTTATTTATTTATTTATTTATTTATTTATTTATTTATTTATTTATTTATTTATTTATTTATTTATTTATTTATTTATTTTTATTTTATTTATTTATTTATTTATTTATTTGACAAGTCAAAGATAAAAATAAATGTGTTGTTGCCATTGTCCTCTTTCTCCCCCTCCCCCTCTCTGACACATAGTTATTCAGCCTTTTCTTGAAGAGGAACATAAAAGAACCTTCTTCCATTTATGGTAGCGACGTAACAGTATAGAAATGTTGGTCAGATGTCTTAATAATGATAGGACTCCATAACTAATACCACAGTTAGAATATACATATATATTGAATGCAGGGGTGAAATCCAGCAGGTTCTGACAGGTTCTGGAGAACCGGTAGCGGAAATTTTGCGTAGTTCGGAGAACCGGCAAATACCACCTCTGGCTGGCCCCAGAGTGGGGTGGGAATTGAGATTTTGCAATAGTCTTCCCCCAGGAGTGGGGAGGGAATGGGGATTTTGCAGTATCCTTCCCCTGCCACGCCCACCAAGCCACGCCCACAGAACCTGTAGGGAAAATTTTTGAATTTCATCCCTGAGTGAATGAAGATAATAAAAAAAAATAAGAAAAATGCATTCATTTTTTATAATAACAGGAAGATGTCATAGCAGCCCCTTATTAGCAGAATATACAGAGATTTAACCAAATCTCTTTTTATAAAGTAAATCAGAGCATGGGCATTGACCCTTATGGAAAACATACTTAAAAACTATTAGAGAAATACAAGAAAAAGAGATTCTTTCAAGCAGACAACTTCATACGCCATGACTTTATTTCCCTTCACAAAGAATCCAAATGTAAGATATCTGCCCCTTGATGAATTTCTGTTCCTTTTGGAAAAAGGGAAAAATTAAATGTAATTAAAAATATGGCTTCTGACACTACTGCATTGAAAAATAAGTATATATGGGAAGGGAGGGAGGGAGGGAGGGAGGAAGGAAGGAAGGACTAAGAAAGTTATCTAAAGTTCACTATTGGCTAGACTTATCTGTTTAATGATGTAGTAAATCCTTCAAGCTTATGTGCAATTGTACATTAGTTGCAAGCCTCAAATATGCGTAAGCAGCCTCTTCATAGTAAACATATCCAGTGGCTAAGCAAGAGAGAGACTCTGAAAACAAATCAAGCTGATTTCCAGGGAAAGGGACTTGGCCCCCAGCACTTCTGGGGCCTGGTCTCTCAGGGGCCCTGGCATTGTTCCATTGACTGAGCCCTGCTGGCTCCCTTTGGCCCCCACTTGAGTAAGGTGACCAGACGTCCCGCTTTTGGCGGGACAGACACGCTTTTCAAGCGTGTGTCCCGCGTCCCGCATTCTTTTCAAAAAGTCCCGCTTTTTTTGAAAAGAATGCGGAAACAGCGGGACGTCTGGTCACCTTAGAGGGGGAGCAAAAGAGAGGTAGCGGAAGCAAGTCGGGCGGAATTCCAGCGAGGCGGCTGCCTGCTGGGGGGAGGGGGAAGGGAGGCTGCTCCTCCTCTCCTTCCCCCGCCCCATCCCTAGCCCCGCCCTCGAAGGCACCGCTGCTGTTGGGAGGGGTGAGGGACGAGGAGCCGTCGCCGCTTTGAGCTGACGAGCGGCCCCTCCGGCGGCGCAAACAGCCCTTCCTCATCCCCCTCCCCTTTCTTCCCCCCGTCGCCTCGCTGCCGCCGTTGCCCTGGGGCCGGGCGGGCGACCGGGAGACCGCGGCGCTTGGATGCCTGGAGCAGGTAAGCTGCCGGCTGCCTCCTTTCCCCGTCTCCCGCCTCCCGTTCGTTGCTTGCCAGCCCGGCCGAAGGGGAGGCGGGAGGCGAGGAAAGGCCTCCCGAAGGGGAGGTGGGCTCCCAAAGGGCTGCCGGCTCCCGAAGGGGAGGCGGGAGGCCTTTCCTCGCCTCCCGCCTCCCCTTCGGGAGCCGGCAGCCCTTCAGGAGCCCGCCTCCCCTTCGGGAGGCCTTTCCTCGCCTCCCGCCTCCCCTTCGGCCGGGCTGGCAAGCAACGAATGGGAGGCGGGAGACGGGGAAAGGAGGCAGCCGGCAGCTTACCTGTCGCGAGCTCCAGGCATCCAAGCGCCCTCCCGCCTCCCCCCCCCACCTGGACGCCGACATTTGCTGTTTTGCCCTCTGTGCATGCGCAGCGTTCTGCGCATGCGCAGAGGGCAAAACAAATGGCGGCGCCCAGGCGCCCCCCTGTCCCGCTTAACAAAAAATTAATCTGGTCACTTTACACTTGAGCATAGTTGCCTGGTTCAGGCTGGCTTTCTTTATCTGGCTACCCCGACACCCAGTTGCCTCTGGGCATGGAAGCTCTTCTTGGACTGTCTTCAGATATCCGCATTTTGAAGGACTAGGTGGGGGAGGCCCCTAGTCTGGATCAGAATCTGAAGGATCCAAGGTGGGAGATGGGGCCAGTAGTTTCCTGAGTATCATTGGTGGCCCTACCAATCTTAGGTCTGTTTCTCTGGATGTAAACCCCTTGTGTTCTGACCCAGCCTTAGCAGAAACAAGAAACAGACTCCTTGTCACAAAAAACCCCTCTTTATTTATCTCCTGTGAATTAGTGGCATTCACTCACCGAAAAGACCAGGCAATAGTCCTTCAAAGAGTTAACTGCAGTAACAGACCTTATCAGTTCCTTGCAATAATTGCCAGGCTTGCCAGCCGCAAAGCTGCAAATTAAGTTCTGGCAAGCAGATGAGCTAAATCTTCAGAAATCCGAACTGTTGTCTCCTACAACCCCTACTCCCCTTTCCTTCTATTTATTCCCCAGCCAGGGAGGGGCCATTCAGCATCCACGTGTGCCTTGCTTCCCGAGTCGACTCCTTATCCTCAGTTGTTCTCCTCTCCTAACAGCTCTGCACATATGTGCATCTGGAACAGGCTCCAGCTGTTCTTCCTCCCCACTTATCTCAGCCTCCAAAGGCAGCTGCCTCTCCAGTGACTGGGAAATGTTGGACGCAGAGCATCTACCAGAGCCTTCCCCAGACTCCAGAACTGACCCAAATTCCTCCCCAACCTCCTCATCGTTCGAGTCTTCCATCAGCTCTGCTGGCAGCTGGCGGGCCACAACACCTTGGTTCTTTTCCTCATCTAGGGAGGGGTCTTGGGTGAGGATGGGAAAGAAAACAATTACTGGGAATGGCTTACTGTCAATGGACAGTTGGGATGCAGTAAAAATACCTGCGTGTTGAATGTACACTGTATTGGGATCCCCAAAGACAATTTCTATTCTGGGAATATACATTTGTTTTGGAATCTGGTTTTATAATTGGTTACCGAAGAATCTCAGTTGTGAGGAAAAGTGAAATGGAGACTACCAATGGGATGGGCGCAACAACATAAATGGGAGACGTTCTATTAATCTGGCAACATTTTATCCAACTGCTGCTTATCGTTTCTTGTCCTTATTTAGCAACGACAATTGGGACTGGAAATTTGGTCATTAAGCAAATTCACTAAGTGAAACGGCTACTGTGCTTACGATTTCACATCAACCTTTTATTTTATTTATTTATTAAATTTATATGCTGCCCATTTCGCAACTTGAAGCAACTCTGGTTGGCCTTGCAGACTTGCAATGCTCGTAAATACGAGGATTGGTTGCAAATGGGATATGAGAACCTATCCTGTATGGAATGGCACTTCAGCTAATAGGCAGAAAGTAAAGGGCATTAAATATATTTCAAGTAGAAAACTAACTAGAAAAGCAGTTGGGCCCTTAGATAACAAAGGCGGGAAAAGGATCCTGAGAGAAATTGTGGACATGACACAGTAATTATGTAAGTGCATAAATGAACAATGTTAATTTATTATTATTATTTATTTATTAATGTTATTCCTGTCAAACAGGCAACAAGGGGTCAAAATAGGAAGCGCTTTATCAAACCCTGTACCTGTTAACAGCGGTGTTCCCCAAGGCAGCGTTTTAGGACCAACTCTCTTTATTCTTTACATAAATGACCTTTGTGATAATATAAAAAGCAACTGCGTCCTCTTCGCAGATGATGTAAAACTATTCAACACCACCGACAATACTGCTACCCTTCAAAAAGACCTTGACTATGTATCAGAATGGTCAAACAAGTGGCAACTTCAAATCTCAATCAACAAATGCTCAGTCTTACATATTGGCAAAAATAATCAGAACACAAAATACAAGCTAGATGGTCACGACCTTGTTGATGATCCTCACTCAGTAAAGGACCTCGGAGTACTCATCTCTAACGATCTGAGTGCCAGAGCCCACTGCAACATCATTGCTAAGAAGGCATTAAGAGTGGTTAACCTAATCTTGCGTAGCTTCTTCTCTGGTAATATTGTACTTTTAACCAGAGCATATAAAACATTTGCTAGACCAATTCTCAAATACAGCTCATCTGTCTGGAACCCACACTACATATTGGACATTAATACAATTGAGAATGTCCAGAGATATTTCATGAGACAAGTACTACACTCTTCTGTTCGCAACAGACTTGAAATTTTGGGCATAGAAAATTTAGAACTACGCCACCTTCGATCTGACCTAAGTGTAGCACACAAAATTATATGCTAAAATGTCCTACCTGTCAATGACTACTTCAGCTTCAACCACAACAATACACGAGCTCACAACAGATGCAAACTCAAAGTGAACCGCTCCAAACTTGATTGCAAAAAATTCGACTTCAGCAACAGAGTGGTCAATGCCTGGAATACATTACCTGACTCTGTAATTTCTTCCCCAAAACCCCCAAAACTTTAACCTTAAACTGTCTACCATTAGCCTCACCCCATTACTAAGAGGTCTGTAAGGGGGTGCATAAGCGCACCAGCGTGCCTACAGTCCCTGTCCTAACATCCCCATGTATTCGTAAAATATCATGTACTCATAACTATGCTTGTACTTCTTATATATTCATTTTTTGGGGTACTTCTTATATTATATTGTACTTCTTATATATTCATTCATTATATATACTTTGTCCGTAATCTTATACACGCTTAACAAAATAAATAAAGAAATAAAAATAAATGTTCTAAATCAGGGGTGGCCAAACCGTGGCGCATGCGCCAAATGTGGCACATTGGATGATTACAAGTGGTGCATTACATTCTTGCGCCTACTTATGTTTTTTTAAATAGGTGTCAAAACTGAATCCATCTTAATATTTTCAACACCAAAGTGATCTCAGTTCAATTCGTACAGCCTTCGGTAATGTTCAACTTCTTGGTGTCTGAAACTTAGAATGGAACTTGTGAGATGTTACTTTAGGCGGGTTTACAAACGTACGAATATTTTTATCGGTGTTGCCATTGCGCGTTCCTGCTCAAACGATCGCAAACACAGCGCACTAGCAACACATCATGTGTTTGAAGTCACGTGTGAATGAGCGGTGAGCGTTCGATATGGTGAGTCAGTTCTGAGTGAGCCATCGTGGCGTGGAGTTTGAAGCAGTGTTTTATTGAGTGTACTAGCGTGGTTTTTGTATTGAGAGTGATTGAAAGACAGATTCAAGATTAAATATATATATTACGTTTGTCAAATTTTGAAATGGTGTAAATTAATTAATTGAATTGTGTGATTGAGTTATTCCTTTTCCTCCCTTAAGCAAAGCAGATCCTACCCCTATCCCTGATCTGAGGCTGAGGGGTTTAGTCACAGTACCCTTGTCGTGGTCAGATCATTTCCTTCTGAGGTTGGATTTCATGGCGCCACTCCTCCACCGCAAGGAGGCGGGACCGATTAAGTGGTTCCGCCCCAGGCGCCTAATGGAATCCGAAGGATTTCAGAGGGAACTTGGGGAAATACCGGACTCCCTGGTACACGATTCATCTGAGGCTCTAGTGACTGCCTGGAATCAGGCGGCAACAGGGGCTTTAGATCGGATTGCGCCTTTGCGGCCTCTCCGTGGCAGCGGATCCCGGAGGGCTCCTTGGTTTACTGAGGAGCTCCGGGAGATGAAGCGCCTAAAGAGACGCCTAGAGCGACGATGGAGAGCCAGTAAAGCTGAGTCTGACCGGACACTTTTAAGAACTTGCATTAAGTCTTACTTAGTGGCGATACGGGCGGCAAAATGTGCGCATTTTTCCGCCCTTATTGCGTCCGCCGACTCCCGCCCAGCCGCCCTGTTTAGGGTGACGCGCTCCCTCCTCGCAAAGGGGGGGGGCGAAGAACCCTTGCAGGGTAGAGCTGAGGAATTTTCCCAGTTCCTGGCGGATAAAATCACTCAGATTCGGACAGACCTGGACTCCATTTGGACAGGGCAGGCCGAGATGACAGGGGCGAGTCTTAGTCCTGTTATTTGGGAGGAGTTTGAGCCTATCACTCCTGAGGATGTGGACAAGGCCATAGGAGCGATGAGCGCCTCAACTTGTTTATTGGACCCGTGTCCCTCCTGGCTGGTTTCGGCCAGCAGGGAGGTGACACGCGGCTGGCTCCAGGCTGTTGTGATCGCATCTTTGAGAGAGGGGTCCGTCCCGCAGCCCTTAAAAGCTGCGGTGGTGAGGCCCCTCCTCAAGAAGCCTTCCCTGGACCCAGCGGATTTAAAGAACTTCCGTCCAGTCTCCAACTTACCCTTCTTGGGTAAAGTTGTAGAGAAAGTGGTGTCGCTCCAACTCCTGCGGCTATTGGAGGATACTGATTATCTGGATCCCTTTCAATCGGGTTTCAGGCGCGGCTACAGTACGGAGACTGCTTTGGTCGCACTGATGGATGATCTCTGGCGAGCACGGGATGGGGGTCATTCCTCCATCCTGGTGTTACTTGACCTCTCAGCGGCTTTCGATACCATCGACCATGGTATCCTTCTGCGTCGTCTTGGGGAGGTGGGAGTGGGAGGCACTGTTTTACGGTGGTTCTCCTCCTACCTCTCTGACAGGACGCAGTCGGTGTTGACAGGAGGGCAGAGGTCGGCCCCTAGGCCCCTGGTTTGCGGGGTGCCACAGGGTTCGGTCCTCTCGCCCATCCTGTTTAACATTTACATGAAACCGCTGGGTGAGATCATCCGACGACACGGGGTGAGGTATCAGCAGTATGCTGACGATACCCAGTTGTACATCTCCACCCCGTGTCAGTTCAGTGAAGCAGTTGATGTAATGTGCCGCTGCCTGGACGATGTGAGGGTCTGGATGGGAGTGAACAGACTCAGGCTCAACCCAGACAAGACTGAGTGGCTCTGGATTTTGCCTCCCAAGGATTATGTCGACTGTCCCTCCCTGGTTCTCGGGGGAGAAAAATTGACTCCCTCGGAACAGGTCCGCAATTTGGGTGTCCTCCTAGATCCACAGCTAAAATTGGAGCAACATCTTTCAGCTGTGGCTAGGGGGACCTTTGCACAGATTCGTCTTGTGCACCAATTGCGACCTTACTTGGAGAGGGAGGCTTTGCTCACAGTCACTCATGCCCTTGTCACCTCACGGCTAGACTACTGTAACGCGCTCTACATGGGGCTACCCTCAAAGAGCATCTGGAGACTCCAACTGGTACAGAATGCAGCTGCGCGAGCTGTAGTGGGTGTACCGAGATACACCCACGTAACACCTATTCTTCGCCAGCTGCATTGGCTGCCAATTAGTCTCCGGTCGCAATTTAAGGTGTTGGTCGTTACCTTTAAAGCCCTACATGGCTCAGGGCCAGGTTACCTTCGGGACCGCATCCTACCACATACCTCCCTACGACCGGTTAGGTCCCATAGAGAGGGCCTCCTCCGGGTCCCATCGGCCAAACAATGTCGGTTGGCGGGGCCACGGGGGAGGGCCTTCTCTGTGGGAGCCCCGTCCCTCTGGAACCAACTCCCACCAGAGATCCGGACTATCCCCACCCTGCTGGCCTTCCGTAAAGCCATAAAAACTTGGCTCTTCCGGCAGGCGGGGTGAATAGGAAGATCAGATTCCCCCCTTGAATGTTGTTTTTATAATTGTTTTAACTATGCCTTTTAATTTTAAATTATGATAATTGTTTTTATTGTACGCTTCTTATTCTGTTGTACGCCGCCCTGAGTCCCACGGGATTGGGCGGCCTATAAGAATGTCTATTAAATTAAATTAAATTAAATCCCTATTTTACAACCCCAAACGTGAAAGTAAGAAGGTAAAAAACGTGCTTGAGTTGTATGGCGCATCTGAACTCGTCTGTGAAAAAATTGGCGCATGATATGCTTAAGGTTGGCCACCACTGTTCTAAATGAAGGGAAGTAAGTAGTGGAATCTGTCAAGGATCTGTGCTGGAACCAATTTTTTTTATTTGTTTCCTAAATGATCTTGACCTTGAGATAAACAATGAGCTGGCCAAGTTTGTTGATAATGAGGTTTGGAAACAGTGACTATGAAATGTTCTGAAGGATGTCTTTAAACTGGATGAGTGGTCAATTAAAGAGCAAATGAAATTTAATAAGTATGAAGTTATGCACTTTGAGGAAAACCCCTTAAAATTTACATAGGCATCGATGGGATCTGGACTGTCTATAACAGTGATGGCGAACCTATGGCACGCGTGCCACAGGTGGCACGCGGAGCCATATCTGCCGGCGCGCGAGCCATTGCCCTAGCTCAGCTCCAGCGTGCATGTGCACTCCAGCCATCTGATTTTCGGCTCACACAGAGGCTCTGGGAGGGTGTTTTTGGCTTCCGGAGGGCTCCGGCGGGTGGGGGAGGGCGTTTTCACCCTCCCCAAGCTCCAGGGAAGCCTCTGGAGCTTGGGGAGGATGAAAAACGGGCCTACTAGGCCCACCAGAAATTGGGAAACGGGCCGTTTCTGGCCTCCAGAGGGCCTCCAGGTTGGTGGGGGAGGCCATTTTTGCCCTCCCCAGGGATTGAATTATGGGTGTGGACACTCGCACATGCACGTGCGCACGCTCTTTCGGCACCCGAGGAAAAAAAGGTTCGCCATCACTGGTCTATAACTACCCAGGAAAAACAGTTGGATTCATTGCCAGAAGCCAATGGTGATGGCCACTAACTTGGATACCTATAAAAAGAGTCAGTTAATGAAGGACAGGTCTTCCATTGTGAGGACATGCTGAGCTAAAATGGCTTTGCCTCTTCCAGCAGAAGTATTTTTCCCTCGCTGGTGCCCTTCTTTCACAATTCCTTAAAATGCCAAGTGCTGAGAACAGCAAAGTGTCTCACTGGTACCCTATGTACAAAATAGAGATCTTGACATAAGTGATATTGCCATGCTTCATGAAGGTCACATACTTCTTGTTTTTGCATAATCAAGAGCATCCTGTTACTTTGTCAAGCTGTTTAGATCATGGATGTCATCATTTCTTATTTTAGATATCTTTATTTGGTAGAAGTTCAGTAAGTTCAGAATCCAGAAATGTTGAGATTGACTCTTCCTTGTTTGCATGAGTTCATAGTGAGCTCAATCTTGGTGTAATTCAAGGACTAACTGAAAGAGCATTAATAATGGTTAATAACTGAGAATATTGTCCTTAGCGGATTGAGGTCTTTGGAAGATTGCAATTTCCAGCAAGGACAGTAACAGCTTCCTGGGAGGAGAAAGAGTAATCACATTTGAACTGAACCAGAAATTGAATTGAAGTCCATATATCTTCACATGGCCAATGTTGAGAAACACTAGTCTAATAGTTAAGGTACCGGGCCAGAAACCAGGAGACTGTGAGTTCTAGTCCCACCTTAGGCATGAAAGCCAACTGGGTAATTTTGGGCCACATTTTGGGGTGTGATGCTAGTTCACCTCCTCGGGGTGCACACTGGATAGCACAGTAGTGTGAACCAAGCAACTAGCAACAATTGGCAGCCAAACTACATTGAAGAATTGGCAGTTAACAACATCTTTGTAGAACTCCGGGCTCTCTAAATACATGGCAACAGATAATATAGATATGGCCATCTTTCAAGAACGATGATCAAGTGCTGAGCCTAACAGGACATATCGAGGCTGGTTTCCAGCGAGGCTTAAAAACCACAGCTGTGTTCATCGACCTTGCTGCAGCTTACGATACTGTGTGGAAGAAGGGTCTGCTTTAGGATCCCTACCCAACATGGTGTCTGCCAGGAAGTGGGGGCTTGTCTCTACCCCCTCAGCGTGACTGTTGTACTTAAGAGGTCCTTAAAAGGACCGTGGGGTTGTGTGTGAAACCAGGAGATCCTCGTGGATGTCTGGCTACCAGTCCGTCTGTTACTCATTTAGCACCACCCAGGAGGCACGTGTGACTTAAGGATTGCCACGGACGCGAGTAACGTTACCTCCCTTCAGCACAATGTGACACCTTCAGCACAATGTGATTGCGGGGCTCCTCGACAGACTATTCAGCATATAGTGGATAACAGAAGATATCCAGGAGACTGTAGGGACTTCCTCTGCACAACAACGGCAGCTACTGACTGGATCTCCAAACTTGATATTAAGCTTTGAAATGCTATTTCTGTTTTCCTTTTTAGGTTTTTCTTACTGCTTTAACTGTTTTTAATTTGTAAAATTGAAGTGTTTTAATATTGTGTGTGACCAGCCATACGCTAAATAAATAGCGTGACTGTGGTGCTCCTCGACAAAATATCCATCACATTGTGTCAGAATGTCCATCAAGAGCTTACACCGGCCCAATTTTTTCTGATTTTTTCAACATGGACCACCCCTGTCCTTGAATGGCTGGGTGAACTGGACATTAACATTTGAACTACTATAAGTCCATGTATTTGCCATATGCTAAATAAAAGAAATAATGGGCCAGTCATTCTCTCTCAGTCCACAATGTCAGACTCCGGCAGTAAGTCAATTGGTCAATTCCGGTTGCAACTAATGGATTAACACTTGGTTGATAAAGGGAAAAAACTGGACGCTGCACCAGCGGTGGGTTGCTCCCGGTTCCTGTTGCGTATTAATCAGCTATCTCAACACTCAAGACTTGGCCGAACTTTTCTGTTGGTTCTGTGGGCGTGGCTTGGCCTGGTCACACCCACCAAGCCACACTCACAGAACCGTAGGGGGGGAATTCGAATGTCACCCCTGTCTCAAAGTATTCCACTTCTGTGTATTCCACTATACAGAAGGAAAGCTTACAGGCTAGCGTTCAACCTGGCTGCATCTTGCCTCCTCCTCATGTTTGCTCTGTGTGTATAAGCCCAAGAAGGAGGAGGGAAGGAGTGAATGGGAGGGGCAGGGAGGGGAGGGGCCAGTCAGTGGTGCGATTTACCGGTTCTCCGAACTGCGCATAATTGCCACCGCTGGTTCTATAGAATCTGTCTGAACCTGCTGAATTTCACCCGCTTTGAAAGCTGTATGCAACGTAATTTCATTTTAATGTATGCCGATTAGTGTGTATTCAAAGGGACAATAAAGTATTCTATTCTATTCTGATATGATCTAATCGTTCTAAGGTTGCCTGACCAGCACTGACCTCTCCTTCCATTGTTTCTCTTCTACTTATGTCATAGGAAAAGTATCGTAATTTCTGAGTAGCCTACGGTAAGCAGTATTGTTCTCTGAAAGAGACAACAGAGTCTGCAAAAGCTAGAAAGCTTCTTATACTAACTGTTGTTTTTTCTTCAGTTAATTTGAACAGTTTCCTTCTTTATCACACAGAAAGTAATTTTTACATCAGAAGAAAGCAAAGGGGTCGATGCTACTGACTACAGCAGGCGTCCTCAAACTTGGCAACTTTAAGACTTGTGGACTTCAGCTCCCAGAATTCTCCAGCCAGCTACAAGTTTGAAGACCTCAGCCCCAGTTGGTTGCACTTTGCACCAGGGGTGGGTTCCTCCCGGTTTGGACCAGATCACCCGAACCGGTAGCAACCCACTGGTGACATCACTGTCGGTGCTGGTCTGTGCGCGCCGCCATTTTTTTTCAGGTTTTTTTTGCAAATTTTTTCCCTTCCGCTGCTTGAAAAAGGGCCTTCCTGCCCGCCCGCGGGTTAATACTGACCTTCATTTCTTCACCCGAAGCACAGCTGATCAGCTCCTTAGCTGTGTTTCGGGCTGATTCCTGCTTCTGAGCATGCGCGGAAGCCAAATTGCATGAGGGGATGCACGCGTGCACGAGCGTAGCGAGCGCGTGCGCAAAATCAAGATGCGAATTGGTGGTGAAGGTAAGTGGAACCCACCCCTGCTTTGCACCCCTAGAAGAAACTGGCACCCCCTCCCCTCTGTCAATTGATACCCAAATCAAGAAAGTCTTCTGGAAGGTTCAAGAACTTGGCTTTAATCCAACCAATAAACAAAGCTCTGTGATTTTGCAAGAAAGAAATGACTTTTATTTGGCCTTCCATGGCCCTTACTGAAGACATTTCTTTTTGCAGGAAAATACGCCTGGTCAGTAATTGTCTGATTATGACAACAACCATGAGGTCAGCCTCTTGAGACTGGCTAAGCAGTTCTGGAGATCTGGTTACAAGAGACTGCTGGGATTTCTTCCCTTTCCTGTTCATAGCATTGCCGGAAGTCTTCCTTCCCATTTCTTGGACCACAAAAGTATTAATAATTCACACGGGCTATTATAGCCGTATTGAGATGCTCCAGGGAGGGGCTACTAGGAAAGGTGTTCCAATTGGCAGGCAGTTCTAAGGCTGCATGTGGCATCCCTACAATGGTGGATTTGACTTGATTTGATTTGACTTGATTTGACTTCAGCAACAGAGTGATCAATGCCTGGAATGCACTACCTGACTCTGTGTTTTCTTCCCCAAACCCCAAAAACTTTAACCTTAGACTGTCTACAGTCGACCTCACCCCATTCCTAAGAGGTCAGTAAGGGGTGTGCATAAACGCACAATCATGCCTACCGTCCCATGTCCTATTGTCCAAATTTACCTATACCTACTTTGCTTTTGTTTATGTTTATACCATACCTCTTATCTTGTACACGTTTTGACAAATAAAATAAATAATAATAATAATGGCCTTGATCAGGAGAAATAAGGGCACCCCTGACCTCGGGAAGTTTTGCTTCTTTAGAAAATATGCAAAGGATTAAACACACGGCACCTTCTTTCACATGCGGTGGTTATGTCCTGAAATGAAAAGATTTTGGACCAAAATACATAAATGGATACAGGAGATAACCAAATAACAATAGAATTTACACCAGAGCTCCTTCTCCTGGGAATATTTAAAAAATACCACAACGAAAATATCAAATATTTAGTTTTACATATTACCACCGCAGCCAGGACTGTGTTTGCACAGTTTTGGAAAAACTAAGAAGCACCTGCAGAAAGTACAATAATTTAAAAAAATCTATGAATGCGCTGAAATGGACAGACTTACAATAGAATTATGGGGCCAGAAAGAATCGGATTATTATAATATATGGGGAAAATGGTATCAGTGGATTGAACTTCGAAAAAAGAAAAGCGATAGCTAAGAAAGTACTGCAATATGTAAATATGTAAATGCAAATGTATTTGTAATTATGATAAATGAAATAAGATTAAGTGTAAGGTAGCAATGTCTTAACAAAAGTTGAAATCTGTAACAATGCAGAATTGCTCAAAGATTTATTGTAACTGTTACTTTAAAGAAAAGATTTGAAAATTAATAAAATTTACTAAAAGAAGAAAAGAAATTATGCAAAGGATTATCCTGCTGTTTCTCTCTGGCATTCCCCCACCCTCACCCCTTTAAAAAAACGAAATCCTTCAAATAAAGGAAGAAGGGAGGAAAATATGAATGAAACTACCAGTAAATAATCAAAATGATTCACAAAATGCACTGGCACACATTTTTAACTTAACTCGGGGGCGGATTCCTAATTTTTTTACTACCACTCTGTGGGTGTGGCTTATTTTGTGGGTGTGGCTTGCCAGCCATGTGACCGAGTGGGCGTGGCTTCTCGGACTGCTGAAGGGAGGGGAACTGAGATAGGTCCTGCTGCCCATTCCCCCTCCCCTCAGCAGCTCGAGAAGCCTCAAATGTGCGAAAATGCCTAGGATCATCACCGCGTGTCCATGGCTTCTTGGACTGCTGAAGGGAGGGGAATGGAGATAGCTCCTGTCACCCGTTCTTTCAGTGTCTCACGCGCTCCCTTAGCCATCCTCCCCTGCTTGGACTCACTGTGGAGTAGGAAGGCAGCGCATGCACAGTGCCGGAAGCTTGGCTTCTGGGCATGCACAGAAGAAATTTTTAAAAAAAAATTTAATTTTTTTTAAAAAAATGGCGGCACCCAGGCACCGGCAACCGACCGCACCGGTACTGTGACATCACCAGTGGGCCGCTACCAGTGCTATAGAGTGGACCGCACCGGTAGGAACCCACCACTGACTTAACTGCTGAATGATAGCAACTAAAAAGCTGCATTTCTTTCCAAATTTAAATTATGAAGAAAAAAGTTGTGTGTGTGTGTGTGTGTGTGTGTGGGAGAAAGGGATCAGTGTGGAAACATTATGAACTTATTTCAGACCACAGATTTCTGACTAAAACAAAGAATTGCTTGGGCACCTCCATATAAGCACTACTCTAACCTCCTATCCTCCAAATCAATGGTGGGTTCCTACAGGTGCGGTCCACTCTATACCACCGGTAGCTGCCCGCTGGTGATGTCACAGTACCGGTCAGTTGCCAATGCCTGGGCACCGCCATTTTTTAAAAAAAAATTAAATTTTTTTTAAAAAATTCTTCTGTGCATGCCCAGAAGCCGAGCTTCCGGCACTGCACATGTGCTGCCTTCCTGTGAGTCCAAGACAGTGAGTCCAAGCAGGGGAGGATGGTTGAGGGAGTGCGTGAGACGCTGAAAGAATGGGCAGCAGGAGCTATCTCCATTCCCCTCCCTTCAGCAGTCCGAGAAGCCACGAACGGTCCTAGGCATTTTCGCACATTTGAGGCTTCTCGAGCTGCTGAGGGGAGGGGGAATGGGCGGCAGGACCTATCTCAGTTCCCCTCCCTTCAGCAGTCCGAGAAGCCATGCCCACCTGGTCACATGACTGGCAAGCCACACCCACAAAATAAGCCACGCCCATAGAGTGGTAGTAAAAAAAATAGTAACCCGCCCCTGCTCCAAATGGAATGTCTTAAAACCTTCAACTACAAAATAAAATAAGTAGTCCATGCTCCCTCAGCATCCTTCATATTACATTTACATTTACTAACGTTTTATACATTACATTTCCCAGGTGTTTTTTTTTTTAATAAAATGGTCCCTGCAAGAGGTAAGTGAAGAGTCATCCATCCAACTTTTTAGTTGGAATCACTTCAAGCCAAAAACCAAGAACATAGGGAACAGCTGCCAATAAACCCATTAGTGTTGAAGCATTAAAGGGAAACAACAAACCAGTCTTGGATTTACTATGTTTCCAAAAAGACCCAGAAATCAGCTCACTTGGCAAAGATCAACAATGCTGTGAGGCTTAGAAATGCTTTCAGACTGGTAGAGAATTTTTATGTGGAAGTGGCTAAGTGAATATAAAACTGTTTGAGATAAGGTCCTGGCTTTTATTCCTGAATCTCAGGGTTGTTGTTTTTTTAAAAATTTTATTTATTTATTTATTTATTTATTTATTTATTTATTTATTTATTTATTTATTTATTTATTTATTTATTTGTCAAACATGTATAGTAGTAATTTGTATAAACATAAGTAAAAAGTAACGATAAAAGAGGACAATAGGACAGTAGGACAGGGACGGTAGGCACAGTGGTGCGCTTATGCATGCCCCTTACAGACCTCTTAGAAACGAGGAGAGGTCGACTGTAGACAGTCTAAGGTTAAAGTTTTTGGGGTTTGGGGAAGAAACCACAGAGTCAGGTAGTGCATTCCAGGCATTGATCACTCTGTTGCTGAAGTCGTATTTTCTGCAGTCGAGTTTGGAGCGCTTTACATTTAGTTTGAATCCATTACGTGCTCGTGTATTGTTACGGTTGAAGCTGAAGTAGTCATTAACAGGAAGGACATTTTGGTGTATGATTTTATGAACTACATTTAGATCAGATCGGAGGCGACGTAGTTGTAAATTGTCTAATCCCAGTATTTCAAGTCTGGTGGAATAAGGTCAAAATCAAAATACAAAACAGATTCTGCATTCCAGAATCAGCCTGCCCCTTAAATAATGTTTTCATTATTAATAAGGCATTATGGATGGGGGTTGCAAATGATAATATGCAGCAAAACTCTGCCCTCTTTGTGTGCGAATTGCAATGTACTGTAGCCCAAATGAACAAAAGGAATGGAGTCTGGATTATGATGGCACAACCCAAGTTTCATGGTCTTGATGAAATCTCAGTGTACTGCAAGTCTGCATGGGAAGGAAGAAAGGAAGGAAGGAAGGAAGGAAGGAAGGAAGGAAGGAAGGAAGGAAGGAAGGAAGGAATAGAATAGAATAGAATAGAATAGAATAGAATAGAATAGAATAGAATAGAATAGAATAGAATAGAATAGAATAGAATTCTTTATTGGCCAAGTGTGATTGGACACACAAGGAATTTGTCTTTGGTGCACATGCTCTCAGTGTACATAAAAGAAAAGATACATTTGTCAAGAATGTTGTCATAGGGTTCAAGTAAGCAATCAGGAAACAATCAATATGAATATAAATATGAAGGAAGGAAGGAAGGAGGGAGGGAGGGAGGGAGGGAAGGAAGGAAGGAAGGAAGGAAGGAAGGAAGGAAGGAAGGAAGGAAGGAAGGAAGGAAGGAAGGAAGGAAGGAAGGAAGGAAGGAAGGAAGGAATTAATTTACTGCACTAAATAGTTCTGGTTTTAAAATTCAGTTAAATGGATTGGCACATTTTGACTTTACACCTTCACAAGCTTGCTGCAACTCACAATTATTTAAAAAGATAAATTTTACCACACCTTTCAAATGAAACAAGTACCTATAAAAAGCATGCCAATTTTAAAGTGTGTTTTTGTGTATGTTCATATTCAACTGCTGCCACCATGCAGGTGGCACTCAGAGATTGGCAAATAGCCCCTGGTCTAAAGCCTGCATGGACCTGGGGTACAGATCATCATCTTCTCTTTCAGGAAAAGTGGAGTTCAGTCATCACCCTGATGAAGAGAAGTCTGAGCGTATCAGCTATTACTTCCTCCACTTCCTTTGAGTCACTGACCAAGCCCTTCCTATAATTTCCTTCAGGCTGAGTTGCTCGTATTTTCTCCACCCTTCCTTTGTGAAGTCTGGGAGATTTTGAGCACCACAGCTGGCCAAAAAGCATGAGGGAAAATCCAACCCCTGAGGTGGAAGCTGGCCTTTAGTAGCCAGGGGTTACGCTTTTTCAATATGTGTCCTCAATTGCTTATAAAGTTATTACATAAGTTCCTCGTTTTTAAAAGACTGAAAGTCAGTATCAAGCTGTAAACTGAAAAATGAGGTAATACATAATACCATATTTGGAATACCAGAAAATTTATTTATTTATTTATTTATTTATTTATTTATTTATTTATTTATTTATTTATTTATTTATTTATTTATTTATTTATTTATTTATTTGTCAAACATGTATAGGATAGTAGTAATTTATATAAACATAAGTAAAAAGTACAGATAAAAGAGGACAATAGGACAGTAGGACAGGGACGGTAGGCACAGTGGTGCGCTTATGCACGCCCTTTACAGACCTCTTGTAAACGGGGAGAGGTCGACTGTAGACAGTCTAAGATTAAAGTTTTTGGGGTTTGGGGAAGAAACCACAGAGTCAGGTAGTGCATTCCAGGCATTGATCACTCTGTTGCTGAAATCCTATTTTCTGCAGTCGAGTTTGGAGCGCTTTACATTTAGTTTGAATCTATTACGTGCTCGTGTATTGTTGCAGTTGAAGCTGAAGTAGTCATTAACAGGAAGGACATTTTGGTATATGATTTTATGAACTACATTTAGATCAGATCGGAGGCGACGTAGTTGTAAATTGTCTAATCCCAGTATTTCAAGTCTGGTGGAATAAGGTATTTTGTTGTGAGCGGAGGAGTGAAGGACTCTTCTTGTGAAATATTTCTGGACTCTCTCCATTGTATTTATGTCTGATATGCAGTACGGGTTCCAGACAGGTGAGCTGTATTCCAGAATTGGTCTAACAAATGTTTTGTATGCTCTGGTTAGTAATGTAATGTTGCCAGTATCTAAAATACTAAGTTATATTGCTAATCCTATTAGTTGCACAAGGCTTCACAGGGGGGAAAGTGCTTCAGAACATGTGAAGGTTTGTCCATGACACCCATCAGCAACTCATGGGGCTTCTCTGGAAATTTATCCCAGCTGTCTCATAGCTATGCACACATATACTGTATCTGCACCCTCGGAAACAGACCCATGAGTCTGGGAATAGATGCAGCTGCTTTAATCTAAATGAAAAGAAGGACCAGGGGGTGACATGATAGCAGTGTTCCAATATCTCAGGGGTTGCCACAAAGATAAGGTGACCAGACGTCCCGATTTTGGCGGGACAGACCCGCTTTTTAAGGGTTTGTCCCGCGTCCCGCCCGCCCTCTTAAAAAGTCCCGATTTTTTGAAAGGGGCGAGGGAGGGCTGGGGGGCGGGCTCTCCCCTGCAGGGACGGCCGGCCGCGGCTCATGGGGGGCGAAAGACAAATACAATTTTCAGCGGGCACGGCTTTGCAAGGGCTCTTCACAAGTTTGGCAAGTTTCACAAGAGCCGTTCGCGTGCAGGGCAGTTTATAAATAGCGGCCGCCAGGTAGGGAGCCGGCCGGGGTTGCACAGGGCTGGGGGAGGCTCGCTAGCCCGGCAGCTCCGGCCGCAGGAAAGAGCGGGGGGGGGTGCCGTACTGGGAAGGGCCAGCAGTCGCCGCCGCCTGAGGGGGCCACCCCCCCCGCCCACCCGCTTCGCTGCAGGGGACGCTGCACCGGATCCCGAGTCGCGCCGGCTCTCCCGTGGCCACGATGCCCGCCGACCTGATGGAGAAGAGCTCCTCCTCGCCCGCGGCGGCCATCCCGGCCAGCGCCGGAGGAGTCAACGCAGGATGCCTGCCCGCCGCCGGCCCGAGCTGAGAGGCCTGCTGCTGCTGGTGCTGCGGCTGGGCCCCCAGTCCCGGCGGCGGGAAGGCTGCGGCGGCGGCCCCAGCCTGCTGAGCCAGCGCCGGCCCGAGCCGAGGGCCATGGATGCGACTCCTTCGCTCGGGCCGCCCTGCCCACCGCGACGCCGGCCTTTTCGAGAGGGCGGGGCTGCATCAGGCGCCGGGCATGCACTGGAGGGCTGTGAAGGACACAACTTGCCTCCAGAAGTTGTAAATGCTCCAACACTGGAACTTTTAAAGAAGAGATTGGATAACCATTTGTCTGAAATGGTATAGGGTTTCCTGCCTAAGCAGGGGGTTGGACTAGAAGACCTCCAAGGTCCCTTCCAACTCTGTTATTCTATTCTATTCTATTCTATTCTATTCTATTCTATTCTATTCTATTCTATTCTATTCTATTCTATTCTATTCTATTCTATTCTATTCTATTCTGGAGATGGGCTGGGCACAGTGGTTGACCAGGGTGTCTTTCGTGTCTTGCCGTGCTCTTAGCGTACCACATCGCTTGCAGCCCATCTCCAACTGTCTCGACTCTTGTCCTGCTATTTGGAGCAAAATGGAATCTGGGAAGAGAGAGTGAGGCTGACTATGCGCACCTCTCCCTCACTTTAATCCAATTCACGCGCAAGTCTTGACATCCCCACCAATTGATAGCTGTCAAGGTCCTCTTCGAATACGATGGACGAACATCATCATTCTATTCTATTCTATTCTATTCTATTCTATTCTATTCTATTCTATTCTATTCTATTCTATTCTATTCTATTCTATTCTACCATCTTTTAGTAAGGGTTGAGTATTTGTCTTTTTTATAGTGTATAGCAGTGATGGCGAACCTTTTTTGGTTCCCGTGCCAAAAGGCGGGGGAATGCGGGGGATCACGTGTGTGCGTGCCCACACTCATAATTCCATGCACCCCCGCACATGCACGCATGACCCCCCTGCTCCCAGCATGCAATGGCACGCCCATTTTTCGCTCTCCCCAGGCTCCAGAGCCTTTCTAGGAGCCTGGGGAGGGCGAAAACGGCATTCCCCACCCCCTCTGGAGGCTGGAAACAGCCTGTTTCCTGACTCCCAGTGGGCCCAGAAGGCCCGAAAATCAGCCGGCTGGTGCACACATGCACGCCGGACCTGAGCTCACGTGCCCACCGATATGGCTCCACGTGCCACTTGTGGCACCCGTGCCATCACGGGTGTATAGGTTTTGTAATATTTCATCTTTCTAATATTATAAACCTTCCAGAGTGACCTTTGTGGTACAATGGGCAGTCAATAAATTTAATAAAATAAATAAACCACTAAGAATGATCAGCTGTAAAAAAAAACTTGGAACAAAACATAGATAAGGTTACATATAAAGAACTTCTCATTGAAGATGGAACACTATCTCAACTAAAATCATTTGAGAAATTAAAAGAGGAAGGAATAGTTAGGACTTGGTTCCGATATAGACAGTTACAGGCCAGATGGAGCGATGATAGAAAAATTGGTATTGTGCAAAATGAAGAAAACTTGATTGTACAAATTAAAGATAATGGTCCAATGCATATAAAAAGATTATATAATATTTTATTGGAACTGGATTCAGAATCGGAATTGGTTAAAGATTGTATGATAAAATGGGCTCAAAACTTTGGAGGACCTATAACGATGGACATATGGGAAAAGATATGGGTTATAAATGTTAAATTTACGCAGGCTCAAAATTTGAGGGAAAATTTTTATAAAATGTTTTACAGATGGCATTTAGACCCAAAAAAATTGGCATGTATGTATCCTAACTTACAGCCTAAATGCTGGAGATGTGAATGTGATGATGCTACATATTTCCATGTATGGTGGACTTGTAAAAAAATTAAGGCTTTCTGGATAAAAATCTGGTGGATTATACAAAATATTTTAAAGAAAAAAATTAAATTTACACCACAGTTCTTTCTACTGGGAATAACAACGGATTGTACACCTATAGAGACTAAGCTGATTTTGAATTTTATAACGGCTGCCAGATTGTTGGTTGCACAATATTGGAAGAAGGAAGATATACCTACAATTGAAGAATGGACATTGAAAGTGACACATCTGGCCGAAATGGCTAAGGTTTCATCTTATCTTAAGGACCATTCTAATGAAAAATATGTGTTGGAATGGAGTAAGTGGACGGAATATATTCAGAAAAAGTTTCAGATTAATATAATTTAAATAGCATATTTTGTTTGCTGTTTGAAGAAATAATAGATTATACTTTCAAGCTTATGCATAACAAAGAGTTAAGAAAGGATAAGATATTTTTGAATTAACAATCTGTTTTAGTATTAGGTAATTTTATACTTTTTGTATTGAATTTATACCTTGTGTTTTTCTCTGGGAAGTCTGGGAGGGGGGAGGGTGAGGGAGGGGAGAAGGGTAGAGGGTGGATGGGGGGGTAGAAAAGACAAAAACTGTATGTACTTTGTACTTGTAAAACTTTTCAATAAAAAAAAAAAAAAAAGCAGGTCAATCTAATGTCTTATAAAATGGATTAAAAACACTAACTAGATCACTGAAACAGACACACATACACATTTAGGATATGGTAGCAATGAAAGTCTTAGAGAAGATGCTTGGATTCTAGGATGTATCTACTTTATACCTATAAAGATCAGAAGTGCAAACTCTGGTATTCCCTACGACGCTCTACAGAAGCAAAAGTTGGGTTTTAAAGAAGCAGCCTAGATAAACCGTTGACTCTTTTGAACTTCGATGTGGGAGAAGACTTCTAGGAACACCACGGATAGACAAGAAAAGAAACAGATGGATCATCAAACAAACCAGCCCTTGAGGCACAAGTGACCCAGCTCAAATTATGATGTTTTAGGTCAGGGGTGGCCAAACCGTGGCACATGCGCCAAATGTGGCGCATTGGATGATTGCAAGTGACGCATTGCATCCTTGCGCCTACTTATTTTTTTAAAATAGGTGTCATAACTGAATCCATCTTAATATTTTCAACACCAAAGCAATGTTCCCTGTAAAATTAGAAAATGCCGGGCGGAAGTTAGAAACTTCCGCGCGGCGTTCTCTCACTACGTGAGCGGCCGCACAGCCGCGCAACTTAGAAGGAACAGTGCACCAAAGTGATCTCAGTTGAATTTGTACAGCCTTCGGTAATGTTCGACTTCTCGGTGTCTGAAACTTAGAATGGAACTTGTGAGATGTTACTTTAGGCGGGTTTACAAACGTACGAATATTTTTATCGGTCTTGCCATTGCGCGTTCCTGCTCAAACGATCGCAAACACCGCGCACTAGCAACACATCATGTGTTTGAAGTCACGTGCGAATGAGCGGCGAGCGTTCGATATGGTCAGTCCGTTCTGAGTGAGCCATCGTGGCGTGGAGTTTGAAGCAGTGTTTTATTGAGTGTACTAGCGTGGTTTTTGTATTGAGAGTGATTGAAAGACAGATTCAAGATTAAATATATATATATTACGTTTGTCAAATTTTGAAATGGCATAAATTAATTAATTGAATTGCATGATTGAGTCATTCCTTTTCCTCCCTTAAGCAAAGCAGATCCTACCCCTATCCCTATTTTACAACCCCAAACGTGAAAGTAAGAAGGTAAAAAACGTGCTTGAGTTGTATGGCGCATCTGAACTCGTCTGTGAAAAAATTGGCGCATGGTATGCTTAAGGTTGGCCACCACTGTTTTAGGTGCTTTATGTGAAGATCCAGTTCTCTGGGAGACCTATAATGCTGGGAGAGCAACATGGACAGACTCAGTAATGGCTGGGAGAGCTAAAATACCAGATTATGGACAGATAGTCATTGAGAAAATCTACTTGTGTGGGTCCCAAGGGTCAACACCAACTTGACAAATACATAAGTAATCAAGCAAGCAAGCAAGGACAAAGCCATACAGTAAATTATAGTCTTAAAACAATTGCTTGTTAAAATCTATGTAATGTAATTCTATGTTAAATTTACTTTTTAAATATAAAGAACTGTAGCAGTGGATTTGGGAAATTCTAGGGATATTTACGTTTACAGCAGGATGTGTTCATACAACCACCACAATTGAAAAACTGAAGGGAAATTCTGTTTTCTTTTCTTTTTTTAATTTAAGCTCTCCATCTGTGGAGTGTGACCCTCTGCCCCTCAGAGGTGGCATATATACCTGGATATAGAGGTGGCATATATACCTGTCTTCCCCCCCCATGCAACTTTAGGGGACCACATTTTTTAAGCTGATTAAAAGCCAGTGAACAAAAAACACAGACATTTTGAAAGACAGCTAAACCCAGAGTCTAATTGTTTCTCAAAACAAGAGCTGGTTTGGTCCAATGGTTAAGGCATCAGGCTAGAAAGCAGAAGATTGTGAGTTCTAGTCCCGCCTTAGGCATGAAAGACGGCTGGGTGACTTTAGGCCAATCTCTCTCTCTCTCTCTCTCTCTCTCTCTCTCTCTCTCTCTCTCTCTCTCTCTCTCTCTCTCTCTCTCTCTCTCTCTCTCTCTCTCTCTCTCTCTCCACCTCACAGGGTTGATTTGGGAAAAGTAGGAGGAGAAGGGAGAATTAGGTATGTTTGTTGCCTTGAGCTATTTATAAAAATAATAAAGGCAGGAAATAAACAAACAAACAAATAATCACAGCAGTTTTATTTATCATTTAGTCTTCAGGGGATAAGTTTGTTTTAGTTTTACTGATGAGGGGAAATCACATAAATTAATTTGTGGTTTTAGGTGGTGTGAAATTTGAGAACCTCTTCTTAACATAATTTTGCACACGTTTTCCCTCAGTAAGAACCTGTTCTCCCGCTACGAGAAATAGGACATTGGATCTCTTTGGCTAATCTAGAGCAGAACTATGTCTCATGTCCTTCTGGCTGAGGGAAAATCTTTAATGAAATAGCTTCACCAACTGTGAAGTTTATGGCTAAGGTCAAGAAATGTAGCTGTTAAGCTTATGCCTCAAAAGAGCTAAAACTGTGTAAATAATGGATATACAGTACACATGTCAGCACTGCCTCTGATGTACTTAATCCCTCTTAACACTTTTACATAATGTACATAAGATATCAATAACCTCTGGATGATAAGATATCCATGAAAGACAAGGTTGTAAGCAGGCTTACCAAACCTTTCATGATTAAATAGGCATAAATCAGGAGGAGGAAGAAGAGGAAGAATTATTCACAATATTGGAGGCACAGTTTTGGGGTAAGTTTCCCCATCCAACTTTAGACCTTATATGGAGAGATAAAGCTTCAACGATGATGTCATCTTCCTCTTTAACTGGCAAGATTTGCACCGATAAGAAGGGAGAGCAATTAAAATGGCCAAAAAGTAATTTAACAAGGGAGACAAATCTACATAAAAGGAGGTGAAACACCCTAAAGGAAGATTTTTTTTTTAAATAGTTTTTATTGAGTAAATTTAAAAATACATAAAACATGAAAAAACAAAACATATATGAACATAACTACATATATACAAAAATATAAATGAAAGTAAATGTAGATTATATAAAAAGTATATAGTACAAAACTAACAAAACCCACAGAAAAACAAAACAAAAACTTGACATCTCACATAAAACGATATGGTTATTTTACTTTAAGCAGTTTAGCATATCTTTTATCTTTCTAAATATCTTTCTATATACATACACACACACACATATATATATATATATATATATATATATATATATATATATATATATATATATATATATATATATATATATATATATATATGTATACTTATATCTCTACATATATCTCTTCTGTTTTGCAACAAGCCTTAAAAGAGTAAAACAATGAAGAAAAAGGTCACAAAGTAGAACAAGTATAATATAGTCCATCTTCGCTATCCAAAAACCTGCTATTTTGCTGTATTTTTACAATTCAACCAGTTGTAAAAGGTTTCCCAGATTTTATAAAAATCTGTTTCTTCTTTATCCTTTATTCGCATGGTTAGTCTGCTCATTTCGGCACATTCAAATATCTTATTTATGACCATTAAGTTGGTTGGAACTACTTCTTTTCTCCACATTTGAGCATAGGTAATCCTTGCCACTGTTAGAATATGTATTATCAAGTATTGATTGTTTTTATTTATTTTATCATCTATAATGCCTAGGAGGAATGTTTCTGGTTTTAATTCTATTTAGGAAGAATTTTGGGGGGGGGAGAGAGAGGGGGGGAGGGAAAGAGAGAGAGGGAGGGAGGGAAGGAGGGAGGGAGAGAGGGGGAGAGAGGGGGAGGGAGAGGGAGGGAGGGAGGGAGGGAGGGAGAGAGAGAGAGAGAGAGAGAGAGAGAGAGAGAGAGAGAGGGAGGGAGGGAGGGAGAGAGAGAGAGAGAGAGAGAGAGAGAGAGAGAGAGAGAGAGAGAGAGAGAGAGAGAGAGAGAGAGAGAGAGGGGGGTAAAAACAGCCACTGCAATTGTATAGTCTTGCTCCCGTGGCACTTTGGAATATTTACTTATTTGACTTGATTTGATTTGTACCCTAACTTTAGCAACACACATACACGCACACGCGCACGCACACACACACACACACACACACACACACACACACACCTCCTTCCTCCTCCTATTTTCCTCATAACAACAACCCTGTGAAAGTAAGCGAGGCTGAGAGAGACAGACTGGTGCAAACTCATCCAGCCGGCTTTGGTGTCTAAGGCAGAATAGAACTCACAATCTCCTGGTTTCTAGGCTTGCACCTTAACTGCTACACCAGACTGGCTCTAAACTTTCATGAGGTGCTCTCAGTCTCCTTGACTTTTTAATCTGCAAGTGGACCTCCCTGCCTTCGTAATCTGAAAGTGCTGATTCTTTGCATTTGGACATCTCATAAATAGATAGTTGATGAGCCGGCTGGATGAGTTTGCACCAGTCTGTCTCTCTCAGCCTCGCTCACCTCACAGGGTTGTTGTTATGAAGAAAATAGGAGGAGGAAGGAGTATTGTGTGTGTGCATCAGTGGTGGGTTCCTGCCGGAGCTGTTCGGTGCGTAGCTCCGGTAACGAGTGGCCGATTGTGCAATTTGCACACGACCGCTCCGGAGCCATCTTTGGCAGTCCGTTGCACGTATCGCCATCTTTTTCTGAGAATTTTTGGCCGATTTTGCTTCTGCGCATGCGCGGAAGCAAAATCGCACCAAAATCTCGCGCACCGCGCGCGTCCCCTCATAAGATTCCAGCGAGATTTTGCTTCTGCGCATGCGCAGAAGCAAAATTGCGTGAGGGGGCATGCGCGAGTAGCGAGTGCGCATGCGCCCAAAACGTGGAGATGCGCGCACAGCACACCGGCACCGATAAGCGAGCAACCCACCCCTGGTGTGCATGTGTGTGCGCGCGCGTGTGCTGCTAAAGTTAGGGTACAAATCAAATCAAGTCAAATAAATAAATATTCCAAAGTGCCACGGGATTATACAATTGCAGTGGCTGTTTTCATCTCTCTCTCTCTCTCTCTCTCTCTCTCTCTCTCTCTCTCTCTCTCTCTCTCTCTCTCTCTCTCTCTCTCTCTCTCTCTCTCTCTCTCACACACACACACACACACACACACACACACACACACACACACACACACACACTGTCCTTGCTTAAAGAACATGAGCACACTGTATTACACAGGTTTCCTGCTACAGGCCAATGCAAATAGTGCTGCACCTGAATAGAAACCAGCAGGTGATCAAGAGGAAGTAGGGCAGGATGATGTCATCAATATCTTGGTGCCAAAAGCAGTTGAAAGTCCATAAATCATCAGGTAGTTTCCAGGGGCGGTGGGGGGGGGGAGGAGGAAGGTCCTCACTTTTACTCAACATTTTTATTCTGTTTCAAAAGTGAATCACCGGGCAAATTCCTGATTTATTGTCAGTGCTACCTTTTTTTTAGTCAGCCATTGTTGAGATTGTCAGGCCAACGGGCTGCTTTCCAAATCTTGACTCCAGCCATTTGGGATTACAGTTCCAGATTAAATATATATCTTTCTCTCCAAAGCATCAAACCAACTAATGAAAGAAACCTTTGTTAACAAGGCAGGGAAACATTCCAAATGCTACCTATTTTCCTGTGCAGATTGTAAAATTGTGAAATGTCTTAAAATGTAAAGCCATCTGCAAATTGAGATTGACTCCTGATGACTCAAATGGACACCTCCGTGCAGTGTTATTGGTGGTAGCACATCCTTGCTTCCTTCTGAGATGGTTTTCCAACTTCTGTGTCAAGCTTACAGGCCTCAGATCCCAGAGTGGTCTCCTATCTAAGCTAAAGTGACCAGATTTTTTTTTTTTAAGCGGGACACAATTTGAGTTTTGCCCTCTACGCATGCGCAGAACGCTGCGCATGCGCAGAGGGCAAAAGACAGCAGCGTCCAGGCGGCCCTGCCCCCCGTCAATGGTGTCCCCACACACACCCGGCGCCTTTGCAAAGCCCGGCCGACCTCGCAAGGCGGTTGTGCAAACGTTTTGCAGGAGCAGGCATCGCCCCCGAGCCCCGTTTCTACAAAGAGGGGGGTGGCTGGGAAGCGATGCATGCAAAGCCGCCGGTGCATTTTTTTTTTGCAGCGGCCGGAGAGGGTGGCTAGAAGTCTCCCGGCTGCACCGGTTGGATGCCGGCCTGCCGATTCGCCCATCCTTCCCACCCACCCAGCCAGCCCGACCCCGCCTCCCAGGGCCGTGGAAGCCCTGCCCGCTTTCCCTTCCTCGCCTCCCCGCTTCTCTTTTATTTTCGCTTCGCGCCCAGCCGCTTCCCGGAGTCGGGGTTCGCTCCGCCGCCTTTGCAAGACCGCAAACTCGGGTCAAGCCCAGCGCGGCCGGAAGAAGAATGAGCGAGCGAGGGAAGGAAGGAGGGAATCATACGGCTCCACCCCGGATGCACCAGCTGGCCACGCTATCTCTGTCGGGGCTGCAGCAACCCCAGGACCTCTTTCTCCAGGCACGGCTTCCGGATCCGGACTACTCTAAGGTGACCAGATGTCCCGATTTTGAGAGGGCCTGCCTCTGCTGCTGCTGCCCCTGCGGCTGGGCCCAACCTAGCCGTCCTCGAGTGCCTGCAGGCCGATTTTTTGAAAGAATGCCCTAGTCGGGCATTGTTTTAAAAAATCGGGACTTTTTAAGAGGGCGGGTGGGACGCGGGACAAATGATTAAAAAGCGGGTCTGTCCCGCCAAAATCGGGACGTCTGGTCACCTTAATCTAAGCACTGATCATGTTCAACACGGCTGCCTTAAGGGTCTAGAAATCTGCAGTCTGGTTTTGGAAGCAAAAAAAAGCAACATTGTCCAATATTTTTGATCACATTTGATCACATATGGCACAGTGGTTAGAGTGCAGTACTGCAGGCTACTCCTGCTGCCTGCCAGCTGCCTGCAATTTGGCAGTTCGAATCTCACCCGGCTCAAGGTTGACTCAGCTTTCCATCCTTCCAAGGTGGGTAAAATGAGGACCCAGATTGTTGGGGGCAATAAGCTGACTCTGTAAACCGCTTAGAGAGGGCTGTAAAGCACTGTAAAGCAATATATAAGTCTAAGTGCTAAGTGCTATTGCTATTATCAGCATTCATTATTGGTGAAGATTGATCATGACAGCTACTGTCCAGTTGTATGCTAAAGTTTAGACACCCTCTGATCAAATTATATTTTTTAAATAAATGTCTACGTGAGCAGAGGCTGAGAGAGACTCTACAATAGTATATTGTATAATTAAACACAATAGCTTGCTTCACATTTGGGTGAATTCCTATTATTTATGTTCAGCTGTTTGCAGATTCCAAATTAGAAAACAGGGAATATGGCAGGTGAAAAAATTCGAATCTCTTTCCAGACAGCACTTACCGTATTTTTCGGAGTATAAGACATACCTTTTTCCTCCCTAAAAGAGGCTGAAAATTTGGGTACGTCTTATACTCCGAATGTAGCTTTTTTTTGAAGCTTTTTTCCACCCCTAACGAGGTGCTAACGATCTTCCCGGCTTCATACTTTTTTCCAGCCCTAAGTCTTTGCAGGCTTGTTTTCATTCCTACTCCCTCTGAAAAAGGTTTTTTCAGCCCTAACGAGGTGCCAACGAGCTTGCAGCATTTTTTATTCCTACTCTCTCGAAGTAGTTTTTCCAGCCCTAAGTCTTTGCAGGCTTGTTTTCATTCCTACTCCCTTCGAAGAATTTTTTTTTCAGCCCTAACCAGAGGATAAAATAATGTGCTGAAGCTGAACAGACTAAGGATGCTAGACAGATGAATACCTGGTAGGTAGATTTTTTCCCCTATTTTCCTCCCCCAAAACTAAGGTGCGTCTTATATTCTGAAAAATACGGTAGTTATATACCTCTTTTAGAAGAAGTAACAGCTTCCAAACATTTCCTGTAGCCAGATAAGAGTCTTTCTATTCTTATTTTGGCATTTCCCCCTATTTTTCTTTGCAGAAAAATACCAGTTCAGATGAACCCATGGTCTCCTTGCATGCACTGCATATTTTAAATCTCATTACCCCACAAATTTTCAATAATATTCAAGTCTGGGAAGTGTAATAGCCATTCCAAGCCCTCCTCTTTCTTTCCTGCAAATATATCATGGTTGATTTGAAGATACGTTTGGGATCATCATCCCACTTGGATCACTAAAATCACGAATCTTAATTAATTCTTAATTCTGTCAATTGATTTCATTAATGCCACGAATTAAACAGATTTTTATTTATTTATTCCTGTAAGCCATCTTGAATGAATGAGCAGAAAGATGAGGTAGGTCTTACCACTTAGATGTGTAGCCTGGACTTACTGAAAAATTGTAATTACCTGGAATTATTTCCAGGTAGAACTGCACCCTCTCCCTGCCAGATTTATTCACTCGTGATCAGATATCAAGCATCACCCACTCATTGCCTGGGTCAGTGGTGTATTAACCATTAAGAAGACTAAGCACGTCCTTAGGGCACCAGGCTCAAAGCAGGCACCACAAAGTTGAGAAAGAAAAAAAAAACAATGAAGATTTGTTTAAAAAAATGATAAAAATTGAATCTTGGGGCACCAAGATTTGTCAGTGCTTAGGGCACCAGGGAGTCTTAATCCACCACTGGCCTGGTGAAGAAGAGGATGCTACAGCTACTTCCAAAAGTTCCTGGAAGTTCAGCTTACCGATTCATCTAGTTAAGCCGGCAATTGGAGTGTTTTTAAGCCTCAGGGCCAGGAAGGGCCTTTGTAAGGCAAAACCTGCTCCTTCACTAAACGTTACCTGCAGTTCAGGAAGCTCCCCTGTACCAGCTGGGTTACTTGAAGTTCAAATAATAACATCCTCAGATGGTCTTGCTTCTTATCATCACTTAGAACCAGGGGTGAAATGCTCCCAATTCCTCATGCCTGTCGGTCGTCGGAGAGCCGATCAGGAAGGCAGCGTAAGGCTCTGCCTACCCGCCAGGGCGCCGCCATTTGGGTTCTTTTACCCTCTGCGCATGCTCAAAGCGTTGTGTGCATGCGCAGAGGGTAAAAGAACCCAAATGGCGGCGTCCGGGCGGGTGGGCGGAGCCTCGCACTGCCTTCACAACCGGCTCTCCGACGACCGACAGGCACGAGCGAACCGGGAGCATTTCACCCCTGCTTGGAACCTGACATATGGATGGTCTCAATTGTGGGGCTTTGAGGGTCTCCTTGGGTGGGTGGGGGGTTGGACTAGATCAGTAGTGGGTTCTAAAACCCGTTGCTACTGGTTTGTGTGTGTGCTTGCACGTATGTGGGACTCTTCTGCGCAGAAGCGTTCCAGGTGGGTGGGCGGAGCCTCTCACCGCCGCTGCTACCAGTTCGCCGAACCAGGCTGAACTGGGAGCAACCCACCGCTGGACTAGATGACCTACAAGGTCCCTTCCAACTCTGTTAATCTGCATCTATCTGATGGCCAGAGCATGCTTTAAGTGACAGCTGTTTCAAATCTTCAGGTAAGTCCTTGATTTACAACTGGTCGCTTAAGCGACTGTTTGAGGTTACAACAGACTCTTCAAGAGGTACTTACAACCCAGTTTGGAACTCCCCCTCCCCCACAGTCATGTGATTGCATTTGGGTTGCTTTGATTATCAAGTGATGCTCTTGGTCTCAATGAATCCAGGGGACTTCGCACCCATTGAAAGGAAGAGGCCCTATGACCAGGTCTTCTTCTCTTTCCTTCTACCCTTCCCAGCATCAGAGCCTTCTCCAGAGAGATGGACACATAATTTAGCCAAAGTAGGATCATTTGAGCCTCAGGTGAGAACTCTGGGTCGACACAAAAAAAGTAGAAATCAGAAATAGAAACCTTAAAATAAATCAGACATCTAACTTAGCAGGAGCTTGCATCTTTGAGGAGACATCTCAGACAGTTTAATGGCTGGCTCTCTGGTGTCCTCCAGCAAGGTTCAACTTTTATTCAAGCAAGAATGGCTTCCATTTACATCATGCAGCAAAGGCAAATAGAAGCATAGAATCCTAGGGCTGGAAGGGACCTTGGAGGTCTTCTAGTCCAACCCCCTGCTCAAGCAGGAGATCCCATACCATTTCAGGCAAATGGTTGTCCAGCATTTATAGTGTGATTATTTAAATATTGATAAATGCAGTCAATTGGAGTAGAGAGAAGGGGGAAGTCAAAAGTGAAATTAATTTTTCCAAGCTTCTTCTTCTTCTTCTTCTTCTTCTTCTTCTTCTTCTTCTTCTTCTTCTTCTTCTTCTTCTTCTTCTTCTTCTTCTTCTTCTTCCTCCTCCTCTCTCTCTCTCTCTCTCTCTCTCTCTCTCTCTCTCTCTCTCTCTCTCTCTCTCTCTCTCTCTCTCTCTCTCTCTCTCTCCTGTCAGAAATAACAATACAGTTGAGACTCCAGTATCAAATATTAAGCTTAAAGATTGAAATACTATAATTTTGCTACTCTTTATAGCAATAGCACTTAGACTTATATACCGCTTCATAGTGCTTTACAGCCCTCTCTAAGCGGTTTACAGAGTTCAGCATATTGCCCCCAACAATCTGGGTCCTCATGTTACCGACCTCAGAAGGATGGAAGGCTGAGTCAACCTTGAGCCGGTGAGATTTGAACAGCTGAACTGCTGAACTAGCAGTAGCCTGCAGTGCTGCATTTAACCACTGCGCCACCTCAGCTCTCTTTATCAATCTGATCCTAGCATTAATTGTACAATTCAAGCAACTTTATGTTCATTAACATTTTAGAAATCATAGCTAACATTGATATAAAGTTTTTTTTATCTTTAAAGTTTAATTTATCTAAATCAGCATATTGTTGATTTCTAGTTTTTATTGTATAACTACTATTGTACCGGGTCATTTTAAAAAAATCTTTCCCTTGGAGATTTTTTTGAAAACCAACAAATTGGGAGATATTAATGAAAGTCGGGCCAGGATTACCTGAGTTTTCACTTTTGTGGATGGGGACTTGAGCAGAACCTAAATGAGGCACCCTGTTTCCCCCAAAATAAGACATCCCCTGATAATAAGCCCAATTGGGCTTTTGAGTGCATGGCAATAAGGCCAAGTGCTTATTTCAAGGTTCAAAAAAATATAAGATAGGGTCTTATTTTCAGGAAAACACGGTATTAGGTCAACCCTACGATCAAGAAGAGGCATAGGAATTGTAGTTAGATCAGAGGTTTAAAAAAAGATATTCAGGCTACTTAGAGCATAACTTTCTGCTGAGTCTCTTATTTTTTTGTCTTTAATCACAGTTTATATTTCAGCACAAAAAAAGGGATGTATCTTTGCCATTTTGCAGAGCTTTAGAGCAAAGGAAGAATCAATTGGAAACCAGCATGCAAAAAGCTTGCAGCAACATGGACCATGTGACTATGGTATCTTGACTCAGGTCCATGTCCTGCTCCACGGTGGATGATAAAGGTTGCCATTCTTTGGATTGTTGTGCTTGAATGAGAGAAGCACAGCGTTGACGTGATTCTGATTAATCAGTAAATTTATTATTCAGTCAATGGAAGAATGTGAGGTGGGGAAGGGACAACTCAACACACACAAAAACTCACACACTGAGTCATCAAGGTTCACTTCCTTCAGCCGCCGGACTTCTCTGCTGAGCTGGGTTTTTCATGCTTCCTACCGGTGAAATTTGAGAAGAGGAGAGTTTACGGTGAGATAAGCCGACTGGCACCGCAGAATTATATAACGTTCACTGAGGAAATGAAAAATTTCTCGCGCTTAAGAGAAAGGTTGTCCTTCCTTGCTTCCAGCTTTTCCCAAAGTTTCCCCAAACTTGTGAAAACTACATGGGATACCCAACCTATTTCTCCTCTAACATTAATGTCTGAAATCTAAATCCCAGATCCTTTTCTGGAGAGCTGTAGGCTTCCTTTGTGCAAAAGCATTGCCTGCAGTTTGATGAAACAACTGCAGATCAACTTGGGAACTTAGAAGAAATCCAGAAAGAGGCCTGGATTCAATAGATGTGAGAATACTGATCTAGGAAGGGGTCTTAACTCTGCCTGATAGGGCTCCAGTTAGACGCCAAATTTGATGTTTATTGGAAATAATACATTCTTGGCATTTGCTATCTATCCTCTGGGACCAACTCAGTTGATATATAGTGGTCTGAAAGCCACCAAGCAGATATTTCGGGAATTTACTTAAGCCTCTTTCAAAGATCCCCTTTCCAAAACAGGAAATTGGCAGTGGCTCAGCTTTTTTTTCCAGAGGCCAAAAATGAACTTTCAGAAATGCTGATGTCAGCTTTATCAGTTGTCTCTAGAAAATTGTTGATGCGATAAGAAAGGCAGTATTTTGTGACTTGGAATGCTCTCAACAGGCAGCTTTGTGTGACATCTTTTCCATGGTTGCAAAGCCCTCTTCACTTTCCTCCATCCATATTAAGATTAATGTTTTGATTAGGCCACCTGGAGGTTTACAAAAAAATATGCACAAATCTTGGGAGTTTCTGAGAATGCGTCTTCATACAAGATGTTTAAACATCCAGAAAAGGGGGAAGTAGAGATGTAAATGCTGCTGAAGGCATTTCTATTTTGCACAAGGATCTTTGCATTGTTCCAGCTTCAGGGTCCCTCTACACACTCCTGGTCCCCTCCTGGATCAGCTACCCACCTGTTTCTTCCTGTGATATTGTTACCTTTTGAGAGCCTTTTGTATTTTCCTGACTCTTTGTTGATTTAATCTGATGTGGCAATGAAGCCGGATTTCCCCTCTGTTTTTTTTCTTTACAACACTGAGGGTGGCGGGCATCTGTTCTGATTTTATCACACTGTTGGAAGAAATTTCCCCGGTTCGTTCCCAGCTGGGGCACACCACAGACACTGAGAAGAAATGGATTCAGAAGCCAGAAAGTTGAATTCTTTTAATGTAGGAAGGGAAGAAGCAAAAAGTGACACGGCTCGAGCGTTCCTGGCTTGCAAGCAGATTGGGGGAGGCAAACCCATGCCTTCTTATACTTGATTTTCCTTTGAAGCTCCTACAGTTTGATGGGTTTTGATGTGTGCCTTTGGTTGAAGCAATTGCCCTGGATCCTGTCTTCCTGCCTTAATAGGTTAATCCTGTCCCAGGACTTTTGTCTTTCCTATCCTGGGGGTTAATCCTGTCAGGGGGCAGGAAAAAGGGAGTTCTGGTTTTCCCTTGGTGAGTTATTTTTAGCCTGATTCCCCTTATCTTAATGGCTCTACTTAAGTGTTTCTGTTGTCAGCTCTGTTACTTTTGTAACAGCAGGGCTGCTCTGAGTTTTCTTTTCAGCTGGTGCTTCTTGGTTTTCTTAAAGAGGAAAGGGCTTGAGTCTCTTGGCACTGTTTTCTGAGGTTTCTGGTGCTGTCCTTTTGGGGTGCACTTCCCACAACACCTCCCATTTTTGAGTGGAAGCAAGGCCTTACTCAGGCTTAGCTGCAACTTAAGGATGCTCTTAAGGATGTTCTGTTTCACCATTAAACCATCTTTCCAATCAGCCTCCATGTTTCCAGTGTCTTTTTCCCCACTTGGAACTGAACCCAGATGGACATTTCTTCCAACACTTTGTAAAAGTGCTCATATTGCAAAGAAATCCAGACAACATGTACCAGAAGGGGTTGAGCGGGAGATGGGAATCTGAACTCATGATTTCAGGTTCCGCACACCAGAATATGGGAGGAAGGTTTTGACACTATCTGAAAAAGGCTTCCCATCCTATTGGCCTCTTTTCTTCCCAAAGCCACACATTCATTCCCAAGTCCCTCCTTCTGTCCTGATAATTCCCACTGGCCTTCTCAGAACCTGTTTCAATTGCTCCGAATTCTTCTTAAAACGTCTTCTCCAAAGCTGGGCCTTGCATTTGAAGTCGTGCCTCACCTATATAAAAATCATTTCTTCTGCTTTAAAAACTCTTCTAATGGAGGCAGCCTAAAACAGCAGCTGCCTTTTTGCACTGCTGGCTTGCATGCAGTTTGCAACCAACTATATTGAGAGCATATGCACCAAGACAAATTCCTTGTGTGTCCAATCACACTTGGCCAATAAAATTCTATTCTATTCTATATTCCCATATTCAGTATTTTCAAGGCAGATATCCCCACTGGCCTCTACCCATCAGCCACTTATGCATTTAGTTTTTGTTCCCTAAGTGAGGCACTTAGTACATAATTTGTCTGTGGAATGTCATTATCTCCTTTTCAGCCTTTCCTTTAATGTTCCAAGATAATCCTAATTTTATTTTCTTTTTTAGGACATTAGCTATTACATCCAATTTTACATCATCTGCAAATTTGATCACCATTCCACCATTCCACTCTGTATTATTAATAAAATTGTTGATTCTCTAACATGAGAACTATTGGGGGGCATTGCTTACTCAAGTTTCCAACTCAAGTTTCTAAAAAGTGTCTGGCTCTCTGCCCTACTCATTTAATTTAATTTAATTTAATTTAAAGTTCTTATAGGCCGTCCAATCCCATAGGACTCAGGGCGGCGTACAACCGGAATAAGAACAGTACAATAAAATAATATTAAAACATTACACTACTTTAAAACCATTCATACATGGGGGAATCCGATCTTCTTCACCCCACATGCTGGAAGAGCCATGTTTTCACGGCTTTACGGAAGGCCAGTAGAGTGGGGACAGTCCGGATCTTTGGTGGGAGTTGGTTCCAGAGAGATGGGGCTCCCACAGAGAAGGCTCTCCCCCTTGGAACCACCAACCGGCATTGTTTGGCTGATGGGACCTGGAGGAGGCCAACTCTGTGGGACCTCACTGGTTGTAGGGAGGTATATGGTAGGATGCGGTTCCGGAGGTAACCTGGTCCTGAGCCATGTAGGGCTTTAAAGGTCAAAACCAACACCTTAAATTGTGACCGGAGACTAATAGGTCGAATAGAAGGCCATTCTATTAATAGAAGGCCATTGCCTGGCCTTCCTTCGATCTGAGCTCCATACAAAAGCAAGACACAGCCTTAAATCCAATAAAGACTCATCTGCAGGGCAAACAAAAGTGTCAACTAATCTAATAGTCTAACTATCCCCACCCTGCTGGCCTTCCGAAAAGCCGTTAAGACATGGCTCTTCCTGTAGGCTGGGGGTAGAGCCTAATCCATCTGTGCTCTCCCCCGGGTATGTCTGATTGTTGGATGGTTTTTTAATATGAATTTTTAATTTTCATATTTGCTTTTAATTTAACGTTTATTATTGGTGATTCTTGTATCTTCTCTCTGTTGTACGCCGCCCTGAGTCCCTTGGGAGTTGGGCGGCATATAAGAAAACCGTAATAAATAAATAAATAAATAAATAAATAATACACTCCAAAAAGTAGCTAAAGTGTTAATGAGGTGTTTGTTTGTTTGTTTGTTTGTTTGTTTGTTTGTTTGTTTGTTTATTTATTTATTTATTTATTTATTTATTTATTTATTTGTTTATTTGTTTGTTTGTTTGTTTGTTTGTTTATTTATTTATTTATTTATTGGTCACATTTGTATGCCGCCCACTCCACAGAGACTCTGGGCGGCTCACAACAATAAAAATGTACATGCAACAATAAATATAAAAAGCATTAAAAACAATGATTATTAAAACTTTAAAAAAACATTAAAAGCAACAATTTAAAAACCCATACAATTAATTCATTCATGGGGCCAAGAGTGCTCGGTGTTATATTAAAATCATTGGCCCCAGGCCTGTCGACAAAGCCAGGTTTTTAGTGGTTTTCTGAAGGCTGGCAGGGTGGGAATAATGCGGATCTCGGGGTTCCAACAGGATAGATAGAATACTGTACCTCATTTAGAAATATAATATATAGATAGAGAAAAATGTAAAAGAGACATTTACAACAAAAAAGGAATACATCATTTCCTTAAATTAAGATAAATGTTGAATCTTGCCCACGTATGGTGACAACTGTCTGTAAGGCAATAATTACACTTTGCTCATCAGAGTTGCAGATTTTAGAGATCAAAAATAAATCAGATTTCTCCAAATAGGAAGTCATCCCACTCCAGCTGCAGGACAGGAAAACTTTTTTTAAGGAACCCTGGAATATCTCCAGATTAATTACTCATAGTAGACTGAGATCCCAGAGCCCTTTAAATTTTGCCAGGAAAATTTAAATCAACTGTCCAATAGTTCCATTAAAAAAAACAATTGAAAATGGCCTCTGAATCTATCTGAATCCATCACCTCTTACTACAAAGTGGCTCATTTACAGTGTTAATTAGATAAACATCTCAATATATGTGCTATAGGTGGGAAGCTACCTAGTTGGTTATTGGATGGAGGCAGGGGCGGGTTCCTAATTTTTTTACTACCACTCTGTGGGCATGGCTTATTTTGTGGGTGTGGCTTGCCAGCTACGTGACTGGGTGGGCGTGGCTTCTCAGGCTGCTGAAGAGAGGGGAACTGAGATAGGTCCTGCCGCCCATTCCCCCTCCCCTCAGCAGCTCGAGAAGCCTCAAACATGCGAAAATGCCTAGGATCATCACCGCGTGTTCGTGGCTTCTCGGACTGCTGAAGGGAGGGGAATGGAGATAGCTCCTGCCGCCCGTTCTTTCAGCATCTCATGCGCTCCCTCAGCCATCCTCACCTGCTTGGACTCACTGTGGAGTAGGAAGGCAGCGCATGCGTAGTGCTGGAAACTCGGCTTCTGGGCATGTGCAGAAGAATTTTTTCTAAAAAAAATGGCAGTGCCCAGGCATCGGCAACCGACCGCACCAGTACTATGACATCACCAGCGGGCCGCTACCAGTGCTATAGAGTGGAGCGCACTGGTAGGAACCCACCACTGGATGGTGGTCTCCAGCTTTGTATGAAGTTTTTAAAAATCCTAAAGTAAGGTAATGGCAATCAGCTCTCCGCCCCCTGTTTCAAAGAAAATTATACGGGGTCATAATTTATTTAATTTTATTTTATTTGGAGGTTCTTCTATGCCGCCCTACTCCCTGAGGACTCAGGGCGGCGTACAACATTTTAATAAAACAACCAACCAAATCATTAAAAAGCAATGTAAAAAAAAACAATTTAAAACACCTATAACACACAAACATACATGGGGGAGACATCCGATGTAATGTCGTCTCAAAAATTAATGTCCTCAATAGGCCAAACGCAACTCAAAAGAGAGTTGATCAAAAGAGAATGTGCTTTTGGAGAATCGCCTTTCAGTCAGTGGTGACTCCTGGCAACTTCCTGGAGAAATCTGTCCAGTTTTCTTGGCAAGATTTCAGAAGTACAGTAGTTTTCCCTTGCTTGCTTCTTAGGTCTGGGAGAGTGATAGGCCCAAGGTCACCCAGCTGGCTTTGTGCATAATGCAGGACTAGAATTCACGGTCTCCTGGCTTCTCGCCTGATGCTTAACCACTACACTGTTGGAAGAAATGTCCATCTGGATTCACTTCCAAGTGGGGAGAAAGACACTGGAAACATGGAGGCTGATTGCAAGGATGGTTTAATGGTGAAGCAGAACCACCAATCACATGTGATTCTGGATAGCTGACCACATGGAGTGGAGAGTGAGTGTTTATACCCTCTCTTGGGCCTTGCCCTTGAGCTTCCTGTTCCTGTGCAATAATATGTGTTCTATTGGCTGTAGTCAGACTCCTATGTGGAGTCATGTTTGTCTGAATCAAGTTTGGTTGAACCTTGGGCTGATGTAATGTCCCCAGGTAATTTCACAACGCAGTGAGCTCTACTGCCAGATAATCCTATAATGTCCTGGAGGGTCATGTCTTAATCCCATCACCCTGGAGCCGAAGGTCTAATTGTCTTGTAGATAGGCTGGCCCAGTCTTATTTATTTTATTTATTTATTTTGTGAGATTTATATACCGCCTCACAGTGCAAGCACTCTCTAAGCCCGTGGTGGCGAACCTATGGCACGCGTGCCACAGGTGGCACGTGGAGCCATAGCGGAGGGCACGTGAGCGTTGCCCACCGGCAAACCGGAAGTGCGGAAAAACGCACTTCCGGTTTGCCGGTGAGCTGTTTTTTGCACTCCGGAGGGTTCAGGGAAGCTTCCTGAAGCCCCAGAATGCAAAAAACGACGAAACGGACAAACCGGAAGTGCATTTTTCCGAACTTCCGGTTTGCCCGTTTCGTCGATTTTTACCGTCCCAGGCTCTGGTAAGGCCTTTGCGTGTGTGTGCGCGCGCATGCGCAGGGGGCAGCATGGGGGGGTGTTGTGCGCATGCGTGGGGGGAGGGAATGGGTGTGGATATGCGTGCGCGCGCTAGCGCGCGCACCCCCCCCTTTTTGGTACGCGAACCAAAAAACGTTCGCCATCACTGCTCTAAGCAGTTTACACCAGTAAGCAATGTATATTTATATTGCCCCCAATAATCTGGGTCCTCATTTTACCTACCTCGGAAGGATGGAAGGCTGAGTCAACCTTGAGCCGGTGAGATTTGAACCGCTGACCTGCAGATCACAGTCAGCTAAAGTGGCCTGCACTACTGCCTCTAACTGCTGCGCCACCCCGGCTCTATATGTGTCTATATATGTCTTAATATGCACCAAAAAGCTGCTGGGGGCAGGGAGCTGCAAGGAGTTGCTCTTTGTCTTTAAAAACCTGTTTCTCGTTTTCTCATCCAGGGAAATATAATATTCTACCTTTTTAATATTTCCTAGAATATTTCATTCTTCTAGGAGAGGGGTGGGTGCTAGCTTTCTACAACACCAAAGATCTGCTTAAGGAAGTGGTGCCTGTTCCAGTGTGTTGAAGCATAACCCTGATCCTGCATAGGGATCTCACTGTTGGAGAGCATAGACAGTTAACATCCAAAGCAGCTTCATTCACATCCAAGCCATTACATTTTCCACCCCTCCTGTTCCTTCATACTGGAATTGCTCTAACCGCCTTGCCTTCTGCTGAATCCTTTAGAAGAGTTTTTAGGTTGTTGGATCAGGGGGGAAAAAGTGTAATAATCTTAACATCGTTATGGTTTTTAAGTTTCAACACCCTGGAAACCCAATCTCTTTCTGAATCAACTTAATTGGCAGACTTTATCCAGAAGAGGGGGAATGCAATGCGATACTTCTAGGAGGTGGATAAAATGACATTGAGATGCTGGTCCTTGATCAAAATGGAAAAACTGATTCTCTTCCATAGTGGGTTTTACCTCACATCTGAATTTTGACTGAATATCTATCTTCTGGTCACATATATGCTTGAACTGCTACTAGTGATTCACAGGACCGGATAAAACCCTACATTTTCTCGTTTCAACTCAAGGAAGAAATACCTTCTTTGTTCTCCTGGGCCATGACTAAGCAGGATTGTTCTCAGTTGTTTAAAGCTGAAATATTGCTTCTTTTAATTGCTTTTGGGAGAGAGCAGAGTTAATGACTCCGCTTTCCTGGTTGGTAACGCAGAACCCATGGGAAAGTAGCAGGCTGGTGTCATTATACCCCCTGCAGTTCAGATTAAGACCTTCTCTCTTGATTTTGGTGGAAAAATAACCCATAAAGGAAAAGATGGATGTGCTGGCTTTTGAGCGTGTTTGATTATGAAGAAGGGAGACTGTGGTTAAATGTTCAGGGACAAGAGAACATTTGATAGCTATGGCAGCAAACATGCAAACATTCAAACATGAAGATTTTTTTCCTCTTATCATGATTACACTACATTTAAGTTTTGATACTAGCTGTATTTGTTTTCCCAATGCAATTTTGCAGAACCTTATTGTCATGAATTTCTTAATTTTCTCTTGCTACTTCTCCTGGATCCAGTAGCTCTTATCCAGTGGTTCTCAATCTTTCTAATGCTGTGACCCACGCCCCGCCCCCACGCCCCCACTGTGACCCACTCCGCTGCCACGCCTGCCACCGTGACCCATGCCCCGCCACTGCCATTTGGGTTCTTTTACCCTCTGCGCATGCACAAAGCGTTCTGCGCATGCGCAGAGGGTAAAAGAACCCAAATGGCGGCATCCGGGCGAAGTCTCCCGACCCCTGTGAAAGGGTTGTTCAACCCTCAAAGGGGTTGCGACCCCCAGGTTGAGAACCGCTGCTCTTATCCTTCATTTTGTACACACTCTCCAATCTGTTTCTACTCAAGTACTGGCTGTGTGCAATTGACTTTTCTTCTAAAAAAGAAGCAAGCATTGGATTCCACTGCTTTTGTTTAGTCTCTCAGGGAGGCACAAGATACTGTCAGGCTATATTGGTATTTTGCCCAGAAAAAAATTAAACAAAATTAATCAGGTTAAGAACATGCACATCCGACAAAGGATATTTAACAACAAATTGGCTTACTTTTTTACTTTTGCTGTTACATTTGTACAGGTTTCCACACAGATACTCTTCCTGTCTGGAAGCAACACCAGCAGAGGTGGGTTCCTACTGGTTCTAACCGGTTCTTTAGAACTGTTAGTAAATCGGTGATGACATCACAGAGCCGGTTCTGTCGGTGTCTCCGTGGGTGCCGCCATCTTGGATTTTGCTTCTGTGCATGCGCAGAAGCTAATTTTTGCTTCTCCGCATGCGCAAAAGCTATTTTTTAATTGCTGCGGGCGCGTGCACATGGCATAACCCTGAGCGAACCGGCAGCAAAAGGATCCAGAACCTACCCCTGAACACCAGGCTTCTGTTATTTCATCAGGGATCTCCACAGAGCATGGTCCAAAAAAGCAGGGGTGGGTACTGGATCCTTTTGCTGCCGGTTTGCTCAGGGTCGCGCTATGCACGCATGCTCAGCAACCAAAAATTAGCTTCTGCGCATGCACAGAAGCAAAATCCAAGATGGTGGCACCCACGGAGACAATGACGGAACCGGCTCCATGATGTCATCGCCGAGTTACTAACAGTTCTAAAGAACCAGTTAGAACCGGTAGGAACCCACCTCTGCAAAAAAGCCAAGATGATGATCACAATACAGAATGAGCCTTGATTGCACTGATATGGCCAGCATCATGAGGTTTTCCCTCCCCTTTCCTGTGTACATCCCTGGATTCATGATCTTGGCTATCTTACTTGGCTATAGTAAGAAAGTATCTTTCTTACTATAGTGTATTTGAAAGCATGCTAAAGCTTAGGTTTTACCTGAAATGTTGCAGCTCTGTGAGCTGTTTTTGATCTGCATCAATGCTTGCCTCAATACATATTGTAGCTACTGGGTTTCAGGTATCCTAGCAAGCCTTTGAAGGGAAAGATGGCATGATGTCTTTGCAGCTCCCTCTCATAGGAATGGTGAAGAATGTTGCGCCTTTCATCAGAGACTTGCATATAAAGTAGAGATGAGACTGTGGCCAGAAATACACGTGCAAATAATTATTTTTATTTTTGTGTGGATAATGAGATTTTTGTTTCCTAAAGACCTTCAACAGCTCAGGATCCAATAATAAGTGATGTACGGTACTCCATTCTCAAAGTCTTGAGTGAAACTTTGAGTGAAACTGAGTTGAAATTCTGTGTCAAACTCTTGAGTTTCTCAAAGTTTGTGAAATTCAGAAGCGGAACAAACAGACACAATTGTGAGCAGGGTTAAGTCTTGGGGATGCATAGAGCTGCACACTGGCCCTTTGGCTTTTCGATTTAAGCCATACATCAGCTCAAGTATCAACATGTGTTTCCATAACATCAGCAATGTTGTATATCTGAACTGAATGATTTCTGAGCTGTAGTTCAAACTAGAGTTTTCCAGTGCTTTAGATTCTGTTCCAAACAAGGTATTATGAGTGCAGCACCTCTGTATTTGTATTTGTATTTGTTTTATTTGTCAAGCATATATGATTATAAGCAAAGTTTAAACAGTAAAACATGATTGAATATATATGTAATATTACAAGCATGAATAAGAGTAAAAGAGGTATGAATATATGGGTACATTAGGACAGGAACGGTAGGCACGATTGTGCGCTTATGCACGCCCCTTACCGACCTCTTAGGAATGGGGTGAGGTCGATGGTAGATAGTCTAAGGTTGAAGTTTTTGGGGTTTGGGGAAGAAACTACTGAGTCAGGTAGAGTGTTCCAGGCTTTGACCACTCTGTTGTTGAAGTCAAATTTTTTTGCAATCAAGTTTGGAGCGGTTTACATTAAGTTTGTATCTATTGTGAGCTCGAGTATTATTGCAGTTGAAGCTGAAGTAGTCGTTAACAGGTAGGACATTGTGGCAGATAATTTTGTGAGCTTTAAAGCAGCCGTGTCTCTTCCTGGGTTTGTATAGTTGCCATCATCTACCTAATCCAAAGCAACTTTCTGAAATCAATTCCAAAGTGCTGGATGTTTCTACGGGAGGGAGCTCTTCGCTCATCCTTTATTCGGCTCCCAAGCTTCAGATCCTGTAAGGGGAATGGCGACTTTCTGACTTTGCAGCACCTCTCAATGGCCCTGACATAAGGAGCAGGGATGGAATTGACAAGTTTTATTCTTCCCCCCCCACCCCACTTCTATTCAGCAGAGACCAAACCAGCTGGTGCAAAAGGCAGATGGTGCTTTGCTTTTTCTTTCTTTCCTGTTCTAAGAAACGGGGGCGGGGGGGTGAAGGATTTTTTTGTGTGTGTGGCAGTAGAATCAATCATGGTTTTCAGTAGGAGAATAATTGACCAACTTGGCAGAAAGGAAGCCAGTCACTGATCATCTAGGGCAGAGGTGGGTTTCAGCAGGTTCTGACCTGAAGAACCAGTAGCGGAAATTTTGAGTAGTTTGGAGAACCGATAGCGAAAACTTTGAGTAGTTTGGAGAACCAGTAGTGGAAATTTTGAGTAGTTTGGAGAACCAATAGCGAAATTTTGAGTAGTTTGGAGAACCAATAGCGGAAATTTGGAGTAGTTCGGAGAACCAGTAGCGAAAATTTTGAGTAGTTTGGAGAACTGGTAAATACCACCTCTGACTGAGCCTGCCCCCATCTATTCTCTGCCTCCCGAGTCCCAGCTGATTGGGAGGAAATGGGGATTTTGCAGTAACCTTCCCCTGGAGTGGGGAGGGAATGGGGATTTTGCAATATCCTTCCCCCAGGAGTGGGGAGGGAATGAGGATTTTGCAGTATCCTTCCCCTGCCACGCCCACCAAGCCACACCATGTCCACCAAGCCACGCCCACAGAACCAGTAGTAAAAAAATTGAATCCCACCGAGTCACATGACCACCAAGCCATGCCCACCAAACAAGCCACACCCACAGAACAGGTAGTAAAAAAAAGTTGAAACCCACCACTGATCTATGGGTTACCTCTGAGGGTTTGGGGCATAAAACCCGTGACGATATGTGGGCTTAGGCCTGACTTTTAGCAGTGTTCACTGTGCCGTATCTTGCCCTGAAGTCCGAAAAAAAATAACCTCAGCAAAGATTATGCCAAAAAGTCATAGCGTGCCTTGTTTCTTCCTGCCTGTTCTTTACAGGAAGCTTCAGAAGAAACAAAATATAAGAAAACATATTTATTTTTCAGAATGAATTTGTGGAAGTAGACGAAAATAGGCTTGGGAGGGAGGTATCTTTCTTTAGGACTACTATGTGCAGGGAGAAAAAGTGTATTGCTTTCCCCCAGGCATCATGTTGATGAAAATTCCACCCTGCTCTGGCAGCTCGGCCATAAACACATCGCGATCCCCACAACTTTGCAACTGAGGAAGAATCTATCATAACCACCCAGTCCAAACCAAGACCATAGAGATATGAATTATATTTTGGGGTGAAGGTTGCAAGCTATGAGGCAAACCTTTTCACATCGCCTCGTGCTACAGTTTCAATGAAAACCACCATCCAATCATTGTATGGTTAAAAACAACAATAAAGCCAGTTTTTAATGATTGCTTGTTCACATCTAGAGCCTTTCCTCGTAGTAATCTGTAGCCTAATTCAGCCAATGTTGAGGCAATAGAAAGGCTGCATTTGTTGACACACTCTCATCCCTATCCTACAGGTTTTGCGGATGGATGGTGTTTGGTGAACAGGAAAGAATTTATTTATTTTATTTTATTTTATTTATTTATTTATTTATTTATTTGTGAGATTTATATACCGCCTCACAGTGCAAGCACTCTCTAAGCGGTTTACACCAGTAAGCAATGTATATTTATATTGCCCCCAACAATCTGGGTCCTCATTTTACCTACCTCGGAAGGATGGAAGGCTGAGTCAACCTTGAGCCGGTGAGATTTGAACCGCTGACCTGCGGATCACAGTCAGCTAAAGTGGCCTGCAGTACTGCGCTCTAACCACTGCGCCACCTCGGCTCATAATACCCAAAGAGTAAAAATAGCAGCCACAACACAAGCAATAGTAATACATGAAACACAGGTTAAAAAAGGAACGGGACTTCAGATGTGCAGTGGCAACCGCCATTTTGACTCTTTGACCTCCCTGCAGACATCTTGGGAAAAGATTCGGACACTTCCTTTACAATATGAGGATGGGACAAGGCTGGTTTCATAAGAACGACGGATGCAAAAGGAGGATTATGCATCCGAATATTCAGGGAGTGCTCAGTATGAATGAGGAAACATTTACCATGTTTAAGGAAATATTTTTTCCCACGGAAAAAGGTTCAAAGATTTGGTTATTACTTCTCATATTTATTGTGAACAATGGCCTTGCCACATTCTGCAATTGGTTCCATCTCAGATGACTTATTGACAAAATCAAGGACACAAAGACTGAGATACATTAACTCCGTCATAACACGGAAGCACCCACACGGCTACTTCTTACCCCTCAAACTGAAGATGCTGCTTAGCATATTTTAAAAAAATGTGAAGAACTAAAAAAAAACCTGGACATAGTACATGGTTTGGCAACCTATCAATGACAATCTTTCATGTTTTACTTTATAATTTATTTATAAAATTTATTTGCCACCCATCTCGTATCCAACAGATTCTGGGCAGCTTACAACACAATTTAACATGAAATTCTGCAGGCAAAATTTGCAGGAAATTTTGCAAATTTTACTTTGAGGAAAGTAAGTTTAAGTAATCTTATTAAGAATGTTGTTGGGATCTGTCCCAGATCTGTGGGCACAACTTACACATATCTCAAGTGGGAGATGGTGGTGACCACGTTTTGTGTCTAATGAACATGTTAGTATACAAAAGATGTAACACTGAGTAATAGGATAAGAACAATAGTATGTTGATTTACAAATAATCTTTATTAATTATGTTAAAAAAACTAACAAACATACAAACAAACATAAAAACATATATAAACATATGTATATACAAATAAAGTATCAAATATCTTTGAAAATAGGAAACATTGAACATACATGTCAACCATCCCGTCGACACTATCCTTTTACAGCCTAGTGATACAAAAACATGTTTATTCTATATAGTTATTGTTTACATCATTATCTTCCTTATATCTTCCAATGAGAACAATAGTATGTTGGCTTGCAAGACAGAAATCCGAGTTTAGAGTCCCCGTTTTCAACTGAATAGTGTTAAGCACACATTTTTTTTATAAATCTGGGCTTTCGTGGTGCTTGTGGCACAGCCAAAATGGGCAGCTATTTCCATACTGTTAGCAGGAATTGCTGGATGGGCCACAGGTGTAATTATCTTACTAAGAAGCATTTGGCAAAAGCTTCAATTGATCAAAGCTGTGATGCGTCAGAGAGGTCCTTATCTATGGACCTATCTGGAGATGACCATGGCATATAGAATATGGTAACTTGGGATGGAGGAGTAGGTGGTGAAGAGCATGAATTAATGAATAAAAAGGAAGAGAAATAGTTATGTCATGTGTCTATGAAACTGAAAGTACGGGAAAGGTGCCAATGAACCTGAAGTGGTCAGATCTTATCAATATCATATTCATGAACATCTCCAGAGGAAGTTATAAGTTTCATTATGAATGAAAGGACTGCAATGTATATTGCAACATTTGTATTGGTGTCATCAAGGTTGGTCTGGGTGTGTATGAACCCACAGGTTGGTGATAGTTTCATGTTTATGCTCCAATGAACATGATAATGAGAGAATCAGTGATACGTTTTGATAAAAAAAAATTATGCAACCCTATGAATGTGACCCAAAGGGGGGAAAACATATTTCTATGTGACAAAAATGCAACAAGGGAAACACGATAAATGTAAAGAGATTGGACTGTTTGGAGACCAAAGAATTAATGAGAATGCTGACTGCTTAGAAGAAGAAAAGTCTGCTTGCTTTGAATTAATGGGGTAAGCATAAATCTATTTGCAAGTACCTGTGGAAAAGGAATAAATGAAGGTGGGAAATATGGAGATTGCTATGAATGTATATATTTAATTACTCTGTTTATGAATTTATAAACTATTTAGTGATGTTAAGCAATATGCAAAAGCAACCAAATGAAAGTACTAGGCATTTTAGCAATTGTGACATTATTCATGCTCCATTATTTTTATTGTTATTTTATTTATTTATTTTTGTCAAGTACGTGTTGGTAATATACATAGATATAACATTGTTTATATACATAAGATGGGTACTGATAAGAGGGAACATTAGGACAGGGATGGTAGGCACGCTGGTGCACTTATGCACGCCCCTTACTGACCTCTTAGGAATCGGGTGAGGTCAACAGTGGACAATCTAAGGGTAAAGTTTTGGGGGTTTGGTGACTAAACCACAATGTCAGGTAGTGAGTTCCAGGCATTTACCACTCTGTTGCTAAAGTCGTATTTTCTACAGTCAAGTTTGGAGCGGTTCACTTTGAGTTTGTATCTGTTATGTGCTCGTGTATTGTTGTGGTTGAAGCTGAAGTAGTCATTGACAGGAAGGACATTGTAGCAGATAATTTTATGAGCTATGCTTAGGTCGTGCCGAAGGCGACGTAATTCTAAGCTTTCTAAGCCCAGGATTTCAAGTCTGGTTGCGTAAGGTATTCTGTTGCGAGTAGAGGAGTGGAGGACTCTTCTTGTAAAGTATCTCTGGACACTTTCTAATGTATTTATGTCCGATATGCGGTGTGGGTTCCAGACAAATGAGCTGTATTCAAGGATTGGTCTGGCAAATGTTTTGTATGCTCTGGTTAGTAGTGTGATATTACCGGAGAAGAAGCTACGTAAGATTAGGTTAACAGTTCTTGAAGCCTTTTTGCCGATATTGTTGCAGTGGGCTTTGGCACTTAGGTCATTTGATATGAGTATTCCAAGGTCTTTGACAGGGTGAGGATCGTCTGCAAGGTCTTGTCTGTTCAGTTTGTATTTGGTGTTCTGATTTTTTTTTGCCAATGTGTAGGACAGAGCTGTCGCATGAATTATGCAGATATATGAGAACGCAAATATGCGTAGAGTGCTCCTAATTCCATAGGAAGGAAAATTCTGTTTCTGCCACTCCACCCATGGGGATCACCGTGGATCTATTCCAGGGGTCTTGGAGGGAATGGGTCATCTTGCCACAGCCAACTTGCTCCGGCCAACTCGCCATATGGCCAAATTGCAACAGCCAACTCACCGCGGGTCAATTTACCAATTCCATTTCATTATTTAAAACACATAAAAAATTATTTTAATTTTCGCCATTCCCGTTTTATTCTGCCCCTCCTTTTGCACCTTTTCTTTTAATGATTCTATCCCACCAATTCTTTGATATGAATGTAACTCTTGTCCTGCAGCGAGTTGGCCAAGGCGGATTGTCATAGACACACACACACACCACACCAAACTCGGCCACTGAAGACTTGTGGACTTCAATTCCCACAATTCCCCAGCCAGCCACGTCTTAAAGCTGCCAAGTTGGGAGACCTCCCCCCCTTGACGTATTCCAAGACGTTCGGATGAACCCCTCAGAGGTCTTCAAACTTGGCCACTTTAAGACTTGTGGACTTCAACTCCCAGAATTCTCCAGCCAGCATAGCTGGCTGGAGAATTCTGGGAGTTGAAGTCCACAAGTCTTAAAGTGGCCAAGTTTGGGGACCCCTGCCTCACATTCTCCAAAGAGTTTCCTTCGAGTTTCGGGTCGCTTCTTCTAAAGGCGACTTTCCTTCTAATCGCCCGGGGCGGGGAGGGGGTGTCCGGAAACTTTCGCGGTCGAAACCCTCACCCCGTCCCCGTCCCCCCCCAACTCCATCGTCCCTTTGTGTCCCCGAGCATCTCCCTTGGCGCTGCTGGCAAAGAAGCGGGGGGGGAAACGACCGCCCGGCCGGCAAAATTCCCCACTGAGTCACCCTCGGCGGAGGAGAGCTCAGCCTCGCCGCCCCGCCGCTCTCCGAAAGCAGCTCCCCCCACACACACACACACACCACGGGGAAGGCGGGGCCTCGCTCTCGTCACCCAGTTGGAATGTGTGACCGGCGGCAGCCAGCCAATCAGCGCCCAAGTCGGGGCTGATATATGGGCTCTGCGGCGCTGGCAAGCAAGCAGGCAGCGATCCGATTGGTGAAGCGGCGGCGGCGGCTGGACAGCGCCTGGAACTCGCCTCAGGTTTAGTTTTGTGCGGAGCGCCAGGGAGGCTGGTAAGTGCCGGGCTTTCGTGTGTGTGTGTGTGTGTGTGTGTTGTGTGTGTGGGGTGTGTGTGTGGGGTGTGTGTGGGGTGTGTGTGTGTGTCCCCGAGCGATCTCTGCCTTCAAACCTGCTTGCAAAGTGGATGGGGAAGGGGGAAGATGCGCGCGTTTCTGCTTGCAGGGGGAGCCCGAAGCGCTCCTCGTTTGCAGTTGAGTTTCTCTCCGCCGCCGCCGCCGCCGCCGCCGCCGAAGTGACAGGGAATGCATATTGGATTTGCAGAGCCGTTTTGCATCGGGGAACCCAGCGGGCGGAACCAGCCTGCAATATTGCATTCTAAGCATTGTGCCATCAAGGAAGGAAGGAAGGAGAAAAGGCAGAGCAATAGTAATAGCACTTAGGCTTATATACCGCTCCACAGTGCTTTGCAGCCCTCTCTAAGCGGTTTTACAGAGTCAGCCTCTTGCCCCCAACAATCTCATTTTACCCACCTCGGAAGGATGGAAGGCTGAGTCAATTGCAATCGCAACAGCACTTAGACTTATATACCGCTTCACAGTGCTTTACAGCCCTCTCTTAGCGGTTTACAGAGTCAGCCTCTTGCCCCCAACAATCTGGGTCCTCATTTTATCCACCTCGGAAGGAGGGAAGGCTGAGTCAATAGCAATGGCAATGGCACTTAGACTTATATACCGCTTCACAGTGCTTTACAGCCCCTCTCTAAGCGGTTTATAGAGTCAGCCTCTTGCCCCCAACAATCTCCTTTTACCCACCTCGGAAGGATGGAAGGCTGAGTCAATAGCAATGGCAATGGCAATGGCAATAGCACTTAGGCTTATATACCACTTCACAGTGCTTTACAGCCCTCTCTAAGCATTTTACAGAGTCAGGCTCTTGTCCCCAACAATCTGGGTCCTCATTTTACCGACCTCAGAAAGATGGAAGGCTGAGGGAGGAAAGGAGGAATGGAGGGAGGGAAGGAGGAAAGGAAGGAGGAAGGGAGGGCGATAGCAATAGCACTTAAACTTATATACCACTTCACAGGGCTTTACAGCCCTCTCTTAGCGGTTTACAGAGTCAGCCTCTTGCCCCCAACAATCTGGATCCTCATTTTACCGACTTCGGAAGGATGGAAGGCTGAGTCAACAGCAGTAGCACTTAAGACTTATATACCGCTTCCTGGTGCTTTCCGCCCCTCTCTAAGCGTCAGCATCTTGGCCCCCCCAACAATCCCCGCACTTCAGAATCCCTTCGGAGTTTGGCGAAGCTGCCGCTCCATTTTTCCTAACGTCAGCCAAATCCCCCCCCCCAAATGTGCTCTTGCATGCCGCTTTCTCTCCAGGCAGGGCCATCGTCGTTGTTTGCACATGTGCTTCCCCGCCCCAGGCCCCCACCCACCCCCACCCCGATCGCGGGCATCCTTCTCTGCATCTCTACCGACACTTGAATGTTCATGTGTGCAGGGAAGTCTCCGGATTTGCTTGCTTGCTCCCTTCCTTGGCCGGTGCCGTCCTGGCACCAAGGAGCACCCCACCCCACCCCAAGATTCTCGCCTTGGATCTTATTAGCTTTGCAGCCCGTCTGGACCGTCGCAGCCCTTCGGGCAGCCGCCTCTTTGTGGCCGGAGAAATCCCTTAAGTGCGCTTTTGTCACCCGTCCAACCTGCAGCCGTTTGCGCCAGGTGCAGGGAAACCAGAAAAACCCCTCTGGAGGAGAGAGACTCCCTCGCTGCAGACAATCCCAGCCTGCCTGGGAAGTCAGGAGACACGGGCTTCCCAAAATTGCCCCCGGGACAAACCGCCTCCCAAGCGCCTGAGAAAAAAATAAGGGCGACCGGGAGTTAGGGACTTGCTAATACAAGCCTTCTCTGAGCTGGCTGGGCTGAGCTGCCTGCCTGCCTGCCCGAAGCAGCCTTTTAATCTATCTATTAATCTATAGTTTAATCTACTTGCATGCACAAAGGAATAGAGATAGAGCTATTGGCCAACTGGTCCTTTTGGCCAAGGGCAAAGTCCTCGGGGGAGTTTAGATTTTAGATTTATTTAGATTTATTATTAGAGTTGGGAGGGACCTTGTAGGTCATCAGTCCAACCCCCTGCTCAAGCAGGCGTTCCTACACCATTTGAGACAGATGGCAGTCCAGTCTCCCCTTGAAGGTTGCAAGTGTTGGGGCTCTCACAACCTCCGCTGGCAAGCTGTTCCACTGGTTGATCGCTCTCACCGTCAGAAAGTTTCTCCTCACTTCCAGGTTGAATCTCTCCTTGGTCAGCTTCCATCCGTTATTCCTTGTTTGGCTTTCTGGTGCCATAGAGAACAGCCTGACCCCTTCCTCTCTGTGGCATCCCCTCAAGTATTGGAACACTGCTATCATGTCACCCCTGGTCACAACCGCACCACACAAGGTCTTGCAGGGCTGAGAGGGAACTCTTTAGGAATTGCACTGATTTAATAGCAACATAGGGACTTGGTAGGGACTTGGTGGCTCAGTGGCTAAGACGCTGAGCTTGTCGATCAGAAAGGTCAGCGGTTCGAATCCCTAGCGCCGCGTAACGGAGTGGGCTCCCGTTGCTTGCCCCAGCTTATGCCAACCTAGCAGTTCGAAAGCACGTAAAAAAAATGCAAGTAGAAAAATAGGGACCACCTTTGGTGGGAAGGTAACAGCGTTCCGTGTGCCTTCGGCGTTTAGACATGCCGGCCACATGACCACAGAGATGTCTTCGGACAGCGCTGGCTCTTCAGCTTTGAAACGGAGATGAGCACCGCCCCCTAGAGTCGGGAACTTGCGAGGGGAACCTTTACCTTTAACAGCAACATGAGTTAAGAGTTTGACTGGAGAAGGTAAAAAGGTGTGATCTGATTAGGATCTTGATGTCATTAGAAAGACTGAAGAGTATTTGAAGCTTGGGGGATGTATAGATAAATCCCATTAATGGGAGGGGGGTTGATCTCAGATTTGCAGAATGTCACGTAGTGAATATTGTCAGTTGTATGTCTATGCAGGGTGATGCACCCCTATTCTAATATTATGGTATATTCCAATACAAGCAGACCACGTGGTATGATCTTGTACGCATGTCCACATTCCTGATCCACCATTAATCTCTTTTGACTTGGCTCTTGACCAGAACGGTCACATTTTCTTAGCAAATATGTAATTATTCAGGATTTATTGTTTGTGTACCGAAATAAATATTCCTATTAGACTTTTAATCTCGGCTTTATTTCTAACTGTCTGAATTCCAAGCAAAGATCCAAATCGCCTCTATGAGATATTATTCTCACCCCAACACAGAATCGATTCGATCCCCCAGTAGAGCAGGGACAGGCAGGCCACAGATGGCATTCCAGAGGCTGGTATACTAAGACTCCCAGCAACCTCGAACTGCAGTCGAGCATCATATGTAGACCATGTCCTTGGCAGGTGAAAGTAATTTAGACAGGTAGACATCTTCTAAGGATGAAGAGCCAGGTACCTTGGAGTCCATGCCCTGCCAAATTCTCCTGACTTCATCTTTCAGCAGCTTAAAAAGGTATTACTAATTATTACTACTACAGAGGCTGAAACCTCTTATTAACCTCTTGTAAATCATTCAGAGATCTACGAACAGATTATATTCTTCCTGATAATCCTGACTCAGAATGGATAAAGCAAACAGGCACACCTGTTCTTGCCAGAATAGCACAATTTGATCTGACGTGTCTTTGAATTAATTCTCTTTCTCTAAAAAGCTCGCTGGTGCAGTGAGGCTGAAGTAAGGCTTCTAGACTGCTATGCAATCAGTTCTACCTTTGCTTAGAAGTAGAGTTCTGTGGGCTTTGCCTTCAAGCGAATACACAGAAAATTGGAGCCTTAACCTGCAGCTCTACACAATTTACTGGGGTTTACTTCTGAGTAAATAGGTTTAGGATTCTGTCTAAGGGATTTCTTAAAACATCTGAATGGTTAAAACGCACTGTGAGAATGGAATAGCAGAGCTTCCATTTGACACAATGTGGGAATAAGCTAGCAAAAACAACAGCAAACGGTCTTACGAGAGTCAGCAGTTTCTTCACATGCAGTTTGTTCCCTATTTTCTTGTTGAAGTAATTTTTGCAAATTTAGGAAACAACCTGAAATGAGTGGTTTGGAACGGATAGTTAAGTTCAACACAATCTTTTATCCTGTTTCCTTTTCACTTTCCCACAAAAGAACTTCCTGAATCAGGAAAGTTGGTGGCTTCTCACATAATTTAGCAACAAAACAGGTGATACGCTTGCTGGTTTCCTAACACCTAATGGATATGGTACTTTGGTCTCTACGCTGGGAGATGAAATAACCACAGGAGTTGTAAAGATCAGAATCAGATCATCACTTGGGGGAATTAAGGTCTTAGTATCAATGGAGCAAGAATCTGTAATTCAGCTCATGCACACATTCTTACTTCAAAACGTTTGCATTGCAAAAGCTTTATAAAGATACTGTCCAATTTCTTAAAAAAAACCCAGTCTTTAATATACAGGAAAAATATGGATTTCAAGATTTATGGGAGAGAGAAAAATCTTGCCCCTCAAACCTGTTATTTTTATTACTTATAAATATCCAGTTAACACATTGTAGTATTTTGTGATTGCGGATAGTGTTAACTTTGGTAATATGCAGATCTTTTCCCCCATTGTCATCTCAGTATAAACAGTTTTGCAGGTTCAGAAATTTGCAAAAAATTGTGGATCAGGAGGACCTAGTGAATTGATTACAAGGTTATTTTATTATCGCTGCACAATGATTTTGCTACATTTTGCGTTGCAGAGAGATTAAAATCTGAAAAAAAAAATAGTAAATCATGCAAAGGTGTTGTTCAATATTCTTCCTGGATATTGATGAAGCAAGAGTAAGATTTACATGTTATGAATATCCCTAGGGGAGGGAAAGCATATGGGATTGTGTAATTGTTTCTAGTTTCTCCTGAACAAACAGGTTTCTTATATAGATCTTAGAATTTCTTCCTTACAGTATAATAATGCTGAGAGTAAAATATATCTAGCCCAAACTTTCCCAAACTTCAGGAATGTAAGTAAGGATAGCTGGCACCTTCCCAAATCTCTTTTGCCAACCAACCCTGCTTCCAGGATGTGGAGCTGTTTAATTCTGTCTGGAACTCGATTTTATTTAATATTTGCAGAACTGCTGTGTTTGGCACAACCATCCAACAGGAAGGACCATCTCAACTTTGTTGATAGCCCACATGTTATTAGTTTTTGTACTATGCCCTTGTTTCATCTTGATGGAAAATTGTCAGCCGTGAAAGCCTTAGTAAGACCACACCTAGAATACTGCATCCAGTTTTGGTCACCACACTATAAAAAAGATGTTGAGACTCTAGAAAGAGTGCAGAGAAGAGCAACCAGGATGGTTAGGGTATTGGAGGCTAAAACATATGAAGAGTGGTTGCAGGAACTGGGCATGGCTAGTCTAGTGAAGAGAAGGACCAGGGGAGACATGATAGCAGTCTTCCAATATTTGAGGGGCTGCCACAGAGACAAGGGGGTCAAACTATTTTCCAAAGCACCTGGAGGCCAGGCAAGGAATAATGGATGGAAACTGAACAAGGAGAGATTCAACCTGGAAATAAGGAGAAATTTTCTGATAGTGAGAACAATCAACCAATGGAACAGAAGTTGCCTTATGAAGTTGTGGGAGCTTCATCATTGGAGGCTTTCAAGGAGAGACTGGACTGCCATCTGTCAGAAATGGTGTAGGGTCTCCTGCTTGGGTGGGGGGTTGGACTAGATGACCTACAAGGTCCCTTCCATCTCTGTTAATCTATAAATTATTAAAATATCTGAGGGATAAAACCGGAGCTTCAATTATTAGTTTGACACCGGCTTCCTTGCCCTAACATAGAGAGTGGACAAGGTATGTTTAAAAAAAGTCAGGTTGGTGGTCACAATGGGGTGACTGGGGCTCGAAATGGACCATCATCTGGGCTTTTTAGCCACATCTTGTCTATTTCTAGGCATCCCTCAGTCTAACTTTAGACCATCAGCTGCCACTCTTGATTTAGCAGGAAATGTGATTGGAACCACATGTTCCCAATGCAGAGACCTATTTGAGTACCATACAATAGTTGGGGCAATATTTGGAGCTTAAGAGAGTTTTAAAGAAACTGAGGGCAACGGGTATAAGATCTTCCATATTGTAACTCAGTTCCCTGCTGTCCACCTTGATGTGAGCCAATATCTTGTTTTGTTTTGCTGTTTTCAGCAGGATTTTGTTTTTCCTTTGGGGCCTTTGGTTATATAGTTTGTGTGTTTGGTTATAAGATATGTTTGACTATTAGATTTACGTCTTGGGGGATGAGCCACAGTGGTGCAGTGGTTAGATTGCAGTACCGCAGGCTACTTCTGCTGCCTGCCAGCTGCCTGCAATTTGGTAGTTCAAATCTCACCCAGGCTCAAGGTTGACTCAGCCTTCCATCCTTCTGAGGAGGGTTAAATCAAGACCCAAATTGTTGGGGGCAATATGCTGACGCTGTAAACCGCTTAGAGAGGGTTGTAAAGCACTGTAAAGCGGTATATAAGTCTAAGTGCTATTGCTATCTTGCTTTTTGTTTGGGGTGTCCAGTGAGAGAGAAGTGAAAACACAAGATTCAGTTGGTATCAGTGAGGAAATTCATAAAGAAAATGTTGGCGTGCTTCTCTTAATGACACTAATCCCTATCCACTCTCTAATTTGCGTTGAAGTTCAAAATGGGTAAAGAGAAAAACCGGGAATGGAGACAAAAGTATTTAGCCAAGGTTGCCCCAAATGACAAGTTTATTCTTTTCTTTTTTTTTCCAGCAAAAAGTCCAGCAAAAAGAAGAAGTCACTGAAAATAGGAACCTGTTGCCTAACGGGATGAATCCACTAGCTATCCTCTTTGTCATGCTGAGCGCATTCAGTGCAGCGATGGCCGCTTCGGTATGTTGTGCAACCCCCCCAGTGGTACAGCTGACAATGGCTGGGACTTACTTCCATTTTTGAGCATAAATATGAAGCTTCCGCGCCTACCCATGATCCAAACTTATTTTTAGCCCTTTTTTCTTCCCTTCCTTGTGGCTTCTCACTTGTAAACGTAGACAACGTTTTGTTTGGTGATGTGTTAGTGAGTTGGCACATGTTGTAACTGAGCTAACCATGTTATAAGTTTATTAAAGCAGTAAGTGATATTGTGGTCATTGCCCCTCCTGGTCCTCTGTTACTCCTTTTCTTTATATACTCTGCATTTTTCCCCAAATACTGGACAGTTTTCTAGGCTTTTGATTCTTCTGGCCTTCCTTTCTTAGGCCTTTGACCTGCTCTTTGTACAGCAGCTTAGAGAACATCTTGCTGCTAACATCAGGGTTATCCACAGCGGGTGGTTAAAAAAAAATTCAAATCAGTTGCTGTGATGGTTTGATTGAAGTTCTTCCCATACATCAAAACAAGCTGAGCTTTAATTACAGGTATATCTTTGCAGCTGCCATATTGCCTTTTTTTTTTTTTTAAACATATCCTTGGGACCAGGGGCGGGTTCCTAATTTTTTTACTACCACTCTGTGGGCGTGGCTTATTTTGTAGGTGTGGCTTGCCAGCCATGTGACTGAGTGGGCGTGGACCTCAGGAGCTTGGCAGCGGCCGGAGAAACGGGGGCATTGCCCACCCGCAACTCAGCCCCCCGCAGCGGGAGCAGCAAAACCGCGGCAGCAGTTCTTCTAGGAGGCTCCGTCCGGCCTGAATGCTTCTCCCCATTCGATGATCTTAGGCTCCTGCCGCCCGTTCCCTCTCCGCTCAGCAGCTCGAGAAGCCTCAAACGTGCGAAAATGCCTAGGATCATCACCGCGCGTTCGTGGCTTCTCGGACTGCTGAAGGGAGGGGAATGGAGATAGCTCCTGCTGCCTGTTCTTTCAGCATCTCACGTGCTCCCTCAGCCATCCTCCCCTGCTTGGACTCACTGTGGGGTAGGAAGGCAGCACATGCACAGTGCAAAAAGCTCGGCTTCTGGGCATGCGCAGAAGAATTTTTTTTAAAATGGCGGCGCCCAGGCACCGGCAACCGACCGCACCGGTACTGTGATGTCACCAGCGGGCCGCTACCGGTGCTATAGAGTGGACTGCACCGGTAGGAACCCACCACTGCTTGGGACATCCCTGAAGGTAGCTCTTCTAATCACTATAAGGATATAGGACAGGGCTGTCAAACTCACGGCCCGTGGGCCGGATGCGTCATATGCTGGCCACACCCATGCCCGGTTTAGCGAAGGGGGAAAAAGACCCGATATGTCATCTGACGCCGCCATGATGATGTGAGTTTGACACCCTTGATATAGGAGAAACCTCTAGGTCCCTGGAGGGGGGGCAATTAATATTCCCAAGGGGCAACACGAGAAACTGGAACTGTTGTGGAGACCTGAACCAGTGGTGGGTTCCTACCAGTGCGGTCCACTCTATAGCACCAGTAGCGGCCCGCTGGTGACGTCACAGTACCGGTGCGGTCGGTTTTAAATTTAAAAAATTTTCTTCTGCGCATGCCCAGAAGCCGAGCTTCCGGCACTGCGCATGTGCTGCCTTCCTACCCCACAGTGAGTCCAAGCAGGGGAGGATGGCTGAGGGAGCGCGTGAGACGCTGAAAGAACGGGCGGCAGGAGCTATCTCCATTCCCCTCCCTTCAGCAGTCTGAGAAACCACACCCACCCGGTCACATGGCTGGCAAGCCACCCCCACAAAATAAGCCACCCCCACAGAGTGATAGTAAAAAAATTAGGAACCCGCCCCTGGGCTGAACCAACAGGGCTGGGAAAATGCATGCATAGACACACATAAATTGAAAGAAAATAATAACTGTTGCCTTCAAAATAAAAGCAATTTCCATGGGCTGGACAGGGAGAGCCAGATGTGGCCTGGGGACTGTAAAACGCTCAGCTCTGCTCTACATGTGTTCACAAAATTATTTTAGTAATTGGACATCATTGTAGATGCATTTGTGAATGCTGCCTACAGTTTTCTGCTGTGTCTTTTTAAAAAAAAATAATCTAGATGTTTTAGAACCCATAGCTTTCTTTTCGAGCAGAAAACTGTACCAACTTTTTGTAAGGAAGCTACATTTAATCAAATAAATTTTAATTTATGGCATGTCTTAAATACAGCTTAGTTTGATTTCTCCATCAGTAGGCAGTCATTTTTCCCCCTTTTACATTAATAATGCAGTTGGGGAAATCGATGTTTGGAGGGGCATATATGCTAACATCTACCAGTAACTCTTCCTGAATTATTCTCATGGGAGAAAATAAATGGGATTCGGAGTTTTCATGAGGAAAAACAAAGTCCTGTTTTGTAGCTGGATCAAATAAGAAAATAGTTGCTAATATGTTAATCCATGTGTGTGTTTATAGTTGTTCTTCTGTTTTAGGCTTACCTTCGGCACAGACAACAGAAGCTGCCAAGGAATATTAAATATGGCCACAAAGGTAATAATAAACTTTTCTGCTTTTTGTTAACCTTTAAAGACTGCTACGGTTTGGTCAAGTAGCAAATTATAAATTGCCGCCACGTGTTTTGATCCTTAACCTCTAAGGAGCAGCAATTTTCACGGCGGGGGGAGAGCAGTTTTGGGGTCCACTAACTCAGGGGTATCAAACTTGATTTCATTGAAGGCCACATCAGGGTTGTGTTTGATCTTGGAGGGGGCGTGGCTGGGGTGGACGTGGCCAACTCGACATCCTGCAGCCCGCGCATGGCCCTCCCGAGCTCCGTTTTTGCTGTCAGAGCCACCGCGGGCTGTTTCCAGCGCGTTTCGCTGTTTCCAGCGTGGCCCCATGGGGCAGATCTAAGCACCCCGCAGACCGGATCTAGCCTATAGGCCTTGAGTTTGACCCCCCCCCTGCACTAAATCCATAGTGTGTCAGGGTTTGAAATAGCATCCAAAACTAAATCAGAGTCCGAGGCAAAGTAGTCCTCAAAGTCCCAATTTATTAGTAGAGCCATGTTGGCACATCTGTGAGAAACCCGAATGTAATGCTCCGAGGGTTTCTCCACCCAGCTTAAAGTTCATTCCCTTGTTCTCACACCCACAAGTTCATCACGTTGACCAGTCTCCTTCTGCCAACGTCTCCGGTACTTCCCTCAGCTTCCAGACAGGTGCTGAACAAAGGATGACCTTGAAACTAGGTGGAGAAACCCTCGTAGCGTTAGATTCGGGTTTCTCACAAATATGGCTTCGGCCTGACATAGTGTACATAACACATACTATATGTAGTATTTATGTTTTAATAAAGCGTAATTTTTTTTCCAAATTAACAGGTTGCGGCTGTTTGAATGGAGGAACTTGCTTGACTTATCGTCTGTTTTCTCAAATTAAGACCTGCTCGTGTCCTGAAGGCTATGGTGGAGATCACTGTGAGATAGGTACTTCACAATTTATTTATTTATTTTTCATTTCTTCAGTCGGAGAACTGGTTGGATAAGATAATCTGGCATTCAGATACACATCTTCGTACTTTCACACAGCCCTGCTGCACCCTCCTATGTGGTTGCAAAAACCTCTTGTGGCTGGAGGAGGCTGTTACGATGACCTAGCAGGGGTCTCCAACCTTGGCAACTTTAAGACTTGTGGACTTCAACTCCCAGAGTTCCTCAGCCAGCAAAGCTGGCTGAGGAACTCTGGAAGTTGAAGTCCACAAGTCTTAAAGTTGCCAAGGTTGGAGACCCCTGACCAGTGGTGGAATTCAAATTTTTTTACTACTGGTTGTGTGGGCGTGGCTTGGTGGGCGTGGTGTGACTTGGTGGGAGTGGCTTGGTGGGAATAGCAGGGGAAGGATACTGTAAAATCCCCATTTCCTCCCCACTCCAGGGGAAGGTTAGTGCAAAATCCCCATTTCCTCCCGATCAGCTGGGACTCGGGAGGCAGAGAATAGATGGGGGCAGGGCCAGTCAGAGGTGGTATTTACCGCTTCTCCGAACTACTCAAAATTTTCACTACCGGTTCTCCAGAACTGGTCAGAACCTGCTGAAACCCACCTCTGCCCCTGACCTAAAGGGAGGAAATTGACGCTTCCTTGTGCGGGTTCCGAAATCAGCACTCCTCTCTCAGTCATGACTCAGCGTTGACTCTTTTCTTTCCTTCAGATGTTGAAACCAGATGTTACGCTGGGGATGGCACCGACTACAGAGGCACTGAGTCAGAGAACAAGAATGGGGAAAAGTGTCTGTTTTGGGACTCCAACTTACTCAAGAGGTGGCCCTACAATGCGCACCTGGAAAATTCGTTGGAGCTTGGCTTAGGCAGACACAACTATTGCAGGTAATAATGTTAGCATATAATCTATTGCCCTTTCCAACCAGAGTTGTGTTTCTTGCCTTCCACATTCCCATCTATACAATTGGATGGGTTGCAACGGTGGGTTGCTCCCGGTTCGGCCCGGTTCTGTGAACCGGTAGCGCCGGCAGCAGGAGGCTCCGCCCACCCGCCTGGGACTCTTCTGTGCATGCGCGCAAACCGGTAGCAAACGGTTTTAGAACCCACTACTGGGATGGGGCCTTCTGATGTTTTGCACGAATAATAGCAATGATGCATATTTTGCAACTCTGGTGCCCGACGACATATTCTTCTCAAACTTTTGAAGAACTCATTCCTCCCCCCGCCTTCTTTGACATAGTCTCTTAAGGTGGCCAGGTACAAGGCTAACTTTGTTTCTATCAGCTAAATAAGAGAACTTTTGGCTGCGGCAACATGCCATCAATCAAAAGTTCTTTTTCAGAAGGTTCAGGAATCATCTTCTTTTGTCAAATAATTATATGAAGTTCTTGCAGGGTTAATGCTGTAAGGAACCTTTCATACGAATCTTAGAGATCCTTTTTCTGATCTTTCGGAGTGTTGATCCTTATGAAGATGTTTTATGGTTTTCTAGGAATCCGGATGGCCGTTCTAAGCCATGGTGTTATGTTCGGAAGGGATATCGCACTTCTGTGACATCTTGTGACATACCCCCATGTCAAAACAGTAAGTTGTTGTATAGATAATGATGAGACCCAAAATTGGAGACTGAAGAGATGTTAATTACATTCACATGAAGTCAGCTTGCCATATTCTATTTGAAATCTGCAGTTCTTGAAACCTGGCCCAAGAGTGGGTTAAGAGAAACAATTTTCTCCTTAATAGGGGAAGGTATATGGTGTTGCATGTAGGGAGGAAAAATGGGGACCACAGATAGAAGATAGAGGATTTGTGATTTGGAAACGTTACATCACAAAAGGACATGATGAGATCACAGACACAAAGTGAGTGAGTGAGAGGGAGATTTTCTCCATAGCTTATCCATTGTCCAGAGAGTTTCTCTTTGCCACGCCCCTTTTAGCCCCTTTTAGCCCCTTTTAACCCAATTTGCAAGTCTGGACAACGGGAGCTACCTAGATTTATCTAGAACAGGGGTGTCAAACTCAATTTCATTGAGGGCCACATCAGGGTAGTGTTTGACCTTGGGGGGACCAAGATGGGTGGGTGTGACCAGTTTGACGTCACTCGTGTTGTGGGCGCCTGTGGGGCCTGAGCGCTCTGCCAGAGAAAACGGGCTCCCGAGCTCCGTTTTCGGCTGCAACGGGAGCCCAAGCTCTGTTTTTAAGGGCAGAGGCACCACGGGCCGGTCCTTTGCTGTTTCCAGGGCAGCCCCATGGGCCAGATCTAAGCACCCCGTGGGCCGGATTCGGCCCCCGGGCCTTGAGTTTGACACCCCTGATCTAGAAGAGAGGTTGCGAATAATGGACCTTCAGGTGATCTTCACCTGGAGCTCCTGCAACCTCAACAGGGGGAGGTGGGAGAATTCCAGCTGTGAAGCAGCTGAAGGGGCACAGATGTCCCCATAATTGAGCTCTTAGGTGCTATCATTGAAGGACAATGGAACTGGTCCCCAGCAGAGGTGAGTTCCTGCCGGTGCGGTTAATAGCTGTTGTTCGGCGCAGAGCAGAAGACGCTGCTGCCATTCGCGGCGCGGGGGCTTTCCCCGGGCGCTGCCGCCGCCCGCATGGATGCCGCCAATTGCGTTCTTTTGCCCTCTGCGCATGCGCAAAGCATTCCGCATGCGCAGAGGGCAAAAGAACGCAATTGGAGGGGTCCATGCAGGCGGGGAAAGCGCCCGGGGAAAGCTCCCGCGCCGCAAACGGCAGCAGCGTCTTCGGCTCTGCACCGAACAACAGCTATTAACCGTACCGGCAAAAACAGGCAGGAACCCACCTCTGGTTCCCAGGAAGGGCAATTGTATTGCTTCCAGGTGTTTTCAGGTTCAAACATCATTGCTCCCTTTTGTGTCTTCTCAATTTCTGAAAAATCCTTTGTAGAAGGTACAAAAATATTTGTTAAAACACACTCCTATTTCAACTCCTCTATCTATCCTGCTAGGTCCCTTCCCTAATATGCAGGGGGGGGGGGGGTTGGATGGAAGCAGAACAAAAGTCCCTTCTCATTTTGTAGTCTAAAATTATGCAGACAGGGGGAAGGGTTTTTGCTAAAGTTTGGTTAGCCTACAATCGGCGTTAGTAAAACGAGCCCTTTTAGAGGAAATTTCCCATGACAGAGAATCTAGTGCTTTGTGTGTAATGTGATGAGGGCAGAAGGCTTGCCTGTTCTCATTGGGGCAACCTTTGAGGAATGGTTTTGTTGCTTTCTTTCGTTTCACAGGCAGGACGTGTGGCCAGAGGAACTTAAGCATGAACTTCAAGGTTGTGGGTGGGCAGACAGCCTCTATTGAGTCCCAGCCTTGGATAGCCACCATCTTCCACTCCAGAAGAGATCAGTTTCTTTGTGGTGGCAGCCTCATTGACCCCTGCTGGGTCCTTACAGCAGCACATTGCTTCCCGGGCATGTATGTACCTCACCCCAAACATCCTTTGCCTCGTCTTCCTTGCTAAGTCAGTTGTCTGGGCAGTGTCAGCTTCGACAGCATTGAAAGGAGGGGGCATCATCTCATTGCTATAAAATAATCTCCCGGGTTTATGCAGAAGTAATTACCTTAATAAAATTAGGAAAGACCTATTTCTCCTAAAAATAGATTTGCAACCACATCTTATGTTGTTAATTCTGAATTCCCTTGAAAGTGAAGTCTCCTTCAAGTTCAAGAGCAGTGTTTCCCAACCTTGGCAACTTGAAGATGTCTGGACTTCAACTCCCAGAATTCCCCAGCCAGCGAATGCTGGCTGGGGAATTCTGGGAGTTGAAGTCCAGATATCTTCAAGTTGCCAAGGTTGGGAAACACTGTTCAAGAGGTTTCTGACAACCTCTTAGCAACTGCGTGGGAAGTGATTTGTTCTTATCTTTTTCTGGGGATGTTCCCCTTGTGCCCAATTTGATTTTTTGTCCTGGAGCTTCCTCTGATCTCCTTTCCATAGACTAATCTGGCTGGACCTGTTCAGTTTCAGAGCCCAGGTGAGGCCAGGTGCTCTCTACCCCTCCTTGAATTTGCAGCCCCAGTCCCGCTCTCTATCCTGTTTCCATGCCTCTGTTCCCAATTAATGCCAGTGCTCCAGGTTAAACAAAAAACCAGGGGTGGGCTTCAAAATTTTTAGCAAGGGGTTCCCAGTTGCTGGGTAGGTGTGGCCATGGTGGGTGTGGCCTAGTCGGCTTCCTGCACCACAGTGGGGGGGCGTTTTTGCCCTCCCTGGGCTCCGGAGGCTTTCCTTGAGCCTCTGGAAGGGCAAAAACAGCCTCCCCCGGCTCCGGAGGCCCTCTGGAGGCCGGAAACAGGCCCGTTTCCGGCCTTCCCAAACTTTTGGTAGACCCGTTTTTTGTCCTCCCTGAGCCTCCGCACGTACCCTGCACTTACCTGCATCCAAAACAGGCAGCGTGGGGACTCAGGGGAGGGGAAGGATGGGCGGGGAAGGGCCAGCCAGGAGTGGGATTTGGGGGTTCTCCAAACTGCACAGAATCTTAGCTAGAGGTTCTCCCGAACCCTTGCGAACCCCCAGCAGCCCACCCCTGCAAAAAAAAAAACCAAGAAAAACCAAACAGATTTTGTGCCCCTTGAGGTTGACTTGGGATGGAGATGGAAAAATTGGGCAAAGACCACTTTAAACACAAGAACAGCTAGAAATAACTTCGCTCTTTGTCTTTGAGCTAAATTTTATGAAGCGCTTTGCGTGTCTGTGCAAAGAATATAATGAGTCAAATAATTGTAAAGGTTTGACAAGTAAACAACAGAATGAAATTGCTTGGTGGAAATCTCTCTGAAATTTACAGCTGTATCCTATTTGCCTTTTTTTTTTAGTGACACATCCAGGCTCATAGTTAGGCTGGGAAGATCTGCAACAAATGTCAGCAATGCAAATGATCAAGAATTTAGCGTCGAGAGGCTTATCATTCACGAGGCGTTTTCACAACAAAATAGAGATTATAACAATGATATCGGTAAGGGACCTTTTGCATTGTCTTCCTGTTCAGCACAAAACTTTCTGATTTGATTCTCATGCTGAAATACAATATGGGGTGTGTGTGTGAAATGGTGACCACAAATAACGGTTTAGAAAAAGTGTGCCTACAAACGAACTCTTCTCCCTTTTCTCCAGAATAGAGAGGTGTTTATTCACTAGCAATATTTTTGAGAATATTAACATTAATATCAGTATAGTCAAAACATTTTGAGAATGAGAAATGCCGGCTCTCCTTTTTCTGGAAAAAGTGCATCAGAGTTGGTACTCAGCCGGTTCGGACCGGTTCGGGCGAACCGTTAGTAGCTATCTACAGGTGGGCCCGCTCAACCGCCCTGGCGCTCTGCTGTCCTATTTAGCCACGTTTTCAAGCCGTGCGCATGCGTGCAAGCCATGCACACAAGCAAAATGCATGCACAGAAGTCAGTGCGCATGCGCGGAATATGTGTGTGCGACTGAAGCGAGCGTGCATGTGTTCACATTTTCAGTGCTGGGCGAACCAGTAGGGAAATTATGAATCCCACTGCTGTAGTGCATGTGTAGAAAGTTAAGAGATCAGTTTAATATTTAAGGAGACTAGAGTTAGACAGAGACCAATCATTCAGGGTTAATTTGACTGCTATCTTAGCTCTGGTTTATGATCTGTGCGCAGGAACTTTGATTTCACAGTTCAGTTAGAACTGTGGGGGAGGAATGTTGCTGCACATGTATTTAATTCTAAATGTGCTTATACTTAGCATAGGGCTGCTGAAGTAAGTGAGATTTAAGTTAACAGAAGTCCCGTTGGTTTCATTATATTAAGTACAAATCCAGCTAATTTGAGACCAGTGTGACTGATATCCGATGGGGATCAATGTTAATTGATTAATATTTATTTCTTAGACTGAGTAAAGAAAACAGCTACTTGAAAGCTACAGTATGTTTTCTAGCTGTGATTACAATCTAAATGATTGTTTGGAGGCTGCAGGGAAGACCAAAGATTTGGATTTTGTAATTTAACTTTGGAAATAAATTTATCAACAGATAAATGTGAGTTAATACACATGCAGACTAAAATATATGAAATTATTTGAAAAAGCGATGGATTAGGTGATTTTTTTTTCATCAGAATAAATAATTGAAGGAAACTTTTTACTGTTTTGCTATATTCATTTTTTCCTCCTTCTCTCTTCTTTTAGCCCTAATAAAGATCAGGTCCTTTTCTGGCCAATGTGCGAAAGAATCGGCCATTGTCAAAACCATCTGTTTGCCCTCGGAGAATTTAATGCTGAGAGACCGTTCCCACTGTGAAGTTTCTGGCTATGGAAAACAAAACAAAAGTAAGTGGGTGTTTTTTCCCTTCCTTCGAACATCTCAGAGTATGGGAAAAAACAGACAAGATGGTGGCCACCTGAGTATGGTTGAAGGTCCACCTATTTTTATATGTGATGCATGAGACATAGCTGGAGCTTTGATCGAGTGATTATGGCCCCTATTCTGACTGCCTGGATCATATCTGCAGTTCCACCCTTGCAAAGCCTCAAATTTGTGTAAGAATAGACTCTGCAGATGTGGTTGGAACATGGGCTACAAGCAAGGTTGGGCATGTGGGAATCCTCATTATTTATTTTATGTATTAGTGATATTTATATACCGCCTCATAGTGCAAGCACTCTCTAAGCGGTTTACACCATTAAGCAATGTATATATTTACATTGCCCCCAACAATCTGGGTCCTCAATTTACCTACCTCGGAAGGATGGAAGGCTGAGTCAACCCTGAGCCGGTGAGATTTGAACAGCTGAACTCAAATGATCAGTCAGCTAAAGTAGCCTGCAGTACTGCTCTCTAACCGCTGCGCCACCTCGGCTCATTCCCTTCTGTTTTTTCTGAAGTAAAAAAGTTCACATCCATTTTGTCCCACACCGGTTTTTTCTGTTTTGTCTACAGCAGCCATTTACTACTCACGAGTACTGAAATCAGCTACTGTACAACTAATATCCCAGTCCACGTGTAAAAGATACTACGAGGGTAACAAGGTGAACGAGAACATGCTCTGCGCTTCAGACTCGGAGTGGAAGTCTGACTCATGCAGCGTAAGTTTGTTTAGAGGACATTTATACATTTGGTAACTACAGAACACTCTGGTGTGAAGAGGGCTATGCAGAGTAGACTTGTAATACACTAAGCTTGCCTAATCTGGGATGGGTGGAACATAATGTCGTAATATATCATCAGGACTCAGCTATTGCTTAGCACATTGGGTAGACCCAGTAAACATGTTAAGCCACAATATGGTTTCTTTGTCTGGATAGTTCAGGTAGCTCTCGACTTTCAACTTTTTGTTAGTGACCATTTGAAGTTATAATGGCACCAGAGGTGAGTTCCTCCCGGTTCGGACCGGTTTGCCTGAACCGGTAGCAAATCACTGGTGATGTCATGATGACATCATGGAACCCGTTCTATCGGTGCCGGTCCGTGAATGCTGCCATCTTTTTTTTAAAAATTTTTTGGAAATTTTTTTTATTTTATTTTTTGAAAATTTTTTACAGTTTTTTCTTCTTCTGCACATGCGCAGAAGCCGAGTTTCTGGCACTGCACATGCGTCTCCATCTTGTTTTCAGATTTTTTTTGGGGGGGGGGATTTTTTTTTCCGGCACTGCACATGCGCGCGCGGCGTAGGAGGAAGCGAACCGGCAGCAAGGTAAGTTAGAACCCACACCTGAATGGCACTGAAGAAAGTGACATGACCGTTTTTCACGCAACTGTTGCAGCATCTCCACAGTCATACGTTCAAAATTCGTCCACTTGACAACTGGCATGTATTTATGAGGGTTCCAGCATTCTAGGTTTATGTGATCCACTTTTTAGGACTTTCTGGTAAGCAAAGTCAGTGGGGAAGCCAAATTCACTTAACAACCGTGTTACTAACTTAACAACTGCAGTGATTCGCTTAGCAACTGCGGCAAGAAAGCTCGTAAAATGAGGGAAAGTTCACTTAACCACTTTCTTGCTTAGCAATGGAAATTTGGGGCTCAACTGTAGTCATAAGTCGAGGCTGAGATTTGCTAAGCAGGCTTAACACTAAGCAGGCCACGACAAAGTCACTGCTGTGAACGCAAGACACCACCACTGAAATTGTACTTTCAAACAACGCTACCTTCCCTTGCCGATAACCTTCCGTCTTGCTTGGTTTTTCCAGGGAGATTCAGGGGGTCCCCTCACCTGCATGTCCGATGGCAGGATGGTTCTCTATGGGATCGTCAGCTGGGGAGACGGCTGTGCGAAGGAAGGGAAGCCCGGCGTGTACACCAGAGTCAGCAGATACATCCCTTGGATCGACTCCAACATGAATAGAATCCATTTCAAAAGTTTCTACCCTCCAAAATGAAAGGGGAAGGAGGGGGCGTTTTCCTTTGCTTCGTGTTAGCCATGATGTCAGACACGTGGAATTTGAGCCACGTCTTTGCAGGTGTTGAAATGCCAAGCCCTGCGTGGGAGTTGATGGTTCTTTTCAAGGTTTTGTGGGATTCATTTGTTAAAGTTCAGGCAATTTCTCTTTGGCGAGAAAGATGCTCAACCCATTGCTGGGAACAATACAAAAACCATCCCATGCCAAACCACCCTACTTAACTCTTAAATAAGACATTTAAGTGGGATTTAAATCATGTCCCAGAGAAGAGTTGGTGTTATACAATCTTAGTGGGTTTTTTTTTAAAAAAAAAGATTTTAGTAAGGTTTTTAAATCGATAATTAACTTACTAACAGCTAGCGCTGTTGTACAGAAATGTACGATTTGATATTATTTTAAAATATTGCAGTATTAGTTTGAATGAAATTTAAAAGACTTTTAACTGGGGTTACACCGTCAGGTTGATATTTGCTATATTTAGCTGCCTTTTTAACTGCCTTCTTTTTTAAAAAAAATTGAAAATGCAATCTGACACAATATTGAGGTAAAAAATGCATCATTCCTCAGTACTTATTGACATTCCAGTTTCTATGAAAATAGTAGTGTAGATACAACGATACATTAAAAAAATTACTGATAGATTTTATTCTGTGTTTTACATGTGATCCAGTCTTGGCACTTGTTCGTTAGCATCTTCCCAACTATGTTGGAGATAAAATAAGGTTTTAAACAAATGATCCGTTTTAGGGCCCACCCGAGAATATTTTTTCATCCTCATGTTTTTGTGCCATATACAATTTGAAATAATTGCAATGTGGTAAAAAAAATGTTGGGAATACCTATGTGCTACTGATGATATTATTAAAACTCCAAGATTAGAGTCTTCATTATTTCTCTAAGCAAGCAGGCCCTTCTATTCTAAAATAGTAGAAAGTTTTTAGGTTCATAGAGAACTTTGGCTAGGCCATTTGTGCTCAGTAAGACAGGAAGCAGAATGCCTCAAGAATAAAAAAAAATTTGAGGCAAGAACATAATCCGTAAGAAAGTACTTCAGTTGAAATTAATTGGAGCTATGGTTGATTTTGAACTTAACTCAAACTATTTCTGGTATTACTTTTGTTTTAAAAGGTCAGAAATGCATTAGACAGTTTGTTTAAAAGCCTTAGGAAGAAAATTTCTGAAATTATAATGTTCAGAGTTACATTTCCCTGCTATAAATTCACGAGATAAGAGTGTTGTATTCAATGTGGTTAAATCGTCACTGTACTTCAGCATCCTCCATCTTCTAGAAACCTCTGTGGACCCTTGGTCCCTCTCTTCATGACAGATCTGACTGTGTAATTGTTTAGCAGTAAAGGGGCTACATTTTATTACGTGTCAAATTCCACCAATGATCAATAGCACAAGGCACAAGAAAAAACATTTAACACCGCTGAGCTAAAGAGCGAAACAGTCAGAGGTTGTATTCACTTACCTTCCCTACTGGTTCGCAAATGTGAGCACGCACATGCGCATGACCTTCCCCACATGCGCACGACCTTTCACGCATGCACTTTGCTCACGCATGTGGCTTGCACGCATGCGTGCAGCTTCAAAACATGCAGAAATAGGACGGCATAGCGCCATCCGCAGGTCGCCACTACCAGTTCGCCCGAACCGGTCTGAACCGGCTGAATACCACCTCTAGAAACAGTCCTTGAAGAGAGGAGATTGAATGTTGGAAATTTAATGGGATGCTCAGAAATCTTTGATAAAATTATGAGCAATAGCAAAATGATGTCAGTTGGTAATGCAGATATGTCTACAGTTTTAAGGTCAAATGTATTCTCAGGGATAATTCCATAAATGTCCCAATTTCCAAATGTATTTACCATCTCTTCTGAGTCTTGAATATAACCGGAACAAGGCTGGAATTTGATCAACAGGAGTTGTCACGTAAAATGTTTTTTTAATGTATAGTTTGGTGATTTACTTGTTTTCTGTGACTCATATATAGTATTAGCTTTTTATAATATTCTTTTATTCAATGAACAGATCATTTGTATGGGGGCTGGTACCCTTTCTTGTTATTTAATATTTTTACTTTATTTAACTTATTATTAATATATATTACAGGTTTGAACAACCAATAAAATTCCCTGTTAATAAGACAGATGTTTGTGTCTTCTTTGGGGTGCTCTTCTGGTAGGATCAAGATATTCCACCACTAGAGGGCAGCAGTGATTCCCCCACCGAAGTGATCAATGAATGTGGGGGTATACAATTTCTCCATCTCAGGCAATCATCTTGAGTCAGCATTCATTGTGCCAGTAAATTGGTCGCCAACCTTTCGTGGAACAGGGACCAGTTCCGTGGAGAGAGGTTTTTCCTTGGACCGGAAGGGGCGTGGTTTTGCATGCTGCCTGCATCCCACGGATGGGGCTTCACTTGTTTGCGTGGCCGGGTTTCTGGCATGCCGCGGACGGAACGGGGATTGGGGGACCCCTGTGCTAGAAAGCAATTCCCACGCACTCCATTACAATATAGTCTGCCATCTACATTTGGAATTATTTAAGATGTAATCAAAACAGCCTAGTGCTCTCTGTATAGCACAGTTCAATTCAGTTCCCTTTTGGATTGATAAATGCTCCCACTTTATTGTCAAGCACAAAGATTATGTGAAGATCCAATTAAACTGATTTATTGCTAAAAAGCCTATGCACAGGAATCTTCTCAACTAATGGTTTAGCACTTGCTTGGAGTTAGATAAGGGCAGCGGTGAAATGCTCCCGGTTCGGGCGGGCCGGGCGGTCATCGTAGATCCGATAGTGATTGCAGCACAAGGCTTCCTCTACCCACCTGGACGCCGCCATTTGGGTTCTTTTGCCCTCTGCGCATGCGCAAAGCGTTCTGCGCATGCGCAGAGGGTAAAAGAACCCAAATGGCGGCATCCAGGCACGTGGAGGAAGCCTTACGCTGCGATCGCTATCAGCTCTACGACGACCGACTGGCCTGCCCGAACCGGGAGCATTTCACCTCTGGATAAGGGTCCATGGAATTCAAGGACGCGATTTGAACTTAGTTCACTTGTGGCTATGTAGGGATTCTAGGCTGATCCCTCTTTTAACTCTGCCCCCAGCTTCTGCTACTCCTTCTCCTACACTTATTTTTGTAATTCATGTCCATTAAATTAGACTATCATTGCAGACATTCATCTGTGTAGCTAAGACTCTTATTACGCTAACTCGGATTACTGGCTCCACTAACCAGTATTGTCTGTTCAGACAGCCAAGAAGTCAGGAAGCATTTCTAGCTATGGTCTCTTAATGCAGGAAGAACTATTCGGAATTAGACTGAAACTATTCCCTTCACCTACCTCCTCACAAAGCTTCTCCTTTTTGCTCTGTGGCACTAAGGCCCAAGCAGTCACATCTCCCTGCTAATTCCACAGCGGAGGGGCATCCCCCTCAGGCAATTCCCTCACTTGAAGAGACCAGAAAAGAGATCTTCAAAACCCAAGCCCTGACTGTGACTCACAAATGATGCTGCCCAGTTGCCCGGTAAAGCAGGATATGTTGCACTGGTGGTCTCATTAATAGGAGTCCCAAGACTCATTGTGTGTAATTTTAAAAATACTAAATAGCCTGGATTACACACTGGCTAACGTCAATTTGGACTCACAAATCCTGGATGCACTAAAGTAAGAGCTAAGGCAGGTTCAGTAACCAACCCTTGGAAATGGGCAGCCTGTAATTTAAAGGAAAACCATGGCTGTGAAGAATTTTGGGACTTGTGCTTGTTTGAAACCTGACTGGAAGCTCACAGAAAGTGATATCTGACATCTGGAATTAATTGGCATAGAAAATTGGATACTGTAAATTTCTTTCCAGAACTTTTGCCCTGGCTGCTGTACCTTCATGGTTGAAAGCTCTCCTTTTGGGAGCCACTGAAGGAATCCTTTTCTGCTGCCTCTATCAATGCCTTCCCCTTTGCACCAAAAAAATTAAAAGCACCTATCAAGTCTCCCTGATCAATTTTTAATCTTTTGCCAATTTACATGTGTTCCACCCACGTATTTTGGCAAAAAGGAAGGATTGTAGGAAGTTAGCACCCACCCCTCTCCTAGGAAAATGAAATATTCTAGGAAATATTAACAAGGTAGAATATTATATTTTCCCTAAAGGAGAAACATGTTTCTAAAGACAAACTCAGAGCCTCAGCTCCCTGCCCCACCCCCAACAGATATTTTGTGCCAACCTATCTACAAGACAAAGGCTGGGCCAGCTTATCTACAACACAAAAGACATGGCCCTCAGGACATGATAGGATTAGCCCTCTACCCACTAGCAACAGAACTCACCACATGGCACCTGGGGAGATTACATCACCCAGCAAGATTCAACCAAGCTTGGGATTCAAGACACTACAAAGTTGACTTCCGGTTTTGGAGCGCTTCATCGCAGACATCCCTCGTTGGATGCCTTTCCGATCTTTGTTAAAAGCCGCCAGAACAGCTGTCTGGCGGCTTTAAAATCTCTTCCCCGGGCAAAGGGGAGAGATGAGAGCCTGACAGGAGGGGTAGAGCCCCCCCAGCGCCTTAGGAGCCATCTGGCAGGGCGCGAAGGGAGAGCTCCCCATGCAGCCTGTCTCCAGCTCCGAAGATCCGGAAACCTCTGCCTCTGCAGAGCTAGATGGAGTGACCAGCCGCTGCTTCAAAAATGGGATTTATAACTACATTTAAACTATAGAAGCAGACAGAGAGAAACAGGCGTGAGATGGGCAAGTACTGAAACCTCTTTTTTTCCTTTTTTTTTCAACTCCTGGGTAAGCTTTCACTTCGGCAAGGGAACAAAGGAAACAGAGTAACAATATGGCGATTGAGAAGTGAAAGTGACTTTCGTTTCCCCAGAGGCTTTTTTTTTTCTTTCTCTCTCTCTTATGGAAACTTTTAACTTGGAAAAATGGTTTTTTCTTTCTCTGTCTCCTAACTCTGGATTAAAGTTATAATAGAAATATTTTCAATAATAAAAGACTATCTGATTTTTAAACTGGAAAGAACTTTAATCAGGCAACTGGCTTTCTTTCTTTTTTGTACTCTTTTGAAACACCAATGGCTTCAAAGTTTGGAAAGACTGTTTTGACTAAAAGAAATGACTATTCATCTGGATATATTTCTAAAATGCAACTTAACACTGAGCTAACACCTCCACAGCTTTTGACACCTGAAAATTTATTAAATAATTTAAAGATTATGAAACATGAACTTACTTTGGAATTTAACCAGAAAATAAGTGAGATAGACCATAAGATGCAGGCTGCTTTGAAGAATATGAATCAACAACTAAGATTTGATGTGTTAGAGGTTTGCAAAGGCTTAGCAACAAATATTGAAGTTTTGGCAGAACGTATTGAAACAAATAAACAAGCTTTGGCAACTTCGGTGAATTACATAGATAAAATCCAAAACGACATTGCAAATTTTGAAAAAGAGGTCTTAATGACTCAGTTCAGATCTATGGAAGTTGCTATAAGGATTAGAGGTTTGAAAGAAGGATTATATGAAAATTTAAAAGGCAGGATGGTTGACATATTGGATCAGGTGTCTGGAATTTCTAAAGCGGAATTGGCTACACAAATCGACAAAACATACAGAATCAACTCTTGGTACGCCAAACAAAAGCATCTACCAAGGGATATTGTCATATATTTTACCACAAGAGCTTTACGGAACAGAATTATACAAGCAACGTTTAACAATAATCTTATGGTGAATGGTCAGGAACTAAAGATTTGGAAAGAAATCCCCTCTAAAATGCTTAAAGCTAGGAAAAGCTATACTTTTTTGATTGATGAATTTAAGAGATTAAATTTACAATATAAATGGGAAGCACCAGTTGGAGTAGCAGTGAAATTTTCTGGAAAAAGATACCGGCTCAACACGATAAAAAAAGCTACTGAATTTTATGTCAATGTTCTAAAGGCTGATATATCCAAGATTCCAGAAGAAGGGTGTATGAAAATAAAAGAGGAGGAGGAGGGGAAGCCACCTTCGATGGATCAAAAAGAAATAGACTCAAAAATCCAAAAGGAGTGCCTGAATCAGATAGCTGGGGAAAAGGAGATGGAGGTTTGGGAGCAGACGGGAGACGACTTGACAAATTTGAATTTATTGAACTATTAAAAGATGAACTATCAAGATACAAAACGATGTGATGTTGAAATATATTGGATGGATAGAGACTAATATGATTGTATTTTATCTTTTCCCTATTTAATGATTACTTATGCAATATTTAGTTAAGTTTTATATAATTTTGAGGTTATTTTTAATGTTGATAATATTAGATATATATAGTTTGTTGAAGATTTGTTTATTGTTTATTCTTCTTTTATTTTCTTTTTTTGTTTATTGAAGTTAATGATGAAATTTAATATTTGATGATTACTTATGTAACATTTAGTTAAGTTTTATCTTAGAGGTTATTTCTAATGTCAATAATATTAGTTTAAGATTTGTGTATTTTATATTTAGTTATTACTTATGTAACATTTACCTTGTATAAGATAGAGGACTGAAGGGAGGAGGTAGGAGGTTTGTTTGTTTGTAGTGTTAAAGAGTTTTCTCTTTCTTTCTTTCTTTTTTTTTATTCTCTTTCTTTTTTTTCTCTCTCTTTTTTGTATCTTTACTATTGTATACAAATGCGATATATTAGTACTGTATAGTTTGGAGTTGAAGCTTTTTTAAAAATAGTGTTCTTTTTTTCCTTTTTCCTTTTTTTTTTTATTAACAATTTAAACTTATTATTATGCCCTGTATTATCTCTGGGAAGTCCGGGGGGGGGGAGGTGGGGAGGGAAGGGGGTGGGTCTGGGGGGGGGAAACAAAAATGTTTGTACTTTGGATTTAATATTTTGTTACCACTTATGTAAGTTTGTACTAATAAAACTTTTTTGAGAAAAAAAAAAAAGACACTACAAAGTTACCCCTGCATGGCCCCATGGGAGTCTGACAACCAATCAGAATACATTTCTTACACAGGAACAGGAAGCTCCAAGGCGGGGCCCAAGAGAGGGTATAAATCTCTCTCTCACCCATGTGGTCCTCTCCACCATTAAATCATCTTTCCAAGCAGTCTCCATGTTTCCAGTGTCTTTCTTCCCACTTGGAACTGAACCCAGATGGACATTTCTTCCAACACTACCTTAACTGGTTCCTTGGGATGTTCTCAGCTGACCTTGGTTATTTTTCCAAGCAGAGGATGATACTGCTTAACAAGGACCACTATTTTTATTCTCCAAAATGAGCTTTTGGTTTTACAAATAAACATGAAGCTGGCTGGAGCTTGTTGGAAGGAAAATCCATCTGGTTCAGTTCCAAGCCGGGAGAAAGACACTGGAAACAAAATGGAGGCTGGAGGCTGATTGGAAAGAAGGTCCATTTATTGGTGAACAGAACCACCAGGGTTTGTGGTTCTGGGGCAGCTGACCAACTGGTTTGATGAGTACATGGATTTTTATACAGGTCCTGAAATGCTGCTGGGGGTGAGGGGCTTGTGCAATGGAGGGGCTTGTGCTCTGAAAGGGTGTTGGGCAACTCCTATTGTGGCTAATTGCTTTCGTCCTGTGCTGGATCTTGGGTGAGGGGCTGCTTTCTAATCCTACCATTCTGCCTTTGTTAGCTGTCAAACTTTGCTGCAAGGAGTTTCGAAATATCCTGTCTTGAATTGATTTCTGCCTGCACTATTTGCTTTGCTTATGAATAGATCCATCTAGGTAGTTGGCTTCCTCTTTCAACAAGCTCTTTATCTCCTTAAGTACTGGCATCTGCTGTGGGCTATTAAGAAAGATGGGGGGGGCTGCTTTCTGCCTCTAAGAACATGTTTCTCCATTTCTCCTTTAGGGAAATATAATATTCTGCCTCTTTACTATTTCCCAAAATATTTCATTCTTCGGGGCAGTGGGGCTTCCCACCAGCTCTACTTTGCAGACCGTCTGTCATGACTGCCATCTTACTGCACCAGCCAAGCATTATGCCATCCTGCCATAAGCAACAGGGGGAAGGGATGTGCGGGGAGGTAAAGGGGAGGCTGGGAAAGAAGAATCAAAATTACTCTTCATGCAATAGCAATTGCACTTAGACTTATATACCACTTCATAGTGCTTTACAGCCCTCTCTAAGCGGTTTACAGAGTTCAGCATATTGCCCCCAACAATCTGGGTCCTCATTTTACCCACCTCAGAAGGATGGAAGGCTGAGTCAACCTTGAGCCGGTGAGATTTGAACAGCTGAACTGCTGAACTAGCAGTAGCCTGCAGTGCTGCATTTAACCACTGCGCCACCTCGGCTCGCGGGATGGCCTCGAAAGGCCATCTAGCGAGAGCCGCTGGCCTTTCGAAGGTCATGGAAGGGAATGTGAGACCATCCATCCCGGGACTGTTACCAAAACAATTTGTCTGGATGTAATTGGACAGATGGAGATAACCAGGGGAAAGCTGAGGAGAAGGGAAACATTAACCAGATATTTTGGACACGAAACTTCAGATCTGGCTTTGCTACACCATAACCACTTAGTAAAGTGTACTTTCACTAATAATGGATTCGAGAATCTTTCTTTTCTAACTGACCAAGTTGGGAGGGCTGACACTGCCAGCTTCCCAATTGTTTCAATCAAAATAATTAAAAAATAAATAAACAAGGGAACAGCAAGGAGACTAGATTCTTATCAATTAATCCGATCAATGTCATTCCTGACCAGGGGTGAAATCCTCTGAAGTCTGCTACCGGTTCTCTTTTACCGTGCATGCGTGCCACAGGCACTACCGTGCAGCGCTGAAAAAGGAGCATTTTGAAGCCATCAGAGTCTGCAAAGGTAAATAGAACAGTGAAGGGGGGTGTCAGCTGTGCCGCACGATTTAGATTAGCTAGAAAGCAGGAAATCCTGCTTTCTAGCTAATTTAGATCACGCGGCACAGCTGATCATCACACAGCTAATCATCGGATATACTGATTCGCCCGAACTGGTAGCATTTTTTACTACCAGTTCAGGCGAACCGGTCTGAACCAGTAGCATTTCACCTCTGTTCCTGACATATTATAACAACAACAAAAAATAAAATAAAACCTATGGTGTGGGGTTGCAGTGGACTGCAGTGGCTCATAGTCAGATGTTGACTAGGAAAACCAAGATTAGAACCCCATTCAGTTAAGGAAGATACCATTTAAATCTGAGTTCTTGGAGGAAGGGCTGGTGTTACTGATCACAATCATTACAATCATTACTGTGTTATCTGCCATATTATTCAAATAGTGTTTATGACAGCAGTGTAGGTTCTGAAAGAAGAAAATATTTGTAGCTCAGGGCAGGGGTGAGATGCTCACTTACCCAGACCGGTGCGCTGCTCCGCGGTCCTTCGTGCTTTGTCACGCGCACGCACGCTACGCGCGCACGCCCCCTCGCACGATTTTGCTTCTGCGTGAGATTTTGGCGAGATTTTACTTCCACGCATGCGCAGAAGCAAAATCGCCCAAAAATTCACAAAAAAGAGATGGCGACGCGCGCGACTGCCCGGTGGAGACGGTACCGGAGCAGTCGCACGCATATTGGGGTATCGGCGGGTCCCTACCGGAGCTCCGCACTGGACCGCACCGGTAGGATCCCACCCCTGGCTCAGGGTTGAGCTGTAGGATCCCTGGTGCTTTCTGAGTTTGGTGGTTTTCTTGTAGACGTTTTGTAACATGATGGTTCTGGCTTGTTTTTCTAGGGAACAGGAAACCAACAAAGGAGATCATAAACATAATAAGGAGTTTGCAATGAGAAAGGAAAGACTTATCCTACTAATTCTCCACTAATATTTAAGATGTGGCACATTCACAGCAAATAATGCCGAAGATAGAACCCTTTCTATTATTCATATTAATCACAATTGGTGTTACTAGATCATACAACTCTTCAATAGGATTTCCATATTTCTTAAACGTCAGGTTATTTTATGGCAATGTTCCTTTTTCGGTCAGAAGCGGCAGTTTGGCCATTGTCCATCTGGGGGAGACCAAGTATAATTTGCAGTAATAACTTGGGTGTTCACGTCCATCCCCCCTTGTCTGTGCAGGATGGAGTTTAGTGACTGTTTTCAAACATTATTTTGGTTGGCCACATTCATGCAAAAATACTTGCAGGAATCTTAAACACAGCCACTTTAGACGAATTCCAGTCTAAAGTATAAGATGCACAAGCCCTGGTTTATTAGCTGCAGTATAAAACACACAAGCCCTGGTTTATTAGCTGCAGTATACAATGCACAAGCCCTGGTTTATTAGGCTGCAGTATAAGATGCACAAGTCCTGGTTTGGTAGGCTGCAGTATACGATGCACAAGCCCTGGTTTATTAGGCTGCAGTATAAGATGCAAAAGCCCTGGTTTATTAGGCTGCAGTATACGATGCATAAGCCCTGGTTTATTAGGCTGCAGTATACAGTAAGACGCACAAGCCCTGGTTTATTAGGCTGCAATATAAGACGTACAAGCCCTGGTTTATTAGGCTGCAGTATAAGATGCACAAGCCCTGGTTTATTAGGCTGCAATATAAGACGTACAAGCCCTGGTTTATTAGGCTGCAGTATACGATGCACAAGCCCTGGTTTATTAGGCTGCAGTATAAGATGCACAAGCCCTGGTTTATTAGGCTGCAGTATAAGACGCACAAGCCCTGGTTTATTAGGCTGCAGTATAAAACACACAAGCCCTGGTTTATTAGCTGCAGTATAAAACACACAAGCCCTGGTTTATTAGCTGCAGTATAAAACACACAAGCCCTGGTTTATTAGGCTGCAGTATACAAGCCCTGGTTTATTAGGCTGCAGTATAAGACACACAAGCCCTGGTTTATTAGGCTGCAGTATAAGACGCACAAGCCCTAGTTTATTAGGCTAACAGAGGACTACCCTGAAAACTTCTCATGGAGGGACATTTTCAGGGGAGGCACCCAAGATGAGGCTTTGATCGCACAGATTAACAGAGTTGGAAGGGACCTTGCAGGTCATCTAGTCCAACCCCCTGCCCAAGCAGGAGACTCTACATCTGCCTCTACCTAGGATCGAACTCACAACCTCTTGATTGTGAGGCAAGAGCTCCACCTCTAGGCCACAGCAGCAGCACACTCACAGACACCATTTTGTCTGGGATGCTCCCTCTACTGCCTTTTGACTAGTTTAGAAAATACAGGAAGTTTAAATCATACTTTTAAAGTAACTATTTTAAAATTAAGACAGAGGTCATGCTTATTCTATTCTTTGCCTCTTCCCTATTACTACAAGAACACTGAACGGACCAGCCCAGGGATGGCCCTCATCAGCTGAATGAAAGAAGCTGCGTGGTCGTATAGTTAACTATGGCAAAAATGCTACGGTTAAAGTTACTTGCCATTTGTCAGACTTTATTAGATGCTGCATAAACAGAAGGAGAGAGGAAAAATTCTTAAAGGATTCTGCCAACATTTCCTAACGTGTAATCCACAGCAGTGATTTAGAAGGGAAAAACAAAGGATGGTAGAAGTGAGATTGTGGACCAAGAACAGCTCAGAGAAGTGTGTGCTTGTACTACGTTTATGAGATCTACACTACAAAAATCTGGATGACCATCAGAAGGCAGTGAAGATACACAGAGATGGTTTGCAACCCAGATCTGACAGCTCTAATTGCATAAAAAATTGAAGCAACATAGGCATGGGCACTCATCAATATGAACCTGTAGTAGATGACTAGACTATCCATGACCTTTCTAAATATGACAGCCACCTATCTGAAATGGTATAGAGCAGGGGTCTGCAACCTGCGGCTCCGGAGCCGCATGCGGCTCTTTGGGCCCTCTGCTGTGGCTCCCTGTCGGGTGATCCCATCACTGACTGGCCCTGCCCCTCGCCCTCCCCTCCCAGTCAATCCTTGCCTAGCCTGAGAAGGTAAGGGCAACGGCGGGGGATGAGAGGGAGACATACACACACACACACACACACAGAGGGGGGAGAGAGGGGGGAGAGTGAGAGAGATACACAGAGAGATACAGAGAGGGAGGGGGAGAGGGAGGGAGGGAGAGGGGATCAAAGGGTTTTGTGGCTCCCGGTGTTTTTTAACAACCAGTTGTCTGCCCTAATGACCGGCTGGGTAGGCGTGGCTAGGGTGGGAGTGAGTGACATTGAGTTGGCCACGCCCACCCAGGTTTTGTGGCTCCTGGTGTTTTCTTTTCTGTGGGAAATGGGTCCAAATGGCTCTTTGAGTGTTTAAGGTTGCAGACTCCTGGTACAGAGCAAGGGTGTCAAACTGGCAGTCCATGGGCCAGATGCGTCATGTGCAGGCCACACCCACCCCAGCTCCGCAAAGGGGGAAAAGTCGTGATACGCCACGTGACGGCAATGTGGCACTGCGAGTTTAACACCCGTGGTATAGAGTCTCCTGCTTGAGCAGATGATTGGACTGGAAGACCTCCAAGGTCCCTTCCAGCTCTATTCTGATTGATTGACCTGTTGGGTCATTATTTCAGAAATATTTCCTTACCTTAAGAGAGAAATAGAATGACCACAGGCAGGCAAAAAAGCAGTGGGAAATGGAGCGACTTCCTGCCAACTTCCCCACTGACTTTCCTTGTAAGAAGTTGGCAGGCAATGTTGGAAATGATAGCCAAGTGACCTTGGCTGGCTGCGGCAGAGCAGTAAGTATAGCAGCACTCAAATGGCCACAAATTTACCAATTTTCAATCCCAGGAAATCATGGATTCCAGTTTTTGTATGCATTGTGTAAATTAGACCGTTTGGGGTGCGCTGATTCAAAAATTGTGCCCTGTGATGCACAGGCTCACCAAACAATCAGACGGGTTTGCCAGTTTATTAGTATATATAGATAATAGGCAAAGTTACAATATATTGTGGTGCAGGGGTGGGTTCTACTTACCTTCCCCACCGGTTTGCGATGGAAGTGCACGTTTTGCGTGCGCACTTTTGCTCCGCTCACGTGCGCGCGTGCAGCCCCACATGCAATTTTGCTTCGGTGCATGCTCAGTAGCTTAAAATCAGCCCGAAACATAGCTGAGGAGCTGATCAGCTGGGCTTCGGAAGGAATAAAGGTCAATATAAACCCGAAGGCTGGAGGGAGGGCCCTCTTTCAAGTGGCAGAACAGGAAAAACCTTCCAAAAAGTAAAAAAAAGTTCACAAAAAATTCAAAAAAAATATGGTGGCACCCACAGACCGGCACCGGCCAATCCAGTTCAGGGACATCACCAGCGGATCGCTACCGGTTTGGGCAAACTGGTCTGAACCGGGAGGAAACCCCCCCTGTTGTAGTGGTTGTGTTGACACAACCTGTTGAACTAAGTTTATGAAAGTCCCAGTGGCGACATTTGTACAACATGCTAAGTTAGTTTGAGCTTTGTTTTTTTTTTCTTTTCAGAGCCAGTGTGTGTTATCATTAAGGTTCTGTGTTTGGTGAAAATGTAGTAAGCAAGGTATAGATGTGTTGTGTCAACACAGCCACTTTATAAAACACAAATGTCAGGGTTCCAAGTAACACCCCCAATGAAAGAAGACTTCGAGGCTAGGCATTCCTCAAAGCTCCACTTTATTAGAGATGTCATATTGGCACATCTGGGAAAACCCGAATCTGAAAGCTTCCGGGTTTTCCCTACCCAAAAGAAAGTCCAAGTCCCTGCCCCAGCACCCACATGTCCATCACATGGTCCAATCAATGCCCAAAATGGTTTCCAGGCCTGACAACAAGATTGCCTTGGGATCCCCATCTGTCTTGCTCTGTGGCCAGAATACACAACTCACCACCTGAACTGTGTCAACAAGACCACTTTAGAACTGTCTTGTGCTGTCTGGGATGTATGTGGGGGTCGAAGGAGAAAATGGCTACCTTGATTAGCCAGATTAACAAGGTGTTTCATTAAACAGATTTTAATACCAGGAAAAAGAGAAGGGGGGGAGGATGTAGGATGCAGAACCTTAGAAAGGGAATAAACAAAAATCCAGCCCTCATTTATTTGTGAATTGGGTTGAAGAGGGAGGAGAACTTGATGAATTGCTTGATGTAGGAGATAACCAGACTGAGCCCAAGGGCGGGGTGAAATGTGTCATCAGCCTCGAGTCCCTTCATGCCCACAAGAGAGCTCAGTGCATTCCACCTTGAATTCCCATGACTCTTATCTGCCGCCAATTTGCTTTGACCGTTAGTAGTTCAGATTCTTGTAGAGAGCTTAAGCTTGCAACAAATAATTATACCCATTTGAACTGCCTGGACTTTCTGATGTCCCCAGCGCTTGACACTTGCATGTCTTTATCATAAATTAACTCAAGGGTGTCTGCAGAGTATGGTCAAAAAAATTCAATATGGTGACTATAACAATACAATTAAAACTGTTATCCTGGCTTTTTCGACCATCCCCTGCAGACACAACTGGTTTAATTGAAGGGCTGATGGCTCTTTTCTCACATAAGGCTGATGTTCAGTTATCCTGTTTCACAACATTCCCTTTTCTCTCTTTCCCATCTTCTCCGAGTTATCCATGAGTGCCTCTCTGCACTCTTTCGAGTCCAACCATCTGCCCATCAAGCCAGTTTTCCCACTGGGGCAATGGAGAGTTAAACTGGTTGCTTGGAGCTTTTGAACAGTTTCTGACATAATTCTGTCTCTTAACCACCACCACCCCATCACACACACACAACTTTGCAATCATAAGGACTTCGTTTTGGGATAGGGAGTTTGGTCTCAAGAGTTCCTACAAGAACCAAGAAAAGTCTATAAGGACAAAGGTTTGTTTTATTTCCAAAAGCACCAGGCAAGAAATTGGTATGTTGTCAGAATGTCATTTTGTATTTTTGTGTATGATTGTCAGTAAAGAAGGAAACCTGCCCCCTCCCCTTTCTGGTCTAATTTGCAGCAAGATTGTTGTTACTATAGCAACCTGGTTGATCTACTGCAGGCTGGTTGTTGTTTTCTAATGAAGAAATCATGGTCCTTTCTTCTCATCCTCCTTCTTCCTGATGTTGCTGTCACTTCACATTGATACATCTAGCACCACTGCTGTATTCTGCTCTTTGTCTACTACCACAACGGGGACCGTACTTGAACAAGACATGTATGTATGTATGTATGTATGTATGTATGTATGTATGTATGTATGTATGTATAATTTGGGGGTGTATGGGGTGCTCAGGGAGGGGTAGTACCTCTGGTGTAGGGGCATGTCGTGTCCTTTTATGGCAGCTCATTTTAGGGCAGCTTTTAGAGCAGCTCATTCACCTTTGGTCCCCACCTTTCACTCAGATCTCACCTGTGGCTCCTAGCAGCTGTAGCATGCGCAGCGGCCACACCCCGGGCAACAGCTTCAACAGGCTGGCCAAACCAGGTTGAGAGTAGCCGTTGGGTCATCGACCTTCGGTGAGATAGGGACTTGTCTATCCTGAGCATGTGAAGTAAGATTCCGGCGGACTGAGCGGATGAAATCTACTAGAATAGGACAATGGTCATGAAGGCGGTCTCTGCAAGCATTGTGGTACGCTAAGAACATGGCAAGACACGAAAGACACCCTGGTCAACCATTGCACCCAGCCCATCTCCAACTGTCTCGACTCTTGTCCTGCTATTTGGAGCAAGATGGAATCTGGGAAGAGAGAGTGAGGCTGACTATGCACACCTCTCCCTCACTTTAATCCAATTCACGCGCAAGTCTTGACACCCCCCCCCCAATTCCCATGATGATAGATGTCAAGGTCCTCTTCGAATACGATGGACGAACATCAATCATCATGTATAATTTGATAGAGTACATTCATGTTTACGTTTAACAGAATAAAGTATCATTTAACTTAGCTAACTGATGTTTGGATTTTCTGTGAAAGAAAAATGAAGATCTAAGAAGGCTGAGAAATGTCTAGATGGCAGCTCTGGTCCCATCATTTAATCCAGAGGCAACAGGGACAACTTGACCTTTTTTATTCCCCCCCCACCTCCTCGACACCCTTTGGCAGAGCCAAGTTATTCTATTATGGCCTTTGTGTTTAAACCCAAGCAGAGGTCCCACCTCCGCTTACCTGCGTCTAGTGGCTCCTTAGAAAGCCTGCAAATCTAGAAGAACAATGCAGAAGGCTTCATCGGGTTCTAATGTCTTCTGGTCAGGTTCTACTTGCTTGCTTGCTTTCCACTGAAACTTCAGCTCAGACTACTTCCCTGCCATCTCTGGGAGATCACGTTCACAGCGGTTATGTATCTTGATTATGACTTGATGTCAAAAACCATGAGATGCAGCAGGGGCCAAACAGCTTGACTCCACACTTTCACAACGCCAAGCGAGGCCAACTTTGTGAACAGAGCTCCAGTTGACAGATACAATCAGAACAGGGGGAAAAATACCACCTGACTCATATGCGGAACAGCCACTGACTCTGCGGGGACTAGTGTGTAAAATTTGAAATATCCTGGAGGGCCAAAGATCACCTGATAAAATCTATATGTGTTCTGTCCCCACTACCGACACACAAATAATTACACACACACAACACTCAAACATGGTTTGTTTTAGTCAGCAAAGCAACATCTCATTAAACACAAACACTGAACAAGATAGGCAGAAGTCCAAGAGATAATTACAAGTCTCACTGCCCTTGGCACAAGTCCCAAAGCTAGCAGCTGCAAACACAAGACCTCTTCTGGGGTTGCAAAGTGGAAACGCCGAAGTCCATATTCAGAAGCCACATTTGCCAGAAACAAGAACCTGGAACTGGAATGCAAACTGGCCATACTGGACGACTGGATTCAGAAACCACGATGCCAGAAATAAGATCTGGGCTGGATTGCAAACTGGAACTGCGTAAGCCAAGATTCAGGATTGGCTTTGCAAACTGGAAACTGGAGTCATGATGCAAGATTCAAGAGTCATGATACAAACTGGAAACTGGAGTCATGATGCAAGATTCAAGAGTCACAAAGATTCAGGATACAAACTATGATTCAGACGGATTTTTCCCAAGTTGTTCTCTGCAACTTCCCAGCTGCATCAACTCTTCTTAAATAGACCTAACGGCATGGTGGCCAATTAGCCCCAGGTCCCACTCCCGAGTAGACCTCATCTGGAGTAGACCTTTCTGCTTCTTGGCAGCACGGCATGCTCTGGCATGAGGCACTGAAGGTTCCAAAGGCCCTGGCTGCACAGATTGCTAGGCAGGCCACAACAATATGTGAAGCAGAGATGGTATTCAGTCGGTTCAGACCGGTTCAGGTGAACTGTTAACAGCGACCTGTGGGTGGACCTGCCCACCTACCCCGGCTCCATGCCGTCCTATTTAGGCACGTTTAAAAGCCGCGCGCATGCGTGCAAGGTGTGCACACAACCAAAGCAAGTGGGTGTGCGCACTCACATTTGCAAACCGGTAGGGAATGTAAGTGAATACTACCTCTGATTGTGAAGTTACTATAAAAAAGAAAGTAGCAGAGGTGATGTGGCTCTGAAAAACGATTCCAGAATTCTGCTAGAAACAACATGCGGAAACAAGGATTTGAAAAACGAGGTGTGCCTTTCAGCACATGCAACATGATTTTTGCCAGCCCTCAATTTCAAGCAGACCACCCAAGAATTCTTCTATTTTTCTTCCTTAATTTAAAAGCATTTCAGAAACATTCACGGGCTTGCTCATTTTTCACTTTTGAGATAAATATTAATAAAAGACCGGGGACAGTTTTGAGTGTAAAAGTATTTGTGGGGGAAGGTAAAGAAGGTTTTACAAGAGTTTGACCCTGGAGATGTGTTTTCCAGCAGGCATTTGCCATTGGGGAAAAAAATGTATGTTTTTATCTTCTGGCCACTAATAGGGCTTAAGATACTGCAGACAAGGCTCTTATTCTTCAAGTATCTCCGTCTCATTTGCAGAATTTTATGGGGAATTCACACAGTCTAGTTATCTATTTGTACACACACACATGGATTCATGCAATGTATTCTGTTAAACTGAGGACTGTGCAATTTGCTGGATTGGGTTCCAAAAAGGCATGCAGCAGAGACACTGCTTACAACTCCTTAAAACAGATGTACCTGTTAAATACTGGGACTGAAGAGGCTTGAGACAGGTTTAAACAACAGCTCTTTATTGTAGCAGTGAATAAAATCCAACAGAGAGCCAGGCTGACAGCTCTCCCTTTTATAGGGAGCTGTCAGATGGCTCGACCAATCAACAGTCTCCATTTTCCCCTCTTGAATAGCGGACCTTGGATTAAACTATACAGTCTCAATACTTAACAGTACCCAGTCCAGAATGTTACTACTGCAGCTGCAAGGGGTTGCATACAGTGGCTGTGTGCACTTGCAGGCTCTCCAAAGCCCTTCTTCTTCTCTGGTAACATTGTACTCTTAACCAGAGCATACAAAACATTTGCTAGACCGATTCTCGAATACAGCTCATTAGTCTGGAACCCACACTACATATCAGACATTAACACAATTGAGAATGTCCAGCGATACTTCACAAGAAGAGTATTACATTCCTCTGTTCACAACAGAATTCCTTATGAAACCAGACTTGAAATTTCGGGACTTGAAAATTTAGAACTCCGCCGCCTTTGATCTGACCTAAGTGTAGCTCACAAAATTATCTGCCTCAATGTCCTACCTGTTAACGACTACTTCAGCTTCAACCGCAGTAATACACGAGCTCACAATAGATACAAACTGAATGTAAACTGCTCCAGACTTGATTGCAAAAAATTCAACTTCAACAACAGAGTTGTCAACGCCTGGAACACTTTACCTGACTCAGTAGTTTCTTCCCCAAACCCCCAAAACTTCAACCTCTTATTATCTACCATCGACCTCACCCCATTTCTAAGAGGTCGATAAGGGGCGTGCATAAGCGCACAATCGTGCCTACCGTTCCTGTCCTAATGTACACATATATTCTTACCTCTTTTACTCTTATTCATGCTTGTACTATTACATATATATTCAATCATGTTTTACTGTTTATACTTTGCTTATAATCATATATGCTTGACAAATAAACAAATACAAATACAAAATACAAATACCTCTGGTGCAAAAACATGTCTCTCAATGATGGTGAACCTTTTGCACTCGATGTATTGGGGGGGGATGCAAACTTCCTAACTTGACTCTGCTGGTTTGTCAATATAACAAAATACCTTATTCCACCAGACTTGAAATACTGGGATTAGACAATTTACAACTACGTCGCCTCCGATCTGATCTAAAAGTAGTTCATAAAATCATATACCAAAATGTCCTTCATGCTAATGACTACTTCAGCTTCAACCGCAGCAATACACGAGCACGTAATGGATTCAAACGAAATGTAAAGCGCTCCAAACTCGATTGCAGAAAATACGACTTCAGCAACAGAGTGATCAATGCCTGGAATGCACTACCTGACACTGCGGTTTCTTCCCCAAACCCCAAAAACTTTAACCTTAGACTGTCTACAGTCGACCTCTCCCCGTTTCTAAGAGGTCTCTAAGGGGCGTGAATAAGCGCACCACTGTGCCTACCGTCCCTGTCCTACTGTCCTATTGTCCTCTTTTATCGTTACTTTTTACTTATGTTTATACAAGCTACTACTATCCTATACATGTTCGACAAATAAATAAATAAATAAATAAATAAATAAATAAATAAATAAATAAATAAATAAATAAATAAATAAATAAATAAATATCCCCCCTCCCCTTTACATATACATTTATTTAAAGAATATACAGTCCGATCATGTGTAATGCTATATATTATATAAAGAATCACCAAATAATTATAGAAATGAATATGGATAAAACAAACACATTTTCAAGAATAGGACATGCTTTCAATAATAGTTGGTGTCAGGAAGGACAACTTGTTGTTGCCCAAGGAAATTGCTTGAGCCCAGGAAAAAAAAACCGTGGCTGCTTTAAAGTTTCAAAAAAAGACAAACCTCTGCAAAACATATCTTTGGGAGGAATAATACAGTCCTCAAAGTTAATTGGTAAGGTGGTGCCAATATAGAGTACTCTAGGCTCACTAAGAAGAACTGAGGAACCTCCCACTGGAAAGAAAAATTAAAGTTACTTCTTTTAAAAAAAATCACCAAAGTTTCACGAACTCTCATTTGAAATTCACAAGGATTGCAACATTTGCCTTGTCTTACAAAGACACGGTGGCCAATTTCCCATTTTTCCACGCAGAAGCATGGCAACTTCTGTAACACGGATAACAATGAAGGAAGATTTAAAAAAATAGCCCGGACTGCTTTACATTGCTATCAAAGGACATATTTGAAAGACTGGCTTCATCTTTAGATGAGTGCATAGTTCATTCTCAAGCCATGTGGAAATTGAAAACAGATGCTTCGCTCTTCGTTTTAAACATCCTTCCCAACAGTTTTTCCATTTGCAAAATACCCTGATGAGTCCGAGGTCTTCTCTCGTCTGAAGGATGAAAAGCCTTATCAGCGTTATCAGCTGAACCAGGAGCATGAACTGAGCAACTTTCAAAACCTACCCATGAGCTGTGGACGAGGGATAGAACTAAGGCAGGAAAACCACTTCTTCCTCTTAAGTGACAGCGCAAATTGAACTTTGGGTGAGGAAAGTGATGGGAAGGTCAACAAAATTCAGCTTCTTAGCTATTGAGCAAAGTGGTCGAAAAACATCTGCAAGCATTAAGAGCTGACAACCCGCTTTTCCTGGGACCAAATGTTGTCTCTTCAATGGGGCTTAGAGGAGAGGGGTAGCACCTCTGGTGTAGGGGCATGTCATGTCCTTTTACGGCAGCTCATTTTAGGGCAGCTCGTTCACCTTTGGTCCCCACCTGTCACTCAGCTCTCACCTGTGGCTCCTAGCAGCTGTAGCATGCGTAGCGGCCACACCCCGGGCAACAGCTTCAACAGGCTGGCCAAACCAGGTTGAGAGTAGCTGTTGGGTCATCGACCTTCGGTGAGATAGGAACTTGTCTATCCCGAGCATGTGAAGACAGATTCCGGCGGACTGAGCGGATGAAATCTACTAGAATAGGACAACGGTCATGAAGGCGGTCTCTGCAAGCGATGTGGTACGCTAAGAGCACAGCAAGACACGAAAGACGCCCTGGTCAACCACTGCGCCCAGCCCATCTCCAACTGTCTCGACTCTTGTCCTGCTATTTGGAGCAAGATGGAATCTGGGAAGAGAGAGTGAAGCTGACTATGCGCACCTCTCCCTCACTTTAATCCAATTCACCCGCAAGTCTTGACACGCCCCCCAATTCCTGTGAAAAGTCCTGTGGCGATGGGGCGAGCGACAAAGCAGCAGGTATGGATTCACTGGAAGCTGTAGCTGCGGACCTGCACACAGGCGACTCAGATCAATGATAGATGTCAAGGTCCTCTTCGAATACGATGGGCGAACATCATCATCCTCACACTGCGGTATCAGGTTGCAAATAGTCACTCACTGATTTCAGTAGAGCTCATTTCTGAGAAATACCGTATTTTTTGGAGTATAAGACACACCTTTTTACCCCCAAAAAGAGGGTGAAAACTTGGGTGCGTCTTATACACCGAATGCAACCCCACCCACCCAGCCACCCCCACCCTTTGGCCTCTGTCTTCCAGCAATTTACCTGCTTGCAACAAAGAGGGAAGAGCCTGTAAAGCCAAGCAAGTCAGTAGCAGTTTTCCGACCTACATTAGATTAGGTTTGCCACGTGGGAAAATGAAAGTGAAACTAGCTGCAAAGAGGCAAATAGCTGGGAGAGACATGCAGGTTTTTATTTTCTGCTGGATGCAAGGGGGTAAGTGAATAACTATAGATGTCTGTAGAATGTTCAAATTATTAAACTTATTTTTTAAAGACTGCTTTATTATTGTTCTAGCCAGGTGTCTCCAACCTTGCCAATTTTAAGACTTGTGGACTTCAACTCCCAGAATTCCACAGCCAGCTTTGTTAGCTTTGCTGGCTGTGGAATTCTGGGAGTTGAAGTCCACAAGTCTTAAAGTTGCCAAGGTTGGAGACCTCTAGACAACTTAACAAAATAAAGCAGCTTTTTAAAATAAATGCTTCCTCTGAAGAGGTCCAGTGCTGTTGTATCTTCTTTTAAATAATAGAGAATAATATATACTTCCAGAAATTTTAATTAATTTTAACAGCTCTGTACAAGTATAGTCTGAAATGTAACATTGTCCTGTTTAGTATTAGAGTTAAATCCTGACTTACCTTGATCTATTTAAATAATTGGGAAGAGTTAGTGTGACTACATTTAAGAAAACTTTCTGGCATAATGTACATTTCTCCAATTCTTTGCTATTTCTATGGGTCAAGCATACATGCACAGAAATACACAGCAAACAGTGTAAATCATCTGTGCTGTTTGCTGTTTGCTGTTTGGCAAATTGCTTGGAGACAGAGGCCTTTTTTCCTTGTTTTCCTCCCCCAAAACTAAGGTGCGTCTTATACTCCAGTGCATCTTATACTCCGAAAAATATGGTAGTCTTAGAGCTGAACTGAAAATCGAGATATCTGTAGAGCTTGTTTCCTATGTCTATCAGCTCCTGCTTGAGGATCTCCTTCTAAAGCCCCATTTCAGGTGAAGGTGTGGGTGAAAGGTTTCCCCCCCCCCCAAGGTGATGCCCTGGTGTGTTCAATCCACTAAACTCTTCAGCACTTGTGACCTATTTTACCACAAGAGGGCAGTAGGGTGTAGATCAAGAGTTACGGATTTATTCAAGCACTCTTTAATTAAGCAACAAATCAGCGAACTGATTTGAATTTCATTTAAGTCCCACCGTGTGCCAATTACTGTCTCAACCCAACCCACTTCACACAGTTGTTGATGTGGGGAAAGCAGGAGGAGAAAGGTGTGTTGGAGATGTTCACCACCTTGAGTTATTTGTGAAAATAATAAAGGTGGGATATATTTATTTAATAGATTTGTATGCCGCCCAACTCCCAAAGGGATGCTGAGTGCTTTTTTTAGCAACATGCCTGGGGAAAATGTAAATCCTGTAAAGCAGGGGTCCCCGACCCCCCAGTCTGTGGAGTGGCATTGGTCCACAGCATGCCAGAAACCGGGCCACGCAAAAAGGCAGCACATGAAGCCATGGCCTCTCCAGTCCTTGGAAAAACCTGTCTCCATGGAACTGGTCCCAGGTGCCCCAAAGTTCGGAGGCTGCTGCTGTAAAGAGTATAGTTTTGTGGGAAGTGTACCCCAGGGGGACAGTGCCAGGGACCTCATAGCACCAGAAGCCTTAGAAAACAGTGCCAAGAGATTCAAGCCAGCCTTCCCCCTTTAAGAAAACCAAGAAGCACCAGCTGAAAGAAAAACATAAAGCAGCCCTGCTAACAGAGCTGACAATGGAAATACTTAAGTAGAGCCATTAAGATAAGGGGAATCAGGCTAAAAATAACTCACCTGGAACTCCCCTTTTCCTCTTTCCTGGCAGAATTAACCCCCAGGGTAGGAAAGACAAAACCCAGGAACAGGATTAAACCCTTAAGGCAGGAAGACAGAATTCAGAGCAATCACCTTAACTAAAGGCACACACAAAATCTCATCAAATCACACCAACTTCAGAGGGAAGATGGGTATAAAAATCCATATACTTATCAGGCCACCTTGCTTGCAAGCCAGGAACTCGAGCTGTGTTTCTACCTTTCTTGCCTTCCTGAATTAAAGGATCCCTTTTCTGGCACCTGCTTCCATGTATTTCTTCTCAGCATCGGTGACTGCTTCCCAGCTGGGAACGAACCAGGGAGATTTCTTCCAACAGTTTACTAAACTCTTCACAGAGATTAGGGCCTTATTAGCTAAAATAATACAAACTGTGATACAAGTCCATTTTGCCCAAAGATTTTACTTAGTCCAAAGGCAGCCGACCCATTGTCTGAGAGGCCAAAATTGAATCATGCAGTGTTTCACATTTTCATTTTTCAGATCCCGTTTCAACAACATTTTATAAACCTTAGCAAAAACATGTTCATCATTAGCAAACAATACAATTTCAAATTCAGGTTTTGCAAATTCAAACCCATAATTTTTTCTTGTCTGAACTTTCCTTAAGTCAGTGTTTCCCAACCTTGGCAAGTTGAAGATGTCTGGACTTCAACTCCCAGAATTCCTCAGCCAGCATTCGCTGGCTGGGGAATTCTGGAAGTTGAAGTCCAGACATCTTCAACTTGCCAAGGTTGGGAAACACTGCCTTAAGTTGTATGTCTGACAAACACATACTTCTGGTTCTGATTCTTCTTTTGATTTGAGATTAGGTTCACCTTGGTTAAAAAATATTATCTGGTCATAAGTCCACCATTCTGGTCTGGCTGGCTGGCCAGGGAATTCTGGGAGTTGAAGTCTAGACCTCTTAAAGTTGCCAGCTTGAGAAACACCTCCATCTTATTTTGTTTTCCACCAATTTTTCAAGGAACCTCAATATTTAGTATAATTAGAAGATTCAGAGAGCTTATCTGCGCCATCTGGTTGCCCCATTGCCAGAAATGACTAATAACTCTTTTTTTTTTCTTTTTTTGAGGACAGAAACAAATCAGTGGAACATTGTATCATCACCTGGAGTTAAAAGACCCCAGAAGAAAACAAGGAGATAAAATAGTAGGCAAAGCCCAACAATCACTGCAATGTTTCTGCTGGGTTTTATGCGAAGGACGTTTCCCATGGTAAGCAAGCAGAGGTGGTATATTCAGCTGGTTCGTACTGGTTTGGGCGAACCGGTAGCAGCGATTGTGGATGGGACGTAATGCCATCCTATTTAGCCACGTTTTCGAGGCCAGGCGCATGCACGGAAGATGTGTGTGTGAGTGAAGCGCATGTGCTGGAGGCCATGCGCATGTGTGGAGGTGGCTAAATAGGACGCACGCACTAACATTTGTGAACGAATGGTAAGGTAAATGAATACCACCTCTGAAAGCAAGTGTTTGCTGAAGCAGCTCTGTTAAGAAAATGCCAAAAGCTTCTTGAAAGAACATTTTGGAAATGCAAAAAAGGAAATTTTATTTTAAAGCTGGTTGGGGTGCCTGCATGTTGATGCTCTAATTTTTTATATAAACTTTGTATGTGTACAACTATAAGGTGTGTGTGTGTGTGTTTGTGTGTGTGTGTGTGTGTGTGTGTGTATCCATCTATGTATCTGTACAGTACAGGTAGTCCTCGACTTACGACCACAATTGAGCCCAAAATTTTCATTGCTAAGCAAGACATCAGTTAAGCAAATTCTGCCCCATTTTACGATCTTACTTGCTACAGTTGTTAAGTGAATCACTGCAGTTGTTAAGTCAGCAACATGGCTATTAAACAAATCTGGCTTCACTATTGACTTTGCTTGTCAGAAGGTCGCAAAACGGGATCACGTGACCCTGGGACACTGTGACCGTCATAAATATGAGCCAGTTATCAAGCATCCGAATTTTGATCTCGTATCCATGGGGATGCAGCAATGGCTGTAAGTGAGAAAAATAGCCATAATATGTCACTTTTTTCGGTGCCGTTGTAACTTTGCGTGGTCACTAAATGAACGATTGTAAGTCAAGGACTCCCTGTAAATACCATAACAATCCATTCCTATCTGGGAACCGAAAGATCCAAGCGTCAGCCAGCAACCTCACAGGGGGAGCCCAGCCCACCTCGGCCCAGACAGGTTCTTATGAACATTTATGATTTAGACTTAAATTGCCATGAGAACCAGACGGAATGGCTTAAAAACGCAATGCCAATATGGCTTTAATCTTGCTTCTCCAAAGAAAGCAAAGCCTTAATATTTGTCTGGAGGAAATGAATAATTTTTTAGAAGCATGCCAGTAAAAACATCACTCACAATTCATTGCTCAGATATGTTTTTGCAATATCATGATAACCTTCCACCCAATACGTTCACCATTCTCAAACCCAGGTTTAGATCCAATAAAATGTAATCTTTTCATCATTCAAACAAATCTACCGTATTTTTCGGAATATAAGACACACCTTTTTCCTCCCTAAAAGAGGCTGAAAATTTGGGTGCGTCTTATACTCCAAATGTAGCTTTTCTGAAGCTTTTTTCCCCAGCCCTAACGAGGTGCTAACGATCTTCCTGGCTTCCTACTCCATCCGAAGAAGTTTTTTTTTCCAGCCCTAAGTCTTTGCAGGTTTGTTTTCATTCCTACTCCCTCTGAAAAAGGTTTTTTCAGCCCTAATGAGGTGCTAACGATCTTACCGGCTTGCAGCATTTTTTTATTCCTACTCCTTCAAAGTAGTTTTTTTACCAGCCCGAAGTCTTTGCAGGCTTGTTTTCATTCCTACTCCCTTCAAAGAATATTTTTTTCAGCCCTAACCAGGGGATAAAATAATGTGCTGAAGCTGAACAGACTAAGGACGCTAGCCAGATGAATACCTGGTAGGTAGATTTTTTCCCCTATTTTCCTCCCCCAAAACTAAGGTGCGTCTTATACTCCGGTGCGTCTTATACTCCAAAAAATACAGTAAATTATAACCATGGTCATTCTGTCTTGATGGCTTATAAAATCAGCTCAATCTTGTTTGATGGCCTCTGTTCCTTGCTCGTTGTTTGTAACCCTTTAATTTCTGAAAGCAGTGAGAAAATTATTGAGGAGGAATAGCAATTCATCTATTTGCAACCATCGATTTTAGGAAAATTCGTGTAAAATCTGGAAGCTTCATTTGGTTTAAAATACAGTGGCCCGCATGGTTTTGTGCACATGTGTCACCTCTCCTCTGGAAGCTGCATTGGTTGCTGATTTGCTTCCGGGGCCAAGTCAAGATGCTGGTTGTCACCTTTAAAGCCCTACATGTGTGATGACCCGGGACAAGGCACAAAGGTCACACAGCCAGCTGAGAGTTCAAATTCCCTTTTAATTTTCCCCCCAAACGCTCCCACATTCTTGGCAAGTCCCAGAGCAAAGCGTGTGCACACACACACACACACAACAGCCTCTGGCTGCGCCCAGTCCAGTAAAACAAGGGAACAGAGAAATGAGTCCACAAACCAAGGAACAAACAATGAGTCCACAAAGTTGGGAACAAGGCGCTGACTCCTCGAAATCAGGAAGAAGCCAGCAGGCCTGCAAACTCCAAATGTCTGTACCGGCACACCAAACTCTACCAATTCAACATTTGTTCCCGACAAAGGCCCCTCCCCACAGCATCTCCTTAAATCTCAGTCCCCAGGTGTGCCTTGTAAAGAGGGGCAGGGCGCTCTCCTCCCAAGTCATCAGGTTAGCCTGTGCTGTTCCCGCCTTCTCTCCACTCTCCTTGCTCAGGGATCAGAAGGGGGCGGTCCTTGCTCATCGCTTGAACTCCATTGCTTCTTATGTCTACTGCTTGACCAATCTCGGTCATCCTGTCCCTATTCCTCCCTGTTAACAAGCCGTCCCAATCCTGAGGGGCCCTGGGCTGCCTTGACCTGCTCCTCCCCACATTCCTCTGAAGCCAATGAAGCCGCTCTCTCGATTTCCAAGGCTCCAGTTCTGGCTTCTCCTCCTCTGCAGATTCAGGCTCCAATGCTGGCATGATTTATGTGAGGGACTGTCTTTTCTGAGTTGCATCTACCTGATCCACCAGAGCAGGGAGGGTACAGGTCTCCCCTCCTAAGGAGGTCCATCTAGCAGGACCAAAAAGAAGGGCCTTCTCTGAGGTGGTGGCTCTCTCCCTGTGCCGAGGTGGCGCAGTGGTTAGAGTGCAATACTGCAGGCCACTTTAGCTGACTGTGATCCGCAGGTCAGCGGTTCAAATCTCACCAGCTCAAGGTTGACTCAGCCTTCCATCCTTCCGAGGTAGGTAAAATGAGGACCCAGATTATTGGGGGCAATGTAAATATACATTGCTTACTGGTGTAAACCGCTTAGAGAGTGCTTGCACTGTGAGGCGGTATATAAATGTCACTAATAAATAATAAATAAATAAATAAATAAACCCCGTGGAGATAAGATTGGCCCCCACTTTGACCCTGGCAAGGCCCTGACGACCTGATTTTGCCAGCGGGCCTAGGGTAAAGTGACCAGATTTATTTATTTTTAAGCGGGACGGGGGGGGCGCCTGGGCGCCGCCATTTGTTTTGCCCTCTGCGCATGCGCAGAACGCTGCGCATGCGCAGAGGGCAAAACAGCAAATGTCGGCGTCCAGTTGGGCTGGGGAGGCGGGAGGGCGCCTGTAGCTCGCGACAGGTAAGCTGCCGGCTGCCTCCTTTCCTCGCCTCCCGCCTCCCCTTCGGCCAGGCTGGCAAGCAACGAACGGGAGGCAGGAGACGGGGAAAGGAGGCAGCCGGCAGCTTACCTGCTCCAGGCATCCAAGCGCCGCGGTCTCCCGGTCACCCGCCCGGCCCCAGTATTACCTTAAATAGAATGTTCACATTTCCTCCGTAGAGATAAGTACGTGACAATTCTCATAGTAATCATGCAGGTTTTCCCTTGAGTAAGGTGACCAGACGTCCCGGGGAAGAAAGGGGAGGGGGACGAGGAAGGGCTGTTTGCGCCGCTGGCTCCTCGTCCCTCCCCCCGCATCCCAAAGCAGCGGCGCCTCCGAGGGCGGGGCTAGGGATGGGGCGGGGGAAGGAGAGGAGGAGCAGCCTCCCTCCCCCCTCCCCCCAGCAGGCAGCTGCCTCGCTGGAATTCCGCCCAACTTCCCCTCTAAGGTGACCAGACGTCCCGCTGTTTCCGCATTCTTTTCAAAAAAAGCGGGACTTTTTGAAAAGAATGCGGGACGGGGGACACATGCTTGAAAAGCGTGTCTGTCCCGCCAAAAGCGGGATGTCTGGTCACCTTAGCCTAGGGAACCCAGAATGTGATGGGGCCCATCAAGTGGCTTATTTGATTTACAGATTATTGTCACCAGAGGTTTTTTTTTCCTATTGAATGTTTTTACATTGAGTTTTTAATCTCAGTGTAAAGTTTTTCTCCCCAAGTCACTGAGAGTGAGTTGGGTGGCCATACAAATTTTCAAAAATAAGTAAATAAATAAAACTGTAACAATCGGTACCCACTTTATTATATCCCTTTAATATTAATACCTTTGTAAGTTTACTTTATCTTAAGACAATGATCTATTTCTTCTTTTATAGTACCGGGCTCGATAGTAGTAACTGTGAGAGGGAGCTAGGTGTCTTAATGGAACAGCACTTAAGTATGAGCCAGCCGTATGCTGCAGCTGCCCCCCCCCCCAAAAAAAGCTAATGCAGTCTTAGGTTGCATCAACAAAATGCTAGTTTCACGATCACATGATCATTATACTGCATTGGTAAGACCGCACTTGGAATACTGTATCCAATTTTGGTCACCATGATACAGAAAAGATCTTGAGACTCTAGAACAGTGATGGCGAATCATTTTTTCCTCGGGTGCCAAAAGCGCATGCGCGCGTATGCCCACACCCATAATTCAATGCCCCCCATGCCCCACCCCCTGCGCATGCATGTGCGACCCCCCCTCCATGCTGCCCCCCCGCATGCGCGCACAACCCCCTCCCCCACTCCCCCGTTTCCTGACTTCCGGTAGGCCCATTTTATTGACAATTCACTAAAAAAGAAAGTGCATTAAGCTCATAGGGCAGTGATGGCGAACCTTTTTTTTCTTGGGTGCCGAAAACGTGTGCGCGCACATGCTATCACGCATGCGCGAGTGCCCACACCCATAATTCAAACCTTGGGGAGGGTGAAAATGGCATCCCCCGCCCCCCTGGAGGCCCTCTGGAGACCAGAAACGGCCCGTTTCCCAACTTCTGGTGGTCCTAGTAGGCCTGTTTTTCGCCCTGTCCAGGCTCCAGAGGCTTCCCTGGAGCTTGGGGAGGGTAAAAACGCCCTCCCCCGCCCCCCGGAGACCCTCCGGAAGCCGAAAATGTCCTCCCAAAGCCTCTGTGTGAGCCGAAATTCAGCTGGCCGGAGTGCCCATGCATGCTGGAGCTGAGCTAGGGCAACGGCTCGCGTGCCGGCAGATATGGCTCCGCGTGCCACCTGTGGCACGCGTGCCATAGGTTCGCCATCACTGTCATAGGGTATTTTAGCAATAGCAATAGCACTTAGACTTATATACCGCTTCATAGTGCTTTACAGCCCTCTCTAAGCGGTTTACAGAGTTCAGCATATTGCCCCCAACAATCTGGGTCCTCATTTTACCCACCTCAGAAGGATGGAAGGCTGAGTCAACCTTGAGCCTGGTGAGATTTGAACAGCTGAACTGCTGAACTAGCAGTCAGCTGGAGTAGCCTGCAGTAGCTGCATTTAACCACTGCGCCACCTCGGCTCCATTTTGCCTGCCATTGTTTCCCCCTCCCCCCCAATCTCTTCAGCTAGGCCAAAGCTGTAGAGCTCTTTCTGAGGAAACATGAAGGAGGCCCTGAAGTTGGAAATCTTGGCAGAACCTCTTGCCTTCTCTCATAGGATGCTGACTCCAGCGCTTCTGTTGCTTATTTGCTCCCATATTTGGAAATTGGACAGTTGCTTGGAAATCCCTGGTGAATTCCTGTTTAGATTCCAGAGTGGCTGTTTCATTGAAGTGAAGTAAATCAAGTCCCATGTGGAGGGGAAAAGCCAGGACGGAGAAGCTGTGTATTGTCTGAGGCAATCCACCATTTGGGACATTGTGTGCTGTGGAAAGTTAGCACCCACCCCTCTCCTAGAAGAATAAAATATTTTGAGGAATATTAAAAAAAGGCAGAATGTTATGTTTCCCTAAAGGAGGAATGGAGAAACATGCTCCTGGAGAGAGAAAACAGCCCCCACCTTTCTTAATAGCCCTCAGCAGATGTCAGCACTTAAGAGATAAAGAGCTTATTGAAAACTAGATAGCTCTATTCATAAGCAAATACCCTCACCCAAGAGCCAAACCAGGACTAAGCCATTAAGCCACAATGGGAATTACCCAACACCCTTTCAGACATTGCATCACCCTCAGAAACTTCAACCAAACGTAGCTCAGACAAACACTTAAGGCAGGGGTGTCAAACTCAATTTCATTGAGGGCCACATCAGGGTTGTATTTGATTTGGGGGGGGCAGGGGGGGCATGGCCAGCTCAACGTATATATTTATATTTGATTTTAATGTAATATTTTATATTTGATTTTAATGTAATGTAATGATTTTACTGTAATGTAATGTTTATTGTTGGTTGTTCTTGTATTTTCTCTTTGTTGTACGCCGCCCTGAGTCCCCCGGGAGTTGGGCAGCATATAAGAAAACCAAAATAAATAAATAAATAAATAAATAAATAAATAACGTCACTCTTGTTGGGGGCTCGACGTCACTCCTGTAGGGGGCGCCTGCGAGCAGCCCTCCCAAGCTCCGTTTTCACTGGGAGAGGGTTGCAGGAGGCTGTGGCAGCCGAAAACGGAGCTTAGGAACCTGTTTTCACTGGCAGAAGCACCGCGGGCCGGTCCTTCGCTGTTTCCAGGGCGGCCCCGCAGGCCAGATCTAAGTACCCCGTGAGCCAGATCCAGCCTTCAGTTTGACACCCTTGACCTAGGGTTTCTCCTTTGCCTATAGAGCCAGCTGACCCCTACATGGCCCCATGGGAGTCTGACAACAGCCTATAGAATACATGTTCTTGCACAGGAACAGGAAGCTCAAGTGCAATGCCCAAGAGAAGGTATAAAAGCTCCCCACTCTCAACTCCATGTGGTCAGCTGCCCAGAACAACCCATGTGGTTCTGCTTCATCATTAAACCTTCTTTCCAATCAACCTCCATGTTTCTAGTGTCTTTCTCCTGGCTTGGAACTGAACCAGATGGATATTTCTTCCCACGGTGCACCGGCTCATTCTGCCATTTTCTGCATCTTTACCCATTTCGTAACAGCCGAAATCTCCCCATTCCCAACTGTGCTGCAGTGAATTTCTTTTTCTGCAACCTGGAGCTATTTTCATCTACCTGGGAGTTTTTATAACCCCTCCTCTGAGCACAGTTCTGCTCTGTACAACTTCATTAGTCAGTAAAGTGCTGTGGGGGGATTCCATAAATTTCAGCATCCCAGCGAGCATCATAATATTCATTAGCTTCCGTGCAAGGAAAGTAAGACAAGAAAACTAATCTGACGTCCCAGAAAGGAAAGCGCTAGCTTGGATCCCTCTGTGTTGGGCCAGCTCAGTGGGTATGTGGGTCTGTAACAATGCTTTGATCTCTAAGCACTTAGCCCTTATAAGCAGTATCCTGAATAACAGGAAGCTAGCTTCCTATAATCTTCTCCGCTGTCCTCACCACTCTCTGTATGGACTTTCTATCTGAGGCGCTGCAGCCACCAAACCAAACAGGGATGCAGTTTGGTAAAATGCTCTCAATCGTGCCTCTGTAGAAAGTGGCCAGGACAGGAGGAGAAAGATGTGCTCTCCTCATCCGACGCAGGAAATGCAGATGCTAGCTTGCACACTTCACTAAGGATGACGTGTGGAGAGACAAGTTCAGAGTGTTAGTTATCGGCACCCCCTAGCTGCATCCTTGATACTAGTATGACTATGCTGGCTCTTTCTAAAATCTACAATGATCTCCTTTGTTTTATTAATTATCTGTGTATAGTGAGTGTCACATTCATACTCTGCTTTCTCTGCAGAAAGAAAACGGACTAACCATTCCCCTGTTTGATACCCTCTCTTTGCATGGTTGAATAATTTAGATTTTCTTCCTGTTCTTAGTGTTATACCTTAGTGTTATATCTCATGGGGTTTACAGTTCTGCATTTCACCCGCCACTTCATCGGGTCTGCAGCATCAGCATGGCGTATGCCTACAGCTCGCATGTCTTCATGCAGGCAGTCCATCCATTGTTTTTTAGGTCATCCTTGAGGCTTCCAGCTATCAAGGTGCCCACCACCTCATGATGGGTTCCACACCATCTCTGAACCCACATGTCCATGATACCACAGCTTCAGTTCTCTCATTTTGGGGGTGACTTTGAAGGCCTTCTGGATGTCTTTGTTCGTAGTTTGATCCAGCCGCATGACCCTCAACGACCATCTGATCATTCATGTCTTCATTGTGTGCAGTGACCGTTTGTGTCTCTTTGTCATCATTGGCCAATCTCCTGCCCCACAGAGGGGCCCTGGGCAAACAACTGGGTGGTAGACCTTTGACTGAAGGTGTGGTGGGGTCTTCTGGTCACAGAGGATGCCAAAGGATGTTGAGGATTTAGCTGAGCGGTTTTAAATAATCCAGGCAGAATGGGAAGAGAGCCACTTCCTTCCTTATTTGTTTATACCCTGGATTTTTAATAGCACCCAAAAAAGATATTATAAAGATCAAAGGCTGACCAAGGATTATCTTGCAGAGAGGAACACCAGCAGGAGACGTATGTTTCCTTCTAGTAATGACAAGGATCTGACAATGGGGGAGGACAAGTTACTTTGATATCTCAGCGGCTGTTTCTCCTCCAGCCATCTGGTAAGGTTCGGGACCACCCGGGGGTCACGGTGGGTTGCTCCCATTTCAGACCAGTTTTTAGAACCGGTAGCACTGGCGCAGGAGTGGGTTGCTCACTTACCGATACCGGTGCACTGCGTGTGCATCTCCATGTTATGTGCGCGCACGCCCCCTCGCACGATTTTGCTTCTGCGCATGCGTGGAAGCAAAATCTTGCCAAAATCTTGCAAGGGGACGTGTGCGTGCATGAGATTTTGGTGCTTTTTTTGCTTCTGCGCATGTGCAGAAGCAAAAAATCACCAAAATCTCACATGCATGCGCATCCCCTTGCAAGATTTTGCTTCCGCACATGCGCAGGAAGCAAAATTAGCCCAACAATTCCCAAAAAAAGATGGCGCCGCATGACAGACCGGGGAAGACGGCACCAGAGCTGTCGCGTGCAAATAGCGCCATCTGCTGGCCGCTACCGGAACGACAGAGTGGACTGCACCGGTAGGAACCCACCACTGCACTGGCGGCAGGAGGCTCCACCCACTCATCCGGGATGTTTCTGCACATGCACGAACCGTTAGCAAAATCATTTGCAACCCACCACTGGTCCTTTTCACACCTCTCGGGGGCTGCTGTAGCTTCCCAGAAGAGTTTCCTGAGCCACAATATTGGGCCTGACATTTCCATTCCTGGAAATGAGAGACCGGTTGATATGATGAGTCAGCAATAATCAAATGAAAAGATCAACCAGGCAATGCAGAGATCAGCGATGGCCGGGTTTCCCTTCCCTTTGGACCCGTGTCCGAAACATCTTTGCAAGAGACAAAGATGCTAATGGCTTCGTCCACAGTGTTCCCTGCCCAGTGTGACTCTGCGGTAGCTTTACCACACTTCTTCTCACTTCCTCCTAATTGTGCAAATTGGATCATCAGACTGAAAGGAGTTCCAAGCAGAGCCGTGAACCAGATGGTATCACAAAAGTAGCTTCGGAGACTTTGGAAGGCCGTGGCATCTGCCGTGCTGGGTTGTTTGCCAACAACAGCAGTTGGTATTTGAAGTCTCTTTCATGGTGAGGGGAAGCTGGCTGATAAAAGCAATTCACTTCTCACTTCCTTGCATTACTGTGGGAGACCTCGACAGAGGAAGCTGCAAAGATAACGCTTCTAATAAAAGGCACAGCAGTTTGGAAAGAGCTTACACCGATCAGCTAGTGTGTAACTGGATCGCCATTATTTTCTTTAATAATCCAGGTCTGATTTAAACAGCAAAACAACATATAAACTGCTGGCATCCAATCCTCAATAAACAGATTAAAGGGCTGCAGTCCCCCAGTGCATTTTATCAGCTGGTCCAGATCCCCATTTTTCAGGGAAGATAAATGGGGGTGCAAAAGGTTAGCCAGAGGTGGGATTCACTTACCTTCCCTACCGGTTCGCAAATGTGTTCGGGGGGGGGGGAAGTGTTAGGCTATGAAGCTAAAAGTTAGTTACATCAAAACATAAACAAGCAAGCAAGGATTAACAGATTAACAGTTTAACAGAGTTGGAAGGGACCTTGTAGGTCATCTAGTTCAACCCCCAACCCAAGCAGGAGACCCTACACCATTTCTGACAGATGGCAGTCCAGTCTCTTCTTGAAAGCTTCCAGTGATGAAGCTCCCACAACTTCCAAAGGCAACTTCTGTTCCATTGGTTGATTATTCTCACTGTCAGAAAATTTATTTATTTTTATTTATTTATTTATTTTTGTCAAGTACGTGTTGGTAATATACATAGATATAACATTGTTTATATACATAAGATGGGTACTGATAAGAGGGAACATTAGGACAGGGACGGTAGGCACGCTGGTGCACTTATGCATGCCCCTTACTGACCTCTTAGGAATCGGGTTTTGCAATATCCTTCCCCCAGGAGTGAGGAGGGAATAGAGATTTTGCAGTATCCTTCCCCTGCCACGCCCACCGAGCCACGCCCACCAAGCCACACCACGCCCACCAAGCCATGCCCACAGTAAAAAAAATTGGATTTCACCACTGGGTCATACTATTTTCCAAAGCACCTGAAGGCCAGACAAGGAATAATGGATGGAAACTGATCAAGGAGAGAATCAACCTAGAAATAAGGAGAAATTGACCTAAACATAGCTCATGAAATTATCTGCTACAACGTCCTTCCTGTCAACGACTACTTCAACTTCAACCACAACAATACACAAGCACACAACAGATACAAACTCAAAGTGAACCGCTCCAAACTTGACTGTAGAAAATACGACTTTAGCAACAGAGTGGTAAATGCCTGGAACTCACTACCTGACATCGTGGCTTCGTCAGCAAACCCCCAAAACTTTACCCTTAGACTGTCCACTGTTGACCTCACCCGATTCCTAAGAGGTCAGTAAGGGGCGTGCAGGGGGCTGGATTAGAAGACCCCCAAGGTACCTTCCAACTCTGTTATTCTGCTGTTGTTCTGTTATACCACGCCTGGGATTTAACCCCATTGATGACTACACAAAAGGTGGACAGAGTTGAAGATCAATTGAAAATGTGTTGTTGTTGTTTTTTAAAAAAAATGTCCATTTAATTTTTTTTAATGAATTACAGTGTTGCTGTTAATCTTCAGAATGTATTTATCACTGTAAGATAATACAATTTCCATTTTTTTCAGCACCTGCATATTTGTTTCTACAGGTAAGAAGGACCAGGCACAGTGGTGGGTTCCTACAGGTGCGGTCCACTCTATAGCACCGGTAGTGGCCTGCTGGTGACGTCACAGTACCGGTGCGGTCGGTTGCCAGTGCCTGGGCTCCACCATTTTTTTTAATTTATTTTTTTAAAAAATTTTCTTCTGCGCATGCCCAGAAGCCGAGCTTCCTACCCCACAGTGAGTCCAAGCAGGGGAGGATGGCTGAGGGAGCATGTGAGATGCTGAAAGAACAGGCGGCAGGAGCTATCTCCATTCCCCTCCCTTCAGCAGTCCGAGAAGCCATGAACGCGCAGTGATGATCCTCGGCATTTTTGCACGTTCGAGGCTTCTCGAGCTGCTGAGGGGAGGGGGAATGGGCGGCAGGACCTATCTCAGTTCCCCTCCCTTCAGCAGGCTGAGAAGCCACGCCCACCCAGTCACATGGTCGGCAAGCCACACCCACAAAATAAGCCACGCCCACAGAGTGGTAGTAAAAAAAATTAGGAACCCGCCCCTGACCAGGCAGTGAGCAGTTGATCATTTTATGCAGCAAGGAAGTTGGGCCCTCGGTTAATAATATATTGTGAGATACATCTGCCTTTTCCAAACATCTGTTCTAAACAAATGTTTAAAAGTTGTTCTTTTCTTATATTTATATCTTGCTTTCCACCTCATCCAGAGTAAAAGTCCCCATTTATTTTTATCCTAATAACAAGTGATGGGTACCGATTGTTAAACAATTGTGTAATCAGTACTGATTAATGCAAAACAGACAAGCTATTATCTGATTTGCATATCATAATCAATATCTTGCATAAATAGGGAATTGACTCAAACACTGAAACAATATAACATATGCAGAACTGTAATTTCAGTTAAGTGCAATTCCGCAGGACACATTAACCAATCTATCCTGAGCCCTATTTAATCATGCAGATATCAGAAGAAAAGGATAGAAAAATGAAGGCTAGAATGTTCAAGACTCAGTGAAAAGAAAAATGCAATGCAAATATTAAGCTGGTTGGTTGTAGGAGCTGGTTACCACCTATTAAAGATATCAAAATATTATTTTCCCCTTTATGTGAAGCTTGGACTTCTGACATGTTTCACTAGCCATTCTTTCCATGGTCCGGTCCAGTGATCTCATGGGTATGTGACCAGCTCAGCATCCTGTCAGATAGGAATTTTCCTATCAAGAGGCGATTTAGAATCTTGCTTCCCTGAAGTCATTCGTACTTAGAAAATAAAACCGAGATTCAATTCTAATTAACAAAATGTTTATTTCAGTACAAAAGTAACAAAAGAATAAACCCTTAATAAGCTACATCTTCTCAGCTAATGGATTCACGTCTGCCTCGGGCGAGGCATCGAAGAAGAAGGGGAAGTAGGAGTAGACAAAACTCCTGGAATGCACGCATGCGTAGTAAAACATATCACATGTCTGCTTGATTAGGAAATACAATAAATCTAGAAAACAGTAGAGATGCACAACTGGCAATTATTCACATCGTGACACATCCATTGGCCACTGTAGGCTGGTCTGGATACAGAGTTCCTGCAGTTCCTGGATCCTGTCTTACAGAATCCTTGTGCTTTGGTCAGTGGAGAGTCCAATTTGCTTAACAGTCCTAAGGCCATTAAACCTCCATAGTAATCTCTGTGTCCATCCTTGGCTTGGTGATATGAATCAGACTGAACAGGTGCTTGTTGGAAGAAATATCCATCTGGGTTCAGTTCCAAGTGGGGAGAATGACACTGGAAACATGGAGGCTGATTGGAAAGATGGTTTATTGATGGTCAGGACCAATGGGTTTGAGGTCCTGGGCAGCTGAACACATGGAGTTGAGAGAGCGGGGGGGTATTTATACCCTCTCTTGGGCCTTGCCCTTGAGCTTCCTGTTCCTGTGCAAGAAATGTATTCTATTGGCTGCTGTCAGACTCCCATGGGGCTATACAGGGGTCATAGCTAACTTTTCAGGTTGTCTGAATTAAGTTTGATTGAAGCCTGGACTTTGACAAATTGACATTGATGTATTCCCTTAGCTCCTCCATCTCTTTACGGGTCATGGAGTACATCTTTGGTTTTGGGAGTTTTGCCCCGGGCACAAATTCTATTATGAAATCAGTGGGTCACTTTCTGGAATATGTGTGTTTGTGTCAGTAGTGAAATCCAATTTTTTTTTACTACCAGTTCTGTGGGCATGTCTTGGTGGGCTTGGTGTGGCTTGGTGGGCATGGCTTGGTGGGCATGACAGGGAAGGATACTGCAAAATCTCCATCCCCTCCCCACTCTGGGGCCAGTCAGAAGTGATATTTGCCGGTTCTCCGAACTAATCAAAATTTCCGCTACTGGTTCTCCAGAACCTGTCAGAACCTGCTGGATTTCACCTCTGGTTTGTGTGCATGTGTCGGCATGTGCACACTCGGAAGAGAAGAAAGAAAAAGAGAGAGAAATACAGGAGGGGGCTTCTGGAACTGGGTGGGCAGGTTTCCTGTGCCTGTATCCTATAAAAAGAGACAATAAATGAAAGTTCCTGTTTCTATTTTAATTTTCAACCACAGACCAAATATTTGCTTTCTATGAAAGCACGCAAGAATCTTCCCAGTAAAATATGTACTATATTAATATGTATGTATGTATGTATGTATGTATGTACGCACGCACACACGTGCGCACGCACACACACACACATACACACACACACCCCTTGCAATGAGCTTTCTGCTGGAAATCAGGAGACAAATAATTCCCCACTTGAGTCTGCAGGGGAGACTCAGCTTGGACAGTGTAGCTGGGAGGTGTGATTTGGTCTTAACAACAACTCCCAACAACTGATTCTCCCAGGGATAGGAAGAGAGAAAAGGGGCTGGCCAATAGATGGGGGGGGGCAAAGAAAGGGGGAGCTCAAAAGTTCTCGTGGGACAGCTCATACTGTCACCACATCAGAAGAAGGGCCTGTATGGCGGCCCTGCCTTAATATTTTCTTTTGCGTATATTTTCCCCTGGCTTGATGTCTATGGAGATTCTCAGTCATCCACGTTAAGGTTGTCCCAAAGGTGTTTTTTTTCAAGAGGCAACTTGACTTTCTTGTTTTTCTTTGAAGACATTTCGCTTCTCATCCAGGAAGCTTCTTCAGCTCTGACAGGATAGTGGGGAATGGAAGGATTTATATTCCTTGCAGACAGCTGGTCATTTGCAGGTCATTTATCTGTGTCCCAGGGGTGGGTTCTAACTTACCTCGCTGCCGGTTCGCTTCCTCCTGCGCTGCGTGGGTGCGCTGTGTGGGTATGCCGCGTGGGCATGCTGTGTGGGCGTGCATGCTTCATGCGCGCACGCATGCACAGTGGCAAAAAATAAAAAATAAATAAAAAAAAAGCCAAAAACAAGATGGCGACCACATGCACAGTGCCAGAAACTCGGCTTCTGCGCATGCTCAGAAGAAGAAGAAAAATTAAAAAAATTTTTTTAAAAGATGTCAACGCCCACGGACCGGCACCGACCGAACCGGTTCCGTGACATCATCGTGACATCGCCAGCAGGTCGCTACCAGTTCGGGCGAACTGGTCCGAACCGGGAGGAACCCACCTCTGCTGTGTCCTCAGGGTCACCTGAGTAGCGTTTCTGGTTCCTGTAGTCTGCAATTTTTCCTATGGAAATTCATTCCTACTCCCACACCATTCAAAGGGTGTTCATCCCAAACTGTATAGCTAAAAGTCTCAGTCATCCAGGTCATGGTTGTCTCAAAGGTGCTTTTTTCAAGAGGCAACTGGACTTTCTTGTTTTTCTTTGAAGACGTTTTGCTCCACATCCCAGAAGCTTCTTCAGCTCTGACTGGCTGGTGGGAAATGGAAGGATTTATATTCCTTGCATACAGCTGGTCATTTGCATCCTTTTTGAGGATCGATGAAGCCACTTGGAGGTGCAGCCAAGAAGGCTCCACACCCATTTGCACTACTCAGGTGACCCTGAGAACACAGATAAACCTCCAAGTGGCCTCAACGACTCTCTAAAAGAACGCAAATGACCAGCTGAATGCAAGGAATATAAATCCTTCCGTTCCCCACCATCCAGTCAGAGCTGAAGAAGCTTCTCGGATGAGAAGCAAAACGCCTTCAAAGAAAAAACAAGTAAGTCCAGTTGCCTCCTGAAAAAGCAGCTTCGGGTTTCCCCTGGCTTAAGGGCAAAGTAAGCCCTCTCCTTCCCCAGGACTTCGGGGTATGAATCAGGAGGAGTGACCCTTTTCAGATGGTTAGGAAACTGCCAGCTTGCAAGATGGGAAGTCATCACAGAAAGAGAAATAGCAATAGCCCTTAGACTTATATACCGCTTCACAGTGCTTCCCAGCCCTCTCTAAGCGGTTTACAGAGTCAGCCTGTTGCCCCCAACAATCTGGGTCCTCATTACACTGACCTCAGAAGGATGGAAGGCTGAGTCAATCTTGAACCTGGTGAGATTCGATCTGCCAAATTGCAGGCAGCCGGCAGGCAGCAGAAGTAGCCTGCAGTACTGCACTCTAACCACTGCGCCACCAAGGCTCAAATGCTGCAATTTACACATTTGCACCCGAGGCGATGATGCAGCTACTGTATGTAATCACTGCATTGGCAGGCCACTGCAATCACCTGTAGGTCGTTTTTGTGTTCCTTGCTATTTGTTATGCACGACTGGATCTGTTTGGGGTTAAGTTGGACACATTGGGGCTGAATTAATTAACCCTTTTTTTATATTCGCACAAGACAGCTGCCCTTTGACCTTGCTCTGTATGTTGAGAGAACAGAACCACAGATCCACAACCAAACTGGAATTTTGTTGAAAGCAGTAAAATGCTCGTAGATGGAGATTTGAGTGCACAAAAAACACAGGGATTCAGGGTTTGTTTGAATACACACTCCAATGCATTGGATCTAATGCAGGGCAAATTAATTTTTCAAAAAGGTTTGCCCTATTTTTTAAAAGCCTTTTGAATTCCCAAAGTCGATACAACTAAAGGATTAATTTGGAAAAAAAATGTAGGGATTATATCAGCTCAGACTGTAATAAGCACATATATCTACCCACCCTACAAACTCTGAAACCTGTTTATAAGTTGCATATTTTTACCCTCACAGTAACAGCCCAAGCTGCACATCACACAGAATAACTACCGTATTTTTCAGAGTATAAGACGCACCAAAGTATAAGACGCACCTTAGTTTTGGGGGAGGAAAACAAGGGAAAAAGGCCTCTGCCTCCAAGCAATTTGCCAAACAGCAAACAGCACAGATGATATACACTGTTTGCTGTGTATTTCTGTGCATGTGTGCCTGACCCATAGAAATAGCAAAGAATTGGAGAAATGTACATTATGCCAGAAAGTTTTCTTAAATGTAGTCACACTAACTCTTCCCAATTATTTAAATAGATCTACTCCAAGGTAACTAAAGTCTAATACTAAACAGGACACTGTTACATTTCATACTATACTTGTACAGAGCTGTTAAAATTAATTAAAATTTCTGGAAGTATACATTATTCTCTATTATTTAAAAGAAGATACAATAGCACTGGGCCTCTTCAGAGCAAGCATTTATTTTAATAAGCTTCTTTATTTTGTTAAGTTGTCCAGATTTACAGGGGTCTCCAACCTTGGCAACTTTAAGACTTGTGGACTTCAACTCCCAGAATTCCACAGCCAGCAAAGCTAACAAAGCTGGCTGTTGAATTCTGGGAGTTGAAGTCCACAAGTCTTAAAGTTGCCAAGGTTGGAGACCCCTGGCTCTAGAACAATAATAAAGCAGTCTTTAAAAAATAAGTCTAATAATTTGAACATTCTACAGACACTTATAGTTATTCACTTACCCCTTGCATGCAGTTCAGCAGAAAATAAAAATCTGCGTGTCTCTCCCAGCTATTTGCCTCTTTGCAGTTAGTTTCACTTTCATTTTCCCACGTGGCAAACCTAATCAGCTGTACATCGGGAAGCTGCTAGTGACTTGCTTGGCTTTACAGGCTCTTCCCTCTTTGCTGCAAACAGGTAAATTGCTGGAAGACAGAGGCCAAAGGGTGGGGGTGGCTGGGTGGGTGGGGCTGCATTCGGTGTATAAGACGCACCCAAGTTTTCACCCTCTTTTTGGGGGTAAAAAGGTTCGTCTTATACTCCAAAAAATACGGTATTTTTCTGCCAGGAGAATCTGTGTTTGTCAGTCAAACGTTTATGAGCTCAGAGCAGAGCTCTGTGTGAATAAGGCTGGTTCATGTAATAAGCTAAGAAGGTGGTTTTTAAATTAAGCTAGTTTACATTTTAGCTAATTTTTTTCTGCTTCAAAAGGCTTGAAGTGACCACCTCACAATGAGGCTGGCACATTTCTCCTGTGGAACTGAGGAAGTTTTGGTGAAGTCACAGCTGTTTCCCTCTGTGATTCAAAATAGTAATTATAAAGAAGAAGATGAGTATTTGTTCTGAATATATGCTAACAAAGAAGATGGGTATTTGACAGTGCCCATCAAGTTCCGTTGATAAGCATTTATTCCGTGTTCCAAATAAATCCTGGGGGGTGGGGAATCGTGTCTTTGAAACATATTGCAAATGTTAAGACCCTCAAGGCATTTCTCTTCAAAAAGAGCTCATATCCATTATGAACTCTGTCAGGTGCCTGAGACAAAATAAATAAATAACTATGTAGAAAAACCTGATATTCTGAAATTGTTGGCTTGTCTCCTGTTGGGGTATCAGAGGTATTTGCAGGAGGGTATAATTTATTATAGCCAGCAGAGGTGGTCTTCAGCCATTTCAGACTGGTTTGGGCGAACCCCGCCCACCCGCCCCGGCACTATGGCATCCTATTTAGGCAAGTTTTGAAGCCGCACGCATGCGTGCAAGCCGCACACATGAGCAAAGCACATGCGCAGAAGGCCGCAGGCATATGTGAAAGGCCGTGCGCATGCGTGGAAAGTGCACACGCGCCAGAAGCGAGCGCGTGTGCGCGCTCCCCTTTGCGAACCAGTAGAGAAAGTAAGTGAATACCTCCTCTGATAGCCAGACATGGGCAGAATGAGGCATGGCTTTATACTTTATGTAAGGGGCGTGCATAAGCGCACAATCGTGCCTACCATTCCTGTCCTAATGTACCCATATATTCATACCTCTTTTACTCTTATTCATGCTTGTAATATTACATATATATTCAATCATGTTTTACTGTTTGTACTTTGCTTATAATCATTTATGCTTGACAAATAAACAAATACAAATACAAATACTTGAATAGTGTTCTCTTTCCTCACAACTGCTTGCACACAGCTGTGTTCAAGGATCTCTTTCCACAATTTCACTCACCACATGGTGACCCCGTGATTGAGGTCTGGAGAATAAAAAGTTGCGGCAGAGACGTATCCAAAGGAGGGGGGCCTGCAGTGAGAATCCTACGTGCGCAAAAGTGGGAAGACACGTCAATTCACATAATGGAAAAACGGATGGAAAAAATGAGGGAGTCGGCAGGGATGGCAAAAGTAACTGCTTTAATGAAAGAAAAGAATTTGTCCAGTTTTGTTTCCGCTTGAAAACCACTTCTGGGATTTTTTTGCTTGGAACTGGGGGAAAAGATGAAACTTTGTAGGTTTCGACAAATAGATTAATTTTGTTGTTGTTATAGAAATGGCTGGCACTTACCAAATATTCAAAGCAAAGAGTTGAAGTTGTAACTGTATTTTGTCTTCTACCGCACCAAAAACAGTTGGAAGTTACTGTTTTTCTTTCCCTTTTATCCTTCATCTCCTTCCTTATCTTTTTCTATTCACTGATCAACCTTGTCTATGGAGATTTTCAGCCATCCAGGCAGGGGTGAAATTCAAAAATTTCCCCTACTGGTTCCGTGGGCGTGGCTTGGTGGGCGTGGCAGGGGAAGGATACTGCAAAATCCCCATTCCCACCCCACTCTGGGGCCAGCCAGAGGTGGTATTTGCCGGTTCTCTGAACTACTCAAAATTTCCGCTACCGGTTCTCCAGAACCTGCTGAATTTCACTCCTGCATCCAGATCATAGTTGTCCCAAAGGTGATTTTTCCTAAACTGGCAGAACCAGAGGCAGAACTATTAAGGATGACGGTATCTGCAGCCCTCACCAGTGCCAAAACACACCTTTCCAACCTCACATGGACAACCCTAGGAAGAGACCCAAACATCACCATCACGCACGATCCTGACAGAACCGGCAGGATTTCATCACTGGAGCCTAAGTCACTTTTTTCAGTGCCGTTGTAACTTCAAACGGTCACTAAGTGAATTGATGTAATTCGAGGACTACCTGTACTTCTCAACTTGGGAAAACTGGCAGGCACTAAACCCCATCTCAGCAGGATGGCGACTTCTTCGGCCTCCCCTCATCAGGCAAAACTAAGGCTGCCCCTGGGGCTTCTCAGCGGAGGTCCCACACACTTTCGGCTCCAAAGTTGTTCTGGGCAGCAGCGATTGCTTCTGCCTGACTTTCTTTACTTCCTATTGTTGCAAGAAAAATCGAGTTCCAGTTCCAATCCAGGAATAAAATGGAGGCCGATTGGAAAGATTCTGTTTATTGGTGAACAGAACCAACACACACACACACACACACAAAGCATGCAGTTCTGGGACAGCTGACAAAATGGAATTGAGAGTGGGTGGATTTTTATACCTTCTCTGGGCTTTGTATTTGAGATTCCTGTTCCTGTGCAAGAACATGTCCTTAAATATTCTATTATGGCTGTTGTCAGATTCCTATGAGGTCATGGCTGGCAGAAGGGGAAATGCAAATCCTAGGTGTTTGTCTGAGCTAATCTTGTCAACCTTTGGCTTGCCTAATTGTGTTGCTTATCTGGAGTCTCTGTCTGACCCACTCTTTCTGAATGGATTACCAAATCTGCATTTCTAAAAGCTGGTCTCCTCAGTTTCTGCTTGGGGCAAGGAGACTGGGTCTGGTTTCTGCCTCCCTTAAGATTTTTCTCCCATTTCACCTTTAGGGGAAATATTCTATCCTGCCTTTTTAATATTCCCCAAAACATTTCATTCTCTAGAAGGGTGGGTGGGTGCTGACTTTCTACACTACATCCCAAGTGACTTATTTGATCCAAATCTGGGAATCGTGGTCAGAGGCGGCACTCTGCTGCCCCTTGCAAGCTGCCAGAGGCACCGTTGACTCAGCGAGGGCAAAGTTTAAGGCCCCCCAACTCGGTCTCTGGTTTATTGCGGGACACTCTTTCCTTCCCAAGGCTTGGCCGTTAGAGCGGATCCGTGCTTGGCTCAGCTTCTCGCAACTCTCCCGGCTTTTGACGCCTCTTTGATTGGAGCCCGCAGCTCCTTCCACCCAATCCTTTGCAGCTTCCCGAGTATTTTATTAAGCAAGCCATTTCTTCAGAACTCGGCAGCCCAGGAGGAAGCCTCGTTTTGGCCCCTCCCTTACCGCTGCTTGTGGTTTACATAAACGGGCAAACAGCTAACCATCGAGAGAGGCTCGCCCTGCTCCGCTTCCTCAAAAGAAGAGCTTGGCTAAAAGAGGAAAAGAGGTGCAGGCAGAAAGGGGGTGTCAGAAGAAAAATCCATCTGGTTCAGTTCCAAGCCGGGAGAAAGTAGCTGGAAATAAATTGGAGGCCGATTGGAAAGGAGGATTCAGTTTATTGATGAGCAGATCCACAGTGTGCAGTTCTGGGACAGCTGACAAATTAGCTTGATGAGTGCAAGGGCTTTTATACAGCTTCCTGTATTTTGTCATTTTGAGGTTTGCTTCGCGTGCTTTTATTATTTGATGAGTTTTGTTTCTGCAAAGGCTCATGATGGGTCTTAATTATCACATCCTTGGTCCTAATCCTGTCAGGCATGTGTCATTGATTTTATCCTGTTATCTATTGCCTCTAGCCTGCTTTTCTTAATGGACCAGTACTGTTTCCACTTTTCTCAATGAATGGGGTTAAGGTCATGTCCTGTCTTTAATCCCATCACCTGGAGGTGAAGGTGTTTTTGTTTGTGAATAGGCTGGCCCAGGATTTCTTAATAGCAATAGCATTTAGACTTATATCCCTGCAACCCAACAAGACAGACACAGACTTCAGAGGATAATCAGAACTGCAGAAAAAACAATTACTGCCAACCTGCCTTCCATTGAGGACCTGTATACTGCACGAGTCAAAAAGAGGGCTGTGAAAATATGCACACCAAGACAACTAGACACAAGAACAGTTTTTCCCCGAACGCCATCACTCTGCTAAACAAATAATTCCCTCACCACTGTCAAACTATTCACTAAGGCTGCATTACTATTACTATTAGTCTTCTCATCCTTCCTATCACCCATCTGCTCCCACTTTTGACTGTATGACTGTAACTTGTTGCTTGTATCCTTACGATTTATTTAATATGGTTTCCTGATTGCTTATTTGTACCCTATGACAATCATTAAGTGTTGTACCTCATGATTCTTGACAAATGTATCTTTTCTTTTATGTACACTGAGAGCATATGCACCAAAGACAAATTCCTTGTGTCCAATCACACTTGGCCAATAAAGAATTCTATTCTATTCTATATAGGGCTCTGCACACCACAACAACTAGACAGAAGGAGTGTTTTCCCCCAAATGCCATCACTCTGCTAAACAACTAATTCCAACAACACTGTCAAATTATTTACTAAGACTGTATTACTATTATTCTTCTCATCCTTCCTATTACCTATCTCCTCCCACTTATGACTATAACCATGTTGCTTGTATCTTTACGATTTATAGTTTTGTTTCCTAGTACGATTTGATTGCTTATTAGTAACCTATGACTATCACTGTTGTATCTTATGATTCTTGATAAATGTATTTTTTTCTTTTTATGTACACTGAGAGCATATGCACCAAAGACAAATTCCTTGTGTGTCCAATCACACTTGGCCAATATTATTGGATTATTAAGAGCCGAGGTGGTGCAGCGGTTAGAGTGGGGTACTGCAGGCCACTTTAGCTGACTGTGATCCGCAGGTCAGCAGTTCAAATCTCACCAGCTCAAGGTTGACTCAGCCTTCCATCCTTCCGAGGTAGGTAAAATGAGGACCCAGATTGTTGGGGGCAATGTAAATATACATTGCTTACTGGTGTAAACCGCTTAGAGAGTGCTTGCACTGTGAGGCGGTATATAAATCTTACTAATAAATAAATAAGTAATAAATAAATAAATATATAAATAATTATATTCTATTCTATTCCAGCCCTCTCTAAGTGGTTTACAGAGTCAGCCTCTTGCCCCCAACAATCTGGGTTCTAATTTTACCCACCTCGGAAGGATGGGAAGAGTCAACCTTGAGCCTGGTGAGATTAATGGGGAAAGGCACCAGACACCCACCCCCTAGAAATGCAGGGGGCTCGTAGCTAAGGGCCCTTTGGGGGAAACCCCTCCACCCAGCTACTGCAACGCCCATCTCCTGCATCAACTAAAGCGAGCGGGACCCGCGCACTTTCCTGCGCGCACCTATGGGAAAACCGCAGCAAACCCAGGAGGAAAAGCCGCCCGTAGGGAAGAGATCGCGAAGGATCGCCCGACGCGGGTCAGGAGCAAAGTTCCAGGGAAGGAGGCGGGCCAGGGCGGGCGCTGGCTTTCCCCCCTCGCTGGAATCCTCTCCCGCCCGCCGGTCCCGAAGGCTCCGGCTTTAATCATCGCCTTATATGGACTCCAGAATGCCTGACGTCACACGGAGCCCGGGACGGCCAGTGGCGGAGCAGCCAAGCGAGCTGGGGGGGGAGCAGGGAGTGGGGGGAGGAGTCGGAATGTAGCCCCCTCCAATCAGGGCAGGGCTCGCGGTCTGTCATTGGCGGAGACGCGGCAAGAGAGGGGTGGGTGGGCGTGGCGTCGGTCCGCGGCTGCGGAAGGTTTGCGGAGCGGAGGGCTGAACCGGGCGAAGCGACTTTTTTGGGGGAGGGAGGTCCCGGCGCGGCTGCAGCAGCTCCCGAGAGCCCGTTTGGCTGCGGCTCCGTCTCCAAAGTCCGCCGGGCTTCCCAACCACCAGCGCTTGCTTCCCGTGGCCGTCGGAAGTTTTTCTCTTTTTTTTGCCTGCTTTTCTTGGCGCCGCGGAGGCGGAGGCTCTTTCGCAGCCATGCCGGTCTTCCACACCCGCACGATCGAGAGCATCCTGGAGCCGGTGGCCCAGCAGATCTCCCACCTGGTCATCATGCACGAGGAGGGCGAGGTGGACGGCAAGGCCATCCCGGACCTCACCGCCCCGGTGGCCGCCGTGCAAGCCGCCGTCAGCAACCTGGTCCGGGTGAGTGAGCGGAGGGGCGAGGCGAGGCGGGGCCGGGCCCTTCCCTCAAGTCCTGACCGGAGCTGCCCCGAAGGGGTCCGCGGGGGGATCCGGTGGGAGAACGCGTCCTTCTTGGCGAAGCTGCCTGTGGCGACCCGGGCGGCTGTGGGCTCGGGCCCGCCCTGGGTGTTGCTTTTGCAATGATTTCGGGGCGGTTTGTGGAAGGCAATTGGTGCTAATGCGGCTTTGCAACCCCGAGCGAAGTCCCGTCTAAACTTCTTGGTTCGCCCCACCCCGGCCCGGAGCAGGCCGTTCTCGGGAAGGCCGGCTCCTTTTCTTTCTTTCTTTCTTTCTTTCTTTCTTTCTTTCTTTCTTTCTTTCTTTCTTTCTTTCTTTCTTTCTTTCTTTCTTTCTTTCTTTCTTTCTTTCTTTCTTTCCCTCTCCTCTCCTTCTCTTCTCTTCTCTTCTCTTCTCTTCTCTTCTCTTCTCTTCTTCTTTATCCGTTTACTTCCTTTCCGTTTACTTCCTTTCCTTTCCCCCCTTCCAGCCCAGAGGAGAAACCGATTCTTCTGGAACAAGTTCCTGACAAGTTTCCTTGCCTGCTTTTCCCCTTCTCAAACGCCTTCCGGTGGCTGGCCAAGCTCTCCTCCAGGGCTCTCTTTCTCCCGCCCAGGAACGAATTTCGCTCAGGGAGCTTCTTTGCTGCTTCTTTTTTTTTAAAGGAATGAGTAAAAGCTATTCATTCCCCTCCCCCCTCCTGCTTGTAAGACCCTCCTGATCCGACATGGGTGGATTTTACTTCCCAGGAAGAGCATTCAAGGCCGCCCCGGACATGAGGATGTGCTGATTCCAGGGGGCATTGCCTTAACCCAGAGGTCTTCAAACTTGGCAACTTTAAGGCTTATGGACTTCAACTCCCAGAATTCTCCAGCCAGCATAGCTGGCTGGAGAATTCTGGAAGTTGAAGTCCACAAGTCCTAAAGTTGCCAAGTTTGGGGACCTCTGCGTTTGAACTCTTAACTCATTGCCATGAGCCTTTCTCTTCCCACAATGTCCCATGTTCCCACAATGTCCTTTTCATTTCTGAGAGAAGCTCCTCCTGGCTTTCTCTTGTTCTTGTGCTTCCCCAGCTTCGTTTGCTGCTGTGTCACAGCAGGAGGGGTTCCTCAGTTCCTGGGCTGGGTCTTTTGGCCTCTTTGCGGATGGCCAAGGCCCTGTCCTACCCCGGAGGGACAGTTTGTTGGATCGTGGAGAGACTGCCTGGGATACTGAGCGTGAAAAGGAAGGAGGAGTCTTGGAGGGTTGGAAAAAGTCAGGCCGCCTTGCAATTAACTCCGTTCCCACTGATTTATTTATTTATTTATTTATTTAGTGAGATTTATATACCGCCTCACAGTGCAAGCACTCTCTAAGCGGTTTACACCAGTAAGCAATGTATATTTATATTGCCCCCAACAATCTGGGTCCTCATTTTACCCACCTCGGAAGGATGGAAGGCTGAGTCAACCTTGAGCCGGTGAGATTTGAACCGCTGACCTGCGGAACACAGTCAGCTAAAGTGGCCTGCAGTACTGCCTCTAACCGCTGCGCCACCTCGGCTCACCTGATCTCAGTTACCTGCCAGTGCATTTTTCTTTTCTTTTCATCAGCGGTACAAAATGGCTGGCGACTGTCTTTGTGTGAGCAAAGAGCAGAGCTTCATTCTGGCTGTGGAATTCTGGGAGTTGAGGTCTAGACATCTGGACCTAAAGTTGGGAACTCTTGGTGTAGAGCAGGGGTGTCAAATGCACAGCCCGCGGGCCGGATGCGTCACGCACTGGTCACGCCCACCCCCAGTTTTGTGAAGGCAGAAAGTTGCCATACGTCACATGATGACGTCAGTCTGACACCCCTGGTGTAGAGAATAAGGAAGATAACCTTGATGGAGATCCACAGGCAAAAAGGCTAAAGCAGGGGTCTCTAACCTTGGCAACTTTACGACTTTTGGACTTCAACTCCCAGAATTCCTCAGCCAGCGCATGCTGGCTGAGGAATTCTGGGAGTTGAAGTCCACAAGTTGCCAAGTTGCCAAGGTGGAGACCCCCTGGGCTAAAGCATTTTTAAACTCCAGAATATTCTGTTATTATAGCCAATTTCCGTAAAAGTAATCCTAAACTTCCTGGGGAGTAGATTTCCTGGTTTGGCCTGCCTGGTGGGGGGACCAAGCAGTAAAGGAGCTTCGTGTGCAAATGTGTTTTTTTTTCAGTGTCTCAAACTTGGTCTGAGAATTCCTATTGATCCAAACCCTCACTCAGTCCGATCCTGTGTTAGCCTTCCCTCCGTTTTTCCTTCCCCAACTTTCTGCAACTTCTGCATTTATGTTACTAGCTGCTTAGTAAAACAACTTCTAGGGTTAATTTCCTTCTTTCTAGGAATTTTTTCACCTCACCTATTTTGACTTCCTGCATTATATATTCATCTACTTTCCTAATTTCCATTTCAACCGTTTCTTCAAAGGGTTTTCTCCCTCTCTGATTTACCATCAGTCCTTTTTTTTAAAAAAAAAGAAAGAAATTCAGATCAAAAAAGGCTTTTTTTCCCCTCCACAGCTTCTGAATTACTCTGTTGCCTGCTAAAAAGATCCAGAAACATCCCAGGGCCAGATGATGTAATTAATGTAATGTCACAATAGGCAGGAACAGTTACAAATGAAGGGTGAAGTGCAACATTTTCCCTGGGCTGAATCCATTTCACTCTGCAAGGGGAGTGACTGAAGGCCTCTCTTTTCCTGCTTGGTCCCCCATTAACCCCTCTCCTTGCACCCCACTTCTTGACTGCTGCTTGCAAATGGAAGCAAGCTGCCCTGGGGAGCTCTGCAGGACGTGTTCTCTTTATGTTATGCTCCCGAGTAGCTACTCTTGACCTGAGTTTTGGCTCTTAGATCCTTCCTCCTCCTTGAGCAGATAGAAGTGGCTCAAGAATCAGACCGCCGCAGAAAGCCACAAATATTTGAGCCCACAATATTTCCCTTGTGGAGCAAGATAGTTGTTAAGCAGGGTGGGTTTAAAAAAAATCAAAAAAATTAGATTTTTAAAAAATTTAAATTGGATTTTTAAAAATTTAAATCAGATTGTTTTGATTTTTTTAAAAAATTATTTTAATAAAATGCTTTTGGAGTAAAAATCTATCCAAAGATAGTATTCTGTTTAAGATGCATTAATAATTTAGTTTATTCAGCATGAAATTGAGTTTAGTTATGTAGCATGAGGCTGTATATTCTGCAATATTGGAACTGTCGGTGAGTCAACAGCAGGTCAGAGGAGGAGCCGCTGTGAGACAGACAGTTGCTGTTTAAAAATTATGATTTAAATCAAGTTGATTTAAATCAAGCCTTTTTACTAGTGATTTAAATCGTGATTTAAATCATGATTTAAATCAACTTGATTTAAATCAAATCCACCCTGCTGTTAAGTGAATTTTGCTCCATTCTATGACTTTCCTTGGCACTGTTGCTAAATGAATCTGCAGTTATTAAGTTAGTAACCAGGTTGCTAAGTGAATCTGACTTCCCCATTGTTTATCAGGAGGTCCCAAAAGAGTACATCACAACCATCATAAATGCATGCCAGTTGCAAAACATTAAAATTTCAATAATGCGATATTGGGGATGTTGCTACAGTCTTTAAGTGTGAAAAACGACCATTAAGTCGCTTTTTTTTAGTGCTGTTGTAATTTCAAATGGTCACTAAATGAATAATTGCAAGTTGAGGACTCTCTGTATCTCCAAATATGCCTTCCTTTCTCCTTCGCTACCGGAAGCTAAACCAGAGATGGACCATGATTTGTGGTCTAGCATTCTCCATTCACACTTTTTGAGAGCCACAGCCTGACCAGATGATTCCTTATGACCTGTCAAAGGGGACTTTGTGTGTGTGTGGGGGGGGGGGGAGCAGGGTGGATTTGATTTAAATCATGATTTAAATCACTAGTAAAAAGGCTTGATTTAAATCAGCTCAATTTAAATCATAATTTTTAAAGAGCAACTGTCATCAAAGAGCCAAGGTGGCGCAGCGGTTAGAGGCAGGTACTGCAGGCCACTTTAGCTGACAATGATCCGCAGGTCAGAGGTTCAAATCTCACCGGCTCAAGGTTGACTCAGCCTTCCATCCTTCCGAGGTAGGTAAAATGAGGACCCAGATTGTTGGGGGCAATATAAAAAATATAAACATTGCTTACTGGTGTAAACCGCTTAGAGAGTGCTTGCACTGTGAGGCGGTATATAAATGTCACTAAATAAATAAATAAATAAATAAATAAATTTCTGTCCCACAGCGGCTCCTCCTCTGACCCGCTGTTGACTCGCTGACCGTCCCAATATTGCAGAATATACAGCCTCATGCTACATAACTAAGCTCCATTTCATGCTGAATAAACTAAATTATTAATGTCTCTTAAATAGAAAACTATCTTTAGATAGATTTTTACTCCAAAAGCATTTTATTAAAATCAATTGAATAAAAAAAATTGATTTAAATTAAAAAAATCCGATTTAAAAAAATCATTGATTTTTATCCAGCCTGGGGAGGAAGCCGTTTCTGAAGTTCACCGTGCCAATTTTAGGACTTGGCTTGTTCTCCACCTCAAAATGGCTGAACTCGAGGTCCATTTTCAGTCGTCAAAATTAGAAAGCTGCATATAGCTCTTGAGCTACAGTTTGCCGATCCCTGAACTCTTCAGATTTTTCTCCGTTATTTTTATTTGGTTTTAATTTGTCCCAAGTAGTTCAGTGTTGCATTTGTGGCCTTCTAACCCTTCTCTATTTAGCCAGCCTTTATCTGAAAAAGGTTTTGTGTTCTCCACAGGAATTCGGTAAGATGTTCATCAAAAGCGTTCCCGTTTTATGAAAGCCCAACAACCTTCAGCCCAGTCCAGCTAGCAGATATTTTTAACCAGTGTCCATTTTAGGATAGCTCTTGTAGAGGGAGTGAACTGGCAATATCTGGAGGTTAAAAATAAATTATAAGGGAGTTTCCCACTCTTTTTTTTTTGTTCGGAAAAGTCAAACAAAGATTTTAATTGACCCAAGGCTATGAATTTGCCTGTTGACAAAATTCTAATAATTTCCTTGTCTGCACCCTTGTATTGCCTTAATCTGCTTTTATATCAGTTGCGTCTCGATGCTAGTTATGGTTTCTGCCCCTGTATCGTAGCAGTTTTGTCAATTTATGCTATCACTGTCATGTTTTTCCAAGGTTTATGAAATAAGTCGTCTTCGATCTTGGTCAGCTCAAGGGCATATTTGGGAGCTTATTATGGAAACTCTCACAAAATGGCTTCCATGATTGGTGTGGCTGGTTCCCACAGACATGCCAGAAGATAAATGAAGCTCTGGGTTTCAGCCAATTGTTTTTCTAAATTTTCATTTTTCTAAGTTTATTTGCTTCTATTTCTTACTTCCTAATGTTGCTTCTATGGCAAGAGATTTTGTTGCAAATATGCTTTGACATTTGGCAGAATCGTTGAAACTAAAACATGTATTGCTGGCACATAGTGATAACCTCACATTTCAATACATTTCCCAGTCACTTTGACCAGTTTTGATTTACCGTTTTGTTTTCAGGTATATGTGATCTTATTACTTTGTTAATTGCTACATATATAAAATGGATGAATTGATAGGTTCAGTTAATTTTATGATACACTTCTTATTAATATTTTCTTCTTTTTCATGAAGTTGATATTTTCCTTTTCAGCGCGTTTTCTTTTCTTTTCTTTTTTAAATTAAACCATATTAAAATAGAGCTTGATAGACACCAAAGGTTTGGGATTTTCATCCTTTGCTGATACTTTTGATGTAATATGAATCCTGACTGAATGAACTGAAGTTTTCTCTTCCAAGAGGCTGGTTACCCTGTTACTGGCTGCTGCTATGGATGTTAATTTTTAGTTAGATGTTGATTTTTCACCATGGATTTTTTTGGCAGTGTCTGCCTTTGAGTCGTGATTGGCTCCTGCATGGACTAGTGTTTGTGGTTTTCTCAGCAAGAGTTTGCCATTGCCTTCTTCCTAGGGCTGAGAAAGGGTGACTGGCCCAATGTCACCCAGCCAGCTTTGGGCCTAAGGCAGGACTAGAACTCAGGGTATCCTGGTTTCTATCTTAGTGCCTTAACCACTATATATCAAACTGGATTTCACTATGGAATTATTGGGTAAACAAAAATCAGTGTGTCACGGTGTGAATATAGTCAGTTGTATGTCTATGCAGGGTGATGCACCCCTATCTAATATTATGGTACATTCCAATACAGGCAGAACACGTGATATGATTTTCTACGCATGTGTGCATTCCTAAACCACCATTAATCTTCTTCTGCCTTTAGCTCTTGATCGAGACCGTCACATATCTTAGCAAAGATGTAATTAATCAGGATTTATTGTTTTTGTACCGAAATAAATATTTTCTATTAGACTTTTAATCTTGGCTTTATTTCTATCTGTCTGAATTCCAAGTAAAAGATCCATATCAACTCTATGAGATTTATTCTCATTCTAACACAGTGCTAATCTCTCAAAAATTCTGGAGTTTCCCCCCCTAATCTATCATTTTAAACTGCAAAAACAATCAGGGTAAGAAGTCTTTAATTTCTGAGAAATAGCTGTAACAAGAAATGGGTTTTTTAATCTAGCAGTTCGTGCATCAGATCTCTGATCTCTGAATGAGGTCTCTGCGCATGGATGGAAGAGGGAGAGCCAGTTTCTGTAGCTATTGGCGATCTAATTTTGGTGGTTGTTTGTACAATAGATTTGTCTCGCTGCAAATTTTTAATGAGAGATTTGATGCTGATTTTGCCTCTGCTGAAAATCTCCCTGCATTACTCTTTTCAAAGAGAAGAAGGAACTTGAAGAGGTATTCCTTGGAAAGAATGAGGGCCTCATCAGGGCTGCTCACGACCCTCCCGAGCTTCGTTTTCGCTGGCAAAGGCACAGCGGGCTGGTCTTTTGCTGTTTCCAGGGCAGCCGCATGGGCCAGATCTAAGCACCCTGTGGGCTGGATCTGGCCCGCAGGCCTTGAGTTTGACACCTTGGTGTAAACCATAGTTCATTTAAGCAGGGGTCGGCAACTTTAAACACTCAGAGAGCCATTTGGACCCGTTTCCCGCAGAAAAGAAAACACCGGGAGCCACAAAACTCTTCCCGTGCCTGACTATTTCCTGAGCGGCCACAAAACTAGCATATATAGTTGAATTAAAGATTTTGTTTTCTTCTGAAACGTTTCTTGGATTTATCCATGGTTGGCCTACCGGGGGTCGAAAAGCTTAATAAATTGTGCGTCGGTGGGTGTCGCACATTAGCAGTTGTGATGCATATTTTGAGTGACAGGGAGCCGCAGCAGAGGGATGAAAGAGCCACATGCGGCTCCAGAGCCACAGGTTGCTGACCCTTGATTTAAGGATGTTAGTGCTGTGGAAACACATGCTGAACATCCTGAGGAATCCTAGTTTTGGACATACTTGGGTGGCTGTCTGTTTGTTTTTTCCTCTTCTGTGATGCTACTGGCCATACATGGAACAGGTAGTCTTCGACTTACAACAGTTCATTTAATGACAGTTCAAAGTTACAGAGGCACTGAAAAAAATGGGAGTTGTGACCCATTTTTCATGCTTGCAACCATTGCAGTATCCCCGTGGTCATGTGATCAAAATTCAGACGCTTAGCTACTGGTTCACATGACACTTGCAATGTCCTGGGGTCACGTGATCCCCTTTTGCGACCTTCTGACAAGCATAGTCAGGGAGGAAGCCAGATTCGCTTAACAACCGTGTTGCTAATTTTAGAACTGCAGTGAATTCACTTAACAACAGAGGTGGGTTCCTCCCGGTTCGGACTGGTTCGCCCGAACCGGTAGCAAACCACTGGTGATGTCACAATGATGTCACGGAACCGGTTCGGTCGGTGCCGTTCTGTGGAGGCCGCCATCTTTTTTTAAAAAAAAAATTGGGTGGCGGGATTTTTTCTGGTTTTTTTTCTTCTGCGCATGCGCAGAAGCTGAGTTTCCGGCACTGCGCATGCGTCGCCATCTTGTTTTCAGGTGTTTTTTTGGGGGGGAGGCTAAAATTTTTCGCCACTGCGCATGCAATGTCTCACTTAGCGAGAGAGCTTTTGGGCTCAATTGTGGTCATAAGTCGAGGACTACCTGTACATGGAGGCAGGTGGCTGAGAGAAAAAAAACCATACCTCACCCTCTGGTTGTGCTTAGGGCCATGCCTTCTGCAAAGAGTGGATTTAGGCAGTCTAAAATAAGAGGAAGGAAGCTTCATTTGTTTCCTTTAATTGTCTAGCTGCAGCAAGGGGAAAATATAGTCTATGGAAGAAGTGGAAGAGGACTTCCTTGAAGATTGGTCAACAGGAAGTCACCTTAGAGCAGGGGTGGCAAACTCAAGGTCCGCGGGCCGGATCTGGCTCACAAGGTGCTTAGATCTGACCCACGGGGTGCCCTGGAAACAGTGAAGGACTGGCCTGTGGTGCCTCTGCCGGTAAAAATGGAGCTCCGGAGGGCTCCATTTTCTCTGGCAGAGGGTTGCAGGAGGCCGTCGCAGCCAAAAACGGAGCTCAGGAGCTCGTTTTCGCTGGCAGAGCGCTCGGGCCGTCACAGACGCCCCTGACACGAGTGACGTCGAGCTAGCCACGCCCCCAGCCACCACCCCCCCAAGGTCAAACACAGCCCTGATGCCCTCAATGAAATCGAGTCTGACACCCCTGCCTTAGAGTTATGCTCCTAAAGTCTTGTGCAGACATTGGATTTGGTGGCCTGCCAAAATACAGTACAGCCTTAGCTTGGTTGCCAACATCTTACATCTGCAGAGAAATACGAGGTTTTTCGCTCATCTGGTTGACTCATCTAATAGGCAGATGGACCAAGATGGAGATAACTATGGTCCTGCCCTGGCCTTCTTAATCACTTTGCTGAGTGAAGATGTCATGGACGGCATCCAATTTTTTCATGAACAATTATGACCTTCCTCTGCCATGTATTCCTGGATATATATTTTTTTCAACGTGACTCAATTTGATAGTGAAGATCCTTTTGGGGGAAATTGGCTTCCGTTCAGCCTCACAGCTGTAGATGGCACAGAACTGCTGTCAGATAGCAAGCTTGACCTTAAATTGGGTTCAATCCAAAGCAAACAAAAGAGGCTGTTTATGAAGATTTTACAAGGGTGGATCTTAAAATCTTTCTTTGCTCTTGTACAAGTTTCCAGGATGACGGTAAACTCGCATATAACTGCTTTAGGGTTATCAGGTGAAGTTCTGACGCTTTTATTGAAACATTTATTAGGAGAAAAATTGGGGAAATTTGGCAACAGTCATTTGGAAAAGTCCAGCTTCCGTGACACTTAACAAAATATTGCACATTCTATGAAAACTAAGGTGGAGGCTTTTTGTGTTGCCAACCTCCGGAGAGGACTGTCCACTATTTTGAGTTTGTGCAAATCGTGCTTTGTGATGACGGACAGGCTTGTCTTTCTTGTGTCACGGTTCTTATAGTCTGGTATGCAGAAACCAAAAATATTGGGGCATTTTGGAGCTTGGGTGTCATGACAAATGTAGAACCGGAATTAAAATGTCTGAATGTGTAAAAGGGAGATGCACACTCATTGACTATTTGGTTTTGCCTCCAAGTCAGTCATTATATTTGCTGTTTAATTACAGGTAACCCTCAACCACTGCTGCGAAAACGTCATAAAATTGGTCGTGGTCACACATGGTGATCCACATAACAACCGGCATGACTTAATGACCGTAATTCGGGACTCAGTTATGGTCATGAATTGAGGGCTTGCAGTTTTACAGATAACCACGGGGACTGAGTCGAAACTGGCAAATAGAAGGGTGTCCAGCTGGCTTAGTTTTTTTCAGACCTCACTAAATTGCCCTCATGGAACCCAAATTATTTTAAGTATCCCATTAATTTTTCTGACTATGTTAGCCTCCCAGACGGGGTCGAAGGGAATTTTCCATCCAGGGATACTCCTGCACAGAAGGGATTCTGTTCATAATGGGGTAGGGGGTGGTGGGGAGAGAGAGATTGCCTTCATCCAGGTTTCGTTACGCCAAGGGCTGGAATGTGGGCTTATTTTTTAATTGCAGTAAAATTGACCTCTGTAGGAATAATGTTCCATGCTTTACTTTGATCTGGAAAAAGAGAGCTAAATTTGTGATCTCCCTGCAAAATATTAATTCAAGGATCTGATATGGTGGAGAACCTGTGAGATTTTTCCAAATGGGGGAATGCAAACAGTTGGATTAACTTCTGAGGTCCAATAAATTGATTCTTGGGTAGTAAAATGAATGGCAGAAGCCCAGATCTCTCTTGGGAATATGCCTTTGGGTGGCAAGATTATTGGAGAGGTACAGTAAGAGGTACAGTCATTCTTTTACCTCTATGCTACAAGTCCTCTTTGTTCAGCTGTAGCTTAAAATTGGACTGCAAGGCGATCCAACCGGTCAGTCCCAGAGGAGATCAAACCTGACTGCTCTTTAGAAGGACAGATCCTGAAGATAAAACTCAAATACTTTGGCCACCTAATGAGAAGGAAGGACTCACTGGAGAAGAGCCTAATGCTGGGAACGATTGAGGGCAAAAGAAGATGGGGACGGCAGAGAATGAGGTGGCTGGATGGAGTCACTGAAGCAGTAGGCGTGAGCTTAAATGGACTCCGGGGGATGGTAGAGAACAGGAAGGCCTGGAGGAACGTTGTTCATGGGGTCATGATGGGTCGGATACGAATTCACAACTAACAACAACAAGCTTAAAATTGTCCCTCAAGCTCATCCAAATTTTGCATTCCAGGTGGTCCACACATTTCTCTTTATTCTCTGCTGACCCCTGTCCTGACTTGACTTGTCGGAAGCAACTGGGAAAGTTGCAACTATTAAAGACAGCTATTGTTAAATATATGCCAGTAGCCAAGTGCCTCAATTTTGATCCCATGATCACGGAGATGATGTGGCCATCTTAATTATAAGGACAGGTCCCAAATCTCCTTTTTCACTGCCGTTGTAAAATTCAGACATTTGCTGAGCGAACACAGGTAGTCGTCAACTTAACAACCGCAACGGAGCCCAAAATTTATGTTGCTAAGCGAGAAATTTGTGAAGCAAGTTTTGCACCACGTTACGACTTTCCTTGCCGCTCCACATTACGACTTCCCTTGCCCTGCAGTTGTTAAATTAGAAACACGGCTGTTAAGTGAATCCGGCTTCCCCCTTGACTTTGCTTGTCAGAAGGTCGCAAAAGTGGGTCACAGGACCCTGGGGCACTGAGTCAATCAAACTGAGTCCTCAGGGAGTAGGGCGGCATAGAAGAACACTAAATAAATAAATAAATAAATAAATAAATAAATAAATAAATAAATATCCGAATATAAATTACGTGACCGTGGGCACTCTGCAACGGTCATAAGTGTGAAAATGGTCCCAAGTCGCTTTTTCCCAGTGCCGTTGTAACTTCGAACAGCCACTAAGCCAAGTGTTGAAAGTCAAGGACTACCTATAAGTTGCAAATTGAGGACTATCTTTATAATTGAAATCCACAATGTAGGTCAAATTGGCTTTGACTTAATCTATAAACCCCTGTTAAGATGATCTTCGAGATGGCCTGGTACGGCAGCCAAAGCCAGAGTCATTTGCTAATTTACAATTAAGGAGCCATTTTTCTTTCAGGGAAACAGCTTGGAGTGCATAGAGCAGCTGCTCCTTCAAGGATCTCTCTGCTACCATGACCATTGCCTTGCTAGTGCGGTAGAAAGCATTATTTTTGTATACTTCTCCTCCTTTCATATTATTTATGTACTTCTGTACATAGGTTACATCATATATATGTATATAACAGTAGTGGGTTCTAAAACCCTTTACTACCGGTTTGTGCACGCATGCAGAAGCGTCCCGGGTTGGTGGGCGGAGCCTCCCGCCGCCGGTTCTTAGAACCAGGTCGAACTGGGAGCAACCCACCGCTGGTATATAAATAATGTACATTAATTATGTATTTATATACTTTCCCCCTTCATAACCTGATGAGGACATGACTTCAAGTCAGGAAATAAGATAGAAATGATTTCACTGATTTAAAATTATCTCAGTAAGGGAATCTGGCAGCATACTGGTCGAAAGAGAAGTTTATGGTGTTTGTGGTTGATAACTTGTTCCCCTTCAGAAGCAGTTGTGGCAAGGACTCAGTGGAGCATGTGTTTTTAGAATTAGTTCTAGATCAGGAGTGTCAAACTCAAAGCGCCACATCGTCACATGATGTATTGCGACTCCCCCCCTATGCTAAACCAGGGTGGGCGTGGCCAACGCGTGACGCATCCAGCCCGTGGGCCGCGAGTTTGACACCCCTGTTCTAGATGGTTGTTTTCTGGGGCAAAGTTCTTCCATTGACATGATTTTTGAGATAGAATAGAATAGAATAACAGGTGGAAGGGACCTTGGAGGTCTTCTAGTCCACCCCTTGCTCAGACAGGAAGCCCAATACCAGGGGTTGGCAACCTTAAACACTCATTTGGACCCGTTTCCCACAGAAAAGAAAACACAGGGAGCAACAAAACTCTTCCTTTAGTCCTGTGCCTGACTATTTCCTGAGTGGCCACAAAACTAGCATATATAGTTGAATTAAAGATTCTGTTTTCTTTTGAAACTTTTCTTTTCTTGGATTTATCCATGGCTGGCTTACTGGGGGTCAAAAAGCTCAATAAATTGCATGCTGCACATTGGCAGTTGTGACACATATTTTGAGCGACAGGGAGCCGCAGCAGAGGGATGAAAGAGCCACATGTGGCTCCAGAGCCACGGGTTGCTGACCCCTGCCCTATACCATTTCAGGAAAATGGTTGCCCATTCTCTTCTTAAAAACCTCCAGTGTTGGAGAAGTCACAGCTTCTGGAGGCAAGTTATTCCACTGGTTAATTGTTAATTGATGTCTGGAAAGTTTGTGTGAATTGACCAGGTTGCCAGATCCAGGAGATGGATCTCTGCTGATGACTCATGTGGTGTTCCTAGGCATACTGTGTAATTTTGTGGGGCAGAATTCTGTGTGTCACTACAATTGCCAAGTGAGTAACCCTCTTGAAGGGATTACGTTTTCCAACTAGCCTTCATAGATGATTATTTCTAAGAGCCGATTTAAAATTGCATCCATCTTTCACAGGCCTTTCTATAGCAGCTGGCCTTCTCTTCAGAATGATTGAAATGACCGATAACTTTGGCTTTTCTGAAATATGTGATTCTTTTACTGAGTTATCTTTATTATCCTCATGCAGATAATTTTACTGAAAGGAACGCCTGTAGCTTTTCATAAGGAAAAACTCTGAAGTAGCAGTTTCGCTTGGCTTAATGGTAGGACTGGCCTTGGGAGGACTATGCCAAGTTGAGTTGTTTGTGAAGTGAAGGAAACTCCCATCTCAGAGGGAGCAGAAATGTCTGTTCTTTTAGCTTGGCCTCACTTTGGGGCGTTTGGGGGATCCTGAGATTTAGATTTAGATTTATTATTAGAGTTGGAAGGGACCTGGTAGGTCATCTAGTCCAACCCCCTGCTCAAGCAGGAGTTCCTACACCCTTTGAGACAGATGGCAGTCCAGTCTCCCCTTGAAGGTCGCAAGTGTTGGGGCTCTCACAACCTCCGCTGGCAAGCTGTTCCACTGGTTGATCGCTCTCACCGTCAGAAAGTTTCTCCTCACTCTTCAACATCTTGCAGAATTGGCATCCCAGTAGCTAGGTGGGCAGTAGGAAATCCCTTATTCCTGCGTTAGTTTACCCCTCAAATGCAAACTTTCAAGTTTTATATACTGCATTTTTCGGACTCTAAGACGCTCCGGACTATAAGACACACTTAGCTTTTGGGGAGTAAAACAAGGGGGGGGGGAATCTGCCTTTGCCTTCCAGCTATTTGCCTCCTTGCAGCAAATAGCAAACAGCCTGGTCAGCTTCAGCACAGCCTGATTTAGCACACGCAGCTGATTGGTGGGTGGATCGGCTTCCCGGAATACCGCCGATCAGCTGTTCCAGGCTATGGGGATCATCATCGCCATCACCGCTGTCTCCACCCATCGCTGCTGCCACCTGTCGCTGCCTCTGCGTGCCCCATTTTCAGCCTCCGCATGTCCCATTTACGGCCTCCATGTGCACCATTTACGGCCTCCGCACGTCCCATTTTTGGCCCGTTCCAGGCGGCGGAGATAGGCCGTGGTGGATTGGCAGATCCAACTGCCAGTCAGCTGCTTGTGCTAAATGAGGCTGTGCTGGAGCTGACCAGGCTGTTTGCTGCAAAGAGGCAAATTGTTGGGAGGCAGAGGCCGAAGGGTGGGGGCCAGTGGGTGGGCGGGGCTTTGGCAACATTCGCTATATAAGATTCACAGACATTTCCACTCACTTTTTTGGGGGGGGGAAGTGTGTCTTATACACTGAAAAATACGGTACATATGTTTATAAAATACAGAAATGAAAATTGCTGTTGACAATGAGGGGGAAGGAAAGTCTGCTGTATAATGGCCCTTTATTCAGGAATGGCTAGCTTTGCCTCTTCGTTGCATGTTTTATGAATGAAATAATAGTCTCTAGAACAGGGATGTCAAACTCAATTTGATTGAGGGCCGCATCAGAGTTGTGTTTGACCTCGGGGAGATGGGTGCCGCCAGGGTGGGCCTGGCCAACTCGATGTCACTCACGTTGGGGGTGATGTGGCAGCCTGAGTGCTCTGCCAGCGAAAATGGGCTCCCGAGCTCTGTTTCCGGCTGCGACGGCCACCTGCAACCCTCTGCCAGCAAAAACGGGAGGCGTATTGGCTAAAAGGTGCACCAACGTGGACATAAATGCGCTCTTTCAAAAGTAAGCAGTTCCTCAGACCTGCTGCTGCTTCGGAAGTAAAGAGAAACATGTACAGTATCTCCTCTTGCGCACTTTGCCAGTTTTCGGATTCTCTCGATTTCATCTGAAGTGTGAGCTAAGTGTCTGGAGATGTTGCAGCTGTTCTTTTTATTCACTGTTCGGTTTCTTCTTGGGACCAGATCCTGCTCTCTTGCCCTGATGAATGGGCCGCAGTAAATGTTGAGTGTGACTCTACGCATCTCTTCCTCCTTCGCAGAAGGGACCCATTCAGCTCAGCCGAAGCCAATGGAGCTCTGTTCCACAAAACAGTACGCATCTTTGTTCTTTAGAATAGCAAGTCTTGGCAAAAGGCAGGAGAGGCTGGGAGAGCCCAGCAACCTTTCCAAGGATTCGCTTTTAAAGATCTGCATGAGAATATTTTTGATCACTGTTAACAGATGTGCTGACTGTTTAAAACCTACCTACCTTCCTTCCTTCCTTCCTTCCTTCCTTCCTTCCTTCTTTCCCTTCCTTCCCCCTTCCTCCTTCCTTCCTTCCTTCCTTCCTTCCTTCCTTCCTTCCTTCCTTCCTTCCTTCCTTCCTTCTTTCCTTCCTTCCTTCTTTCCCTCCTTCCCCTTCCCTCCTTCCCTCCTTCCTTCCCTACTTCCCTCCCTCCTTCTTCCTGTCTTTTTCTTTCTGTCTGTCTTTCTGTCTTCCTTCCTTCCTTCCTTCTTTCTCTTTCTTTCTTTCTTTCTTTCTTTCTTTCTTTCTTTCTTTCTTTCTTTTACTTCCTTCCTTCCTTCCTCTTCCTTCTTTTTTTTTCTTTCTTTCTTTTTCCTGCCCTCCCTCCTTTCTTTCTTTCTTTCTTTCTTTCTTTCTTTCTTTCTTTCTTTCTTTCTTTCTTTCTTTCTTTCTTTCTTTCTTTCTTTCTTTCTTTCTTTCTTTCTTTCTTTCTTTCTTTCTTTCTTCTCTCCCATTCCATTCCATCCCACTCCATCAATCACATACTCCGCTCATGCAATATGAACTGTTATGAAAAGTAAGGATTGGATGTTAGCATTCTTCAGTGACGATTTTCTAAATATCTGTAAAACGCAAAATGATTTTCTTTGCGTTTTTATAGACCCAAACAATTTGTAAAAAAATACAAGTGTTTTTCAAATGTTTGGATAACAGCTAAGTGGAGGTTTCTTCTCAGGATTCTTTTGGAAGGTTTTTTTTTTTTACAAGTAATAAGCTGTCTGCAGTTTTGTTGTGGCACTCTCCTCCTTTTTACCTAGTAAGAAGTTAACACTGCTATTCAGCCCTTCCTTTGGTGGAGCACAATATATTCAAGACCGCTATTTTGGTAACACAGAGCCAGATGCCCCATCTATTTCAGGAAGCAGAATATAAATTGGAGAGTCAAAAGCTCATTCTTTGCTGGTCAAAGGCTGACTTAAGTTCATTTCTTTGGATTGTTTCCCCAAAGCATCTCATCATACTTGGGTCTCGAAATTGTCCCCCCCACCCCACAACCGTATAACCGTATATAATTCAAGGTGTTGATCATCATCTTTAAAGCCCTACATGGCTTAGGACCTGGTTACCTCCGGGACCGCATTCTGCCTCATACTTCCCTCCGACCGGTTAGGTCCCACAGAGTGGGTCTCCTCCAGGTCCCATCAGCCAAACAATGCCGACTGGCGGGGCCTAGGGGGAGGGCCTTCTCTATAGGGGCCCCTGCTCTCTGGAACCAACTTCCCCCAGAGATCCGAATTATCCCCACCCTGCTGGCCTTCCGAAAAGCCATTAAGATATGGCTCTTCCTGCAGGCAGGGATCTGAGACAATTTTATACCCGAGATCTCCCCCTGTATGCATGTTGTTGGATGTGTTTTTTAACTTTTTAAAAACTGTTTTTAAATAAGTTTATTTATTTATTTATTTATTTATTTATTTATTTATTTATTTATTTATTTATTTATTTATTTATTTATTTATTTAAATGGGTTTATATGCCGCCCAACTCCCAGGGGACTCTGGGCGGCTCACAACATGTCAATCCATTTTCCAATATAAAAGGACACAACAATTTAAAAGCTACAAAAATTAAAAAGAGCATCTAACATTCATAACCAAGGGTGGGGGAGACCCATATCTGGTCTAGTTGGTCTCACTTTCACCCCGCCTGCCGGAAGAGCCAAGTTTTTATTGCTTTACGGAAGGCCAGCAGGGTGGGGATAGTCCTGATCTCTGGAGGGAGTTGGTTCCAAAGGGAGGGAGCTCCCACAGAGAAGGCTCTCCCCCTCGGCCTCACCAACCGGCATAGCTTGGTCGATGGGACCTGGAGGAGACCAACTCTGTGGGACCTAACCGGTCATAGGGAGGTATGCGGCAGGATGCGGTCCCGAAGGTAACCTGGCCCTGAGCCATGTAGGGCTTTAAAGGTTAAAACCAACACTTTAAATTGGATCCGGAGACTAATGGGCAGCCAATGCAGCTGGCGGAGGATAGGTGTTACGTGGGTGTATCTAGGCACACCCACCACAGCTCGCGCAGCTGCATTTTGCACCAATTGCAGTCGCCGGACACTCTTCAAGGGTAGCCCCATGTAGAGTTTATTGTTTAGTGTTCTCTTAAAATGTTGTACGCCGCCCTGAGTCCTTAGGGAGTAGGGCGGCATAGAAGAACCTAATAATAAATAAATAAATAAATACCCCATTCATCAAACAGCCCTTGTTGTACAAGATGCAGCTCTTAAATGAGATTAGAAATGGCCTTTTAGTAGAGGGAGCAGCAGCATCAAGCTGGCCTTGGTATCTTGAAACCCCCCCTTGATTTCTTCTCTAAAACTCATTTCTTTTGGCAATTCCTTGATTTTTTGAGACACGAGCAGATTGTGCAGGTGGTTTTTTTTTTTTTAACCGTAGTTGCTCTTGCGGGAAGATGAAAACCATTAACATAAATGATGACAATGGGCTGGAAAGCAGATTGCATACTAATGTGATCCCTTCACACAGTTTATTTTTAGCAAAAGACCAGAATGAAAGAAAGGAGAAGGGCAAAAATATATTGCGCCGAGTGCTACAGTCCTACAAAATGTGTGCATATGCAATTCAAAATGCCAATATCTATTCCAGGTGCCTCCCAGCAGCAATAGAGCAGAATTTGGCCCCCTTTCTAGAGATATCCGAGGATGAGTTTGCTAATAGAAAGCAGAACATTCTGTTCATCTACCCATCGGGCTATTGTTAAATCAGGGCTCCGGATTGAACTGAACGGGCAATGCTCGTGACCGACTTGGGGTCCCCAGCCAATCCAGGCAGACTAAACTGATCTGGCAAAGCTATGACATGGTTTGCATATTCACAATCCATTTTCTGGATGTTCTTACTGTTGTATTGTTGTGTAATTTTAGAACCATAAGCTGTTGTGGCCCGCCAGCAGCCCGTGCAGCTGATAGCGGATCCCGTTCGAGAGGAGACCAACTTGGTGTTGCGCCAGCGGCCTGTGCAGCTGGCACCCGAGTCGGACAGTGAGGAGGCTGGCGAGGACTCGGTGCCAGAGGCAGGGGTTCAGCCAGGGCCTTCGGAACCTCCAGCACCTCATAGCAGTGATGAGGAAGAAGAGGAGAAGCCTCTTCTTAATGCAAGAGCACGCAGAGCTGCCAAATGGCATGAATGGTTACTCCAGAGGAGGTCTCCTCGGGAGTAAGACTTGGGGCTAATTGGCCACTCCCCTAGTCTACTTAAGGACATCAGAGGCAGCTGAAAGGCTGCAGGAAACAATGTTTGGAAATCCGTCTGGTCATCGTGTGTCTTCATGTCTGAAAAAAATCTTTGCTTTGTTTCTCTGCTTCGGTTTGGTTATCAAGGATTACTTCTAGGCATTTTGCCAACTCTCTGAAGCTTCCGTAAGATACCAAGACCTAATTGCTCTTCTTTGCCTTAAGACTTTTTGAACTGATACCAGCTGTTAATGAAGACTAATTAGCAGCTGGTTGCTTGCAAGTAAAGAATGGTTTTAGATTGGTGTGTGCATATCCACTGCTAAGATAGTTATTAGTAGTGGTTATTTGATTAAATAAGTTCGTACTATCTGCGTGTTGTGCTTCGTTCTTAGCTGGGGCAGAACATAAGCTGCCCAGAGTTTCTTGATTGAGTTGGGCAGTATAGAAAATGGAATGAATGAATAAAATAAATGAATAGGTTTTTCATGAAGTAGTTAGCTGGGATGAACGGTATCTGTAAAGATTCCTTTATCATTTAGCTGGCCCATGGATGAATGAAAATCTAAGAGGATACAGAGAAATCTAAACAACAGTAAATTTTTAACATCCTATATTCCTGTCATTTTTAACTTTGCTTCAGCAGTTTTGATTATTAAAAATAGGTGTGCATATCTAGTCCTCAGCCTATGGCCAGAATTGAACCCAAAATGTATTGGTAAACCATTAGTAAACATTCCACTAAGATGCACATATTCAGCTTCTTGCTCTAATTTCTTACTATATGGAATATACATCTATATTACTTTTCTCTGTTAGACCCCTTGGTCTCTGAGAGATTAGTTTTTATATGGCCTGTTTCATCATACAATCTATTTATATTTGCTGCAAATCATCTGGGTTTTCAGGCAACAGTTTTAGGTCACTGGCATAGAATAAGTGCGTAAACATTCAGAAGCCCAATGAACATATCTCTGACCTCATCATAAATATTTTCTTATGAAACACCCAGGAGCACCTCACTTATCTTGCTCAAAGTTGAACAACTTGCTTGGTTTTCCATTCTCGTGCATGTTTCCACTTCCATTAAATGCTTTTCCGATCCCTAGAATTAGAATAGAATAGAATAGAATAGAATAGAATAGAATAGAATAGAATAGAATAGAATAGAATAGAATAGAATAGAATAGAATTCTTTATTGGCCAAGTGTGATTGGACACACCAAGGAATTTGTCTTTGGTGCATATGCTCTCAGTGTACATAAAAAGAAAAAAAATACATTCATCAGGAATCATAAGGTACAACACAGTGATAGTCATAGGTTACTAATAAGCAATCTAATAGTACTAGGAAATAAATAAAACAATATAAATTGTAAAGATACAAGCAACATGGCTATAGTCATAAGTGGGAGGAGATAGGTAATAGGAAGGATGAGAAGAATAATAGTAATACAGCCTTAGTAAATAATTTGACAGTGTTGTGGGAATTAGTTGTTTAGCAGAGTGATGGCATTTGGGGAAAAACTGTCCTTCTGTCTAGTTGTTGTGGTGTGCAGTGCCCTATAGCGTCGTTTTGAGGGTAGAAGTTGAAGCAATTTATGTCCAGGATCTGAGGGGTCTGGTAGATATTTTCACAGCCCTCTTTTTGACTCCTGCAGTATACAGGCCCTCAATGGAAGGCAGTTGGTAGCCATTATTTTCTCTGCAGTTCTGATTATCCTCTGAAGTCTGTGTCTGTCTTGTTGGGTTGCAGAACCAAACCAGACAGTTATAGAGGTGCAGATGACAGACTCAATAATTCCTCTGTAGAACTGAATCAGCAGCTGCTATTAGTTTGGGAAACAGTAATGATGTCCTTCCAGTTGTCAATCAGTAAAGAAATTGTGCTGCCATTTGAAAGCAAAATTACATCTTGTATTTTAATATTCCTCCAATTATATATGGTCTGAACCTATTTTCTCACCATTTTTCAATATTCTCACTTGCATGTATGATTTTCTTTTCATGCATTTTTCCTAAATCCCAGCATGCCATGTGTTTTAACTTTGCTATTCGGCATACTCCCCTATTCCCAATTCCCATGTCTAGAAACCTTTCATAGGGTTTCTCATTTTCCTTCTAAAATAATTTTTCACTTTCACTTTCAGTTCTAGTCATTTTACTGGAGACTTTTTAGCCTGGGGGTGTTGATTTCATTGAGGGCCACATCAGGTTGTATTTGACCTCGAGGGGCCGGAGTGGGCATGGCCAGGGTGGGTGTGGCCAGCTTGACATCACTCATGTCAGGGGTGCCTATGGTAGATCGAGTGCTCTGCCAGAGAAAACAGGCTTCTGAGCTCTGTTTTTGGCTGCAACAGCCTCCTGCAAGCTTCTGCCAGCGAAAATGAAGCTTGGGAGGGCCGCCTGCAGCATTCTCGAGCTCCGTTTTGGGCTGCGACGGCCTCCTGCAACACTCTGCCATCGAAAACAGAGCTCGGGAGGGCTGCATGCGGCCTGTTTCACTGGCAGAGGTACTCCGGGCCAGTCCTTCACTGTTTCCACGGCAGCCCCGCGGGCCAGATCTAAGCACCCTGTGGACCGGATCCGGCCCCTGGGCCTTGAGTTTAACACCCCTGGTTTAATAGCAATAGCACTTTACTTATATACCGCTTCATAGTGCTTTACAGCCCTCTCTAAGCGGTTTACAGAGTTCAGCATATTGCCCCCAACAATCTGGGTCCTCATTTTACCCACCTTGGAAGGATGGAAGGCTGAGTCAACCTTGAGCCTGGTGAGATTTGAACAGCTGAACTGCTGAACTAGCAGTCAGCCTGCAGTGGCTACATTTAACCACTGCACCACTTCAGCTCTAAAAGGTTTAGCCCTTTTCACACTGAGAAAAAGCATTCATTTCTATCAAAACTGCTCTGCATTTTTTTCCCTATCACATTCAATCTTAAACTATCTTTCTGTCTACTGTATGTTCTGTGCGATTTTCTTTTCTTTTTTCTTTTTTGTACAATTTTTCAGTCTCTGTCATCCACCTCTTTTGTGGTAATTGTTTTCATAGTTGTGATGTTTCTCCTCCGAAGTCCTCCCTTTGCTTTTCCTATTATAAGTCCTGAACGTCCCTTTCTTGATTTGCACTTTTGTTAGAGTTAGATTGCATATGTAGTCCTCGACTTACAACCATAATTGAGCCCAGAATTTTAGTTGTAGGTTATGGTGGTCATTAAGCAGGTCACAGGACTGCGCCTGATTTTACAACTTTTTTTGTGGCAGTCAGTAAGTGAATGCAGCGGTCATTAAGCAAACCTGTTTCCCCCAATGGTTGCTTTTTTTGCCATCGTGGCGCTGTGGTTAGAATGCAGTATTGCAGGCTGACTCCACTGCCAGCAGTTTGATCCTGACCGGCTCCAGATTGACTCAGGTCAATCCGAGGTCATTAAAATGAGGACCCAAATTGCTGGGGGCAATATGCTGAACTCTGTAAACTGCTTAGAGAGGGCTGTAAAGCACTGTGAAGCGGTATATAAGTCAAAGTGCTGTTCCTATTGACTCAGCCTTCCATCCTTACATAGGGCTGTAAAGCATTGTAAAGCAGTATTGTTGTGGCCTGCCAGTGGCAGCAGAGCTGGCGGCAGACTCGGACAGTGAGGAGGTTGGGTAGGAACATGGGAAGTCTGGGGAAGGCTCTGATGAGTGCTCTGCGTCGGCGGCAGAGATGGGGCCAGGGCCGTCCGACAGTTATCAGCTACCTTCGGAGTCAGAGATAAGTGGGGCTGAAGAACAGCTGGAGCCGGTTCCCGATGTGTGCATGTGCAGAGCTGTCAGGAGAAGGCAACAATTAAGGAACAGAGATCAACTCGGGAGTAAAGGCACAAGGGGATGCTGAATGGCCTCTCCCATACGGAATAAATAGAAGCAAAAGGGGAGTGGTGTTTGTAGGAGACAATTAGTTCGTTTAATTAGTGTGAAGATTTGCTTATCTGAGTTCGTGCATCACAGAGACTCCTTGCCAAGTATTTCATTGTACAGCGTTGCGCCTGGAAGCTATCGGCCTGGCAACTCTCCAAGGACTGATAAGGTCTGTGGTTACAATTCACCCTTGAAGGACTTTTTGCTGGGACTTTGCTGAATGTGAATGCTAGGAATTCACACTAGCCAAATAAAAAGGGTTTTTTTTTCGGGACAAGGAGTCTGTTTTGTGATTTGGTGAAGCCTAGGTCAGAACAAGTGTAGAGATCTCAGTGCCATTGCTATTGCTGGAAACCAGAAGTAAATGCTGGAAGCCGGCAAAAAAAAAAAAAAGCCAAAAATCATAGTCATGAGATGCAGGATGATGCAAAGAGCCATAAATGGGAACTGGTTGCCAAGCATCCAAAAATGCGATTATGTGACTATGTGTGACTGCGTAGGTGGGTTCGGACTCCTTTCCAAGCCTGTTATTCTGTATTCTATATTCTATACCAGTGATGGCGAACCTTTTTTTCCTTGGGTGTTGAAATAGTGTGTGCACGCGCTATCGCTCGCGTGCCCATACCCGTAATTCAACCCCCCCACTCGCCCCACCCCTCTGCGCATGCGTACTCGCCCCCCCACTCCCCCATTTCCCGACTTCCAGTGGGCCTGGTAGGCCCATTTTTTGCCCTCCCCAGGCTCCAGAGGCTTTCTTGGAGCTTGGGGAGGGTGAAAACGTCCCCCCGTTACCCTGGAGGCCCTCCGAAGGCCGAAATCGCCCCCCCCCCCCCCAGGGCCTCTGCGCGAGCCAAAAATCAGCTGGCGGGCACACACTTGCGCACTGGAGCTGAGCTAGAGCAACAGCTCGCGTGCTGGCAGATATGGCTCCGTGTGCCACCTGTGGCACCCGTGTCATAGGTTCGCCATCACTGTTCTATACTGTGGGGTCATCAGAACTTTGAAATTGGGCTGCAAGTACCTCTGAGGAGTTCCATCACAACTTTGAACTAAGCAACCGTGTTGTTAAGTAAGGACTACCTGAAATCTGATTCTGGAAAATTTTGCCTACAAACTGGTGTTTCAGGCCCAGATCTAGCATTTCTGGGGAAGATGGGAGAAACAACAGCTGAATTAAAATCTTGGAGAGCTGTTTCTGGTCAGCTTTATGAGGCCTGGGCTAGGAAGACCCGTGGCCTTACTCTGCAGAACACCCTCTAGGCTGTTTCCCTTTGCTCTAAAACCAGCCTGTTCTGTGAAGATGGGTAGTTTACCTCAGACGAAATTAAGCTGAAGTATGAACAACTGAATTCTTAACCCTCCTTTTATCGTCGGTCACATTGTTTAAATTGTAAACACTTCAGCGCAAAGATCTTTGTGGTCCTTCTCATCCTCCTTCAAACCTTACTTTGTTCACAGGTCTGTATACAGGAAGTCCTCGACTTACATTTAGTGACCATTCAAAGTTACTGTTCTGACCCAGCTCCAAAACACGACAAACCATCTGTAGTTACCTAGTTGTTCCCTTTATTAGGAGCACCAGCAGCCCCGGCAAAAAGTCTCTCACACAGTAGGCTAAAAAGTCTATCCTGCAGGGAGATGAATAGTTGTCTGCCACACCTATTCATCTCTGCCCCCTGCCTTTTATCCCCAGAGCTGGGGAGGGGGGCTTTGCTAGCAGCGGTGGCTCTTCCGTCCCAAGGATCAGCTCATAGATTTCCACTGCTCTCCTCTCCTCTGCCTTCTGTGAATCCGTGCGTCAGGCACTGGACCCAGCTGTTCCTCCTCTTCCTCATCAGCCACCTCCAGACCTGGGGGCTGTTGACTCTCCATCTGAGGGCTGACGGACGGCTCAGGCTCCCCCCCCTCTCCCTCCCTCCCTCCCTCCCTCCCTCCCTCCCTCCCCCTCTCCCTTTCCCTCTCCCTCTCTCCCTCTCTGCTATTCCCTCTTCCCCCTCGGAGCTCTCAGGTTGCCCTGTTGCTGCCCTTCACTCCCACACCGCCGCCTCATCTGAGTCGGCTGCTGGAGGGCCAGCGGCCAACAGGCCACAACAGTTACAATGGCACTGAAGAAAGTGATTTAGGATTGTTTTTCACACAACCATTGGAGAATCCTCATGGGTCCCATAATCAAAATTCAGACCCTTGGAAACTGGCTCGTATTTATGACGGTTGCAGGGTCCCAGGTCATGTGATCCCCTTTTGGGACTTCCTGACAAGCAAAATCAACGGGGAAGCCATAGTCACTTAACCACCGTGTTTCTAACTTAAACAACGGTGGCAAGAAAGTTCATAAAATGGAGCAAAACTCACTTAACAATGGTCTTACTTAGCAATGGGAGATTTTGGGGTCAGATGTTGCAAACTGAAGATTTATTACTGTAAATGAAAAGATAAGGGGATATCCATAAAGTTCTGAGAGTGGAAGAAGTCTAGGGTTTTTTTTATATTTCCATTCCAAGTTTCATTTCAGTGAGTTTCTCAGTTAGCGATCGATGGGATTCCTTGAAAGGCAGAGTCTTACCTAAGGGTGATTTCTGAATCAGAAGTTATAGAGCAGGTAGGGAAAGCTACAGAATACTTCATGGAATAGCAGGTTTCCTTTAACTGTAACTTCTGAATTGATCCATATTCAGCAGTAAGGAAATACACTTAGTAGTCACCATTTGGAATCCAGAAATATATAACCTGTTTTCTCCAAAATAAGACATCTCCTGATAATAAGCCCAATTGTGCTTTTGAGTGCATGGCAATAAGGCCAAGCGCTTTTCTCCATCGTGGGAGGAGCCATCATTCAGGATGGGTTGTCCTCGTCCACTCAGAATGAGGACCGAGTCTGTAACTTTTTGCTGGTTCCGCCCTCCTAGGACCCAGCTTCGACTCGGTCCTCAGACTGGATGGACATGGCCCTTTTTTCTCCCCTCCTGATTGCTAGCTTTCCCTTTTTGACTTTCACAGTTTGACATTGGACTGGTTTCTGGATACGTTGCTGTCTTCCCTCCATATGAAATTGATATAAATTGATATATGAAAATATAAGACAGGGTCTTATTTTGGGGGAAACACGGTACAAAGCATACAACCACGAAAATGGAAGTTGCTAGGAAGCAGTAATTTAAAATAATCCATAGTTCACAGTACTTTATTCGGACAATCATTCAATTATACAGAATCTAATCATATAAAATCTAGTGGATTATATGATGGTCTGGTTTCGATTTTGTGATGTATTTGTGATGGATACAGTTTGTCTCCGAGATAGAAATTGCTAATTGCATTACTGAGGCTGAAGGTCAGTCATTTTCTGTTCTAACATTTAGATATGGCTCATAATTGCAACTTAGAGGATAAATTTATTCAGGAGATGGTTTACTGTAGTTACAGTTTCCATATTTATGGAAATATATTTTATATATTCTGTAAAATTGTTGATCGATGGGCTGAGAAGACATTGAGGTTTCTCGTTACATATACACGTAGAAGCTATTATGAATATGCGTTATAATATAGTCTTTTGTGCATTATCTTCCTTAATCAAGTATTGTAGGTTACAAGTAGTAACCTACAAGTACTATTGTAGTTTACAAGTGGTCCTGAACATATGACCACAGTATTTTTATATTTCTTTAATTGTTTGATAATTTTAGAATTGAAAGCTGCCCAGAGTCACTTGGTGGAGTTGGGTGGCTAGAGATAATCTAGGGAAGGAAGGAAGGAAGGAATGGGAAAAAGAAAGAAAGAAAAGGAAGAAAGGAAGGAAGGAAGGAAAAAAGAAAGAAGAAAGAAAAAGAAGAAAAAAGAAGAAAGGAAGAAGAAAGAAAGAAAGAAGAAAAAAGGGAATAAGGAAAGAAAGAGAGAGAGAGAAAGAGAGAGAAATACATTTAATAATATTAGTAAGACTGCAGTTGTGTTCCACCACTAGCTCGTTTGTTTTTATTTGGCAGAATTCTGCGATACTATCTGAATCTTGGCAATTGGAAGAGCTATTTTTGAGTGTACTAAATGTGACTTGCATTGATGGCAATGACAAAAATGCATCTCTTCTCATGCAGGTGGGAAAAGAAACCGTTCAGACAACCGAAGACCAGATTTTGAAGAGAGATATGCCACCAGCATTCATCAAGTAAGTAGAGTTAAGATTTGTATTAGTTTAGGACATCTTATAGCCTAGGATAAGATACTTCCAACTCCCAGAAAAGTATTGCATGACCGAATGCAGTCTTTTGAGGGATGTCATTTGCCAGAGACGTGCCTCTTTCAATGCATGTCCACCAGAGGTGGTATTCGCTTACCTTCCCTACTGGTTTGCAAATATGTGTGCGCATTTCCACGCTTGCACACAGCCTTCCGCGCATGTACTTTGCTTGCGTGCTCTGCTTGCACGCATGCGTACGGCTACAAAATGAGCCTAAATAGGATGGCATAGCGCCCGGGCCCACCCGCAGGTCGCCACTACCAGTTCGCTTGAACCGGTACGAACCGGCAGAATACCACCTCTGAGGTCCACCCTTTAAGAGACAACCTTCTTGAGAATGAAGCTCTTCACTTTACAACTTTAGATAAATTGCCAGGTATTTGGTTAATTCGGAGTAGAGTATGGAGGATGGTCATTGCTGTCTGGAACCAGTCAAGCTTCCACCAGTCCACCCATAGTTGCTCAGGTAAGAGCAGAAGAGATAGCATGGCTGGGATCCCGCTTCAGATTTCAGGACAAGAGTGGGGGATGCACATGTGAAACCTGACACAGGTTCAGGACTAAGGAGAGGGATCTGGTAGCCAAGTTGCAGGGAAAGAACTCGTCTAGAAGAGCAGTATTTTTCTCAACTTTCTCAACTTCAGGATGTGTGGACTTCAAACTCCCAGAATTCTCCAGCCAGCAAGCCAAAGTTGGCAAGGTTGAGAAAGACAGCTCTATAGCAGTTGTCAAAATCTTGTTTGTGCGAGAGAGTTTCTCCCTCAGGTTCTGCTTTTAAGTTTGCAAAAAGGCTGCGTCCTAACTCTTTCTGGTGAGAGATGGAAGGGAAAGGAATGCAGGTGGAAAAAGAGAAGTTGTTAGGTAATATTTTGTGGAGTATTCTAGATAAAACCAAAGTCCACTTCTTGGGGTCAGGTGTAGTAACATCTCCTTAGGATTTAGGAGAGAAGCAGTAGATTCAGAGTCCAGGGTCTCATTTACAATGGACCTGTGATGGATTCCATTTTTATTGAATGTTTTTAGGCCACAACTTTAACCTTTCATTCTTCTGTCCATCCACTATTGGGCATTCTCTCTCTAAAGCATCAGTTTCTTCTATGGATGAGTTGTAATATTTGATCCATTCTTTTTCCCTACCTTTGTCCTTGGCGTGACTCGGATTTCATTTCATGCCTGGAATTTAATGGCACCTGTAATTAACTGCATAATTACTGCATCAGTTCTGATTATAATGTATTCCTCCTCTGAGATCTTGATGGTGCACTATTAATCACTTCCATGATAATTCAGTTGCTATCATTGATAACACCAAATGCTATTTTTTTGTTGAAAAGAATAATTGCTAACTGTTTTCTCTGTGGAACATGCTTAATTCTCTTTGGAATTAAGCCTTCTGTCTGACTAAATTGCTAGATAGACATACCGTATTTTTCGAAGTATAAGACGCACCGGAGTATAAGACGCACCTTAGTTTTGGGGGAGGAAAACAAGGAAAAAAGGCCTCTGCCTCCCAGCAATTTGCCAAACAGCAAACAGTACAGATGATATACACTGTTTGCTGTGTATTTCTGTGCATGTGTGCCTGACCCATAGAAATGGCAAAGAATTGGAGAAATGTACATTTATGGCAGTATATTAATCCCAGAAAGTTTTCTTAAATGTAATCACACTAACTCCTCCCAATTATTTAAATAGATCTACTCCAAACATGACTAAGTCAGGGTTTCTCAGCTGCCTTCTTTTAATACTAATACTTAATACTAAAGCAGGACATTCCAGATTATACTTTTACAGATCTTTAAAATTGATGTGGCTTTCTGGAAGTATTCTCTGCTATTTAAAAGAAGATACAATAGCACTGGGCCTCTTCAGAGCAAGCATTTATTTTAAAAAGCTTCTTTTGTTAAGTTGTCTAGAACAATAATAAAGCAGTCTTTAAAAAATAAGTCTAATAATTTGAACACTCTACAAACATTTAACAAAATAACATATTAACAGAATCTGCCTCTACCTAGGATAGAACTCACAACCTCCTGATTGTGAGGCAAGAGCTCTATCTCTGAGCCATAGCAACTATAGCTTGCCTTCTTGCAATTTCAGCAGTCTAATATTGCCAGCAGTTTATCTCCCAGCAATTTGTCACATTACAGCCACTGTAGTTAGTTTCATTTTACCACGTGGCTTGCAAGCCTCCGTCAGCTGTAGGTCGGGAGACAGATCATCTCTTCTTGTGCTCTTCTTGTGCTTTGCCCTGTTTGCTGCAAAGAGGTAAATTGCTGGCAGGCAGAGGCCAAAGGGTGGGGGTGGCTGGGTGGGGCTACATTCGGTGTATAAGACGCACCCAAGTTTTCACCCTCTTTTTGAGGGTAAAAAAGTGCGTCTTATACTCCGAAAAATATGGTAGATACATCAGTTCCTAATTCAAGAGAAGAAATTAATGGCCTTCAGATGCAGATACATAGAGTTGGCTATATTTGGGCTGCGAATGAACCAGATACACGAAACTACGCCAGGGTCTAATTTTGTGATGTTTTATTTGAAAAAAAAAAAACCCCACCCTATTCAGAATTCTCTGTTGACTACAGTGCACTGTGATTAGATCCAAGCTTTCATTTGAAGTTCAGAATTTATAGGTGAAAATGAGTGAGACTAATGTATGCTGAAATAGTTACAAGGAATTTCATTTTTCCATTTGGGGCCAAGGGCCTAAAAAGTACTCCTGGCTTTAGATCAGTGTTTCCCAACCTTGGCATCTTGAAGATATCTGGACTTCAACTCCCAGAATTCCCCAGCCAGCATTCGCTGGCTGGGGAATTCTGGAAGTTGAAGTCCAGATATCTTCAAGTTGCCAAGGTTGGGAAACACTGCTTTAGATGATGGTGGTTCAACATCTTGAAGCCTCATTATGAGGCTGCATTAACATAGTCTGGAGAAAGAGCTGGCTCTTCTGCCTGCTGGCCCTCGCCACTGGTCCAAGGCATCCATCGAGATGTACCATTTGACATGTCTGCATGTCAAATGGTAAAAACAGCTTTGTGACATTGCAGTGCATTGCGCCCTCCCTTTTATACATGATCCGTGACATTGCCTGCATGTACACAAGAGGCGGAAGTCTCACCATGCTGTGGTTGTGGTGGTGGTGGGTGCTTTTGAGGACCCCTCTGCCGTTGGCATTTCTGATGGACAAGAGTGGATGTGTCAAGGTGCCTGGTAATAGCAATAGCCCTTAGACTTATATACCACTTCACAGTGCTTTTACAGCCCTCTCTAAGCAGTTTATAGAGTCAGCATATTGCCCCCAACAATCTGGGTCCTCATTTTACTGACCTCGGAAAGGTAGTAATGTAGATTAATTAATGTGTGTTGCCACACTGGAGCTGAGGGATAGGGAGGGGGAAATTGAGATCGAGGGGATTCTGTAGCCAAAACAAAAATATTTTCTGTTGAGAACCAAGGACAGTCTCACACCTGGTCGGAGGAAGGCGGAGTGATGCTACCCGGCTGCCAGTCCACACTGAGATTGGACCATGTGACTGATTGTTTCGAGAAAGTAGAAAAACCTTCAATTAGGTGAAAACAGTGGGAGACTTCAGAGTCGGTTTTCACCAGATACGTGCCAATATGGTATTTCCAATAAAGCTATTCTTTGAGGAATCTACCTGCCTCAGAGTTTTGCTTGTTATGGGTCGATTACTTGGAACCCTGACAATCGCATTCAATTCTTCTGTAAACCGCAGAGAAGGATGTGATCCATGAGAGATCTTGCTGCAGTGGATTGATAGTGGCTGAAGTTCTGTATTTTAGGAAAAAAAAGTGCTGAAAGAAAAAAACTGGAAAGGCTACAGATGCTTCTGGCACAAATTGCTTTAAGGGGTATTTATAAGAACCTTGGCTCCTCTCTAAAGTAAGCCAAGTGAATCTAATCTTTTGCTAAATTTGGCTTGTTAAATATGATGTTGCTTTCTCATCTATGTTACAACTTAGCCTGCACATTGAAGCACTCCGCTGTTAGTAAAGGTCATCTGTCCAGAATATCTGTTTTGTTCACTAAAATCCATATATTTATAATCGGGTTCGCCCTGGCTCTAACAAAACATGGTTCTTAGCTTAATTCCTCTCTGAATTTTCTCTAGCATTGCAACGGCGCATCTGTTGCCGATCAAAATGCTCAGATTAGGGTGGCAGGAATTGGATTATGGTTGGATCCTTGCCTGTGAAAATTAGCTGTGAATAAATAGAGTTTAATGATATCACAGGCATTATTTAAATAGAAGCAGACGGATGATTTTTCATATTAGGTAGTTAAAAAAAATTTCAAGCAAGCAGTTGTTGTCTTAAGATGACTAACAATCAAATAGGCTACATAGTTTTGCTAAGTAACACACAGGTATTCTCTCTCCCTCTCCCCCCCCCCCCCTCTCTCTCTCTCTCTCTCTCTCTCTCTCACACACACACACACACACACACACACACACACACACACACACACACACACACACACAATCCCAGCAATAACAAATTCCAGACTTGTATGAGTCAAACTGCTGACAAAGTTCTGTGCGAAGTTTCAGCCCAAATAAGGCAGGAGATAAGTGTTCTTTCTAAAACAACAGGTGGGGAAAATGCTTTGAGAAAGTTAATATTTTCAAAACCTAAATGAAAAATGCTTTGAGAAAGTTAATATTTTCAAAACCTAAATGAAGCAGCAGATGATTTTGAAGACATTGAAACCTATTTGCAAGGAGTGTCTCTCATGTTTTCTGTCCTGCCTCAAATCTCAGTGTAACAATCAGAGCACTGGGGGTTGATCAAACCACTCTAAAGGTAATCCTCCATTTATTACCAAATTTGGGATCAGAATCTCAGTTGTTAAGAGAAGCAACAACTAAACGGGACACCCGTGGGATTGCTTCGCTCAACAATTGCTATCCCGGCACCCCCAGTTGTAGTCGTTAAGCAATCTCCTGGGTGGTTAATTGGATGAAGCGAAGAGCTCCCTGATGGGTTTAGTAGTTCTTCTCTGTGCACAGAAAGGAACCTCCTCTGAAAGGCTGCAGGATCTGAGCAACCTTCCTCCACTCTGTTGAAGGAGTTGGTCTTCCCTCTCTGAGTGGAAGTGAATTGCTCCATTTCCCAGTTCCGTTCTGGCAACCCTTCGGATGAGTTCCTTCATGGAGCTCAGAAACAAAGCTCAGATCTCCAGGAGTGCCTGTGATGTGTAGGGCGGGGAGTCTCAGCTGTGTGGCAGGTGGCAGCAGCTTGCAACCTTTCTGCTGGCTTCTCCATTGACTTTCTGGGGAAACCTGCGGAGAAGACTGCAGGTGGTGATCACATGATCACAGGGCACTTGGCAACTTGTTATAAGCGTGAACAGACTGCCAAGCACTTAGATCGGGTTGGCAACCCGCGGCTCTGGAGCCGCATGTGGCTCTTTCATCCCTCTGCTGCAACTCCCTGTCGCTGGTCAGCTCCACAATTGATAGGGCTTTCGGTTAGGACAGGTAGAGGAAAAAAGGATGCCGCGCTAGGAGGAGACTCTATGGTGGGGGAACTGGACTTCCGGTCAGCTTCAGAAATGAACGGGGGGCTTCCGGTTAGGACCTTTGTGGCTCTTTGAGTGTTTAAGGTTGCCGACTCCTGAACTAGATAGCAATTGTGTAACCACAAGGGAGGGGCAGAGGGCACAACGTTTTACAACAGATAGAAATGCTATCTGAGGCTGTTGAAACAGCGGTTAAATGAGAACTGCCTGCAAATTTGAATTTACTTGATCTTGTGGCAGATTTCTCCACTTCTGCATGCTAACCAATTTTTCTTGATTTTTATGTATTGGTAGAAAATTCCCAGATTGGTTAGTTGTATTTATTTACAGGAGCCTTCTTTGTTTGGTTTCAGAAATACTGTCCTTTCCCCACCCACCCACCCCTGACCTTGCAATAGGTTACAATAAATGATTTTCAGTAAAAATCCCACGATGCTGTTCATTAATGCAATGGCTAGATGGGGTCACTCTTTGTATCTGTTTTTCTTTGATTTTTTTTTTTAAAAAATTGTTTCTAAAATAACTTGGAAAGCTGCGTGCTACTAGATCAGTGGTTCCCAACCTTTCTAATGCCGCGACCCCTTAATATAGTTCCTCATGTTGTGGTGACCCCCAACCATAAAATTATTTTTGTTGCTACTTCATAACTGTAATTTTGCTACTGTTATGAATCGTAATGTAAATATCTAATATGCAGGATATATTTTCATTGTTACAAATTGAACGTAATTAAAGTATAGTGATTAATCACAAAAACAATATGTAATTATGCCAGATCAGAAATTCTCAAGCCAGTCTTTGCAAGATCACAAGGAATATCATCTTCCACAATGTCTACTTCTGTATTTAGACTTGATAACCAACGTGTACAGCAATATTTCTCAATCTCCGCAACTTTTAAGGTGCCTGGACTTCAACTCCCAGAATTCAAAGCAAAGCTGGCCCCTTAGCTGATGCCGTCAAAGCTCGGCCGCCAGGCATCACAAATGCCTCTCAACAAATGGCACCTCTCCCGACCAATCGGAGGGCTCGGGCGAGTTGAGTCGATATGGCCAGGCTTGTGGCAGTGGGGGGGGGGGGAGAGCTGAGGATGCCGGGGCGACCCCTGGGAAATGGTCGTTCGACCCCCAAAGGGGTCCCGACCCCCAGGTTGGGAACCACTGTACTAGATGAAATACTGATGTCGTATTTCTGTCCTGTTTTGTTTTTTAGAAAGGGTCTAAACCCAAATTGGGAATTGGAGTCGTTCTCAGATAGTAAAAATAGGAAGGGGATTTCAGTCCAGCATTTTATTTAGAAGACTTCTCGGTTAGCCAGAAGAAAATAACAAGAAAGCAACAGGAGGAGGGTGGGTGGGTGGGTGGGCAGGCCTCTTCGTAAACATAAGATCATTATGAAATGTATGTATGTATGTCTTGCCTGTTTCTTAAAAACAGGTATTTGAGACAATGTTTTTTTGTGGCTTGTGTGAGGTGTGTTATTTTGAACCTCAACACTTTCCCCTCTGAGAAATGAATCTTTTGTTCTGTTCTTGTGGCGGGGGGATGGAGTGAGACTCGGAATATTATCCTGGTAAACTCACCCTTGAGGATAAATTGCTTTCTTTTTGTGAAATGAGCACTGGCGTTGAAAGCTGGGCTCAGAAAAATAATCTTAAATTTGAAGGCTCAAAACCCACCGCTGAATGATCCATTTGATTGATCTACTCTTTTAACCTTATCAATTCCCCCTCCCGGGGAAAATTGGTGTTTGTGATTGATTCCATCTACATCAGGGGTCTTCAAACTTGGCAACTTTAAGACTTGTGCTGGCTGGAGAATTCTGGGAGTTGTAGTCCACTAGTCTTAAAGTTGCCAAGTTTGAAGACCTCTGATCTCCAGCGAAAGTCATTTCTGGACAGATCCATTGCTGAAATTCCAAATATATCTGGCAGCTCCAAAATATGATGTATCCTTGCACGAAATAATAATTTTGCTGCATAAGCATAATTTCAAGGAGAGATACAGGTTGTCCATGAATTGTAGCCATAATTGAGCCCAAAATAATAGGCATAAGTTGTACCAAGATACCATGTGACCATGTCTGACTTTATAACTGGTTTTGAGGCTGTCATTAAGCGAACATGGTCATTGCAAAGCAAATGTCATTTGTACAAGTCATTAAGAGAGAGACTAATGTCCATAAAGGGCGGTTCTTTTTTGTCAGATACCGGAAGTGAACACCAGACTCTGGCAAAAAAAACCCACACATCACAAATCATGTGACAATGGGATGCTGCAAATGGCTGTAAGTGTGGGCCTGTTGCAGATGCCCAACTACAATCAGGTGACCATGGAGGAAGGGGGTGTGGTTGTCGGAACTCTAAATCCAGGTTGTAACTAGCCCTGGAGAGGTCCGTTGTAAGTTCGAGGACTTCCTAAATTGCTCTCAGCTGCACTCCTGCAGGTAGCAGGACCAACATTAATTTTGCTTTCATTATCCTTATTTACAGAGTGGAAAATGCTTGCACAAAACTGGTCCAGGCAGCTCAGATGCTCCAAACGGATCCTTATTCGGTACCGGCTCGTGATTACCTGATCGATGGGTCCCGGGGAATCCTTTCAGGGACGTCGGACTTACTTCTGACCTTTGATGAAGCCGAGGTGGGATTCCTAATGACCGTAATAAAATGCATCGGTGGGTTGGAAGCTGGGAATTACATGGTCTCCTGCCTTGATCAGGGAGTTGGACTAGAAGACCTCTATTAAAGTTTGTTTCAAAAATCAAAACCAGAAGCACACACAGATGACTGATTCAGCTGGATTCATAAATTTCTTTATAAACATAATAATATATATATTTACAATACCACAAGTAGAATTCTTCTTCAATCAGTTACAGGAAACACAAGCAGGAGAGTTAGTTTCATTTCAGCAGAGTTCAGAATGAGAGAGTACAGAGTGTGGACCTGGAGCCACGCCCAGCCTTAAGCTTAAATTCCAGTTTCGATTCTCTGCACAGACTCAGAAGTGGTTAGCTCCCATTGGCTGATTCAGTTGCTATGCCTATTCATTGGCTAACTGTGTTAACATGGCTCTCCCAGTCATGAATATTCTAACAACCTCTGAGGTCCCTTCCAGCCCTGTGTTTCTATGCTCTATGATCTAATTTGGGGAAATGAGCTAAACGCTCGTTCCTGCCTTAGAGCTTTTAACATGTATCGAATGCTGCATAAACCACTGAACCCATATGGAAGACGTCACTCTTATATCGAAAATTCTCTACTCCCAGAATTGTTCTTTGCTCGTGTGTAATGTGAGCTGAGACTCAGCTGAAATATTAATATCGGATACTATATTCTGTTAGCAAGTATCTTTTTATTACTTCATTATTTTGCATCAGCACGCTGTCCTTTATTGCACAAGATGGGGGCATTCTGCGGCTGATAGGCACGCCTTCTCAAAGATCGTCTTAACCGTCAGAAAAACGCAGCATGATGTAGCATGGTAGCGAAGTGCCATTTTAAGGTCTTGAATCTGGGATTTTTTGGTATTTTTCCCCCCCAACAGTACTGCTTTTACTTATTCCCCCACCCCCAAGGGGTTTAAAAATTATTTCTGAGCCATGCCTCCAGTTTGGGATTCTGACGAGCACCGTTCATGGACTTCATAATGTTGTCTTGCCTGAACATTTTGTCCTGGGCTGCAAATAAATACTGGCTTTCATTTGCAGTCTGTGTGTGTGTGTGTGTGTGTGTGTGTGTTCCCCTGCTTTTTTTTAACTAAGTTTTACGAAGGTTTAACAGGGAAATTTGCATTAAAATTAAACAACAACAACAACAACAGAGTTGAAAGGGACCTTGGAGGTCTTCTAGTCCAACCCTCTGCTTAGGCAGGAAACCCTACATCACTTCAGATGCCTGGTTACACTTTGATTAGCATTGATTACTGACTTATTACTCATTAATAGTGATATGGACAAACAGGGACAAAAATAATTTTAGAGGATTTTGAGAAAGTCAGGGTAGTTACAAGAGCGCCATCTTGACTTTTTTGACTTCCCCGGACACCTTTTCATGCAAGCTGCCGTTACCATAAGAACTCTTGATATTATTTCTATTTATTTAATTGTATCCCACCTTTATTGTTTTTACAAACAACCCGAGGTGGTGAACATATCCAACACGCCTTCCTCCTCCTCCTCCTCCTCCTATTTTCCCCATGTTAAGGAGTTATTGTGCTGTTAAGCACATACACAGCGAAATGTGTTGTAGTAATGGTGTTGCAGTTTGATATGAATGCTATTCAGTCAATAAACAGAATAGCTTTAATATGTACAAAATAGTAGGAAAGTTAAATAGGAAGTCCAAGTCATACACAGTTATTCAGTCAATGCGAAGTTTCTTCTTCTTGCCTATCTTTGTTTTAACTCACAAACAAAGATTACCGTTATCACTTAATTCTATACTATCACAGATAGTTACTCTTCTCTTCACAGCAATTCCACACAGCCATAAAGTAATCTACTCATCAGTAAAGCAGCAGAGAGTCTTCAATCCGGAACACACCGTCAAACACCACTCACCACACTAAACCACCAACCACATTGAGCATGCTCTCTTGCTTGCTTATATAGTAATCATCCACAATGCATTTAAAGCAATATACACATAACAATGATTTGTGGCTTAATCATATATTAACACACCCAATCGTTTGTACAAGGTTCTAACACCCCGCAACAACAACCCTGTGAGGTGGGCTGGGCTGAGAGAGAATGACTGGCTCAAAGTCATCCAACTGGCTTTCATGGCTAAGAAAGGACCTGACTCACTCTCTCTTGATTTCTAGCCTGGTGCCTTTGCCACTAGGGTAATTTCTAGAAAGCTTTGAAATCGGGTAGTATATTCTCAAATCTGCTTTTTAAAAGTTATATACATTTACCACCACAGAGAACTTTAACTAGAAGCAGACTTGCCTGCTTGCAGTATTTTTGTGTTTGTTGATAGAATAGCAACATCTGAAGGTTCACCCAGAGAGAGAGACATCTGGGTGAAGACAGAATTAGATTGGGTTCACACTGCCCAGGAAGCCCTCACATAGTTTGGACTTACATGCAATAAACCATGATTGTTTATTAACTGTCATTCATGGCTCAATGTGTTGTAGAAACCCAATCATTTGTGGTCTTCTTGCTAAATTTTTGAATGATAGACTGCTAACTCTGCAAGCTGGCACTTATTTTTCTTTTAGATTAGATTAACAGAGTTGGAAGGGACTTTGTAGGTCATCTAGTCCAATCCCCCCCCCCACCGCCCAAGCAGGAGCCCCTACACCATTTCTGACAGGCGGCAGTCCAGTCTCTTCTTGAAAGCCTCCAGTGATGAAGCTCCCACAACTTCCAAAGGCAACTTCTGTTCCATTGGTTGATTGCTCTCACTGTCAAAAAATGTCTCCTTATTTCCAGGTTGAATCTCTCCTTGTTCAGTTTCCATCCATTATTCCTTGTCTGGCCCTTCAGGTGCTTTGGAGAATAGCTTGGCCCCCTCCTCTCTGGGGCAGCCCCTCAAATATTGGAAGATCCTTCTCTTCACTAGACTAGCCATGCCCAATTCCTGCAACCACTCATCATATGTTTTAGTCTTCAGTCCCCTAATCATCCTGGTTGCTCTTCTCTGTACTCTTTCTAGAGTCTCAACATCTTTTTTATAGTGTGGTGACCAAAACTGGATGCAATACTCTAGGTGTGGTCTAACTTTATAGAGTGATATTAGTACCTCACTTGATCATGATTGTATCCCTCTGTTAATGCAATTTAGGATTGCATTGGCTTTTTTGGCTGCCGCTGCACACTGTTGGCTCATATTTAATTAGTTGTCCACAAAGACTCCAAGATCCCTCTCACAGTTACTGCTATTAAGCCTGGTTTCACCCAGTCTATTTGTGTAATTTTGGTTTTTCTTGCCTAAGTTTAATTTAATTTAAAACAATTGGCTGGTAACGGGGAAAAAAAGAACCTACTCAATTATTTCATAGTTGTATTTATTTTTCTTTCAGGTCCGTAGAATCATCCGTGTCTGCAAAGGAATTCTAGAATACCTCACTGTGGCTGAAGTGGTGGAGACAATGGAAGACTTGGTGACCTACACAAAGAACTTGGGACCAGGTTAGAGAGCCCTTAGATGTCTCTTACTTTGCCCCTTCCTGGGGATTGGTGTGTTGTTTTCATCCAGAACCTTCTAGAATGTGAGGGTTCTTGGTTTCTCCTGAGCTGTGTGTGTGGAATTTATTGCCCTTAAAAAGCAATGCAGAGAAGTAGTGGCTGGATTCTGATCAGACAACTCCAGATTGGGCTGCCATTTCTCAGAAATAATGCAGGGTCTCCTGCTTGAGCGGGGGGTTGGACTAGATGACCTACAAGGCCCCTTCCAACTCTGTTAATCTGTAAAGATGAACCCAGTTTTTCTGCCAAAGAGTTTCAAATTTTGGACTAATCAGGGAGGCAAGAGATCAAAATTTGGCAGCCATACCTTTGATTCATACGATTGCTCCTTCCACATCTACAATTAAACAAAGCCAATCCTTTTCCATCAGTGAGCCCATCAAGGCATGGACGGGGTTGGTCACTGAAAATGGGTTCCTCCTAGGACTAATTAGACCACAGGCTCTCTTGCTGCCCACCGGAGCACCACATTTCACAGCCGTCTTATGTTTCCAAAAAGAATCTGCCCTAGTACAGACCCCTAGATGAACAGAGGAGGAGGGCGTGGGTGGGAGGAGATATGGTCACCCTGTTTGCAAGAATTTGTATGTTAGTGGTTTGTGGTGATCGCGTGACCACGGGGATGCTGCCTTGGTGTTGTAAGTGTGCAAAAGGGTCATAGGGCACTTTTTTCGGGGATGCTGTAACTTCAGAGGGTCACTAAATGAACGGTTGTAAGCCAAGGACCACCTGTTCTCATTTCGTCAGTCTTTCGCTGACCTTTGTAAGTTGGCCAGATGTCCAGCCCAAGAGCACCGGGCTCCTCTGGATAGTGAAGCTGCAGAAATAATGTCTTTCTCTTAAAGTCTTGCCAGTTATTGGGCTAAATGCCATGCACCGTGTTGCTTTATACACTGCTGACATTTTAAATGTTTACAAGCCAGCCTCTGTTGTGGCCCACCACCAAGCCTGTGCAGCTGGTGGCAGATCCCGCCCAAGAAGAGGCTGATGTGGTGATGCGCCAGCGGCCTGTGCAGCTGGCACCTGAGTCGGACAATGAGGAGGCTGGAGAGGACTCGGTGCCAGAGGCGGAGATTCAGTCAGGGCCTTCAGAACCTCCAGAAGATCCCATCAGTGATGAGGTAGAAAAGGAGAAGCCTATTCTTAATGCACGGGCACGCAGAGCTGCCAAAAGGCAGGAATGGTTCCTCGGGAGGAGGTCTCGGGAGTAGGCTTGGGACTAATTGGCCACTCCCTTAGCCTATTTAAGGGATGACGACGCAGGTAGCACTTTGCAGGAAACAACGTTCGTTCCTATGCCTTCGTGTCTGGAATTCTGAAACGTCTGCTCGGCTCTTGTTCTCTCTCTCTCTTGGCATTCTTCCTGCAAAGTGCTTCCAGGCATTTTGCCAACCATTGTAAGCTTCCTGATATCTCCAAGACTGTTTGCTCAGACTTGATTTATTATTTCATGGACTTGCACTGGCTGTTAATGAAGTTGAATTAACAGCTGGTGTTCAGTGAAGACTGCTTTAAACTGTATTTTTGTTTGACGACTACTAAGAAAGCTCATTAGTAGTCTTTAATTTAGTAAACAAAGATTTGGACAGAATTTGTTTGTGCTGTGTTTTTTGTGGGCCGTAGCTGGGGCAGAACAGCCTCTTGGCTCCTCCTTGGTTTCTCCAACCCCAGGAATTGGATGCGCGACATGTCTTATATGGTGTGGACACATCCCTCTCTTGCTCCAGATCACAGCTTCTTGAGCTCTCTTTCACTGACCCCGACGGTGCCTCTTTTGCAGCCTTCTTTTCAATTTTGTCACAGCTGTCACTGTTGTATCTACACTGACCCCCAAGGGAAGGCCAAGTGGAATGTTGTGAATGGACAGTCGGAGGGAATTCAGAAAGGAATGCAGAGTCGGAGGGTGGAGCAGTCCTGGGACCGCTTACTCTTTTTCCTTGTTGTTATAATGAGGAGAAGAGCAAAAGGTTTCTGATACAGATCAATGGAAGGGGGGAAAGGAGAGAGGGTGAAGAAGATGGTTCTTTGGATACTGTGTTTATTATTTTTACAAATAACTCAGGGCAGCAAACACAGCGATCCTGGCTTCTCTTATTTTCCTCACAACAACAACCTTTGTGAAGTTGAGTTGGGCTGACTGGCCCAGAGTCACCCAGCCGGCTTTCATGGCTAAGGTGGGATTTGAACTCATAGACTCCCACTTTTTAGCCTGATTCCTTCACCACTAGACCAAGCTGGCTCTCTTGTTTGCATTTGAATGTGCGGAGAACAAACTCCAAAAAAATAGCTTATGTTAGCTATACCGGCTTTTGTTTCTCATTTATATTCTTAATTTGTTGGAAGGATGTGACCTGTTTGGGTTTTAGGGAAATGTTCTAAAATAAGGGGGGGCATTTTAATGGGCTGGCAGCCAACAATTGATCTAATGATTTTCTCTTATTACCTTTGCATGGTATCTAGTATAGATATACTGTATTTTTTCGGAGTATAAGACACACCTTTTTCCTCCCTAAAAGGTGCTGAAAATTTGGGTGCGTCTTATACTTCAAATGTAGCTTTTTTTCCAGCCCTAACTAGGTGCTAACAGATCTTCCCAGCTCTTACCTTGCAGGCTTTTTCATTGTTACTCTCTCCAAAGAATGGTTTTCCAGCCCTAAGTCTTTGCAGAATTTTTTTTCATTGCTCTACTTGCTCTGAATAAGTTTTTTTTCTAGCCCTAACCAGGTGCTAACTATCTTCCCAGCTCTTACTGGCTTGCAGGCTCTTTCATTGTTACTCTCTCAGAAGAATGTTTTTCCAGCCCTAAGTCTTTGCAGGTTTTTTTTTCATTGCTCTACTTGCTCTGAATAAGTTTTTTTTCCAGCCCTAACTAGGTGCTAACGATCTTCCCAGCTCTTACTGGCTTGCATGCTCTTTCGTTGTTACTCTCTCAGAAGAAGGTTTTTTTAAGTCCTAACCAGGGGATAAAATAATGTGCTGAAGCTGACCAGACTAAGGATGCTAGCCAGATGAATACCTGGTAGGCAGATTGTTTTCCCCTATTTTCCTCCCCAAAAACTAAGGTGCGTCTTATACTCCGGTGCGTCTTATATGCTGAAAAATACGGTAATATATCTAGCATAAAGTATGATACAGAGGTATCTGGCATCAGATTGTCTCCCAAGAATTTCACAATTTAAGGTATTTCCATTGAGTTTCTTGGATGGCATATTTCCTTTCTTGGGATCGGCCCAAATGATGCCAGTGAGACTGAACTGGTAGCTCATAACTTGATGCTTTTTATGAGATCTACAATTAGGAGTCACCAGACCTCTCTTAGCAAAGACCCCAGGACGAACCAAGGAATACAGCTATAAGACTCAGGAAGATAGAAGACAATTGTGAAGTGTTGCCCCCAAAACATCCTTAATGCAGATGTAATTGTACACCCAGCCTGTTGAGGTCCTTTGATGAGGCATCCTGCTCTAGCCCCTCTTCCCCATAGGCTCACAGCAGCTTCATTCACTCAAGAATTTGGGGAACTTGCTTCTAATGTGAGGAAGCTCCCAATGTGAGGAAGGTTTTCACCGGCTCGTCTTTCCACCATTTCTCATGGAGTTGCTTTCAGTTCGCCATGCTTCCCTGGAAGTCAGTATTTTGCTTTTCCAACAGTCCCTACATGCCCCCCCAAAGAACTTGGAGGAACCTCAGACCAATCTCTCGAGTCCCCAGGTGGCAGCTTCTCTTTCTTAACTTTAAGAACTGGAAGCAACGAGGCCAGGGGTTAAATCCTCTGAAGTCTGCTACCGGTTCACTTCGTGCGTGCTTTGCGCGCTGCGCATGCATGCACACCATAGGCACTACTGTGAAGCACTGAAAAAGGAGCATTTTGAAGCCATCAGAGTCTGCAAAGGTAAGTAGAACAGCGAGGGGGAGAATCAGCTGTGCTGTGCGATTTATATTAGCTAGAAAGCAGGAAATCCTGCTTTCTAGCTAATCTAGCTCGCGCGGCACAGCTGATCGTCACACAGCTGATCGCCGGATATATTAATTCTCACGAACCAGTAGCATTTTTTTACTATCGGTTTGGGTGAACCGGGTCGAACCGGTAGCATTTCACCTCTGAACGAGGTGCTTCCCGCTGAGCAGGGCTGATCTATCTGCATGAGCTCCCTCAGTATCTGCTCCTCTTTCTTTCCTGCCTTTTTCTACTGATCACTGATCGTAAATAAATTACTTATGAAACTGCCAATTTATTAAGATTGATGTGTGAAGAGATTGCTTTTCGGTAGAATTGCAAAACAAGTTTGTGCAGAGACTATATTTATTCTCTCCCAAATATCATTTAAGCTGGGAAATTGAAATTCAAGAACGACTGTTGTTTCTCCTAAGCAGAATCTGCTTATAATTTATTGATTGTTTTCTATCCGTCTCTTTGGGGAAAGAATGCCGAGTCTTGCCAACTAAATGCCTGGGAAACGAACTCAAAGGCCTTTGTATGGCAATGCAGAACAATCTGCTATTGAATCCTGACCCTCTGCGTAGCTGCCAGGGATGGCATTGAGTTAGGGGCTAACACCACCCACCTGCCACTGATGTTAAACAGCTCACTATTTCCTGAAGCTAAACGTTCCGGTTCTTATTCCATGTTGTCTAACTCTGCCATGTCAACTTAAGTCTCTTAAGTCAACTCCTGCAAGACTTAGCAGGTTAAGACCTGACTTTTTTCCCCCAAGCATTTGGGTCCAGTTGAGGATCACCCCCTTTTGGTTGTTTAATTCTTGTGCTTGGTTGCCATGTTGTATATTGAGTTGCTTTTTAAAAATGTGGTGTGCTTATTTTTGTATTTTTGCTTTTATTGTATACGGATCCTATTGTTGGAGTTGGGCGACCCTATCAATCCATTTCAGCAAACAAACATACTTGCTGTGAAAATGTTTTTACATGGAACAATGTTTTGTACACATACATACAAACCCAAAGCCCATCTCATTTAAAACAATAACATCTGGCGTCTTCTTCTATCATAATAGCTATATGGAGAAATAGTTTGGTGTTGTGGTTAAGGCAATAGCAATAGCAATAGCACTTAGACTTATATACCGCTTCATAGTGCTTTACAGCCCTCTCTAAGTGGTTTACAAAGTTCAGCATATTGCCCCCAACAATCTGGGTCCTCATTTTATCGACCTCAGAAGGATGGAAGGCTGAGTCAAACTTGAGCCCGTGAGATTTGAACAGCTGAACTGCTGAACTAGCAATCAGCTGAAGTAGCCTGCAGTGCTGCACTCTAACCACTGCGCCACCTCGGCTCTTATAAGGCATCAGGCTAGAAACTCCCGAGACCTGGAGTAGCAGTCCTGCCTTAGGCATGAAGCCAGCTGGGTGACCTTGGGCCAGTCACTGTCTCTCAGCCCTAGGAAGAAGGCAATGGCAACCACTTCTGAGAAAACTATCCCAAGAAAACTGCAGGGACTTGCCCAGGAAGCCTCTGAGAATTGGACACAACTGAAGGGAAAGGGAAAAAAATACTTGATGAGCTTAATGGAAGTACAGGGCTGTAGGAAAATCAGTGCAAATAGAGAGTAACTTGCTTAAGGGCCAGAGAGTAAGTGAATGGCGGAGGTCAAATGAGTGTTTATGGACTTCCTGGTTCTTTCTGTGATGATATTGTTTCACTGATTTATTATGTCATAATATACAGTCAACTCTGAATGAATGGATATCTGATGGCATAAGAGTTTTGGGCTATTGAACTGTGTCCCACACAAGCAAGCCGCCACTGTTTTCATTGCTTTCCTTAAACAGGCAATTCAATAAAAGCCTAAAAGGATCATATATTGCTAAATGTCTCATTGATTCACCATTTTTGGGGGGGGGGGTATATTGACTAAGAGGAACGCGGCGGCTCAGTGGCTAAGATGCTGAACTTGTCGATCGAAAGGTCAGCAGTTCAGCGGTTCGAATCCCTAAGTGCCGCGTAACGGGGTGAGCGCCCGTTACTTGTCCCAGCTTCTGCCAACCTAGCAGTTCGAAAGCACGTAAAAAATGCAAGTAGAAAAATAGGGACCACCTTTGGTGGGAAGGTAACAGCATTCCGTGTGCCTTTGGCGTTTAGACATGCCGGCCACATGACCATGGATACGTCTTCGGACAGTGCTGGCTCTTCGGCTTTGAAAAGGAGATGAGCACCGTCCCCTAGAGTTGGGAACGACTAGCACATATGTGTGACGGGAACCTTTACCTTTACCTTATTGACTATAATTCAAAACATTCTTACGTTTTGGTGTACTTTTTCAAACGGATGAACCCAGCAAAATTATGGTACATTCGGTTTTAGATTGGTTCATGGTCAACAGTGACAACTTTCCCTGAAGAGAAACAGCATTTTCATTTGTTCTTTAATATAATTTGCTCTTGGCTGAAATCTCAAAGCGTTGCTTCCATTTCCTTGATGTAGGAATGACAAAGATGGCCAAGATGATTGACGAGCGGCAGCAAGAACTGACTCATCAGGAGCACAGAGCCATGCTGGTCAACTCCATGAACACGGTGAAGGAGCTCCTCCCCGTCCTTATTTCAGGTAAGCCTCGATCAAAGCATGCATGGAAACCATGGGATTGCGCTAAGACATGTGCCCTACATTTGTGAAACAAAGGATTACGCATAGTGAAAGGTGTTCAAACATAGACTCTTCTTATATGTCTGATAAACAGGCTGGATAAAAATCGATATTTTAAAAAAATCAAAAAAGATTTTTCAAATTTAAATTGGATTTTTTAAAAATTTAAATCGAATTTTTTAAAATCAATTTTATTTTAATAAAATGCTTTGGGAGTAAAAATCTATCCTAAGATAGTTTTCTATTTAAGATACATTCATAATTTAGTTTATTCAGCATGAAATGGAGCTTAGTTATGTAGCATGAGGCTGTATGTTCTGCAATATTGGGACGGTCGGTGAGTCAACAGCGGGTCAGAGGAGGAGCCGCTGATGACAGTTGCTCTTTAAAAATTATGATTTAAATCAAGTTGATTTAAATCAAGCCTTTTTACTAGTGATTTAAATCATGATTTAAATAGACTTCATTTAAATCAAATCCACCCTGCTGATAAATCTACTGTATAACTAAATCTGTGATTTTATTTGGGTGTGTCTTGTGGGGTAGGGAAGTTCTCAGCTAACATAACCTACATATCTCCTATTTATGTTCTGGAAGCTGTGCTTCCTGAGACATATGAATGGATGGGCTATTTATATGTTGTTATATTTGTGATGCTTGCCTTGAGTGGGCACTGCAGTTCAGATTAAGATCTTGCTACTGTTTGATTTCTGATCAAGTCTCTACATTTGTTGAAAAGCACAAACATTTAGCTCAAACAATAACAATAGTTGTGATTAAGAAAGGAAATGTTACTTAACACTGACAGTCTACGCTTGAAATCTTGAAAAGGAAAAAAAGTGCTCCTTCTGATTATTAAAAAAAAAGAATCTGCAAATGTGAATTTCACAAGCATTTTTTAAAGACTTTTGAAGAATGGAATTCTGAAAGTCATAGCTCCAATTTATCAACAATGTCAGTAATGATGGTGCTTCTATAGATAGGCTATGTCCAAAAGATGTTTTTGAAGAAATGTCAGATGTAAAACGAATTTTATCTGACAAAATAGAAATGATATCAAAGGTGGATTTACAACTGACGAGCCAAGAGAATGATTTAGAACAGGACATTTCACTGGGTTTACCAAAGAAACTGGCTGAGGTTTAAAAATGTAAAAGGGAAATACAAATGACAAACCAAGAGAGTGACCTGGATATTTTTTTTCCTGTTGGATTTATAAAAGAGGCTTGTTAAAACCTTGAAGAACTCTGTGCCGTAGGACAAAGAAGAAATCAAGATAAATCAAATCCTACAACAGTATTTGAATGAACTAAAGATTAAGTCTTTTAGAAGTAAAAGAAAGGGATATAAATATGGTTTATTTGATCAAGGTTAAAATAAGATGTTATTTCTGGCTACCCTTTTTGGGCTTTCTGCTGACATCAGGACTGAAAAAATTATTTATGGATTTGTTTATAGATAAACGAATATGGGGTATGGAATAAAGAGATAAATGTAACTGTTAAGGAGTTATTGTGCTATTAAGCACATACACAGCGAAATGTGTTGTAGTAATGGTGTTGCAGTTTGATATGAATGCTATTCAGTCAATAAACAGAATATCTTTAGTATGTACAAAATAGTTTACTTGAATAGTAGCAAAGTTAAATAGGAAGTCCAAGTCATACACAGTTATTCAGTCAATGCGAAGTTTCTTCTTCTTGCCTATCTTTGTTTTAACTCACAAACAAAGATTACAGCTATCACTCAATTCTATACTATCACAGATAGCTACTCTTCTCTTCACAGCAATTCCACACAGTCATAAAGTAATCTACTCATCAGTAAAGCAGCAGAAAGTCTTCAATCCGGAACATACCGTCAAACACCACTCACCACACCACACTGAGCATGCACTCTTGCTTACTTATATAGTACTCATCCACAATGCATTTAAAGCAATATACACATAACATTGATTTGTGGCTTAATCATATATTAACACACCCAATCGTTTGAACAGGGTTCTAACAGTAACTTTGGCGGGGGTGAAGAGTAACTACAATTGTTTAAATTGTGATGATGGAGGTTGGAAGTCACTTCCTTGTGTATTTCTTTTCTCTTTATGCTTTCAAAGCTGTTTTCTTCTTTATTTCTTTCCTTAAGTTTGTATCATATTCTACTATTATAATCAATTCGGGGAAGTGGTCATAGAATATCATCATTTATTCTGCCCACGTTTATGTAAAAAGACATTTCCTAGTGTATCTTCCTGATATCGTTTGACCCTCTGTGTCATTTCTCCAGCAATGAAGATTTTTGTAACAACTAAAAACTCTCGGAACCAAGGAATTGAGGAAGCCTTGAAAAACCGCAAATTTACAGTGGATAAGATGAGTACAGAAATAAATGAAATAATCCGTGTATTGCAGCTGACTTCTTGGGATGAAGATGCTTGGGCCAGCAAGGTGGGTGTGTTCTATCTAGGTTGAGAGTGATCTAGGATTAGACATGTAAGAATCTAAACCCATATTTTTAAAAAAACACAAGAACTAATTTACAGAGTGATGTTAGCTAATTTGCTTTATGATTTTACCTTTAGGATAAAACAATTCCTTTGTTAGCAGAACATTAAATATAGTGAGAATATTTTAAAACTGCCCTGTGCAGATTTCCTATAATTTATCCAACAAATTGGATGGCTATTTGTTTTAAAATTGCATCTCCTGGCAGGGAAACACCCCAATAAGCAAATAAAGTTATCATAATCTGAACATTTCTCTAAACCGGTGTTTTTCAACCTCATCCATTTTTAGATGTGTGGACTTGGGAACATCCCAAGGGCATCTTGGAAGTTGGAAGTTCCCACATCCTAAAATTATTGACATGGACTTCCTTCCTGGAATTAAGTTCTGAGATGGGTACCTTAGAATACCCGCAGATTTATAACTTACCGTATTTTTCGGAGTATAAGACGCACTCCCCCCCCTAAAAGAGGGTGGAAATGTTGAAGCGTCTTATACAATGAATACAGCCATTTTTGGCCTCCCGAAGCCCCGCCCGGCGTGAAAACGGGTGCGCAGAGGGTTTGGGAGATCTGCAGAGTGCTCCTGGGAGCTGGGGAAGGGCAAAAACGCCCCCGTTTTTGTGAAAAATTGTTGAAAAATGGCCCGTTTTTCACAAAAACGGGGTGCGCAGAGGGTTTGGGAGGTGTGCAGAGTGCTCCTGGGGGCTTCGGGAGGGCAAAATCTTTTTTTTCTTACTTACCTCTTTGAAATCTTGGAGGGTCTTATACACCGGTGCGTCTTATAGTCCGAAAAATACGGTAAGACCTAAATTGGTTAAAACTGAATTTTTGATTTTGGTTGAAAGCTGCACATTTCCAATCAGCGAACCACTGCAAATGTGATGGCTTAAGGGAGAAAATGGCTGTTTTCAGAGACTTTTAATTATTTTAATGGGTTGAGAACCATAGAACTGTCAAAATCTTTTTCAAGCTGTGCATTTCTATCCATTGCTGTTATTGACGCAGTTTCCGTGTAAGGATTAAACTATGGTTTAGCAGCGGATGACCCTGCGGGAGGAGTTGGCCTGAAGGACTGAGCCCCTTTCTTCTGCTCTGCTGGGAAAATAAACCAACATTTAGTTTCAGTTCAGGAGTGATGTGGTGTCCTAGAGGTGGAGCTCTCGCCTCACAATCAGGAGGCTGTGAGTTCAATCCTAGGTAGAGGCAGATATTTCTCTCTCTGGGCACATTGAGAATACATCCGTTGAACAAAACTCCGCATTGGTGACGGGAAGAGGATCCGGCCATGAAAACATTCTGCTAGCTCCGTTCAGTTGCCCAGAGTCCACCCCGCAAGGGATTATGGGGTTGTTAAACGAAGACGATTTAGGTTCGATTCTGTGGCTTTCTGACTTACTGTCCCAGCATTGTATCTCCTGCTATCTGTAAACTGACTTGTAGGATTTTTTTTTTTTAAAAGATCATTTTGATTTAAGCATGCATAGATAGGCACGTAGAATTTAGCCATGCTTTGCTTCTTTGGAACTGTAATCTCCGAATCACTATTAGTACTAAATCACGAAAATGGAGTTGAATTCTGGCTTATTAATTAATCACTGAGATAGACAGAAGGAAGGACTTGATTATGGGTGAGCCTCCTTATTGCTTAGGCCTGAAAGCAGATTAGCCCACTATTAATAATACTTTCTTTCTTAGAACTACTACTTATATATATATCTATATATCTCTTTCTCTTTAATTTTCTCCTTTCCCCTCACCCTCACCTTTTAGAAGGTAAGATCTCTTCCTCAACCCACAACTGCTGCCTTTTCTACTAAAACAGAAAAAGCATGACTCAGGTGTGTTTGCTGTGTGTTGTGTGGTTTCCTTTGTGGCGAGTGTTACCCTTCAGGTAGTCCTCGACTTAAAAACCATTCTTTTTGTGACTGAAGTTACACACCAGCGCTGAAAAAAAGTGACTTGCAATCGTTTTTCACACTTACGACCGTTGCAGCCTCCCCATGGCCATGTGATCAGTATTCAGGCAGCTGACTCATAGTTATGACGGTTGCGGTGTCCCAGGGTCATGGGATCGCCATTTGGGTGACCTTCCCAGTTGGTTTCCGGCAAGCGAAGTCAACGGGGTGGGGTGGGGTGGGGAGGAGCAGGATTCACTTAACAACTGCAGTAATTCGCTTAACGATGAGGGAGAAAATGATTGCAAAATGGGCCGCAACTCACTTAACAACTGTCTTGCTTAGCAACAGAAATGTTGGGTTCAATAAGTGGTCATAGGTCAAGGACTACCTGTACTCACCTTTAAAGGCGGAGTATTTCAAGTGACGGAAAAGTCTTGCTGTGTGACGGGTCTGTTTCCAAGGAGTGACAGCCGGCCTTGAAATGTGCAAGATGAGGAGACCGTGAGTTGGGTTGAGGCAGCTTTCCTGACCAGGGAAGTTGGAGAAATCCAGATTTTCTAATTCCTTCCTTGTGAACTTAACAAGCATCTTGTTCTCTAGGACGAAGTTTCACTCAACTTTTCCTTTCCTTTCTGGGATAGAGGTAGATTTGAGAGATGCTTCCGACAGGCTAGGGCAGTGATGGCGAACCTATGGCACGGGTGCCACAGGTGGCACGCAAAGCCATATCTGCCGGCACGCGAACCGTTGCCCTAACTCAGCTCTAGAGCGCATGTGTGTGCCGGCCAGCTGATTTTCGGCTTGCGCAGAGGCTCTGGGAGGGCATTTTTGGCCTCCGGGGGGAGGAAGAAGCCGTTTTCGCCCTCCCCAGGCTGCAAGAAAACTTCTGGAGCCTGGGGAGGGCAAAAAATGGGCCTATCAGGCCCACCCAAAGTCGGGAAATGGGGGAGCAAGGGGATCGTGCGCGCATGCACGGGGGTCGGGGCAGCACAGGGGGATCACATGCGCATGTGCAGGGGGCAGGGGGTGATTGAATTATGGGTGTGGGCACTCGCACATGTGAAATAGCGTGCACACGCGTGCTTTTGGCACTCGAGGAAAAAAAGGTTCGCCATCACTGGGCTAGGGGCAACTGTTCTTTGTAATTTGAGCTTTGTGAGAAGGGAGAAATGACCTTTTTGTAGACTTACGGAGATGTTACAAACAGGTGCATGTGAAATGTTGCATTTGGTGGGGATATGGCGAAATGGGCTGTGAAGTAGAAAGTACGTAAATTGAATTATATGTCCTTCTGTCTCACCACACCTCCAAATGAAGTGTTTCACATGCATCTGTTTGTAACAGCACCATAAGTCTACAAAAAGCATTTCTTTACACACACACACATACACACACACACACACACACACACACACACACACACACACACACACACACACACACACACACTTACTTTTATTGGTCAATGACCAAAATAAAGTTTGTATATGTACATGTACATGTATAGTAGCAGATGACCAGGCTGAGCCTGAGGGAGGGGTCAAACACCTCATCAGTCTCGAGTGTCTTTGTGCCCACAAGACATCTAAGTCCAGCCTACCTTGAATTCCCCTCCGTTCAAAACCCAAGAAAGGAAAACCCCCAACTCCATGTTTATAGAGAAAGGTACTTTTACTGAGTATGAACTGACAGCAACAAGATGAAAGCAAGATCTGAGGCTAAAGGCGCGAAAATTACATATTTGAAAGCATTCCCAAATCCCTCTCCCCAAGGACCCGGGCTGACTATCCAATCCCCAACCCCCCCCCCCCCCCCCGGATGTCATGTGGGGTGCATCTTCAGGTGGAGCCATCACATCCAACTGTAAACAAGTTCATTCAGCAGCGCAGTAGATGATGAGAAGTTTCCTCCCTTCTCCTCCCTATTCAGACACACAAGGAGACATCCCCTCCACAACTCTTCCCCCCCTACTCCAAATACCTAAGCCTCCCCCCTCCCCCGTTTCTATGGCAGCCGATAGCAAGCAAGCAGCATGGAGGCTGAAACCCTGGCTCTTATCTGCCACTTATTTGCGTTGACTGTTAGTAGTTCAGATTCTTGTAGAGCGCATTAGCATACAGTAAACTTAAATTCATTTGAACTGCCTGGACTCCTGATTTCCTGCCCTTGACCTGTATATGCATATGTTTGGATTTACTTGGAGTTGAACTGCAAACAAGGCAGACTCTTGCAGGGTTTTCAGGAATGAGTGTGCAGCTATAACTCGTGAGGACATGGACAGGGACCTCCGAGCTCAGCCAGCGGTTTGATAGGGTCTCTTCTGGTTGATCAAAGCCGTCAGGAAGGTGACCTGTGACGGGGTCCAGGCAGTGGGATCTTCTTCTGTGAGGAAAGGATTGTTTACTCCCTGCTCTGCTCTCACTGTGTGGAAGTAATAACTATCTGGACCAGAGGTGGTATTCTACTTACCTTCCCTACTGGTTCGCAAATGTCCACGCATGCGCTTTGCACTCGCGCGCGGCTTGCGTGCATGCACGCGGCTTCAAAACATGCAGAATGTTAGAAGGAGAATTACTCCTATCAGAGGCGAACTGAATCTTTTCCTGGAACTCTGACATTGCCAAAATAAACCGCATTATAATTCTAATGAATAAGATATTTATTTTGATACAAAAAATAATGAGATCACATACTGGCTATATAAAAGGTGTTGCCTCGTCCGAAGCATAGTACAAAAAGGAATGAAGGAATGTACACTTGCGTACTAGGAACATTAATCACGTGCTCAGGAATGAACCATTATATTTGATAGGGATGCATCTCCATGCATATACATGTAACAGGCAATATAAAATCACTGCGTGACACAGAAATAGGACGACATAGAGCCGGGCGGGTGTGGTGGGCTCACCTGCAGATCGTCACTACCGGTTCTCCCAAACCGGTCCAATACCACCTCTGATCTGGACTCGGAAATGAGAAAGATGAATGTGAGGCTAAGAAACATTTAGAAGAGGTACACAACTGAACATCTAATCAGCTACATCTCTTCAGACTTCAAAGGTCCCAACTAGCAAGCAAAGTTTTAAAAGGGGCTATATTTGGCAAGGTGAGGATTGCAGGACCCATAACCTTGGCTTGCTTTGTCAAGGTTACTTGACAAATACTGCATTCAGTTTTGGTCGCCACGATGTAAAAAGGATGTTGAGAGTCTAGAAAGAGTGCAGAGAAGAGCAACAAAGATGATTAGGGGACTGGAGGCTAAAACATATGAAGAACAGTTGCAGGAACTGGATATGTCTAGTTTAATGAAAAGAAGGACTAGGGGAGACATGATAGCAGTGTTCCAATATCTCAGGGGCTGCCACCAAGAAGATGGGGTCAAGCTATTCTCCAGAGCAACTGAGGGTAGGACAAGAAATAATGGGTGGAAACTAATCAAGAAGAGAAACAACTTAGAACTAAGGAGAAATTTCCTGACAGTGAGAACAATTAATCAATGGAACAGCCTGCCTCCAGAAGTTGTGAATGCTCCAACACTGGAAGTTTTTAAGAAGATGATGGATAATTTGTCTGAAGTAGTGTAGGGTTTCCTGCCTAAGCAGGGGGTTGGACTAGAAGACCCCCAAGGTCCCTTCCAACTCTGTTGTTGTTATTATTATTAAGGGAGAGCTATTTAATTTAATTTAATAGATTTAATTTAATTTAATAGATTTGTATGCCGCCCAACTCCCGGGGGACTCTGGGCGGCTCACAGCATGTCAAATCCATTACAAATAAAAACATATAACAGTTAAAAAGATATAAAAATTAAAAAATCTCCAACATTCATAACAAGGGGGGGGGAGACCCAAGTATAATCTGCTCGGTCTCACTTTCACCCCGCCTGCCGGAAGAGCCAAGTTTTTATTGCTTTACGGAAGGCCAGCAGGGTGGGGATGGTCCTGATCTCCGGAGGGAGTTGGTTCCACAGGGAGGGAGCTCCCACAGAGAAGGCTCTCCCCCTAGGCCCCGCCAAGTGGCATTGCTTGGTCGATGGGACCTGGAGGAGACCAACTCTGTGGGACCTAACCGGTCGTAGGGAGGTATGCGACAGGATGCGGTCCCGAAGGTAGCCTGGCCCTGAGCTATGTAGGGCTTTAAAGGTCAAAACCAACACCTTAAATTGGATAATGGGCAACCAATGCAGCTGGCGGAGGATAGGTGTTACGTGGGTGTACCTAGGCACACCCACCACAGTTCGCGCAGCTGCATTTTGCACCAATTGCAGTCTCCGGATACTCTTCAAGGGTAGCCCCATGTAGACCGCATTGCAGTAATCCAGCCGGGAGGTGATAAGGGCGTGGGTGACTGTGAGTAGAGCCTCCCTCTCCAAGAAGGGTCGCAATTGGTGCACTAGGCGAACCTGTGCAAAGGTCCCCCTAGCCACAGCTGAAAGATGTTGCTCCAATTTTAGCTGTGGGTCTAGGAGGACACCCAAATTGCGAACCCGTTCTGAGGGAGTTAATTTCTCTCTCCCAAGAACCAAGGAGGGACAATTGACAGAATCCTTGGGAGGCAATATCCATAGCCACTCGGTCTTGTCAGGGTTGAGCTTTAGCCGGTTCCTCCCCATCCAGACCCTAACATCGTCCAGGCAGCGGCCCATTACGTCCACAGCTTCCCTGAATTGAGATGGGGTGGAGATGTACAACTGGGTATCATCAGCATACTGCTGATACCTCACCCCGTGTCGTCGGATGATCTCACCCAGTGGTTTCATGTAGATGTTAAACAGGATGGGCGAGAGGACCGAGCCCTGCGGCACCCCACAAAGTAGGGGCCTAGGGCTCGACATCTGCCCCCCTATCAACACCGACTGCGTCCTATCAGAGAGGTAGGAGGAGAACCACTGTAACATAGTGCCGCCCACTCCCACCTCGCCGAGACGACGCAGAAGGATACCATGGTCAATGGTATCGAAAGCCGCTGAGAGGTCAAGTAGCACCAGGATGGAGGAATAACCACTATCCCGGGCTCGCCAGAGCTATGAGGTGTTCAGCTTGTCCCTTCTCACAACTGATGTTCCTTCCTGATTACTCATTTGATATGCAGGCCACAGACTCCTTCCTCATCATTATTTCCCTGAATCCAAATGATGATGATGATGATGATGATATAAGAAGGGTTGGAAAACTGCTGGAAGGAACTACTGAGGTTATCTGCATCTCGCCTCCTTGAAGAGGAGAGGAAAAGAGCCTTTGGCTCCCTTCTGTGGGGGAGGGGAGAGCTTTGTTGGGAATCTTCTAAAGCAGGGGTCTCCAACCTTGGCAACTTTAAGACTTGTGGACTTCAAGCAAAGCTGGCTGAGGAATTCTGGGAGTTGAAGTCCACAAGTCTTAAAGTTGCCAAGGTTGGAGACCCCTGTCCTAAAGTGAAAATGCTTCCCAACATCCTTCGACCGTTTTCCCGTTTTGTTTCTGATAAATTTTTTATCCATTGTACGTGTTATTTGTATCAACGTCTGATTGTGCTGAACACTCAATGTCCCGTTGTATGTGAGATGGCCAGACACGGGACTCTGAGCAATCAATCTTTCCTGTCTTCGGTTGTCAAATCAAGTGGTTCGGGAACGCCTTTTTAAAATGCGGAGGGTAAAACATGTGAAATGGACTATTTTTACATCTCATTTAAGTCCTTCACTCTCCAAATTGCATCTTCTGGCGTGATGCAAAGTTTGAAGAACCAACCTGGGTATCCGCTTTGGGTTTTGAGTGTTAGATGGTGGTGTGGTGATGGGCAAAAGAGCCCATTTTGTATTGGACCTTAACTTTTGACCTGATAATGAGCTCTTCTGAAAATTCCCATGACATTCCCAAAGGAGTGTGTGTGTGTGTGTGGTGTTTGTAGGAACCTTCATATTGCTGATGTAGCCAGCCATAATTTTATCAGAGAAATAAGAACTAGGAAATAAGGGCCTTTTTGAAAGTTTATAATCCAGTGCTATATCTAATTAATCCATGGGGCATGGCGTCATATTTTTTCCTCCTGTTTAATGCATTAGATACCAATAAATAAGAATAATTTCACTCGCGCCATGGAGGAAATGGGCAGAGAAGTGTGCATGGGGGTGTTCTCTGTGGCTATTATTCTATTTTCGGAGGGTAAAGAATTAACATTTGTTCTGAATGCCATCCTATTTCTTTTTCTCTCTCTCGAGTGTTCTGTGCTTGGCAAACAATGGATCACAATAAGGCCTTACGGAGTGCATGTTCTACCTTGTGCATTTTGAGTAACAGAAATGTGTCTGACATTCAATACGTGTGCAGCTGATAATTCCATGACTTGCTTATCATGGGAGAGAATTGCCTGCAAACCAAAGAAGTGTTTTGTGTTGTAAATTGCGTCAATACCTGGATTTACTAGTCATCTATGAGGATAATCTCCCGTTTCCTTCTTTTTCTGTAAAGGACACGGAAGCCATGAAGAGAGCTCTGGCTTTAATCGATTCCAAGATGAACCAGGCCAAGGGATGGCTGAGGGACCCCTCTGCTCCAGCAGGTAGTGCGGACAGGGATCAAAATGAGATGGGGCAATATGAAAAAATATTATTCAAGTGGGAAAGATGAAAAAAAAATGGAACCAGGACTAAAGTAAACCCCTTTGCCGCGGTCCTTGTTAACCTGGGCAATGACTGATCCGGTATGGCAGGGGTGTCAAACTTGATTTTACTGAGGGCCACATCAGGGTTGTGTTTGACCTGGGGGGGCGTGGCCTGGGGGGCGTGGCCAGCTCAACGTTACTTGTGTCTGCGGCTGTGGTGGCTTGAGCACTTTGCCAGCGAAAATGGGCTCCCAAGCTCTGTTTTCGGCTGTGACGGGTTCGGCTGTGACGGCCTCCTGCAATGCGTGCGGCCCTCCCGAGCTCTGTTTTCACTGGCAGAGGGTTGCAGGAGGCCGTTGCAGCCGAAAACCGAGCTCGGGAGCCACCGCGGACCGGTCCTTCACTGTTTCCAGGGTGGCGCCGCAGGGTCTAAGCACCCTGCAGGCCGGATCCAGCTTGTGGGCCTTGAGTTTGACATCCCTGTGGTATGGGATTCCTTTTCTGTTGTCTCGTGGTGAATGGGTTGTGGATATTCTTACTCTAGCTCCTCAGTTGAGACTTGTCTGGCTTGAGTGACCCTTCCGGTATATTTTCTGGAGATAATCCTCCGGCATAGCTCTCAACCTTAACAGAATACCCAAGCCCCTTTCCCACAACAAAGGTGGTATCCAAACGGAGGGGATGGAATACACGGGAGAAGGCTCCTGTGCGTTCCTTGGGCAGCAAAGAAGACCAACAGTCAAGTACTGAAGTGCCTAACACCAGACATGTCACTGGAAGGCAAAGTGGCAAAACTGCATCTCTCTCTCTAACCACGTCACGCGGGGAAATTCACCGGAGAAAGTAATTATGCTTGGAAGCGTTAGGGATAAAAGGAAACCAAAGAACACCATGGCTGGGCACCATCAAAGATGACACCGGCCAGAGCATAGGGCAACTTAAAGAAGCAGCGCAAGATCGGAAGATGTGGAGAGACCTGGCCCCATAGAATTGCCAATTTAGTCGGACACAACTAAATGGATAATATCTTCATGCATAATCTTACCGTATTTTTCGCACTATAAGATGCACCTGACCATAAGACACACTCCTGTTTTTGGCCTCCGTGTGTCCCGTTCTCAGCCTCTATGTGCCCCATTTTTGGCCTTTGTGCGCCCCGTTTTTGGCCTCCGTACGCCCCGTTTTCGGCCTCTCTGTGCCCCGACTGTGCACCCAGTTTTCGGCCTCCGTGCATCCCATTTTTGGCCTCCATGTGTCCCGTTTTCGGCTGGGAGCATGGCTGGCTGGGGAATTCTGGGAATTGAAGTCCACAAGTCTTAAAGTTGCTAAGGTTTTAGACCCCTGCGTTAGTGAGCAAGTTGCTCCAGAAGAGAGCTTGGAAATTTTTGCTTATTTTGTTAACTTATCCAAATAATTTAGCTTGTAATCTTCCTTAATTAATATTCTGGAATAGTTTCTGTTCTTGGTTATTGCATATTTATTGCTGTATTAGCATAACTCATTTGTAAAGAAATATGATCCCTATTTAAATAATTATATTGTATATGAGTGGAGCTCTATAATTAATTAAATCAATTTGTCTCTCCATCTTGATTTGATTATGTTGGCCCCAGAGTGTGGATCAGATTTTGAATTGATGGAATAACATCTGACACATGCCATGCCATGCTATTTAGGTTAATGTAACCAACTCGTTTTAACTATATATTAGGATGCCGCCAGTTAATATTAGAAAAAAAATCTTGGCTCCAGATTTGCAGAATTATATTTATTTTCTTTCCCAAGTCTAACACCTAAACTTTTTTTAAAAAAACCCAATGGATTGTATTTGACAGGCAGCTAATGAGAACTGTATTATTTATTTATTTATTTATTTATTTATTAGTGAGATTTATATACCGCCTCATAGTGCAAGCACTCTCTAAGCGGTTTATACCAGTAAGCAATGTATATTTATATTGCCCCCAGCAATCTGGGTCCTCATTTTACCTACTTTGGAAGGATGGAAGCCTGAGTCAACCCTGAGCCTGTGAGATTTGAACAGCTGAACTAAAATGATCACAGTCAGCTAAAGTAGCCTGCAGTACTGCTCTCTAACCGCTGCGCCACCTCGGCCTGCAGGTTCCTAGTATTAGCCCCAGAAACAACTGACATGGTTGAGGTGCCAGCAGTTCATCTGCCAGTGGTAGAACTGGTCAAGCCAACCTCTGGCACAAGCTCCTCTGGAACACGCGACAATTGACGTGGTGAATTTGCTACCTATTATTTTGGGCCAACCAGTGGGAGACTCCTTCTCATTTCAAAGAATGTGGATCTCGCAATTTCAGATTCTGTTCATTTATCTACGTTATTGTGGGCTTTTTAAGCAGAATCGCCCTTCTTCCATGCTTAGGTAAATTAGCTGTTTGAATTGTCAGTAGTCAGCCATTGTGAGTATTGAATTAGCCCGATATATGGCCTCTATTCACCCGTTCTTGCTTCCTAGGGGACGCTGGTGAGCAAGCCATAAGACAAATCCTGGACGAAGCAGGAAATGTTGGAGAATTGTGTGCAGGGAAAGAACGCCGGGAGATTCTAGGCACCTGCAAAATGTTGGGCCAGCTGACGGATCAATTAGCTGATCTTCGGGCCAGGTAACCTGCGACCAACAACTAACTTTCTCTCTCTCTCTCTCTCTCTCTCTCTCTCTCTCTCTCTCTCTCTCTCTCTCTCTCTCTCTCTCTCTCTCATTCCTTCCTTTCTCTCCTTCCTTTCTCTCCTTCCTTCCTTCCTTCCTTCCTTCCTTCCTTCCTTCCTTCCTTCCTTCCTTCCTTCCTTCCTTCCTTCCTTCCTTCCTTCCTTCCTTCCTTCCTTCCTTCCTTCCTTCCTTCCTTTCTTTCTTTCTTTCTTTCTTTCTTTCTTTCTTTCTTTCTTTCTTTCTTTCTTTCTTTCTTTCTTTCTCAAAAGCTGAAATCACCCACAGGAGAGAATTTGTATCTATTTATTTTACCAGTGCACTAATAGTGGTGGATAAAACTTGTTCAAGGGGTTAGCTTTCCCAGGGTTCTGCTTGTCAACATTTCATGGAGAATTTCTATCAGTTTAGAGTTGTTCTAAAGCACCTTTCAATTTTGTTTTAAGCCATTCTTAGTGCACTTTTCCTTGTTCCTGATGTCAGCCTTGTGAGCTAGTCCGGACAGGAAGTACACCGAGCAGCGCTAGCTCTAACTTTATTGACAGAATCTGAAAGGAGCCCCCCCCACCCCACCCACGCATTTACGGTCCAAGAAACTTTGCTGCCTGTTATTTGGTCATTGCCTTGTCTTTGGCTCTTCCTCCTGTCTCCCAAGGTTGTTTTCCCCTACAGTTATGCCTGCTGAGGTGATCTATATGTAGAAGCGCTGGCTGCATTAGTAGATTGGGAAGGGCGGCTTTTCAAAGTTGCATAGATACTCAACACAAGCCAACTAAAGTCCTTCAAAACATCCTAAGCAGACCAAAAGACCCAGCAGCCCCAGAAGAAAAAACAGGAGTCATCCTACAACACACAATGCAAGAACTGCAGCAACCACTATGTAGGACAAACAGGCAGAAGGCTGGCAGAAGGCATCCACGAACACCAACTAGCAGTCAGAAGACATGACAAAAATTCTTTAATTTCACAATTTATACAGAGATTTAACCATAGTTTCAATTGGGAAAATGTGACCATCCTAGACCATAGCTGGCTGGAGAATTCGGGGAGTTGAAGTCCACAAGTCTTAAAGTTGCCAAGTTTGGAGAACCCTTCTTTAAGACCATCCCCAGCAACACTGACAGGGCAAGCCACTAGAATATAAACTGAGGGCAAACAGCACTCCCTACTAGCACTGATGATGTATGTATGTATGTATGTATGTTTGTTTGTTTACCGTATTTTTCGGAGTATAAGATGCACTGGAGTATAAGACGCACCTTAGTTTTTGGGGAGGAAAATAGGGGAAAACAATCTGCCTACCAGGTATTCATCTGGCTAGCGTCCTTAGTCTGGTCAGCTTCAGCACATTATTTTATCTCCTGGTTAGGACTTAAAAAAACCTTCTTCTGAGAGAGTAACAATGAAAGAGCCTGCAAGCCAGTAAGAGCTGGGAAGATCGTTAGCACCTAGTTAGGGCTAGAAAAAAAACTTATTCCGAGCAGCTTCAGCACATTATTTTATCCCCTGGTTAGGACTTAAAAAAACCTTCTTCTGAGAGAGTAACAATGAAAGAGCCTGCAAGCCGGTAAGAGCTGGGAAGATAGTTAGCACCTGGTTAGGGCTAGAAAAAAAACTTATTTGGAGCAAGTAGAGCAATGAAAAAAAATTCTGCAAAGACTTAGGGCTGGAAAAACATTCTTTGGAGAGAGTAACAATGAAAAAGCCTGCAAGGTAAGGGCTGGGAAGATCTGTTAGCACCTAGTTAGGGCTGGAAAAAAAAGCTACATTCAAAGTATAAGACACACCCAAATTTTCAGCCACTTTTAGGAAGGAAAAAGGTGCATCTTATACTCTGAAAAATACTTTTTATTTATTTGTTTGTTTGTTTGTTTGTTTGTTTGTTTGTTTGTTTGTGGGACTTATATACCGCCTCAAAGTGCAAGCACTCTCTAAGCTGTTTACACCATTAAACAATGTATATTTATATTGCCCCCAACAATTTACCTACCTCATTTTACCTACCTCGGAAGGATGGAAGGCTGAGTCAACCCTGAGCCGGTGAGATTTGAACAGCTGAACTGCTGATCACAGTCAGCTAAAGTGGCCTGCAGTACTGCACTCTAACTCCTGCGCCACCTCGGCTCATGTTATCTAGTATGGTTTAATGAAATGTCTGCAAGAAAACAAGCAAGCTCAGAGAGCACCAAGGACCCCTCGTGTCAACCCTGAGCTACAAATATGCTCCTTTATTAGTAGATACTCAACTGCATACCTGTACACTTGTGGCTCATATACACCCATGCCTATTCCTTGTGGTAGGTGGAAGATCCAAGGCTGCTTTGAGTTGATAAGGTTGAAAATGGCACTGCGCAAGTTTTTTTGTTTGGGTCTTGTATCCTGATCCACCTCTTCCATTTTGAGGGGAATTATCTTGAATTCAGATTCACGAATGGTACTATCCATTTATGGAAAGTAAAGGACGTGTCTCCATTATACTGTATTTTTAATGGAAGTATTCTCTGTTTTATTGTTTGTTTAATGGTTTTATTACTGAGGAAGAGCAGTGAAGTAGTAATAATATTTTTTGCGGATTATTTCCCCTCCAATGTCATAATGAAGCCTGCCATGGAGAAAGCAGAAGTGACTTCATTAGGCAAAGTCTGTTCCTCTTCCTATTGTTCCTGTTTGAACATCTTTTAGTTTTGGGTTTCATGTCCATGTGAGACTGCTTAGAATGGGTATCAAACTCGATTTCATTGAGGGCCGCATCAGGGTTATGTTTGACTTCAGGGGGGCTGGGGTGGGCATGGCCAGCTCGGTGTCACTCGTGTCAGGGGCACCTGTGGTGGCCCGAGCGCTCTGCCAGCAAAAATGGGCTCCCGAGCTCCATTTTCGGCTGTGACAGCCTTCTGCAACCCTCGGCCCTCCCAAGCTCCGTTTTTGCAGGCAGACCGTGGGCCGGTACCCTTGCTGTTTCCAGGGCGGCCCCACGGGCCAGATCTAAGCACCCTACAGGCCAGATCCGGCCTCGGGGCCTTCAGTTTGACACCCCTGGCTTAGAATGTCCACGGGCCACCAACAAGCCACAAGTTGCCCTAGATTGCTCTATTTAGCAATAGCAATAGCACTTAGACTTATATACCGCTTCATAGTGCTTTACAGCCCTCTCTAAGCGGTTTACAGAGTTCAGCATATTGCCCCCAACAATCTGGGTCCTCATTTTACCCACCTCGGAAGGATGGAAGGCTGAGTCAACCTTGAGCCTGGTGAGATTTGAACAGCTGAACTGCTGAAATAGCAGTCACTGAAGTAGTTGCAGTGCTGCTTTTAACCACTGCGCCACCTCGGCTCCTGTGGCCCTCATAACCTCATCCACATCCATCCTCACGCTGCTGCCAGTGGAACAAAGTCAACATCTAAATCCCTTGTCTTTGTTCTCATGAAGCGTTCCTAATTTCCTTTCAGATGGATTATGTAAAGACGACAAATACAGGTATTCCTTGACTTACATCCATCGCTTAGTGACCATTTGAAGTTGCGATGGAGCCCCCCCCACAACTACTTACAACCTGATTTCGGCCACATCTGCCTCCCCCACAACCACGTGATTGCATTTTGGGCCATGTTGTCAGGGTTCCTCATGGTGCATAATTACTCTTCACTAAGTAGCTCTAAGGAGAGTGGTCTCTAATCCAGAAGATGGCAGATAGCAGGGGGCGGGGAATTCCATTATTTAGTTAGGGCAGGTTTGACCTCATCTAAGCAGCTGTGGCCCATATCCCATCGCTCTTGGCTCCGCGTGAATTCTGTGTACTCAGGTCAACTGTTGGAAACGTATCTGGGGATTTATATGCCTTTTTCTCCCCTTGGAACAGGGGGCAAGGTGCCACCCCTCTCGCCATGCAGAAAGCTCAGCAAATCGCTCAAGGGCTGGACTTGCTAACCGCGAAAGTGGAAAACGCAGCTCGCAAGCTGGAGGCGATGACCAACTCTAAGCAGGCCATAGCCAAGAAGATCGACGCTGCTCAGGTACTCAACAGTCTTGCCGCGAAGAGGGAAGGGTGGTGGATGCCCTTAAAATGATTTCTGATTTCTAATGGACAATGACTTTTGTTGCTGTAATGATTTGAGGATGATTGAATTCAACAATTGCCGCTCTTACGTCCTGTAAATTCACTTTGTGCCAGAACTGTGGTTTTAACCTTGAGATAGACATTGGCTACCTCAAGAAAATGTGGGCTACATTATCGACAGTTCAATTAGTTTTGATCTGAACAGCATTTCAGTGTTAGAATGTAGGGCAGAGGTCCTCAAACTTGGCAACTTTAAGACTTGTGGACTTCAACTCCCAGAATTCTCCAGCCAGCATAGCTGGCTGGAGAATTCTGGGAGTTGAAGTCCACAAGTCTTAAAGTTGCCAAGTTTGAAGATCCCTGATTTTAGGGATTCAAAGATCACAAGCCGTTGACCCCTGTTTGTCTTGATGAAGAGCTGGCTGGCAGATCCCAACGGGGGCAGCGAAGGAGAAGAACACATCCGGGGCATTATGGGGGAAGCCAGGAAAATCGCAGAACTCTGTGAAGACCCCAAAGAGAGAGACGACATTTTGCGGTCCTTGGGAGAGATCTCTGCTTTGACAGCTAAATTGTCTGAACTTCGAAAACAGTATGTATTGGCCTCTTTTGTGGATATCCGAGAAATCCCTGTGTTTCAGTGGGCTGACTCCACCGTGTATGTTCCATTGCTTCGAGCAGGCTTTCCGAAAACTCTTGACAAGATGCGTGGACTTCATCTCCCAGAATTCCCCAGCCGGCATTCTGGGAGTTGAAGTCTACACATCTTAACGTTGCCAAGTTTGGCAAACTCTGCTTTAAAGTGTTTTTGCTTTCATGTTGGGATAGCATTGGCTCTGCGTTGCTGATGAGTAACATGTTAGTTGTGGGATGAGAAGCTCTATGGCAGTGATGGCGAACCTTTTTTGGCTCGGGTGCCAAAAGGGCGCGTGCATGCCCACACCCATAAGGCAATGCCCTTGCATGCCCACACCCATAGTGCAATGCCCTCCCCCGCGCATGCGTGCACTCCCCCAGCTGCCTCCCCCGGTGCATGCATGCAGACCTCACTGAAGCCTCCGGACTTCTGGTAGGCCCGTTGGGCCTTTTTTTCGCCCTCCCCAGGCTACGGAGGCTTTCCTGAAACCTGGGGAGGGTGAAAACGGCCTTCCCCCGCCCTCCGGAAGGCCGAAAATCAGCGCGCTGGAGCTGACATAGAGCAACGGCTCACGTGCCCTTAGATATGGCTCCGCGTGCCACCTGTGGCACGTGTGCCATAGGTTCGCCATCACGGCTCTATGGCAGGGGTGTCAAACTCGATTTCATTGAGGGCCACATTAGGGTTGTGCTTGACCTCGGGGGCCGGAGTGGGTGTGGCCAGGGTGGGCGTGGCCAACTCGACATCACTCATGTCGGGGGCGCCTGAGTGCTCTGCCAGCGAAAACGGGATCCCGAGCTCTATTTCTAGCTGTGATAGCCTCCTGCAACCCTCTTCCAGCAAAAACAGAGCTCAGGAGGACCACATGCAGCCCTCCTGAGCTCTGTTTTCGCTGGTAGAGGCACTATGGGCCAGTCCTTTGCTGTTTCCAGGGCAGCCCCATGGGCCAGATCTAAGCACTCCTCGGGCAGATCCAGTCCCCGGGCCTTGAGTTTGACACCCCTGCTCTATGGGCATATGAACAATGGGCATTTACGGTTCCTAGATATCTGTGACAATTCAGGTCAAGACGGGAGGAAGATGGCTTTCCTTCAACTTTCAAGCTGTAATTCAAATCGTGGTGCCCGCTTTATGCCACCTCCTCCCTTAAGTGAGGCTGGCTCCTCCCCTATTGATCTTCCGGAAGTCCCTCAAAACTTGGTTGTGCCACCAGGCTTGGGGGATCCCAGGGGACTGGTGATATATTGTTAATAACATCTGCTCTTTGCCTTAAATGTATGCTTTTTTAGCCTTCTGTTTTTTAAGTTTTTAAATAATAATATTTAAATTATAATATTAATACTTAAATATAAGTAAAATAATAATATCTGATTGATGGCAGACTCCATCTCCCCCCTCCCTTTGCTCTCTGCTCTCTACCCATCCATCATTTTGTTATCATGTTGGTGTATTCTTGTTTTCTTTTTCATTGTTTATTTTATCACTCTATTATTTTACTTCTGTTCTGGTTACACTCTTTTTGTTTCTTCCTTTTTATTGTTGTAAGAGTAGAGTAGTCCCACCTTGAGCTAGGTGGCAAATAAATTTAAGAAATAAATTGATAAATCAATTGCTTTTTGCCTTAATGTATGCTGACTTGATGTATGTGAGATGGGCAGTTACATAAATTCAGTCAGTGAATTTGTGTAACTGAATTTATGAATGAATGAATGAATGAATGAATGAATGAATGAATGAATGAATGAATGAATAATCCAGTATTGTTTGGCTTATACTTTGAGAATTGGGATAAAACTGAGATAGGTTTGCAGTTTTAGTCAGGTTTCCACTTCTTAAGATGTGTCTAAGCAAAGTCTCCAGTCAACAGCAGCTTAATTTCAACCTTTCTTAATGACATTTGTCCCCCCCCCCCCCCCGCTTACGATTCTTGCTTCCCCTTGTACATATAATCTTGTATCGCCACTTAACTAATCCATTGGGCATTGTTAAGTTTAATGAGCAGCAGTGCTTAAGCTCATGAGTAGCTGATTCACAGTTCTTGCCCTTAAACTTTGTCTTCTTAATGGGCCACTTTACAAAGCTTACTTAACAGCCTGTTTCTTTTCCCAATAGTGGGAAAGGCGATTCTCCAGAAGCCAGGGCATTAGCCAAACAAATAGTGACATCACTTCAGAATTTGCAGTCCAAAACCAACAAGGCTGTTGCGAACAGCAGACCCGCCAAGCCGGCTGTTCATCTGGAAGGCAAGATTGAGCAAGCTCAAAGATGGATAGACAACCCTACCATTGATGATCGGGGTGTAGGTAAGCTGTGTAAAAATCACTTCCTAAGAAAGGATGAGCAGCAAAGTCTCTTATGATATTAGCAATCTGGTAGCGTTGGAAAAAGGGGTGTGTGAGGGCTCAATGGTTAAAGACGCTGAGCTTGTCAGCTGGAAAGCTGACAGTCTGGATTGGAGACCCAAGCACCGCATGATGGGGTGAGCTCCCGTTACTCGCCCCAGCTCCTGCCCACCTACTGTGTTTCCCCAAAAATAAGACCTGGTCTTCTATCTATCTATCTATCTATCTATCTATCTATCTATCTATCTATCTATCTTTCTATCTTTCTATCTTTCTATCTATCTTTCTATCTTTCTCTCTATCTCTCTATCTCTCTATCTCTATCTCTATCTATCTATCTATCTATCTATCTTTCTATCAATCAATCTATATCTATCTATATCTATCTATCTATCTATCTATCTATCTATCTATCTATCTATCTATCTATCTATCTATCTATCTATCTATCTATCTATCTATCTATCTATCTATCTCTTATCTATCTATCTATCTATATCTATCTATCTATCTATCTATCTATCTCTATCTATCTATCTATCTATCTATCTATCTATCTATCTATCTATCTATCTATCTATCTATCTATCTATCTCTATCAATCTCTCTCTATCAATCTCTCTCTCTCTCTCTCTCTCTCTCTCTTTCTATCAATATCTATCTATCTATCTGTCTCTGTCTGTCTGTCTGTCTGTCTATCTATCTATCTATCTATCTATCTATCTATCTATCTATCTATCTATCTATCTATCTATCTATCTATCTATCTATCTATCTATCTATCTATCTATCTATCTATCTATCTATCTATCTATCTATCTATCTATCTATCTATCTATCTTTGCTCCAAAAGATGCATTAGAACTTTTTTTTGGGGGGGGGGCTGTACCACAGATGGCGAGGGACCGGCCCCCACTGACCCGGTCCCACCCATCAGGGTGTCCCACCCCCTGGCATGTGCACAAGAGGCAGTGAGCATGGGGGGGCTGACGATGTCTGGCAACAGCTGTAGCCTGCTGGCCCCTTGGTCAGCGCTCTGGCTGCAGAGACTGCACAGCGCATGTGAGTCCGAGTGCTGCGACCACCGGGCTGGCCCTCCAAGCAGCAGGCAGAGGCAGGGGAGCCGGGGGGGGGGGGCAGGCACCGCAACATGCGTCCGCCTGCCCTGTCGTGCCTGTGGGCGAGCAAAGACAGACAGACAATGGGACAGAGTGGATAGGCGGCTGTGCGGTTCAGGACATCTGGCAGGCTGGATTGTGTGTGCCCCCCCTCGCCCCCCCATGCCTCTGCCTCCTTTGCTGGCCATGCACCTCCTCCCCTGAGGGCTGACGATCTTAACCGGGGCTTATTTTTGGGGTAGGGTTTATATTATGAACATCCTGAAAAAAATCATACTAGGGCTTATTTTCTGGTTGGGTCTTATTTTCGGGAAAACAGGGTAGCAGTTCGAAAGCATGCAAATGCAAGTAGATAAATAGGTACTTTGGTGGGAAGGTAACAGCATTCCATGCATCTCAGTGTATTGCCATGCTGACTACATAACCATGGAATTGTCTTTGGACAATACTGGCTCTCTCAGCCCAAAAACGGAGGTGAGCAGCGCCCCCTAGAGTCTGACACGACTGGACAGGGGAGACCTTTACCTTTTAACATTTCCTGCAACGGCCTACCATGATAATTCTTGATTTTACTCAGCCTAATTTTCCCTTTTACACAGCTTCTTTCTCTTGCCTCATGCGTGAACCAAGAGAACCGCTAACAAAAAGGTGAATTGCTTTTTCATGTAGGCCAGGCCGCCCTCCGGGGACTGGTGGCTGAAGGGCGCCGTCTTGCCAACGTCATGATGGGGCCCTACCGCCAGGACTTGCTTGCCAAGTGTGACCGGGTGGAACAGCTCGCTGCCCAGTTGGCTGATTTGGCCGCAAGAGGGGAAGGCGACTCTCCGCAAGCCAGAGCCGTGGCTCTTCAGTTGCAGGAATCACTGAAGGTAAAGAGGAAGAAGGGGTTAGAATTATGGATTATGGATTTCCTGTCTGGCCGCTCTCAGATTAGGTAATCATACATCCTCAGCCCTTATTCTTAACACTGGTACACCACAGGGTTGCGTGTTGAGTCCCTTACGCTATACTCTTTTATGTGCATGACTGCATTCCTACTCACCCTAGTAATACTATTACTAAATTTGCAGATGATACAACAGTGGTGGGACTCATCTCCGGGGGAGTGGATGAGTCTGTCTATCGAGATGAGATGGACCGCTTGCTTTTGTGGTGTGGAGACAATAATTTGGTCCTTAACACCAATAAGACCAAGGAGCTTATAGTGGACTACAGAAGGAATAGATCAGACATCCAGCCCTTGGTTATCAATGGAGACCAAGTGGAGCAAGTGGCCAGTTTTAAGTTTTGGGGTGTTGGGAGGACCTGACCTGGGGCGCTCACATTGCAGCATTGGTCAAAAGGGCCCAGCAGAGATTATACTACCTGAGACTTCTCGGGAAACAACAACTGAATGAAAAACTGATGGTGACCTTCTACCGCTGCACCATAGAGAGTATTTTAACTTACTGCATCTGTCTATGGTTTGCCAATTGCACAGTGGCAGATAGGACAGCGTTCCAGAGGGTCAACGTCATTGCCCAGAGGATCATTGCTTGCCCTCTCCCCTCTTAGGAAGAGCTTTATAGCTCCCGCTGCCTTAAGAAAGTTCAAAACATTCTTAAAGATCCATCTCATCCTGGGCATCCCTTTTTTTTAACTATTACCATCTGGCAGACGGTACAGGACAATAAAAACAAGGACAAATAGGCTGAAAAAGAGCTTCTATCCCAGGGCAGTAACTATATTGAATTCTACTGTATAGTGTAATATTAATGCAATATCAGGGGTTTTCAATTCAATTGTATAGAATGTGAAGGATGTGTGTTTGTGTTTTATTTTTATAGTTTTCTTATGTATGATGTACACTGAAGATGGCAATTAATTTTGTTGTACAAGGTGCAATGACAATAAAGTAAAGTAAAAAACTAAAACTAAAACACTAAAACACTAAACTAAAACTAAAACAACTAAAACTAAACCTAAAACCTAAAACCTAAAACCAACGAAAAAAACTAAAAACTAAAACAAGTGGAAGATTTTCCCAGCAAATCTGCCTTACACACACACACACACACACACACACACACTCACACTCACTCACTCACTCACTCACTCACTCACTCACTCACTCACTTACTTACTTACTTACTTACTTAGCATGGGTTCTGGCCAAAAGGCCAGACTTGCATCTGAAGGATGTTTTCTAGGAAAAAGCAGGGGAGATGGGGACAAAATTAAAAAAAATATATGATTTAATATCAGCTTAACATTGTTAACATCAGTGCAGGTTAGCTTTCTTAAAGATAATACAATTATTCTGTGTATGTGTGTGTTTAAGTAATCTCATTGTGTATCAGATTAAAATTTGGGGATTTCTTGTGGAGGACATTCCATGCGAACCTACGGCACGTGTGCCACAGGTGGCATGCGGAGCCATCTCTGTGGCCACGCAAGCCATTGCCCTAGGTTACTTGCATTACGCATGCGCGCGCCCCGGCCAGCTGATTTTCATCTGGCCCCACCCACGCCTCCCCTCCCAGGAGTCCCCATGCGGCCCATTTTGGATACCAGTACAGGGCTCACGCGGAGGCTCTGGGAGGGTGACAAACAGGTCTCCCAGAAGTCCGGAAATGGGCCGTTTCCGGAGGCTTCAGGGAGGCCTGCTAGGTCCAAAATGGGGCACAGGGGGATCGTGCACACATGGGGGGGGGTGGATCAGCATGGGGGGGGCGTGCGCATGCGCAGGGAGTGGGGCAGCATGGGGCGGGTCACGCGGGGAGGTATTGCATTATGGGTGTGGGCACACGCGTGTGTGCTATCACGCGCATGCATGCGCTTTCGGCACCCAAGGAAAAAAAGGTTAGCCATCACTGCCCTAGGGCAATGTTTCCTGACTATTTTATGATGCGTGGACTTCAACTCCAAGAATAGGCTGGGGTATTCTTGGAGTTGAAGTCCACACATCTTAAAATGGCTAAGGTTGAAAAAAGCCGCCATAAGATTTAGGACAGCTAAGCACTCCTGGACCACAGTTACGCTCTTCTGCCGGGAACCCTGATTTTTCTAGCTCTGCTGAATATGGGCAGTTGTAGGAGGTTTTCATTTGAGTTCCCATTTTTCGATGGTTGCAAAGTTGCGTGAAAGCCCCTTGCTCAAGAGGGGGAAGTTGGGGTTGTGGGGGACCTAACTGGTCAACTCCACCCTTCTTTCTCATGAGGATGCACCCTGTTTTGGTAGAATACTTGAATGGGCCCAATCACATCAAAACAGAATATTGGAGTTGGAAGGTACCTTGAAGGTTGTCCAATCTGGACAGCCAGCCTGCTTGAGCAGAGGGTTGGAGTGGCAAGCCTCCAAGATCCCTTCCAATGCTGATGTTCTATGTTCTTCTTTAAAGCCTCCAGTGTTGGAGCATCCACAATTTCTGAAGGCAAGCTGTTCCACTGGTTGGTCATCATCACTGTCAAGAAGTTTCTCCTTAGTTCTAGATTGCTTCTCTCCTTGGTAATTTTCCATCCGTTGCTTCTTGTTCTGCCTTCATGTGCTTTGGAGAACAGCTTGACTCCCTCTTCTTTGTGGCAGCCCCTCAAATATTGGAACATTGCTATCATGTCACCCCTGGTCCTTCTTTTCATTAGATACATCTCACAATGTGAAATGTCTTAATTCTTGTTAAGGATCTTAAATCAAGGATGCAAGAAGCTATGACCCAGGAAGTGTCGGAAGTGTTCAGTGATACCACAACCCCAATCAAGCTGTTGGCAGTAGCGGCCACTGCTCCTCCAGATGCACCCAACAGGGATGAGGTGAGTGGCCAGCAGAAATTTTAATTTCCGCCCTTCCAGCCTGCCCTGCTGTAAAATGATATAACTATGGTTGTTTTGAAGAGGCCAGCCTTTGAGGATTCTATGCCAATGAATTAACTGGATTTTTTCCCCCAAATAATACTTCCTTTCTGAGTCCAATATTTTATTTATTTAAAATTAAGTCAACTTTTGTAAATGAGGTTATATCTAATTTGATTGGACAGGACAAAGTCAGTGGCGCAGGGGTGGGTTCCGGATTCTGCTACTGCTGGTTCACTCAGGGATGCGCCGTGCGTGCATTACGCAGTACTAAAAAAAAAGCTTATGCGCAGAAGCAAAAAACAAGATGGCGCCTATGGTGCCGCCAAGAGAACCGGCTCGGGCGTGGCAGGCCTGGGTCGCTGCCGGTTCCAGTGACCCAGGCCACCAAGTTTAATTTAATTTAATTTAATTTAATAGATTTGTATGCCGCCCAACTCCCGGGGACTCTGGGCAGCTTACTAACAGTTCTATAGAACCGGTCCGAACCGGTAGGAACCCACCTCTGCAGTAGCGTTCAAAGTTAGGTTTGTATCAGGTGCAAGAAGTTACGAGCCAAGGCGTTTCAAATGAATACAGGTTTAATGCACGCTAACATTTTCAAGAAGATGTTAGTAGATTAGTAGATGAACTACTAATGGTCAAAGCAAATTGTTGGTAGTTAAAAGTCAAAGGAATTCAAGGAGGGCTGGACTTAGATCCCTTGTGGGTACAAAGGGACTCAAGACTGATGACGCGCTTGACCCCTCCCTCAGCTTGGTTGTCTCCTACAGTTTGGGAGCTAAGCAATATGTTGGATTACCCAGTTCTCTGCACCCCTAACTCTAGGGTCAAAGCTCTCCATATTTCCATTTCCCCTCCATGTTATGCTCAACTTTGGAAGTAGTTCCAATTGAGGTGGAAACACTTCATCTCCTGGGAGACCCACCTGCTCACCTCTGGTGAGTTTCTGGTGTGTTTCCAGCTTGCGATTACTACTGTAGAAACAGCAGACAAGGATCCTGTGGTTAGCTAAGTCCAACCCAACACTGAGCTGTGATACTAAGGTGCTTCTTCCCTACATATGCCAGCAGCACTCGCTGAACAGTCTTGAAGGCATTTCTTCAACTTTTAAGCAGATTGTCTATGGAGATCCTCAGTCATCCAGGTCATAGTTGGCCCAAAGGTGCTTTTTTCAAGAGGCAACTGGACTTTTCTTGGTTTTTCTTTGAAGACGTTTCGCTTCTCATCCAAGAAGCTTCTTCAGCTCTGACTGGATGGTGGGGAACGGAAGGATTTATACTCCTTGCAGACAGCTGGTCATTTGCATTCTTTTTGAGAGTCGTTGAGGCCAACTGGAGGTTTATCTGTGTCCTCAAAGTCTCCTGAGTAGTGCAAATGGGTGTGGAACCTTCTTGGAACTGCTGAAAGGACTGTGTCGTAGACTGGAGATAGATGATGCCATAACCCTCCCCTCTGTTGAGAGAGGGCTGTTCAGTTTTGACATCGATGCCCTATGAACAGCCCTCTCTCAACAGAGGGGGATGGATATGACATCATCTATCTCCAGTCTATGACACAGTCCTTTCAGCAGTTCCAAGAAGGCTCCACACCCATTTGCACCACTCAGGTGACCCTGATGACACAGATAAACCTCCCAAGTGACTCTCTCAAAGGATGCGAATGACCAGCTGTCTGCAAGGAGTATAAATCCTTCCATTCCCCACCAGCCAGTCAGAGCTGAAGAAGCTTCTTGGAAAGAAAACCCAAGAAAGTCCAGTTGCCTCTTGAAAAAAGCACCTTTGGGACTTTTGAGCAGAAGCAGTCTCTCATCCTGCTATGCTCTGTGAACAAAACACAAAGCGGGTTGATGCTGCATGCATGCAAGCAAGAGGCAGCAATGGCTGCAGAATGAATGGTGGCTTAGCTGGATTTCTGACCAGTCATGTAGTGACCTTTCAAAGTGATGACAAGCACCCCCAAAGCTACTTATGACCCAGTTCTGAGGTGCCAATTCTTCCCCCTATGGCCACGAGATCACATTTTGGGCCCTCAGCAACTGGCCCACATAGATAATCATTTGCAATGTGCCACCGTCATGGAATTTATTTATTTATTTTATTTATTTTGTAAGATTTATATACCGCCTCACAGTGCAAGCACTCTCTAAGCGATTTACACCAGTAAGCAATGTATATTTATATTGCCTCCAACAATCTGGGTACTCATTTTACCCACCTCGGAAGGATGGAAGGCTGAGTCAACCTTGAGCCGGTGAGATTTGAACCGCTGACCTGCGGATCACAGTCAGCTAAAGTGACCTGCAGTACTGCCTCTAACCGCTGCGCCACCTTGGCTCTTATAACAATTTACAATCTGTTTTTCTCTGGAAATTGGTATTTACTTCCAGTTTCCAGCAAAAACTGCCCCTACCGAACAATGGGTTTGCTTAATAAAAATGTCATAAAATCAGGTCGGTCATGGGATAATCTGCTTTACAATCATCATGATTTAATTGCCAGGCTCAGTTATGGTCATAAGTTAAGGACCACCTGCATGAGAAATATTCCCAAGATTCTGTTTTTGTTCCTGCTTCAGGGCATTAGCTGTGATGATCAGTTAACCCAGTGAGCTTTCTATATTTTTTCTAGTTTATTGTTTAATTAAACAAACTACCTTATAAAAATATGAAAGTAAGATGTTTAAAAGGGCCAGAAAGTCCTTTTCGTGGTGCTTATTTCTCCATGAATCGATTCACGTGACTATAGTCCAGAAGTCGTCAAACTTGGCAACTTTAAGACTTGTGGACTTCAACTCCCAGAATTCTCCAGCCAGCTATGCTATGCTGGCTGGAGAATTCTGGGAGTTGAAGTCCACAAGTCTTAAAGTTGCCAAGTTTGAAGACCTCTGCTATAGTCCTTCTCTGCTTTAATAGACTAAGCGATGATTCTCATAAAAGAATAATATTTCAGTGTTTCCACTGAATGAGCCTTTGATGAATCTCTGAAATATTCTTAATAAAACCGAGGTCGAGTGGGTTTGTTTAAGTTGGCCCTGGCTCAGTTTGAGCCCCTTTCAGTTTGTTAAAGGGTGCACTTAACCTTTCAGGTCTTTGATGAAAGGGCAGCCAACTTTGAGAATCACGCAGCGAGGCTGGGAGCGACTGCAGAAAAGGCAGCTGCCGTCGGAACAGCCAACAAAAGTACCGTGGAAGGCATCCAAGCGACCGTGAAGTCAGCAAGAGAACTGACGCCACAGGTGGGCCTTCTCTCTCTCTCTCTCTCTCTCTCTCTCTCTCTCTCTCTCTCTCTCTCTCTCTCTCTCTCTCTCTCTCTCTCTCTCTCTCTCTCTCTCTCTCTCTCTCTCTCTCTCCTCTTCTTTCTCTGACTCTCTCTCTATATATATTTCCCTTCCTTCCACCCAACTACTCCCTTCCTCTCTGTTTCTCTCTTTTTCTCTCTTTCTTTTTCTGTCTCTCTATTTTCCTTCCTTCCACCCAACTCCTCCCTCCCTCCCTCCCTCCCTCCCTCTCTCTCTCTCTCTCTCTCTCTCTCTCTCTCTCTCTCTCTCTCTCTCTCTTTCCCTTCCTTCCACCCAACTCCCCCTCCCCCCTCTGTTTCTCTCTCTCTCTCTCTCCTCTTCTTTCTCTGACTCTCTATATATATTTCCCTTCCTTCCACCCAACTACTCCCTTCCTCTCTGTTTCTCTCTTTTTCTCTCTTTCTTTTTCTGTCTCTCTATTTTCCTTCCTTCCACCCAACTCCTCCCTCCCTCCCTCCCTCTCTCTCTCTCTCTCTCTCTCCCTTCCTTCCACCCAACTCCCCCTCCCCCCTCTGTTTCTCTCTCTCTCTCTCTCTTTCTCTCTCTCTCTCTCTCTCTCTCTCTCTCTCTCTCTCTCTCTCTCTCTCTCTCTCTCTCTCTTTCTCTGTGTCTCTCTGTCTGTCTCTCTGTCTCTCTCTCTCCATCACACATGCCTAAAACTATGACTTTAGACTAGATGGCATCTAGGATTAAAAGTATGGAAATGGTGTGACAGCCCTTGTTGTATCAGGCCCAGTGCTGTCCTCGGAGTCATCAGCTGGTCCTAGGGGGGGAATTCACAAGCAGGCAGTGAGGGTGGTTGGGTACCTCGATTGTTTGTCTCCAGCATCTGGCAGTGAGCTATTCAGAGTTACATTAAGCCATTGTACTTAAAAATCTCGGAAGACTTTCCTGTTGATTTCCTGTATATGTTACAACCTTGGGATGGTAAGATTCCCCCAAAATGAGTTACCCAACTTTTCAACATCATTTTTGAACCTCAACGATTTCATGTGTGCTCTGCTCAGTTTGTCACAGTGGGGAGGAGTTTACAAGAAGGGCAGTCCAAAACATCCAGTCTGGGGAGCATTCGGATTCAGCTCTCCTGGACCTTCAGGAAGTGATCCAACCTCAAACAGGGTGACCACTTCCAGAACCCCTGTGTGAAGCCTGTTGCGTATTTCAAAGCAGAGTTAGTTTTGCTCCCGTTCCAGTCTTCATTTCTGGAAAGTCGGTTTCAAACATAACTCGTACTTCCCCAGTGGAACCTGAGTTGCACTTTTAAGTTGAGATGCCCCTTTGAAGTCTTCAACCGTCTCTCAGGGCAGGGAGACCATCCCAGATAAATGATTGTCCAAGCCAGGTGTCCACAAACTTGGCAACTTTAAGACTTGTGGACTTCAACTCCTAGAATTCTCCAGCCAGCTATGCTGGCTGGAGAATTCTGGGAGTTGAAGTCCACAAGTCTTAAAGTTGCCAAGTTTGTGGACACCTGGTCCAAGCTTTCCTTCAAAAGCACCATGTTGGGAAGACTGGAATCTTGTCCTTCAAATTTCCGAAGAGCAAATTGGAGCAGGATTCGGCTGAGCACTTCCTTTGAAAACCAGGAGATAACCGTCTTTCATTACGTTTTTGTCATGTAGCATATCCCAATAGGCTGACATTGTAAACCACTCAGAGAGGGCAGTAAAGCACTATTGCTGTCCCAAAGGTGCTTTTTTCTGGAGGCAACTGGACGTTCTTAGTATTTTTCTTTGAAGACGTTTCGCTTCTCATCCAAGAAGCTTCTTCAGCTCTGACAGGATAGTGGGGAATGGAAGGATTTATACTCCTTGCAGACAGCTGGTCATTTGCATCCTTTTAGAGGGTCCTTAAAGCACTTGAAGGTTTGCCTGTGTCCTCAGGGTCACCTGAGTAGTGTTCCTGGTTCCTGTAGTCTGCAATTTTTCCCCCTCTGTAAATCCATTCCTCCTCCCACACCATTCAAAAGGAGTTCATCCCAAATTGTATAGCTAAAAGTCTGTAGAGATTCTCAGTCATCCAGGTCATGGTTTTCCCAAAGGTGCTTTTTTCAAGAGGCAACTGGACTTTCTTGTTTTTTCTTTTGAAGACGTTTCTCTTCTCATCCAAGAAGCTTCTTCAGCTCTGACTGGATAGCGGGGAATGGAAGGATCTATGTTTCTTGCAGACAGCTGGTCATTTGCATCCTTTTAGAGCAGTGTTTTCCAACCTTGGCAACTTGAAGATGTCTGGACTTCAACTCCCAGAATTCCCCAGCCAGCATTCGCTGGCTGGGGAATTCTGGGAGTTGAAGTCCAGACATCTTCAAGTTGTCAAGGTTGGGAAACACTGTTTTAGAGGGTCGTTGAAGCACTTGGAGGTTTATCTGTGTCCTCACTGCTATTAAATAGCAAGTGCTATTGCTATTTAAACTCATGACCAGAAAGAGTTCTGGGAATCTCAAAACCTGTCTTCAAGCAGTTTTCAAATGTCACACCCTTCCTGAAAATCCTCAGTCTGGTCTCTGCTCCAAACGATACACGAAACTTTCAGTTTATTAAGGTTGACAAAGCCAATTCCAGGAGATTCGCTTATTGTCCTCCCTGAGATACTGTACCTTTCTATCTGCAGGTGGTGTCTGCTGCTCGCATCCTCTTGAGGAATCCTGGAAATCAAGCCGCTTATGAACATTTTGAGACCATGAAGAACCAATGGATTGATAATGTGGAAAAAATGACAGGTGAAATAAAGGGCCCTTGCAATTATTTTCAGCCATATTGGTGGGGATTACTCTGTAATAATAACGGGCGAGATGTTGAAAAAAAAAAGGAAGAGGATTATTAGCAGCGGTGACATCTACTAACCTTCCCTACCGGTTCGGAAGTGTGCGCTTTGCGCGCATCACCGCCCTACGTGCTTTTTTACCCTCTGTACATGCGCAGAAGGCTTTGTGCATGCGCAGAGGGTTAAAAAAAGAAAATGGTGATGTCCAGGCGGGTAGGTGGAGCCTCACGCGGTCGCCACTACCGGTTCTCTGAACCACCGGCGGCCGCCCCTACCAGTACACCCGAACCAGGCAGAACCGGTAGCATTTCACCTCTGATTATTAGAGGTTCTTACTTTTCACAAATGAAAGGAAGAAGTGAGTGCCGGGCTGGTGTTTTAGACAAGTTATATCATATATTGATAACACTGTGCCCTAAAATTGATGATGTCCCTTCCTAGGTGTGCTACTACTCTCATAATACCTCTTGGAGATGATCCAGAAGAATTATATTCTCAATTATAGCTGAAGCTGCTGAGAGGTCAAGGTGATTCCTTGTGGGTCTAACCACCCTTGGCCAAATAAATAAAGATTTAACATTTCTAGTCCTCACTTTTGGAGGAGATTTCAGAGGTCAACTCGCAGGTCAAGCAAGGCTGATCCCCAAACAGAAAAGATTAGAGAACATTTTCTAAGAATCCTGTAGCTGGACTCTCAAAACATCTTTCCAAAAAGAAGTTACTTGTGAATAACCAGTTGGCCAAATATTATCTTATGCTTCATGCTAGTGTAGCCTAAGTCACACAATTACTGTATTTTTTGGAGTATAAGACGCACCGGAGTATAAGACGCACCTTAGTTTTTGGGGAGGAAAATAGGGGGGAAAAATCTACTTACCAAGTATTCATCTGGCTAGCGTCCTTAGTTTGGTCAGCTTCAGCACATTATTTTATCCCCTGGTTAGGGCTTAAAAAAACCTTATTCGGAGTGAGTAGCAATGAAAACAAGCCTGCAAGCCGGGAAGATCGTTAGCGCCTCGTTAGGGCTGAAAAAAAGCTTCAAAAAAAAAAGCTACATTCAGAATATAAGACGCACCCAAATTTTCACCCTCTTTTAGGGGGGGAAAAGGTGCGTTTTATACTCCGAAAAATACAGTAAGCAAAGAAATATGATCTCTTTTCTGCCTTTCAAAATTCCATCCAAACATTCTGCATGATCCAGGATTATTTTTTTATTAAACTAGTTTTGAGGGATTCTACCTTTTTTTCTTCTCTGAATATAAACACAACGTGCTCCTAATTTAACCACTTGTGAAACCCATTTAATAATGGAGGATGTTATAGACTTTTAGGATATTAGGATGGAGGATATTATATAACTTTTAAGACTCATGGATTTCAACTCCCAGAATTCCCCAGACAGCCAAGGTGGCTGGGGAATTCTGGGAGTTGAAGTCCACAAGTCTTAAAGACGTCCAGGTTGGACATCCCTGGTCTAACCTGTTGAGCCCCATGATGAGTTTGGTCTTGAGCAACCCTTGGGTTACGCATGTATGTAAAAAGAGGTACATTTTTTGAATTTTCCATTCCAGGCTTAGTAGATGAAGCCATCGACACCAAATCCCTTTTGGATGCCTCCGAGGAAGCCATTAAAAAAGACCTGGACAAATGTAAAGTGGCAATGGCCAATGTTCAACCTCAGATGCTGGTAGCAGGAGCCACCAGCATTGCCCGGCGAGCTAACCGGATCCTGCTGGTAGCAAAGAAAGAGGTGGAAAACTCCGAAGATCCTAAATTCCGTGAAGCTATTAAAGCCGCCTCAGATGACCTGAGCAAGACCATTTCGCCGATGGTGATGGATGCAAAAGCCGTGGCAGGCAACATTTCTGACCCTGGTGAGTGTTTCGCCAGGCTGTCTGTCTCAAACCTCTGGCCTTTGATGTCCGTTCCTGGGAAGTAAGTGCAGAGCTTCTGGCAGCTGGTGAGGTTGCTTTGGTAGTGTTCTGTCCCCACGAAGCACACAACTACACAAGCAGTTTACTGCAACACTTTTACTAATAAAGAATGCACACACCAAGTTACAAACAGTCTTTGTTGGCAAACAACCAGCTACTAATTAACTTCATTAATAGCTGGTATTAGTTCAAAGAGGTCGCAAACCATCACGAGTAAATTAAGTCCAGTTATCTTACGGAGCTTGGCAAAGTTCCTAGAATTCAGTCTCTGATAACAAGACGCCTGCCGGATAAACAGAAAACAGGTATCATGGAGCAAACTCTGATCAGACAGGTTTTTCTCAAGTTGTTCTCTGCAACTTCCCAGCTGCATCGACTGTTCTTAAATAGACTAGGGGAGTGGCCAATTAGCCCCAAGTCTTACTCCCGAGTAGACCTTCTCCGGAGTAAACCTTCCTGCCTCTTGGCAGCCCTGTGTGCTCTTGCATTCAGGAAAGGAGTAGCCCCTCCTTTCTCAGCACTGCCAAGAGGTACTGAAGGTTCCAAAGGCCCAGGCTGCACAAGCTGCGGGCGGGCCACAACAGGTAGTGCAGTATAAGAAGCACCACCAAGTTATGTCAGAGAACTTCTGTCAGCGTTCCAATAAATACCCCCAACGAAATAAGACTCCGAGGCTAGAAGTTCCTCAAAGTTCCAATTTATTAGAGATGCCATGTTGGCAACATCTGGGAAAACCCGAATCTGAAAGCTTCCGGATTTTCTCCACCCAAACGAAAGTTCAAATCCCTGCCCCAGCACCCACATGTCCATCACACGATCCAATCAGGCACCTCCAAAACTGAAGATGCCTCCCCGTCACTTCCTCGCAGCTGCCGGGCACAGCGGCCTTGACTTTCTGGAAAGAATGTTATTTAAACTACGACATATCACCTACTTCATATAACCCCCCCTCCCATTTTCCCACAGTAGAAAATGTGGCAGGCCTGAATACAAAAAGGTAAAAGATGGCTTCCAGGCCTGACTTCTTTTTTTCCCAAGAGTTTCTACCCATCTAATCCGATCCAACAGATTGGGCCAGCTAACAATTCCTGTCGGCCAAAGAGTTGACTGGCGGGCACTAGAAGATGGACTTTCTCTACAGTAGCCCCTGCTTGGTAGAATGGTCTCCCCATGGAAATTAAAGCTCCCCCCCTGGACCTTGTTGGCCTTTTGCAAGGCTTTCAAAAACTGGACTGTGTTCCCCAGAGTTGACGCTTGGATTGTGCGAAGGGCTTGCTTACTCGTCTTTGCTATTAGTGGATCTATCAACACGGCTGTACTTACATGGTGTTTTTATTGTTTTAATGGTTTTCAATTGTTTTAATGGGTTTTAGAATGTTAGAATTGTAAGCCGCCCAGACTAGGCTGGGTGGGGCAGCTATAGAAATTGAGAATGAATGAATGAATGAATGAATGAATGAATGAATGAATGAATGAATGAATGAATGAATGAATGAATGAGACCAGTGTAGGTCTGTTGAAGTGTCTCTCGGCAAATAGCTGTTTGAGTAACACAACATCCAGTGCTGTGAGCTGAGAAAATTGCTATGTGCAAAAGATCAAGTCCACGTGAAGATTCCCTTAAATTGATTTATTGCTAAAAAGCCTATGCATAGGGATCTTTTCAACTAACTGTTAGCATTTGCTTGGAGTTAAATAAGGGTTGGTTCAAGGGAAGGTGAATTTAGTTTGCTTGTAGCTATGTAGGGATTCTAGACTGATGCCTCACTTAACTCCACCCCCAGGTTCTGCCACTCCTTCTCCTACATTAAGTTTAATAATTGCTTTGTTTCTTTATCTTACCACTATTCCCTTTCTCTGAGTCTCTTAACATCACTGGAGAGTTTTGTATGTTTTGGGTTCAGGTGGTGCCAAGTCGCTGCCCAAAGCTAGAGTTAACTGTTAGATTAAAACACTTTGGTACCAAAGCTTTAAAATAATCTCTTTTTTTTTTTTGGCCAGGTTTGCAGAAGAACTTTCTTGATTCTGGATACAGGATTCTAGGAGCTGTAGCCAAAGTCCGAGAAGCCTTCCAGCCCCAGGAGCCAGATTTCCCTCCTCCTCCTCCTGACCTTGAGCAACTCCACGTAAGGAACCATTAGCATTAGCTTTGTTGATGAAGGAGACAATCTGAATCTGCAGCTGTCCGTTTAGAGCTGGGTTATTCCAAACTTGGCAACTTTAATATGAGTGGACTTCCAGGATTGGAAAAGTACTGGTTTAGAGCATGGTTGTGGGGTTGTGACCATATTGCACGACTAAATCACTTGGCATCTAAGTTAGATTCCAAAAACACTGATATCATAGTATTCCTTTCAATTTTCAGAATAATTTGTAACAGGTTTTTGGGGTGCTGCTTAATTTCTTTGACTCTTGATTTGCACTAATTATCTGGCTCCTGTATGGTTTGTTGGGGGAAGTAGCAATTCACAAAATGCATGCCACTCAGTGCTTATGGTCACACCTCCAATATATGATGTAAATATATTCATAAATAGAAACCATAGCCAGCTGTCTAAAAGCGGAACAGGTTTATTTTTAAAATATTTAAATTGGTGGTTGCAATTGCAGAAAGTCCTTCATCTATGGCAGGGATGGCCAAACTATGGTTCTTTGAGGACCTGTGGACTTCAACTCCCAGAATTCTTGAGCTAGCCATGTATGCATGGCTGGCTCAGGAATTCTGGGAGTTGAAGTCCACAGGTCCTCAAAGAACCATAGTTTGGCCACCCCTGATCTATGGCCACAATTGAGACCGGAACTTCCGTCATAGAACAATAGAGTTGGAAGGGACCTTAGAGGTCTTCTAGTCCAACCCCCTGCTGCAGCAGGAGACCCTGTATCATTTCAGATAAGTGGCTGTCCAGTCTCTTCTTAAAAACCTCCAGTGATGGAGCACCCATGATTTCTGGAGGCAAGCTGTTCCACTGATTAATTGTCCTCACTGTTAGGAAATTTCTCCTTAGTTCCAGGTTGCTTCCCTCCTTGATTAGTTTCCATCCATTGCTTCTCATCTTGGTACTTTGGAAAATAGTTTGACCCCCTAGTCTTTGTAGGAGCCCCTCAAATGTTGGAAGACTGCTATCATGTCACCCCTAGTCCTTCTTTTCATTAAACTAGACGTACCCAATTCCTGCAACCATTCTTTATATGTTTTAGCCTCCAACCCCCCTAAACATTCATCTTACTCTTAGCTACACTTTTTTCAGAATCTCAACATCTTTTTTACATTGTGGTGATCAGAACTGGATGCAGTATGGTCTTACTAAGGCTTTGTAAAACAGTACTAGAACTTCACGTGATCTTGATTCTATTCTTCTATTAATGCAGCCTAGGATTGCATTGGCTTTTTTGGCTGCCGCTGCACACTGCTGGCTCATATTTAAGTGACTGTCCACTAGGACTCCCAAGGTCCCTCTCACTGTTTTTGAGCCAGGTTTCGCCTAATCTGTATTAAAGTTTGTTGTAAAAATCAAAACCAGAAGCACACACAGATGACTGATTCAGCTGGATTCATAAACTTCTTTATAAACATAGTAACATATGAATTTACAATACCATTAGCAGAGTTCTTCCATGCAGCAACAGTTAAAAGTAAAACAAGCAGCTTCTAGTTCAGAGTTCAGAGTGAGAGAGTAGAGAGTGGACAAGAGAACAGAGTGGACCTGGAGCCACACCCAGCCTTAAGCTGAAGCTTCCAGTTTCGATTCTCTGCACAGACTCAGAAGTAGTGAGCTCCCATTGGCTGACTTAGTTGCTATGCCTATTCATTGGCTGACCTTGTTACCATTGGCTCTCCCAGTTCATGAATATTCTAACAATCTTTACTTGTACCTTTGGTTTTTCCTGCCCTGGTGTAAAACCTTGCTTTTCTCCACCTTAAATTTCATTTTGTTGGATAGGGCTCGTTGTTCAAGTTTGTCAAGATCTTTTTTGGATCCTGAGCTTGTCTTCTGGGGTGTTGGCTATTCCTGCCAGCTTAGTGTCATCTGCAAATGTGATGAGTTCCCCTTCTATTCCCTCATCGAGGTCATTTATGAAGCTATTGAAGACATCGCCAAGTGAATTGTTTATGGTTTATCAAGATATTGAAGATTTCAATAAAGAGAGGTGGTCATTAAGAGAGTGGCACCAGTTGGTCGTAAACGGCATCGCGTGTTGCTGCAGCCATTGTGGACACATGCCAGTGGCCTGAATTTTGATCACGTGACCACGGGGATGCTATGACCGTCATAAGTGCAGGCATGAGTCCTAAGTCACTTTTTTTCAACACCATCGTAACTTTGAATGCTAAATAAATGGTCTTAAATGGAGGATTATTGGTCTATAGCAGAGGTCTTCAAACGTTTTCATTGCAATTGTGGAAACTGATTTCTATCCGAGCAACCTGGAAATTCTGGCTGTTTTCTTCTCCCTTGGTGTGCTTGTATAATATACAGCTGGCACAGACATTTAATTTTAATTATTGGTCTATAGCAGAGGTCTTCAAACTTGGCAACTTTAAGACTTGTGGACTTCAACTCCCAGAATTCTCCAGCCAGCAGAATTCTGGGAGTTGAAGTCCACAAGTCTTAAAGTTGCCAAGTTTGGGGACCCCTGGTCTATAGGCTACATTTGCTTCAGGAGCTTCCCACTGCAGTGTTTTTTTTTTTAAACTGGACAACTTTGAAGAAGCTGCTGCCTGTGGTCATCAGAGATTGATATCAAAATGCCCTTTTGAATCCCGGGGCATTGGTGGGATGGGATTCATGGGGAATGTTGCACACTAAGGACAGCCCCCCCCTTTACTCCTCCCTTTTCCTGAAATATTATGCAAGTTATCAATTTCGGAAAACCCCAGTGAAGAATGAAGACGATGCCCCTTAACGATGAGGAGATAATTGTAGACAAATGTGCACAAAGTAAAAAAAAATCACTTTTGCCCTTAGCCTTCTGAGTTATAAGACTCATCTTGTTGTAAACATCAACTAACAACAGGGATTACGCTGAATTTGGCAAACCGGGCCACAAAAGCATTAACATGTCCATCGTGGAATTTGCTATGGATCCGGCTGTTGAAACCCAAAATGCTTCTTTCCGCAGCTCACCGATGAACATGCTCCCCCAAAGCCCCCCCTGCCTGAAGGGGAGGTTCCTCCTCCCCGCCCCCCACCCCCTGACGAGAGGGATGAAGAGTTCCCGGAGCAGAAGGCCGGTGAGGTGCTTAACCAACCCATGATGATGGCTGCCAGGCAGCTCCACGATGAAGCCAGAAAATGGTCCAGCAAGGTAAGTCCTTAGCGTAGACACCTTCTGCGTTGATGCTTCTTGGCTTAGTTTGCTTACTTAGAAGATGCCCTTCAAGGAGGACTCTGCATTGTAGATTATAATTCTTCTCATCCCACCATTTCCAGAGCTTGTTTCCTTCTCCTCTTGCTTCGGGCGTGTGAATTTTGGAGTGTTTGGGCTGTTGGGTTTTTCTGGAGTCAGAAAGAACGAGATGTCAGGACACGAAGCAGGCGGAGAATCTGGTACCGATTCTCCCCCTTTTTGAAGCTTTATCTTGGAGGTGGCTGTTGAAAGAATCCTATGGACACTTTTTCAACAAGGCAGGGATCTCAATTTGAATCAAATCGTCTCCCCTCTGTATCCTAGGAACGATGGGAGTCTAGCTTACGTTTTGCTTTGGGGTGTGTGTTTCTGAACGCTGTCTCTTTAAATATATTTTACTTATTCACAATACTTGTAGATCGTTATAAGACTCCAGGCAGTGTTCCACAGGAGAAGCACATGGAACGAAATAAAACAATTAATGCTTTTGCAAAGAGCTAGAAAGGAGCTGGCTGTGTGAACCTCGGAAGCTTCCTCTGGCAGGGGTTTTCGTATATTACCCAAAGACACTGAAATGGTGCCTTCAAATATAGCATTGTATTAGGACAAAACAAATAAATAAATAAAATTTAAAAAAGTCTCAGTGAAGGACAGAAAAGTAAGATTACAATCAACTATCCTAAGAGAAAACGAAGTCGTTGTATACATATATCATGCATGCAAAATGCTAAACTTTTTAAAAGCCTTCTCTTTTTCCCTTAGAGATGTTACAGAAAAGGGTCCATCCAGAACTACCGCATTTTTCAGAGTATAAGACGCACCTTAGTTTTGGAGGAGGAAAATAGGGGAGGGAAAATCTACCTACTAGGTATTCATCTGGCTAGCGTCCTTAGTCTGTTCAGCTTCAGCACATTATTTTATCCCCTGGTTAGGGCTGAAAAAAATATTCTTCGAAGGGAGTAGGAATGAAAACAAGCCTGCAAAGACTTAGGGCTGGAAAAAACTACTTAGGAGGGAGTAGGAAGCCGGCCGGGAAGATTTAATTTAATTTTAATTTAATTTAATGGATTTCTATGCCACCCACTCCCTGGGGACTCTGGGCGGCTCACAGCATGTTAGATTCCATTACAGATAAAATGCAATAATTAAAAAATATATAACAATATCAATACAATAATTAAAAATACAACAATACAAAAGTTAAAAAGAGTATCGTTAGCACCTAAAAGATCGTTAGCACCTCATTAGAGCTGGGGAAAAAAGCTTTGGAAAAAGCTACAGACTCACCCAAATTTTCAGCCTCTTTTAGGGAGGAAAAAGGTGCGTCATACTCTGAAAAATACGGTAGTTTTCAGAGAGGTTTCTGTTCTCTGAACGTGTTTTGGTTCCCCCTTCACGTTTTGACTCCCAAGTACTCTGATATCCCTGTCGAGGGCTAAAAGGGCTGGCCAGGAGGGGAAAAATAAACCAGCAAGTGAGATGCTTGGTTTCGGTGCTGTTCTAGACACCATTTATAGGGTTTGATAATGCAGTTTTTCTGGTGCACGCTGCTATGTGTAATGGACCCTCTGATGCCTGAGACCAGAAAGAAATGCTCCATTTTTTTTCTAAGTAGCCTGATCTTCTTGTTTTATTCCATGGTAGAAAGTTGCAGGAGCTGTAGAGAGGAAGGATAAAACACAGTTCTAGATGTTTGTGTGTGTGTAAAGAATTGGTAGAACACAGGGGCGGTTTGCTCTCTTACCTTGCTACCGGTGCACTGCACGTGCATCACCATGTTTCGTGCGCGTGCTCGCTATGCGTGCGCGCCCCCTTGCACGATTTTGCTTCTGCACATGCGCGGAAGCAAAATCGCACCAAAATCTCACGAAGGTACGCGAGCGTGCGATTTTGGTGATTTTTTGCTTCCACGCATGCGCAGAAGCGAAATCTCGCTGAAATCTATCTCTCGCGTGCGTCCCCTCGCAAGATTTTGGTGCGATTTTGCTTCCGCGCATGCGCGGAAGCAATAAATCACCAAAAAATTCGTGAAAAAAGATAGTGGCTCCTAGGGACCGGCAACCGACCGCACCGGGTCAGTAACCTCTTGGTGATGTCACCAGCCCACCGCTACCGGTGCGATAGAGTGGACCGCACCGGTAGGAATCCACCACTGGTAGAACATGGATGGAGATAGTTGGTAGGACAGATAAAGGAAGATAACAGACTCCAGTATAGCTAGTATGCCTGTCTAGGAAAGAATGGAGAACTGGGTAGAAGTGGTATTCCACCGGTTCGGACTGGTTCAGACGAACCGGTAGTAGCGACCTGCGGGTGGGGTGGTCCCGCCCCCGCCCCGGTGCTATGCCGTCCTATTTAGCCATGTTTTCAAGCCACGCTCATGCGCGTAAGCCGTGTGTGCGAACAAAGCACATGAGCGGAAGGCCGCATGCATGCAGGGAAGGCGCGCGCGCGACCAAAGCTAGAGTGCACACACTCACATTTTCTGTGCTGGGTGAACTGGTAGGTAAATTATGTGAATCCCACTTCTGGAACTGGGACAGGGAAAAGTTATTTTGTCTGACTTTGAGCTTCCCCTCTGTCCTGTCAAGGCAGCCCCTCCCAAGGTGAGATGCATCCTGCAATGTATATCTGTAAGATTTAAAGCTCTCCCTCCTTTTTAAAAGTGGCAAGTCTACAAGAAGATGAGATGTTCGTGGATGTATATAACCTAACAGATGTTAATATTTAAGTTACTGATGTGAAGTACAGGATTTGTTCTTAAAATAATCTAAACAAAGTTTTTAACTTCTCCCTTTTTCTTTTCCTTCCCCAGTCGGCCTGTAATGTACCTAAACTTCATCAGTTTCTCAAAACAATATTATTTATCCTAAATAAGCATTAAATATGTAATTTAATGTAAGTAGTTTTTGCTTGAAGTCAGGAAATTATATAGTTTATTATTTTAGACTCTACTTTCTTTCTCAGATATTGTGCTACTAATTACCGTATTTTTCGGAGTATAAGACGCACCGAAGTATAAGACGCACCTTAGTTTTGGGGGAGAAAAACAAGGAAAAAAGACCTCTGCCTCCAAGCAATTTGCCAAACAGCCAACAGCACAGATGATATACACTGTTTGCTATGTATTTTTGTGCACGTGTGCCTGACCCATAGAAATAGCAAAGAATTGGAGAAATGTACATTATGCCAGAAAGTTTTCTTAAATGTAGTCACACTAACTCTTCCCAATTATTTAAATAGATCTACTCCAAGGTAACTAAACTCTAATACTAAACAGGACACTGTTACATTTCATACTATACTTGTACAGAACTGTTAAAATTAATTAAAATGTCTGGAAGTATACATTATTCTCTATTATTTAAAAGAAGATACAATAGCACTGGGCCTCTTCAGAGCAAGCATTTATTTTAAAAAGCTTCTTTATTCTGTTAAGTTGTCTACATTTACAGGGATCTCCAACCTTGGCAACTTTAAGACTTGTGGACTTCAACTCCCAGAATTCCACAGCCAGCAAAGCTAACAAAGCTGGCTGTTGAATTCTGGGAGTTGAAGTCCACAAGTCTTAAAGTTGCCAAAGTTGGAGATCCCTGGCTCTAGAACAATAATAAAGCAGTCTTTAAAAAGTAAGTCTAATAATTTGAACATTCTACAGACATTTATAGTTCTTCACTTACCCCCTTCCATCCAGTTCAGCAAAAAATAAAAATCTGCCTGTCTCTCCCAGCTATTGCCTCTTTGTAGTTAGTTTCACTTTCATTTTCCCACCTGGCAAACCTAATCAGCTGTCGATCGGGAAAAACTACTATTGACTTGCTTGGCTTTGCAGGCTCTTCCCTCTTTCCTGCAAGCAGGTAAATTGCTGGAAGACAGAGGCCACAGGGTGGGGGTGGCTGGCTGGGTGGGGCTGCATTCGGTGTATAAGACGCAGCCAAGTTTTTACCCTCTTTTGGGGGGTAAAAAGGTTCATCTTATACTCCGAAAAATACGGTAAATCTTGTGTTGATGGAGAAGGCATATAAATTGGGGCACAACCTAAGAATTAACATAAAGTGGCTAGCTAGAATAATAAACAGGATGACGTTTGCAAGTATGATAATCCATTTTGTTTATTCATTCATTGTCTACACTGTTGTCAAGTTATAAATGTTCACTTTCATCCCTTTTCTTATAAAGGACTACTTTATTAAACCCAGGCTTTGATCTTGGAAACTTAGAACAGCATCTCTTCGTAACAATTAAAAATGAATTTTCTGAAATATTGCAGGAATATTGGCTGCTGATGAAATTCAGTAGCATGAAAAACAAGGGGAGTGTAATGCAAAGTTGCCTATTTTATAAGACAAATGGGACAATCCAGAGTGGAATTTTGTTTGCCTTGGATAAAACCGATGGGTCTGACTTTTGGGTCTTTGCAAAGCTGTATGTTCTGATATGTTTCTCTGAAATCTGTTGTGTTCCAATTGGTGCTGCTATACCAAAAAGGGAAGGGGAAAATGATGGAGTCAGTGATTGACGTATCTTCTTCCATTTATATTGGTCTCTGTAACGAGGGTGTTTATCCTAATTATGATTTCCTCAGTGTTTGAAAATCTTGGTTATTGAAAGGGGACTATTTATGATTTAACTATTTGCAAAAATTCTGTTCCTAGATGGTTGCAGAAAAATATGTATTTTTTGTGAGTTGTGTTAGCCAGTTGATATGCCTAATGAACACGTCCAGGAAGGGCATCATCATTATTTAGGATCATTTCTTCAATCTGGTACAGAAATTTCTCACCGCTGGGATTATTATCATTGCAAGTCACATTCTGCCCCAAAGCAAAACACTATGAAGTTTGTTTATTTTTTTAAAAAAGAGAGAGCTTAAAAACAGCTAAGGTCTTTGCACAATTTTATTAAAAAAATTCAAAATGAAATGCCTTTATGAAGATGTAGGTTGCTGATAAGATTGGTCCATTCTGAGAAAAATGAAAGGATCTAGCTTTCCCTCAAGGCATATTGTGGGAGATGCTGCTTCTGTCTTTTAATTTTGCTCTAGACCCACATTGGAAAATCTGAGCTATTTCTGGAATTCGGGATGAGGCTTCAAATCTGCCCACATGTAGTGCAAAATTTGAAACTTAATGTTGCCTGTGACTGCAAGTATTTTTGAAATTTGAGTGATTTTGTAACTTTACAATGTACAAAGTACAATGAATAAATAAATAAATAAAAATTATTATTATTATTATTATTATTAAAAAAGCCCAACCTGATACTTTGAGACAGTGGTCTTCAAACTTGGCAACTTTAAGACTTGTGGACTTCAACTCCCAGAATTCTCCAGCCAACTATGCTGGCTGGAGAATTCTGGGAGTTGAAGTCCACAAGTCTTAAAGTTGCCAAGTTTGGGGACCCTTGCTTTGAGAGATTGAATTTAGAGTTAAGTTTTCTCTTGAATGCCTATTTTTAAAAGGGATCTTCTTTTAAGTAGGCAAACGTTGCTACTTTTGAAGTATCAACACAGATTGAAACTGTGTTAAAAATAATATGTCACATTGATTAGCTCTGACAACTTTCTACAGTAATCAAGCTATCATGAAAAAAGAGGTCAACTTAAAATAATTTTCAGAACTGTGGGGAGAACTTCAATGACTCATATTTCTGGTTTTTCTCATAGTGTCAATTACCATTCCCTCCCCCCTTAGTAAACCTTTGAAAATTGGATTTTTCTGAAGTCTGCATTGAACAGCATATTGCTGTCCTTTTCTTTAACCCTTTCAAATCCTACTCTATTGTTCTGCTTAATGATCGTAATAAAGATTGGATTGAAAAAAAATCTTAATTTAACCTTTGCTAGCATCTAAATGTATACATTAAATGTTTTGACCTCTTTTTCTATTGGTCATCTTCAAACAGCATAAGCAACATAATCGGATCTCTGTAGAAAAATGCAGTTCAGATTTGCTTAGAAATCTTGACTGAGCAGTAGCAACTAGCAACTAATTCTGGATATATATCTTTTAGTGATTATATACTGTATTACTTAATCTCTTGGAACTGTGGTTTCATGGGTCACTGAACATTAATGGCCCAAGTAAATAGATATTCTATATGTTTAGCAGTTGTGTGTCTTTTTTTGAAGACAATTCCTGCCTACCTACCTGCCTACCCTCAAAATTTATGGTTGGAAGAGCAGAGAAGGACAGTTGGAAATAAAACTTTCTAGAGGCAGAATTCTTGATTTAATCATTCGTTTTATTCTCTCCCAAAACACGTCAGATTGACCCCAGTAGAAGAACAAGGCATGGTGCAGCGCGCTGAACTTTCAGTTGACAAACTCACAGCTTGTTAATCAAGAAACTAAAAAGATGAACTCAAAAAGGGATCACGTTTATTTTGGATTTTGCTAGTATAATTGCACGTAAAAGTGGCAGTTTTTTTTCTTTCAGAATGCCAAATAATTTAGCACTCAGAGCCACAGCCTTGGATGAAATAAGGAACATCACAAAGGTCACAAAGTGACTAAATAACAGTGGAAATATGGTTGTATCTCAGCCCTTGAAAACAGTCAATTTTGCATTATCCCTTCCTTCCTTCCTTCCTTCCTTCTACTCTGTGATGAGCTATCACCGCGATGGTTGCTACAATAATACTGGGCTGTTTTGTTTTAGGTACTTTGGGATGTGATTTGGGATACCGAAGCAAAAGAGTTAAATCCCATTTTGGATTTTGTAGAACAACATTGTGGCAAAACAATCTTGCTCCATGTCATTAACTTTCCACTAACAGAAACGTTCTGATTTGCTTTGACATGTGCTGCTAACATCACTTTCTGTCAGGTAATGGTGAACACCGATTAATGTCCTTTAATGCCCATTCTCTCTTATGGGGGGGGGGCGAGGTGTCGGTTGTTCTTTCCTCCTTCCATCCTGCTTCGCTCTTCATCGTTGTCTTCTCCATGGCTGGATCAAGACCCTGGGAGGGGGGAGGGGGGGAGAATGCCCATGTTCGGTCAGCCCTGCGCCCCTCTGGTGGACAGCAGTGAACATGGTGCTCTGTGTATCAGCAACCTCTCCTAACCCTGGCTCTAAAAAGAGATGCTTAAATGAGCAAGCATGGAAACACCTTCATTTTAACAAAGAATTCTGCAGCCAGTTTTGGTCACCACACTATAAAAAAGATGTCGAGACTCTAGAAAGAGTGCAGAGAAGAGCAACCAGGATGATTAGGGGACTGGAGGCTAAAACATATGATGAATGGTTGCAGGAACTGGGCATGGTTAGTCTAGTGAAAAGAAGGACCAGGGGAGACGTGATAGCAGTCTTCCAATATTTGAGGGGCTGCCACAGAGAGGAAGGGGTCAAGCTATTCTCCAAAGCACCCGAAGGCCAGACAAGGAATAATGGATGGAAACTGATCAAGGAGAGATTCAACCTGGAAATAAGGAAAATTTTCTGACAGTGAGAACAATCAACCAACGGAACAGAAGTTGCCGTCAGAAGTTGTGGGAGCTTCATCACTGGAGGCTTTCAAGAAGGGACTGGACTGCCATCTGTCAGAAATGGTGTAGGGTCTCCTTCTTAGGTGGGGGGTTGGACTAGATGACCTACAATGTCCCTTTCAACTCTGTTAATCTAATCTAAAAGGGGTTTTGGCAGGAGGGATTCACCGTGAATTTGGCCTTCTGGCTCAGAGCTGCCCTGTCAGGCCGAAGCCATTTTAGTTGGGGTCTTTGGCCTGCCATACTTTATGCTATTTTAAAATGTATTCTTAGCTGTGGGAATTTGGGAGGGGTAATTGCATGAGGGATGTCTGCATGTAGCCATAACAAATTCCTTCTAGATTGTCAAGGTCATCCTTTGTCTTTGCACTTCTGCCCCTGCACGGAAGGAGATGGGAGTTGCTGCCAAGTTGCAAGATGAAGATTGGTTCAACATGATGGACTTGGGGTGTGTGGGGCAAGAGCTTGAACTTTCAACTGGGTGGAGAAACCCCTGGGACTTCAGATTCGGGTTTCACCCAGATGTGCCAACATGGCTCTGTTAATAAATTGGGACTTTGAGGAAGCAATTGCCTCGGACTCTGATTTGATTCTAGATGCTAATTGGAACCCTGACACTAACTTGAATCTACCTTAAAACTCAACCAGCTACCCCGAATCCTCGGGGTGCTGTTCGGGGTCCTGAGCCCCAGTGCCGACCCGGCAACGGGCAGTGTAAAGACTCAGGGAAGATGGAGGGAGAAAAGCATGCCACGGTGGAGCAAGTAGGGGACGGATCGTATATTCACGTCGAGACCCTCTATGTTCCTTCCAAAGCTGTGGTGGAAGCCGGAGAGGCCGCGGAGAGGGAACGCCAGTTAGTGGCTCGGTGCAAACAGCCAACCCCTGAGCACCCCTCCCCGCAAGAGCAGATCTCTCAAGGCGCAGTCGGAGGGCTGAGCTCTTCCACAGAGTGAATGTGGGAGCCACACCTGCGCGCGGGATCAGCCTCGGCCCACGAGTAGAGACAACTGAACCTCACGCCAACTAGACACTCCGAAGGTGAGAGATCCCAGCCGCTGTCACATAGCCAATCACTGATGGAACTCCCTGACCAGTTGGAACGATTAAGCGTGAGTTGGACCAACCCCCCTTCAGGACCCGAGGCCACAAGATGGAACTTGGCCTAGCCAACGTTCTCATTCCCAAGGAGGGACCCACTGGCCCAATTGAGCAGAGACTGCCTTGTTCCACATGGTGAGGAGCAAAACCCCGGCAAGTCTCCACTGGGGTGAAGCCTATGTGGGCGACCCGTTGCCCCGATGTGCAGATGACCCAACGGCCCAGGCTTGGAAGCTCGCTGGCCTGGCAGCAGGGATCGTGGGGACTAACGTCCCCAAACCTGCCACCGAACCTCAGCCTGGTGCCACCGAGACCAGCCACAGGAGGGTGGGCTTTTTTCCCAGGCATGGGATGGGTGCAGTGCCAGTGGGGCCCCGGGACCCAGCAGCAAGTGAACCCCGCTCCGATGTTCGATGCAGCACCACCCCCTGCAGTGCCTGGTCCCGCCGCGCAAGCCCAGCCACCACAGCCAGGAACCTTCCCCCAGACGGAGCTGCGCCGGGAATAGTCCAGCCAATGCATCCGGCGGGGGTGCAACTGGGAGGGCCCGCACCGCAGGCAATCATCCTGCCGGCTGCACAAGTGCAAGCCGCCACCCAGCCAGCCCCGGCGCAGCCCCCTCGGTTCTGGCCCATGTTTGTTGGGGACCCCAACGAGCTGGCCTATTTCTTACACCAGGTATGGGTGTACATCGATCAGTTTGGAACCCAGTTCCAGTCAGACCGAGAGCTGATCGAGAAGATAACAGAGGGGATGAACTAGGGGGAAGCAGCAGAGTGGGTGACAGAGCTCCACGATGAAGCAGCCCCAGAATTCAATGATGCTGACGAATTCGTCCTGCTGATGCAGGTCTGTTTTAACAACACAGTGCAACAAGTGGAAGCTGAATCTCAGATTAAGGGGCTGAAGCAAGCGGGTCGCCCAGTGAAGGAATTGGTGTGGGAATTCCTACGGGCGGCCAGGAAGGTGCGAGACTGGCCCGAGCGACTCTTGGTGCATATGTTCCGGGATGCCCTCAACCCAGAACTGAGAAAGTTGTGCAACACCCGGGGAGTCCCGGACCGGATCCAGGACTGGTACAACACAGCCATCATCCTGGATTATGCGACCCGAGATCCCAAGAAACTTCCAGGCGAAAGACTGGCCAGAAGGCATCTGGACCGCTGATCCCAAACGAAGCAAGCTGCGACCCCGGGCCCCAAAGCAATGAAATGCGTAAACTGCTATAGATGCGGCCAAACCGGCTATCGGGCTTCGGAATGCTTATCGCCAGCCCAATTCCGCAGCCGAGAGCCAGGCCAACCCCTGCGACGCGGAAAAGCCCCCCAAAGCCACGGGAGCGGAGCCACCTGGCCGAACAAGCGGAAGAATCCCCTCCCCCATCTGATGAGGCTGAGGCGTCGCCAGGAGAGGAAACATCTCCATGTTGGGACGAAGGGGGCAGTGGCGAAGACGACCCAATGGTGAGTGAAGCAGTCCGCCCTTTCCTCCTTAAGGTGAAAATCATGGTGCCAGAGACGGGGGAGGAAGGAGAGGTGGAGGTGATGATAGACACGGGCTGCTCACGATGCTTAATAAGCAAATCAGTGTTAGAGAAGCTAGGGATCTGCACCAGCCCCTTGGCCAGCCCCATCCGCTTCCAACAAGTGGATGGATCGCTGATTGGGGGTGGCGGCACACTCCTCACCGAATTGGTGGACTTGTAAATAGGACGCCACCATGAGCTCATCCAGTTCATAGTTTCCCCCAAGATGTCAGAGGCAATCATTTTGGGGCTTGTGTGGCTAGACAAGTGGACCCCCACCATTAAATGGGAGGACGGCTACCAAAAGCTAACCATGAGCATCGGGACTTTACCCCCCCAAAGAGAAGCAGAGCAGCCCGAAGGAGCCAAAGCCCCTAGACCCAGACCATCCCCAGCCGGCAGCCCCGGCACTTGAAGCCAAACCCCCAGGCTCCCAGCAGGTGCTGGTAGAATACCGAGACCTGGAAGGGGTGTTTAGCGAGGAAGACTGCAACTATCTCCCCCCTTACTGGCCGACTTACTGCGCAATAGAGTTCGAGCACATCTACTGCCTACATGGCGTCCCAAAAAGAGCCATCTCCAACCGAGGCGTGCAGTTCACCGCTAAGTTCTGGAGAGAGTTCCTAAGAGCAATTGGATCCACATAAGGACTCAACTCGGCTTTTCATCCGAGTACGAACGGGGCCGTGGAATGTATGAACACCATGGTTGAACAATACATCCGTTATGTAGATTACCAGCATGACAATTGGTCAGAGCTGTTGCCTTTTGCAGAAGTGGCATACAACAACGCTGTCCATAGCAGCACTGGACTAACTCCTTTTCAGGTTACCGGCGGCAGAAAATTCGTTCCCATGCCTGAGCTACCTACAGAGGCCCCCACTTCAATGTCCCTGACTGAGTGGATGGAGACACTGAAAAAAGGTTGGGAGAACACCAAGAAAGCACTAGCTGAAGCGGCGGAAGCCTATAAAAAGCAAGCAGTCAAGCACCGATTGCTCCAGCCCCCCTTCCGAGTGGGGGATAAAGTTTTCTTGTCCACCAAATACATCCGATTGAGAATGCCCAGCAAAAAGATAGGGCCAAAATTTTTGGGTCCGTTCCCAATAGTAAAAATTATCAATCCAGTCATTGTGCAACTTGCATTGCCTAGAATATTGGTGAAAATTCACCCGGTATTTCATTGCAGCTTATTAAAATTATTAAGCTTATTAAAACCGGTGATTGGGTCAAATATAAGACCACAAACCCAACCGCCACCTCCTCCTGTAGTAATACAGGGAGAGACACATTATGAGGTGAAGAAAATTCTAGACTCCAGAAAGTTTAGGGGTCAATTACAATATCTAATCCATTGAAAGGGGTACCCTTTGTCTGAAGCTACTTGGGTGAAAAGTTGGAATGTAAAAGCTGACAAGTTAGTTAAACAATTCCACGACAAATACCCAGACAAACCAAAGGGTCCCCCGAGGGGAGGGGTGGTTAAGGATGCTGAATTAACCCCCCTATGTTATTCTCTCTTTTCTTGTAGGACAAGGTCTTTTCCTGAGGGGAGGCCGCCTGTCAGGCCGAAGCCATTTTAGTTGGGGTCTTTGGCCTGCCACACTTTATGCTATTTTAAAATGTATTCTTAGCTGTGGGAATTTGGGAGGGGTAATTGAATGAGGGATGTCTGCATGTAACCATAACAAATTCCTTCTAGATTGTCAAAGTCATCCGTTGTCTTTGCACTTCTGTACCTGCACGGAAGGAGATGGGAGTTGCTGCCAAGTTGGCAGATGAAGATTGGTCAACGTGATGGACTTGGGGGTGTGTGGGGACAAGGGCTTGAACTTTCAACGGGGTGGAGAAACCCCTGGTACTTCAGATTCGGGTTTCACCCAGATGTGCCAACATGGCTCTTAATAAATTGGGACTTTGAGGAAGCAATTGCCTCGGACTCTGATTTGATTCTAGATGCTAATTGGAACCCTGACACATCTTCACATTGCCATCCTTCATAGCATCCTATGCTTGGCTGAGGTCCCATAGCCGTTGGGTCCCCTGTGATGTAGACCTGGCATAT